>JABWTJ010000157.1:0-1200000 GCA_016801875.1 Solanum sitiens
GTGTTGGATCCATTTCAAATTCAAGTTCATCAGCTGTCGAGGAATTATATGGTTCAGATGAAGAAGATGAATTTCTCAAACAAAATGGACTAAAAGGCAAGAAAAAGAAAAATATTCCTAGTAAAATATTTGGCTTCTCTATGATTGCTCCACCTAATAATAACAATAACGACGATAACTTGTCGTCGGAGAGTGAACCGCCGGTTACCCGGCAGTTTTTTCCGGTTGATGAGTCGGAAATCGGAAGTGGCAATTTTAATGATAGATCTTGTAGATTTCCAAGGGCCCATTGGGCTGGAGTAAAATTCTACCAACCGGAGCCATCTGCTAATTCGCCAGCACTATTGGGAAAGGGTAGTGAGGTGCAGGTGCAGGTACAGCCAATGAAAAAAAGCCGGCGTGGTCCAAGGTCTAGAAGCTCACAGTACCGCGGTGTTACTTTTTATCGGAGAACTGGCCGCTGGGAATCACATATATGGTCAGTTTCTATTAATTGATTAATGGTTCGTTTTCTTTTCTTCCTTGTACTTGTGTTTAATTTTCTCATTCATTTGGTTTATATTATCGCTCAGGGATTGTGGAAAGCAAGTTTATTTAGGTACGGTTTTTTTTACCATTTATTTCTTACCTGAAGTTGCATAAGTTTAGTATGTTGATTTTCGCAGATTTTATATTTTGTAGGTGGATTTGATACAGCACATGCTGCTGCTCGGTGAGCTCTTTAACATTGTTAGTTTTTTTGAAAAAGAATAAAAAAAAAAAAAACTTATGGATATTTAAAGATTGAAAAAATGTGTTTTCGCAGTGCATACGATAGGGCAGCAATAAAATTTCGTGGAGTGGAGGCGGACATAAACTTTAACCTGGAAGATTATGAGGAAGATTTAAAACAGGTAGGTTCATGATATTATCAGATCATAGTTTGACAGAATTATTTGCTTTTCTAGCTGGAGTACAACTACTTTAGTGAATTACACTCTCTCCCTTATCTTTTAAAAAAATAAATAATGATTCCTCTTTATCTTCAACAGTTGTTTACTCTATACCCAGAGAGTTTCGGAATTTAAATGTAATGAGTTAGATTTTTAGATTCTAACAACTCATTATACATTCGAAATTGTAAACGATTCTATGGTCCATTTTCCTATGCCATATCCAATGGAGAGACTATATGTGTGAATTTAATATTTTTGACACGAAACATTTTGAATTTACTTCTTCCTTGTGTTGTAATATTGGTTGTATGATGTAGATGAAGAATTTAACGAAGGAAGAATTTGTTCATGTACTTCGGAGGCAAAGTACTGGTTTTCCGAGGGGAAGTTCTAAGTATAGAGGGGTGACATTGCACAAATGTGGTAGATGGGAAGCTAGAATGGGTCAATTATTGGGCAAAAAGTATAATATTTTATCCTCAATTTATTTTATGGCCAATGTCATTAAGCTTGGTAGCTATTAATTTTTAAAAAAATATTTTTGAATAGGTACGTTTATTTGGGACTCTTTGATACTGAAAATGAAGCTGCCAGGTTTGTGTGGTGCTGAATTTATTTTGTATTTTTTGCACTACAATTGCTGCTAGTGGGCTAAAAAATCCTCTTTTTTATTCTTTTTATAGGGCTTATGATAAAGCTGCCATCAAATGTAATGGCAAGGATGCAGTCACTAACTTCGATCCTTGCATTTATGAAAATGAACTTAATTCATCTGGTACATATTGTATTTGTTCTTTTTTTTTTTTTTTAGAAGAGAGTTTTCTGACAAACATTTTTAATTGTGGTTTCTCAGAATGTAGTAATAAAGCTGCAGATCACAGCCTTGACTTAAGCTTAGGTAGCTCGAGCTCAAAGCAAAACAGCCTAGAAATGGAGGATGCTAATAAGAATCAAAATTATTCTTCTATCCAATTTAATGTTGATTGGCGACACCAAGGGTCGAAACCCAAGGTACGTAGAATTTTTCTATACTCACGATTCAAATGAAAAATCTGGTGAAATTAAGGATTCTATCCCTACATTCTCTGTGTATACAAGTTAAATTTACTTTTTGTTGCTTAATATGTTGGGAACTTGATTTTATCTTGTTACTCCTTATAATAATACATGCGTGATGAATGTTTCGATTATTAGCAGCAACCTAATCCAATTGATATGGAATATGGGCGAAGAAGAAATGTGTACAATGAGACGGAAACATTGCAACTCTTGAGCCAAACGCACCTACATTCTCCAGGATCCTTCAAAACAAATAGCAATGAAATGCAAAGGTTTGGCCAATATATGAGAGCTGGTGACTCCCAAATGATTCCACCACAATTCACCTCCTCAAATTATCAAGTGAGTAACCAATTTTACATAACTTTAACTTGTTAATTTTTTTGTTTACTCAATCAAATCATTCAGTTTGTAGCTATTTATCCCATGATATTTTTTTTAAAATCCACCACTTATATTTGCTTTTTTGGTAGTGATACAAGTAGATGTCCGTAATACGTGGAACTAGTCATCTAAAAAAATAAAATAGATTACCTCCTATAAAAAGTTATGTCACGTTGATAATATAATACTTAGTAGTTACGTTGGCGGAGTATTCTAGTAAAAGATCCGGGAATAAATATGTCCAGTATTTAATTGTGGGTATTAGCTAAAACCAAAATAAAATATTTACCAACATCATGTTATTATCTATCTCATTTAGAAGTTTAATCTAGTTTGGTGGTTATTAATACTAAGATAACCTTATTTTGAGCCAAATAACCCCTTATGAAGCTAGAAATATATTTATTTTTTTAAGAATTATGATGATACAGGTTCAGTTTCCAAGCAGCAGCAATAGAAGAGACACTCAACAATGGCAAAGCAATAATGTTCCTCCTCCTCACCTATTTGCAACTGCTGCAGCATCATCAGGATTCCCTCAGCAGATATTAAGACATCAAAACTGGCCTCACAAAAATGGCTTTCACTACTCTCTCACCAGACCATCCAATTAATTCTCTCTCGACATTCGATGCATAAAATATTCCGCATTAGACAAGAGAGCTAGCTAACCGCATAAATCTGTTTCAGGTTGTGATGTAAATTATATATAATGTAATATAATATAATATTTACCAGGGTTAATCTTGATGGGAAAAAAGCTTTTGAAAGATTCCAACTCTATGGATATAATTGGTACAAAGTTAACTGAATAAGAGATATTGAACTAGATTTCTTACTCATGTAAGCTGCCAATTTATACTATCCACAAGTACAGCTACTAAATAAATGTTTTTAATTTTTGCTGGTCTATCTTGTGACTTATATGTTGTTATTTACCAATACATATTCTCATTTTATTCCATTATTTTTGTCCTCATTCTTTTTGACATGTAGCAAAAGTATATTACTACCATTCACTGGAACCTTGTTTCCTTAATGAGTAAAAAAAGCCTCATTATTATATTGCCCATTTCTTTTCCATGAAAATGATTTGAGTTTGTCAGAAACACGGTACAACAACGTACCCCACTTTTTTATTTTCTTGCATATATGACGTAGACTAATAAACTATATAACTTATCACAAAGAAAAGTTCAACATTAATAATATTTTACCATTCAGGCTCAAAAGTTCTATTACAACATTTTTGGTTATACTTCATTTTAAAAAGGATAATCTAATTTAATTTGGAATGGAGTTTAAAAAAATAATAATTTAATCTCGTAGTTCTAAATTAAAGTTATGTCAAATGTACCAAAATGTCTTTTAATTTTGTGGTCTTAAACATGTCACGTGAAAAGTTAAAGTTAAAATGTTACAAAAAAAATATTCTTTTTTAAACAAAGTAAAAATGAAATAAGATCATTCTTTTTTAAACGGAGGAAATAATATTTTTAAAGCTCGATTAATTTAAAATTTGTGTCAAAAAATTTTAATTTATTGAGTCAATTTTTGTACCAAAATATTAAACCTATAGATTGAAATTGTGAAGTTCTGAGAGCTAATTACTCATGATAAATTTGCCTATAAAAATAAAATATATGTGGATACAATGTGATCTACGTCTAATACTCCAAATAATCAACCTATCTATAATATTTTTTTTTTTATAAATTACATACATCGATCGATATAATATTGTTTTACTGAATTATTCTAAGAAATATCACTCAATGTCAACGAATTGTCACCATCGTCATTACTTCTCGAAGACACACAAAGGAAGAAATTGTTATTATGATGAGATGTGAGAGACATAACCTAAAGCTTCAAAGTACGTATATTATAATAGGCAAAACTGGTTGTACTAAATTTAATTAAAATGATTCTAGATATCAAACTTTTTGATTTTAAAAAAAAACATTAATATGACAAAACCTTTGCCTTATCCATAAGTAGTATAGTACAAAAATAATTTAATCATTCCAGATACGATACGTAGAATATGAAACTTCCAAAAATTGATATTCTAGTACTTAAATTTAAAAAATGTTTGTTATTTCATCATCTGGCTCGGCATCATTGATTAAAATAAACATATCTAATAACTTTCCATCTTTGTTTATAATATTTCTGTTACGATATTTATATAATTAAGGTATTAGTTTAATAATGTTGTAAGGTAGAACGTCTTACATATGACAATTGATGATAAAGCGCATAATTGCTTTGTTGCTGTGTGCTTTTTTGACCACATATGTACACAGCTAAGATATAGCTGTTCAAAAATCAACTTATAATTTTACTTTTTATTTTTTGAGAAATCAAGTTTAATAATTTTTAATTGTTTTTGACCTATTTATTCTATTTATAATTAAGTTGACTTTCTTTAATATCTTTCTATACTTGCCGTAGAATCTCAATGATTTAGTACATGATGTTTTAGAATTAAGTTTGTTCAAGTTTTCAAATAACTAAATTAAGTATTTCTATGAAAACATACATTTTGATTGGATGACATAAAAATAAAAATATTACAATATAGGAATTTCGTAGAAAAATATGTAAAATAGATCTTTCTTTTGCTAGGGATTTTTTATTTTTTTTTAGAAATTACAGGGAAATCGAGGTAGCATGCCAAAATGAAAGTTCAACTAATAAACTAAAGGATCGTTTGATAGAATATATTAAAAGAGATAATTTATGTATTATGTATATTATTAATTAGTATTATATTTGATAGGAATTTGAATGTATAACTAAGTTATACATCCTACATTACATTATAAGATGTATTATTAATACCTTTCATTTAGTATTAATAATATATGATTTTTAAAATGAATTTATATATATATATATATATATATATATATATATATATATATATATATATATATATATATATATATATTATTAAATTTTGAACACTTTTACCAAAATTTCTGACTTTACTGGATTAGGCCTCCAGAATTTGTACTCTTTAACATTAAATGTGTCATTTGAATATTTTAACAAAGACTTCTTCTCTAATAAAAAAGTTATTTGGACTTCTTAAGTTTCAGAATAATAAAGAGATAATTATATAGAATAACAAACTAATAATATAAAATAAATATAGTAGTTATCCTTTGATTTATTTGTGTTCCATAGCAAACTGTGTCCCTCTCTCCCTCATATTCTCGCTCGCCACTCTCCCTGTCTCGCTCGCTTCCTGTCGCTCGCCTCTCTCGCTTTATACAATAGAATTGTATAAATTATTTTCTAATTGTATAAAGCGAGAGAAAATTGTATAAACACGTGCAAATACATATATCTTCGTCTTATGCACTTATAATTATACTATATAAATATTGCCCCGCCCAAGTCTCTTTTGCCTTTCTCGTTTTATACAAATTCAAATTGTATATAATTTCTTTCTTTCTCATTTTATACAATTTGTTTTATACAATGCACTTCAATTGTATATGTATAGCGAATTATACATATATAAGTTTGCTATGGAGCACAATTATGCAAACTTTGCTATAGCATACAAATATGAATTTTATGTTTACTATATGTGAAAGTTACTCTTTTTATTACTCCTTCAAAATAAATTTCACTTTACATAAAATAAATATTTAATTATATTTCAAATATTTTTGTTTTTGAAATCAATTAAATTTTAATTATGAACTATGTACAGTATCTAATCTTAATGTTTTGAATTTGTAATCAAACAAGATTTTACCTAAACAATCTACACTTCTCAATTGATTGTTTAGATAAGATCGAGTGGAATTAATTTTGAAATTCGACTTATGTACATAGTTCAAATAAAAAAATTAATAACTATAATTTAATTGATTTAAAAGTTTTAACTATTTAAAAATAATTAAACAACCATTTTATATGGTGTAATTTATTTTTTGAAGAATAACAAAAACAATGGATAAATGGTTTCTTACACACATGAAGCTGAGACGGTTCCTGAACATCGCTAGGTTATCTCACAACACCTTCAATCAACTTCATAATGATTTTTTGGTGTGTCTAGAAATGCAATAACTCCTCTCAATTTATAGAAATTAACTTAGAGCCTAAATACATAAAAAGGAAAAGAGACATAAATTTTTCTCTACACATTAATTTTTGGCTCCAAAAAAATATTAATAGTCAAGTCTATAGTAAATAGACTTATATCTTATCTATATTAAATAGATATGAGCTTCACATAACAGAAAAAAATTAAGAAAATTAAATTTAGTCAAAATTTATCAGATCGATGCTTAAAGTTAATTTGATTTTTAATTTATACACCTTAAATAAATTTTGTAGATATTAAATACCTGAAGTAAGTCTTTACTGTCATTTTGACGCTTTTCACATCAAACACAACTTACATAAATTATCTAAACAAAAGATCAAACTAATTTTAAGTGTCTACCAATAAATTCTGCCAAGAATATAAATGTATACATGGATGAACTATCTAATTAATTGATTTATTTATTTAAAGGTCATGCATGGCACTCAGCATATAAAGAAAGAAAGAAAAATTAAGGATATGCTATATGATTGATGCTTCTTTTTAACTCTATACCATGTAATTATTATTATCAATTTTATTGACAGATAAATGATATTTTTGATATATTCTAAATTAACACACTAAAAAGTGATCACGCAAAATCTTATTACACATCTATTCTAGACGAATTATTAGACTCTAATTAATATACACATGAAATTTGGTCATGTAAAATTTTATTGTAAATTCATTCTATTGACAAAAAGAAATATCAATTTTAACGATGCATTATTCATTTTGACAAAATGTTGAGTGGCGTAATCATATATATAGTTCAAGATGGTCAATCAAATATCTTTATCAAAAGATTATATTAAATATATATATAGAAAACTGTATGATATTTTTTTTTCCATACATATATATATTAATTCTTGATCACTAGGCCTCCGGATTTTGTACTCTTTAACATTAAATGTGTCATTTGAATATTTTAACAAAGGCTTTTTTCTCTAGTAAAAAGGTTATTGGACTTCTTAAGTTTCACAATAAAAAGATATGGGATATGGTGGAACAGTAAATGGTCATCTTTTTCTAATTAAATTTTCAAAATTTAATTTTTGAGAGTAAAATTCTCTGCAATATAATTTAGGAACTCTAGCAAAATCATAACTAACAAACTTTCTAGATTGTGAATTCGAATTAATCAAATCGAAAAATTTCAAATATGGATGATATAACATGAAAAACATCTTGCACGAAAATAAAAACCAAACAATTGGCTAAGTGTAATAAAAATAAAAAAACAAATAAATATATGGAGCAAAACTAAATTAGAAAAAGGAAAATATAGATTCTAAGGACATGTGTGATTAAGTGTAGTATTAAGCAACCCAAGAATGTCTTTTAACACATACTCCCTCCATCCACAATTGTTTGTCAGGGTAACGTTATACACACTCCTCAAGAAAAATTTAATACAAGGTGTAATTTGACTAATATAACCCTACTATATCAAAAATATCAAAAGTATACATAACTTTTCAATTGAACTACACTATCATTAAGGACAACATTGGAAAAAAATGAATAATTATTTCTTGCTTGTTTAAATTGATAATTAATCTTAAACATCTATTTTTAATAAATCTACCAAATAATTATGAACGGAGAAAGTAATTCACATAATTTATATGGAGTGTGAGTTAGTACTATATTATTATAGAATCTCATCATATGCATGAAAATTAGTGCTACAATTTCATAGATATTCATTAAGAATTATTTAACATATATCTTATCGTGTTACGTGCAACAAATTTAATTTAGTCGGTTCACTTGCAATATTAAGAATATGAGTATACATTCGAGGATCGTTATTTGATCGTTAAGAACGTAGAACAACACTTCAATATTTAAAGTTGATATTAAGGAAGATTGTATTTTAAATACTTTGTTCTTTTGATTTCTTAGTGAATATTTTATGAGTTTATGAGATTTTGAGATGATTATTATTACTTTAAGAAAGATAATGATATCTTGATATCTTTGTGAATAAAAATATCTAATAAAAATTATATACACACACATTTTTATATATGGGATAAGCTAGGATCAAGGAGTATTCTTTAAGAAATTCTTACGAACCTTAAGATTTGAAGAACATAAATTATGCTCGTCTGATAAAGATCTATTTATTAAAATTATAAAGAACTTCGATATGTACAATAATGCATTCTTTTAAAAGAGCTAAATATGGGAACTAATTTTCATCTAAATAAGTCAAAACAAAAATAGAATTTAATACATGTGAGGGAGGAATATTTGGAAATATGCACTAATATCTCTTTTCAATTCTGGCTTTGCTTTTGAATTTAAAAGATAGTGGAATATATAATATACTCTTAACTTGCCTTGTTTTTTTCAACTACGATACATGAACTATATATTTATCATTGCGAAACCCTTAATTCGTTACAATCGAATTTTTTATTTTTGTAATACCTGTGTTGTTCCGACATGGACATACCCAAAATTGGACAAGCAAACATATTTACTATTCCCTCCGTCCACTATTAATTGTCATACTTTCTATTTTAGAGTCAAATTATAAAAACTTTAACTAACATTTTACAATATATTTTTTAATCATATTAATATGCAAAAAAATGTAATATATAATATTTTTTTTCGTATAGTTTTTGAATATCTAAATTTTTCGTTTAAAATATCGAAATTAACTTTGAAAATTAGTAAAGTTAATTTTCGAAAAGTATAACATGACAAATAAAAATGCACGGAGAGAGTATTTATCTCCGTATGATTATTATTCTTATAGAGACATTTAATTTTCTTATATGATTTAAATGTTAATTATTGTGATTTATAATATTTTTAACTTAATCTTCAAATAGTTTAGTTTACACCCTCGATCCCAAATTACTTGACACTAATAAAATTTCTAGAGTTAATAAAATTTTCTTTAAGTTTTTAAATAATTTTTAGTTACTAATTACGTACACATCTTTGCTCTCAATTACCATGTTTCCACCCTTCCCCGGTCATTCACCGGCCATACCGGCGAGGCACACAGTCATAGAGCACCCACATTCACTACATAAAAAAATGACCTTTAATGACAATGTGAAATTAAGTATTAGGCCTAACTCATACCCCAAAAGCTAGCTCAAAAGGAGGAGGATTGTCCAAGCCTTATAAGGAGTCCACCCATCTCATTAATCACCGATGTGAGACTTTTGTCATTTTTTAACACCCCACCTCACGCCCAGTGCTTAGCATCTGATGCGTGGGCAATTTCAATTTTGGGGACCTCAACATCGAGTGAGACGGGCCCTGCTCTGATACGATGTGAAATTAGGTGTTAGGCCTAACTCACACCCCAAAAGCTAGCTCAAAAGGAGGAGGATTGCCCAAGCCTTATAAGGAGTCCACCCATCTCATTAATCACCGATGTGAGAGTTTTGTCATTTTTTAACAGAGAATAGATTAATTGTAGCTAAATATGTATTTTTTGCGATAATTAACACTCTTTGTATATGTCCCTAAAGCTTTTAACGACATTGAATCTAATAACATTTAACTAATATTGGTATAAACTTTAACAGTCTTTATTAATATGTTTATTTATTGCCATTAAAAATTGCTTTTGTTATAGTGATTAAAACTCGATTGTTTTAGATTCATACTGTTCAGAAAGTAGCACTTTTTCATATCCAGAACTCGAATCTGAGGCCTCTGAATAAGAGAGGAAGAAATGGAATTAATAGTTATATACAATAATTAAGAAGTTAAAAAGTTTGAAATAAATTGTATTTAGGAAATTTTCTTAAAATATTTTTTTGGTTGCTTCCAAGGACCCTGTTAGATTCCTGATTTCTTTCGTTTGCATACTGAAATGTTTCAGAGAGATCAATGAGAGTAAGTTAATTATTTTCTTTACTTTTACTGTCACCATTCAACAGGACATATTTATGACATTATAAGTATATACTGGCTCGATTTTGTCTGTCACATTATATTAAACATAACAAGTGATTGAAAAATTAAAATATGGTAGAAAAAAAAGCAAAAAATATTTTTTTTTTAACTAACTTGAGATGATTGAAATTTCTTCGCTCTTAACTTAAAGCCTCAAATTCAAATGCATAAAAGTAAAAAATAATATTAAAAGCATCACCTCATAAAATAAATTTATTTTTACAAATTTAAATGTAATCAACCTTTTTTGGAAGGGTGGGGGTCACTTGGACACTGGCGAAAACAGTGGACAAACAGATGGAAGAGGAAAAGTAAAGTGGAAAAAGGAATCATCATCAAAATATCAAGATGAATGAGTTAAAATGTATGGTCGAATATATTATTTTTCAAAATTTCAATGTGAATAAATGATGAGGCTATCCAAAATTAGAAATTTTTATTCCTTTTTACATGTGTTCGACGTAAAAGCTGTTGAGATAGAACATGGTTAATGTTCAAGATTTTTTAAGTTATATAAATAGTTAATGTAAAGAGCTTTATAACATCAAATCTATCTTATTTTTCTAAATTATAAACTTTTATATTTTAAGAAGACTTAGCTTGTAAATATCTTTTTAGATGATCTAACAGTTTTTTTTTTTTTTTGTATAATCTCTTTTTTAGAGATTTAAAGAAGTAATAGTAATTTGTAATAATGAGTAAAATTACATTTTTGATACTCTTTTTTTTCTTACATTTTAGCTTATATAAGTTGAGATTTTTTTAGAAGAAGAAAAAACAAAAGCAAGTAGAAAGGTGATGGTGAGTCCAATTTTGGGGAGAAAACTAAATTTTGTTGATACATCACTTTCCTCATTCAATTCATTCATTCATCTATTTATTGATTCATTCACCAATTTGAGAAGCTGATAAACAAATCTGCTACAACTTATTATCATTATATTTCCTTCTACTGAATCTCATTAATTTTTCTGTTTCATTCTTTCTTGGGTTATATGACCTACTTCCTTTATTATATGTATGTATTATGTCTACTTATATATCAAGAAAAAATGAATGTGATAATTACTCTTCCATTTTGGGAAGTTCCCTTCTTTGGGATTTTTTTCTTGATAGGCGTTTCGACATATTCATGATTTTAAATTAATATTTGGAGTTTGGACATGTGATTTGGGAGCATGTTTTTAAATATTAATTTATTCACAAGATTGTGAATTTGAGTCACTAATTGACAAAAATATGGGAGCTCCTGAGAGTGGTAACAAAAACTATATTAAAGAATAACTAGTTATTACTATTATTGTTGACTAGTGGATCTTTGTAAAAAACTATATATGTATATGAAAGTTTGTAGCCGCAAACAATTATTTAAAAATGTACATGAAGATATGTGATTTATCAAAACAATGTCTTAGAATATTCTTCTTATCTTGATTCTTGATTTGAACTATGGTTTGCTCACAAGGTAATATTATTTAAGAATTAAATTAATTTTCTTTGATAATTTTCATAACTCGCGAGATTTTCATGTTTATGAAAAAAATATGACTTAATAAATCAAAACTTAAAAACTTCAAACTTCGAATTAACAATTAATAATTATGTAGAAAAATCCGTCTTTCAACTACATGCCCTTGCCTTTAGAGGTTTATCTGAAATTTTAAGTTTGTAAATTATAAATTCTAAACATAGTTTACTGAATTTTCAATAAACTATAAAAATATATTAAGTGAATTAATTTACACAAGTATAATTTTTTGGTGTATTTGTAACTAACCAAACAAGTTTCTAAGAAGGCTTTGGACAATATTATTAAGTTGGAAGTTTAAATTTGTATTTACATATATATAATAGTACTAAACTTCTTGGTAATATAGAGATAATATTAAGGCGAAATGGTACTATAAACATATAACTATTTCCAATAAAAAAAAAATCAAGATAATACACGTCCGAATAAACCTTGAAAGTTGTAAATTGTTCAACAAACGGAGATGTCAACGTTCACCCAAACTTGACTCTGTTAGGCTTTGAGTTTTGGGAATCATAATCCAATGTTTAATTTTGAAAATTTCCATGTTTTGAACGATACAAGAGATTTGTATCTTATAATGAAATGATGAGGTGGAGAAGGTGGCCACGTCAACCTCGGTTAATTTTGATTCTCATGCTACTCAATTGGACAATATATATATATATATATATATATATATATATATATATATATAGGGGCGGATTCACGTGGGTTTCAGAGGTCCACCCGGATTCCTTAGAAAAAATTACACAATATATATAGAGTAAATTTTCTATTTTTATGTAGATATATTAAATTTGAACCTCTCGTTAACAAGAAGCAAGTTATAACATAGTGGTAGACTCCTTTAACGTTGATCCTTGCGTCCAAGGTCTGAATAACATTGTAAACATTTCATTTTTTTTTTAGTTTCGGCTAAAAAGAACTAACTTTTTGTGCCTATAAACTATATATTACGACTTCGTTGGATTTGTGTTTTGTTGTCTTTATCATACCTTTATACTTTTATTTTCGTAACTCCTGAATGAAAAAAATTCTCGATCTGCATGTGAGATCAGTTAATATACTTTGGAATAAGTTTTCCTCGATGTAAATCTTCAGCTTATCTAGGATATAAACTCTAGATGTGAAGGTATAAAGCTTATGAATTAGAGTACAAGGTTGGGTAGATATTCCTATTTTTTCTTTTAAATAATTCTATTATCACTCTCCTATTACTTTGTAATATTTTATTACATGTTATTTCATTTGCTTCGATGTAATCATATAATTTGTTATCAGTGTTGCTTTGTTCTACATTATTTCCATGATGGTTTCTCTTAACGATTGTGTTCCCTTTTCATATTTCCTTTAAAATGCTTTACCTGGATAAAATGTCTATCGAAAATGATTTTTTTTATCTTCACATAATATATGACTAAAATTTTCATATACGTCACCCTTTTTGAATTTAACTTATGAAATTACACTAAATATGATATTTGCAAAAGGTTTCAATACAATTTTAGCTAATTTGATTTTTTCAAGTATTTTTTTTAATTGAAAAATTAACCTAAATAGCTGGTCACACAATAACTTAAAACTTAAAATAGTTGACATATGTATAAAATATATATATTTTATATAGTATATGTACAATCAAGCATAATTCATGTATAATCTATGTATACTTATTTAAAAGATCAGCGAATCTAGTCGGCTATTTATTGAAATTTATTTTTTGTGATTGTGATCCTAACGCCAAATCGAAAACGACTTATAAATTAAGAGCCCACTTGGATTGATTTTTAAAAAAAGTAATTTTAAAGTCAAAAATAAAAAATCAAACTGAAATGACGTTTACTTTTGGTTTTCTTACTTATTTTGAGTTATTTTTAACTTATTAAGTTATTTTTGACCTTGTCAAACACTTCCTTACTTATATCAAGTCATTTTTGACTTATTTTAAGTTTTTTTTTTTTATATTTTCCAAAAACTTTCCGAGGGAAACTTACAAAAATATACTATATTAAAAAAATATTTACCATTTAGAGTAGTAACATTTTTTTTTCACTTGACCACTTTTAATACATTTATAATATAGTTTTAATACATATTACAAAGAACAATCTATTATTGACATATAATACAAGTTTTATTGATGAATAAAATATTTGTCACACATTTTTAGACACTTATAATACAATGTATCAACTTCTTACCAAACAAGTATAATATATTTTAAAAAACAATTATAATACATATATATTTCATACATAATTCACTTTTAATATATTGCCGATTTATATAGTATTACTATAAAGAAAAAACTTCACAATATGGCAAACATCATATATATTCAAGAAAAATAGCTATGTTTTGTTTTTTTCATGTTATATGGATATAATTAGACTATAAATAGCAAAGTTAATTTTATACAAATAAATATTTTCTATATATATATATATATATATATATATTTATATGATAAATAAATATTAAATAAGAAAGTAATTATAATTGAATGCCTAATTAATTATGGCGGACACATTTGTGATCTTTTTCCATGTTTACCATCATCAAAAAAATTTCTTTCATCAATATTCATACATCACATATTTCTATTATTCCTCCGAATTCAAGACACTTTACATCACTGCATGAGTGATTTTGTATCCATCAGGTATCTTTTAATTGCATAATTGTCTCGTACTTATACAGTTTGATATCCACAAATTATTATTTTTTTGCTCGTTTGTCTAATGTATCCATACTTGTACAGTTTGATACCCACAAATTGTATCATTTTTGCACGTTTATATAATGAATCCATATTATTGCTTAACAATAGTGTTGAAATGTATACATATTTATATACATAGATACTTGTATTGTTATATAAGCATAAGTTAAAATGTTGATTTACGAATACAGTTATATCTAGATATATAAGTACTATTTCCAAGATAAAAGGTTGATTAGGGAATATAAGATAGTTGTATCCAATGTATTCATTTTATGTTTAACAACAATGTATTCATTGTATTCTATGTTGGTGTATTCATTTTTTGTTTAACAACTATTGTATCTATTGTCATGTAGGTCAACTATTCAAAATCGAAATACTTAACCTTCATTCACAAATTCAATAGTTTGCTTACAACCATAACTTGAATTAATCAAAGAAAAATTATTAATACCTTTACGACGCCTTAATAAAAAATATGGAGACAACAAGAAAATTGAGTATGATGTATCACAATTTTTGTTAAACTGATAAAGAATATGATCTGATATGTCTTTAAATAAGTATATTTTAGTTACAAAGTTAATTATGGGAAGTTGCTCATTGTATGATGTAATGTAGGATAGTGGATTATATTTAGCGTCAATTCCTTATTTATTTATTATATTTAAAGTGTATTAATGTATAAATAAATAAAAAATCATATAAAAATACAGCAAAAAAGTGATCTAAATTGTAGTCATTTATTGTAAATAACATACTTATAGCTATTGGTATTTATTAACCCTATAAATATAGTTATTTTTGTAAGTTGCTCTACTATAAATTGTAATAAATAAAAAATATTACTAAAATCAGTAATTATTTATTAAAAGGTAACCATCCAAGTAATTTTCTACTTGTTTTTATTGTTGAAGTTCGTTTACATAAGAATTGGCAAGCCCAGATCCAGGTCCAGTCCATCTTTATCAGAAGGTTCCATTGGGCCGGGCCCACTCAAAGCAACGTAGGAATGAAAAGGTCGCAATGGCCCATTATCCAGTACATCGTACTTGTTGAGTTGGTCAATTAGGTCCAATGTCTAAACGTACTTCCTAAATATTATCCCCTTTCGTTTGAATTTATATGACATTGTTTGACTTAATTAAAAATTTTATAATGAGAAGAATATCAAAATAATGGTCTAAAACACCTTTTTGACTATTTATAAGGTAACAAATTATTTCATCGAAAATAAAAGAGAAATGATCAGTAAAACACTTATTTGGACTTTTTGCCAAATAAGTGAATATAACAACGGTAAAATGTTAATGGTGTCATTAACTATTTGTCGAATAAAAAAGTATATAATTTTTTTTGAATTGACTAAAAGGGAAAATGTGTCATAAAGGATAGAGAGTGTAGCATATACTTTGTCTGGTCTTAACTCTTAAATATGTCAGATAGAAATTTAGAATAAAAGAATTAACAAAAATAGATAAAATTAAAATAAACTAAACAACAGTTGAGGTGATCGTATAGTCAGAATCCAATAAATATTCTTTCTGCAATCAAATATTTAAAACTTAATTATAACTAATTATCCCCGTGCTTTCTGATAATTTCACGTTCCTTAAATGTTGTGGTGCATAGTTAAGCTAGCTCGCACTCAACTATCAATTATGTTCCAAAAACAAATATACTTAGTGCTCCAAAATGTACTGCCTCTTTTAAATATATATATATATATATATATATATATATATATATATATATATATTTAAAATAATTTCTGAGCATTATGGTTGACTGTTCACAATTAGTTGCTGATAGGGCTTTCTCAAACAATGGTATTATTGTTAACAGAGGTTTGGTTTCGAGCCTTAAATATGAAAATAATTTTGTTAGAGAGTACTTTCTTTTTATATGTGTCTTACACGATTATAACTGTGAATTTAAATTAATCGGGATTTCAATACGAGAATCATACACCGGAAAACAAAAGGATATCGATTGTTCGATTTCAGGATCATATAAATTTAGGAAAAGCAATGTGAACGAGATGAAAAATGGAGACTAAAAGAAGAATATTGAAGTTATAAAGCAGAGAGTAAGACTCCATTAACATGATTCTATATGTGTAAAAAGTTCACTAAAATTTAAACCAAACTGAAGTCGAAATTCATAGCAGTTGGCTCCTACGTGCTCTCCACTTATCTTACATACTCTGAAAAAATGAAACCATTAAAAAAACTGTAATTATTTACGAACTTTTGTCCTAATTCATCCCTAAATATGAATAACAACGAAAGTCCCCTCATTTGCGGGCGGACCTGATTTTTTTCACGGCCCAAGCACGTGGAAATTCTTTTTAATATGGGTGGAGGTGAGATTCGATCTCAAGACCTCTACCTGCTTTGATATTATATTGAAGTATGTAATCATCTCATCTAAAAGCTTAAAATGTTAGAGATAACACACTTTTATTATTTAATTATATCCTCAACAAGTTTCAGAATTTATCCATTGGTAATGTACTTTTTTGGTAAGTAGTATTGTTAAAAATGCAAAAAGTTCCACATTAATAAGTAATGAGATTGATGGACTCCTTGTAAGACTTGAGCGATACTCTTCCCTTTAAATTATCTTTTGAGGGGTGGGTTAAGCGTAAAAACTTAAATTTTACAATTATTTTATCGTAAGATACGCTAACTTCCACTAAAGAAAAAGCAGTGGGGGGAATTACCAATTTATATTTAAAAAATAAGCATGCTCTTGTATAAAAATAGTAGTATAGAGAGCCATCCATTTTGTAACACACTGAGGAAGATGGAGAATTTGTGTTTGTTTTTTCTTTTGATAGTATCAATTGTTTTTCCTGTCCTCGGTCAGGGAGGACTAAAAACAGGGTTTTATTCATCTTCATGCCCAAATGCAGAGTCCATAGTGAAGTCAACAGTTCAAGCAGAGTTTAATAAAGATCCTACAATTGCTGCTGGTTTACTCAGGCTTCATTTTCATGATTGCTTTGTTCGGGTAACTCTCCTTAATTTCCACTCTTATATACTATGCAGAATTAGAATTTTGAGTTTATGCGTTCTGAATTAAAATACAGTTTATTGGATTCTTGATAAACTATGTATACATGTCACGTGGATTCTTAAATATAAATATGAGATTTGAGCCAAAACTTTCAACCTATAAGCAAAACTCTAAATTTAGCACAAATCCTGTATTTGTCTTGAAAGTTTCACTACTTACTAATTTCCTCTATCTACTTTAATTTTCTTTGATGACAACATATACAATTTGTGAACTTAATTCTTTAAGCCTAACTCACATCCCAAAAGCTAGCTCAAAGAGAGGAGGATTGCCCAAGCCTTATAAGAAGTTCACTCATCTCATTAACTATCGATATGAGATTTCCCTGCTTTGATACCATGTGAAATTAGTCTTAGGCCTAACTCACCCTAAAAGCTAAGCTCTAAGTGAGGAACAGGGGCGGACCCACGTTGGGTCCAGGGTATTCGGCTCGGCAAAAAAATACACGATATATATAAGGTAAATTTTTTGTATTTTTTTAGATGTATATATTTTGAACCCCCTTAATAAACAAATAAAATTAGATGGCTCAATGGTAAGACCTTTGAATATTAAGATGCATGCCCACAAGACTTATTTACACGTTTATACTTTTATTTTTTGAACCTCCTGAACGAAAATCTTGGATCCGCCACTGGTGAGGAGGATTGTCCAAGCCTTACAAGGAGTTCACCCATTTCATTAACCACCGATGTGGGACTTTTTTCATTCTTTTAACGCAATTTATTTTCAGGGTTGTGATGGTTCTGTTTTGATATCTGGAAGCTCAGCCGAAAGAAATGCAGTGACTAATACAGGACTGAGAGGATTTGAAGTGATTGATGATGCAAAATCAAAGCTTGAAGCTTCATGCCCTGGCGTTGTCTCTTGTGCTGATATCCTAGCTTTAGCAGCTCGTGATGCAGTAGACTTGGTAACTAACTATACAATAACTTTTACTTTCGCAAATTATAAACCAATTAACCTACCTATGTTGCTCTGACTCTTTAAAATTTTCATAATATAGCGATTGTGACGTACAATAGTATGTTTTGGTAAAATAAGGAGACTATATATGTTAATATTTGATATTATTGATAGGTTGGAGGTCCAAGCTGGGGAGTACCTACTGGTAGAAGAGATGGTAGAAACTCTTCATCCTCAGAAGCAATGAACTTACCTTCACCATTTGACACAGTTGAGGTCCAGAGGAGCAAGTTTGCAGCTAAAGGCCTCGATGATCATGATCTCGTCACCCTTGTTGGTAAATCTTCATTCTTCAACATACTATACTCCCTCTGTCTTGATATGTGTGACACTCTTTTAATTTCTTTGTAGTCGTCAGTCTAAAAAAGAATGTGACAGTTCTCTAAACTTTCCATTTTACCCTTAATAAAAGTTTGTTAAAAATGTGTACATGTAGGGGCACATACAATTGGACAAACGGATTGCAGATTCGTTAGTTATCGACTATACAACTTTACAAAAACAGGAAATGCAGATCCAAGCATAGACCAACAATTCTTGACACAACTTAAGACTATATGTCCGAAAGATGGCGATGGATCGAAGAAGGTTGATTTAGACAAAGACAGCCAGTTGAATTTTGATGTGAGTTTTTTCAAGAATATTAGAAATGGAAATGGGATTCTTGAGTCAGATCAGAGGTTGTTTGGTGACTCTTCAACAAAAGATGTTGTAGATAAATATGCAGGGAGTCTAAGGGGATTGTTGGGATTAAGATTCAGTTATAACTTTAAACAAGCTATGATTAAAATGAGTAGCATTGAAGTTAAGAGTGGCACTGATGGGGAAATTAGAAAAGTATGTTCCAGGTTCAATCACTATTATTAAAAAGCTATGCTAAGTACTGTGTTATATGTCAACGTGTAACTAAGTATGTTAACATGAATAAATTGGGTTCAATGAGGTTTTCTTTATGTATTCAATAAACATATTAAGAGATAAATCCAGTAACATTTGATATGAATTCATGATTTCAAATAATAATAGACATGCGGTATGGAATACAATGCTAATTGTAAAAAATGTTGAGCTACCGGATTTATATCAAGGCACATGTGGACATGCAATCGATATAAAATCATGATTTTAAAAGACATGTAATTTGAGATCACGATTTCAAATCTTAAAATAAAATGCACAATTTGGAATTTAAGATCATGATTTCAATTTTTTTTTAATGTAAAACTTTACCAATAATTTTTTTTTTTTATAAAAAAACTCCCCCTTCTTTTTAAATTTTACAAAAAACAATTCATACTCTGCACGAAGATACTGCACGTACCGCGTAAAGATATAGCACGTACCATGTGAAAGATTTATATTGGATAATAACTAGTTACTACTATTGTTGACTAGTGGATTGTTATAAGATTATGTGTAATCACAGACATTTAATTATAAAAAGAACATGGAGATATGCAATTTATCAATGTGGCACGTTAAAATATTCTTATCTTATTTTTGAACAATGGTTCGTCCATTTGATAAGATTGTATATGAATATTTTAATAGTTTACACAACTTATGATATTTTTATGTTTATAAAAAATACAACTTAATAAATCTAAATTAAATGTACAATTAAAATTTCCACGGCAAATCAATCTAGTTTCAAAAATCACGTCCAGGCCTGACCTAAATTCAAAAAGTTAGGTTATTTTGTGCCAATTATTAGCCCATAATATGTCATGCTAAATTTACTTTCAATTTTTTGAAGTAGTTATACTTTTTTTTTTCGGGAAAAAGAAAAAGAAATTGGGGTAGGAAAAATGGAAGAGTGAATTAATTATAAGATAGCAAAACAAATTTTCACCGATAAAATTTAAATTTAAATTTTAACAGTCAATTATCTGAGCTATTACTTGCTTCAAAATTTGATTGGAAATTAAGAGGGAAAGAAAGCATTTAGTTGAAGTTCGCTTACATAAGAACTGCCAAGCCCAGCTTCAAGGTCCAGCCCATTCCTCGTCAAATGTCTCATTTTTAAAATTTTTTTTTTAGTAATGATCCTTTTTTTTTTTAATAATTAATGAATCTTTTAGTTTAGGATCTGAAGATTTTGTAAGAGCAAATTAATTTTTTTTTTTTTAGAGAACATTAGATCACAAGCTAAATTTCATAAACGTTAATTAGCCGACGATTTAATCTTTTTATTTATTTCAAAGATTATATTTGTACGACTTTTGAAAGTAGAGACAAAAATAATAATCTAAGAAGGAGACGTTTATATAAATGAACCATTTTTACCATAGTCAAAAAGGAAACAACAGGCCCCATGTCTAAATTATTTCATACACCTTCTAAATACCCAATTTACCTAGAGTAGTAATATTCTGTGAATGCTCTAGATTATGAGTTCTCGATTTTTTCAAGTCATTAATTTTATAGGAATCTAACTTCGTGCAACAATGACATAAAACGTATTTTAAACTATCATATGATGGTGACTTACAATGACAGATAACACTTTGAATTACTCATTATATCCATGTATTACTCAAACTTATTTTGCACAAATATGGGAAAAGTATTTCAAATTGGCAAAAAATGAATCCAAGAATCTTAGTAGGTATGGCGGATCATCCAATAACGTGTTCAGAATTTTTACGCAAGTAATTTCGATCTATTATCACAACTTTATTTGTAATAATTTTAGGAAGTGGATTATTTGGTTTGACTTGATGCACTCATTTATTTCAAATCGATGTTTATGTTACATCTTTTCTAACAAGTAGTATCACACACCTTAAGAGTGGCTTTGCCATTGAAAATCACCACCCTTTTATCATATATTTGTGATAATAAAGACAAAGACAGAACTAGAATATAGCTCTTACAGATTTGATCAAACTCAATAATTGTAATCCAAACTTTGTATCTATTTTAAAAGAATGAATTTAAATTTTAATCTATTAACTTAAATTATGATTCAGAATCTAAATATAACTATAAGTGATTTATAACCATTGCATGAACGGCTACTTTTGCCGAAAATGTTTTGTTCCTTTATTTTTTCTTCATGTTAAATGAAGCACTTTCTCCTCATTTGGGCCTTTTAAGCCATGATTCGATGTGGAGAATTGCAACAGATAAACAAAATCATTGCGTATGCCATAGTTTATGATTTTGCCCTCCTGAAGTTTTTGGTTCTAGTTCAAAGGGGTAACAAACTATTATGTTTAATTCATGTCACAAATTAAACATTGTTTGATCACGAGTTCTAAACATTGTTTGGTCACTGCTTCTAACATTATTTGGTCACGAGTTCTAAACATTATTTGGTCACGAGTTTTAAACATTGTTAGATCACAAATTCTAAACATTGTTTGTTCACGAGTTCTAAATATTATTTTGGTCACGAATTCTAACCATTGCTTGATCACGAGTTCTAAACATTATTTGATCACGAGTTCTGGACATTGTTAAATCACGAATTTTGTGAAGCACTGAATCTAGAGTTTCGGTTACGCTTTACATATATCAAAAACAGTCATTATGCTATTCCCATTAACAAGAAATTAATCACTATTGAATTCTACTATAATCCAACAATGTACACTTTGCTTAGTGTAAATAAGATGTCTAGATAAAAATTGAGAACCTTTTGTATTGTAATATTAAATGTTGTAACCAATGTTATGTACCATAAAAATAATAAAAATTGGACTATAGCCTAAGTACCTAATCACTAAAATAATAAACCAGAGACCCCTAAAAGACATCCTCAAAAACCTGGAAAATCTGCTTCTGGCTCTGGCTTTGGCTGTTGAAATCACCTAACAGTAACCCAGTCATCATCAGAACACCATTCAGATTCAGGATTAAATTCACTCATTAGCCCCCGGAGCCTCTCCGCCGGCGAAGTAGACCAACACCCACTGCTCAAATTTAGATTTTCTTGATTTTCCGGCGAGGGTAGAAAAGTAATTGAACTTGTTACTGATGATTGTGCACATTCATCAGATACCCAATCTGGGAAATCAAATGGGCATTTAGGAGATATTGATGGAACACCATTCTTGATTTCTTCATTTAATAATGTAACAGTATTATGATCAGACACAAAAGGATGTTTTAAAAGCATCTCAGCCGTCCATCTCTTACTTGGATCTTGAATAAAGCATTTGTTTAGAAAATCCTTTCCTTCTTCTGATAGTTCTTCGGGGATTTGGGGCAACTGATTTTTAACCCCTATTGCCATTAACAATTCTGTAACACCGGAGAATTTATAAGCTGGAACTCCGGCAACCATCTCAGCTACAACACACCCAAGTGCCCATATATCCGCCGGAGTACCCTGTTCGCCGCCGGTAACCATCTCCGGCGACATGTACAATGGGGTACCTCTTAATTCACATTGCAAATCATCATCTTTCTTGATTCCAACTCTCTTTGCTAATCCAAAATCAGCGATTTTCACTTTACCATCTTCACCGAGAAGAATATTTTGAAGCTTAATATCACAATGAACATACCCAATTTCATGTACATACTGAAGCCCTTTGAGTATACCTTTTGTGTATCCACTAACTTCAAATTCCGACAACTTAAAATTCTCCGATTTCTTGAGCTTTTCCGCTAACGAACCTCCAGAAGCATACTCCAGCAACAAATTATACAATTTTTCTCCTTTTTCAAACGAATAGCTCTCACCGAAACATCGTATGATTTGTGAACACCCATTGAGTTCATCCAAGATCTTTTTCTCGTTCACGAGCGAAACAGAGTGAGAAACCCCAGATGATTTTACAACCATTAATGGAAGAAATTGAGTACTCTGTTTTCTGGGTATTACAAGATTAACTTTTCCAAAGCTTCCATGACCAATAGCTTCACCACGAACCCAATCCATGGAGAATCTTAATAAAATCTCGTCAAATTTAGGGATTTTTTTCTTTAGGTAAAGAGTGAGAGAGAAAACAGAGGAGTCTGTAAGTCACAACGAACTCTGTTTTACACACGCTAAATATATATATAAGGTTTTTTTTTGGACAGTTTTCCTTTTTTGTTTCCGTGAGAAAGTGGGTATATGATTTTATTTATTTACCAATAATAATATGATAAAAAGAAAAAGGAAAAAAAAAACACGTGTTTTTGGAGATATATTTCTTCCAAATTTGGTTGAAACAGAAACAGCGTACCGAAAAGTTAATTAAAAAAACGTGGTTTGTTAAGGTGGGAAAGCATTAAATAAAACGAAAACATGAAATAATAAAGATTTCTTCAAGGACCACGCGGACAACTTCATTAACCACATTACGATACCATGAATTATACTACTCTAAACATGTTTAGTGCTTTTTTTTTTTTTTTTTTTACTTTTTCTTGAAGATAGAGCAATATACTTACCATAATTGATATATTTCCTTTTCTTGAAGGAAAAGATAATTAGCTAATTCTTTTTGTTTTCATTTTTTTTATAAATTTGAGATTGGGTATTACAATGTAGTACCTTTTAAAGAGTAAATGTTACTAAAAAAATAACTGTACTTTAGATACATATATATTAATGATATAAAATACTTACTTCGTCCACAATTGTTTGTCAGGGTAAGATCAAACACTTCCCTTAAGAAAAATTTAATACAAGATGTAATTTTACTAATATAATACTACTATATTAAGAATATCAGAAGTCTACATAACTTTTCAATTTACAAAATGAAGTAATTATTATAGGCAGAATTGGAAAAAATGACTAATTATTTTTTGATTGTTTAAATTGATAATTGATCTTGGACATCTATTTTAGTATACCTGTCAAACAATTGTGGACGGATGGAATACAATTTAATATGTTATACTCCCTCCATCCACTATTATTTGTTAATGGTTTCTATTTTTAGAGTCAAACTACTTTTGATATAGTTTTTGAATATCTAAATTTTTTTGTTTAAAATATCGAATTAATGTAATCTAATTTAACTTTGAAGATTAGTCAAATTGACTTTCGAAAAGCACAACATGACAAATAAAAGTGGACGAAGAGAGTAACTTGTAGGTTGTATCATAGGCGGGGCTAGATGGGTTTCATAAGTTCGGATCAATTCACTTTCTTTTTAATAGAGCCTATATTTATATTAGCAAATTAAATAAAAATACGTACATTAATATTTGAAGCCCCAAACAATATTAATTTAAAATTTCAAACTCCTAACCTTTGCTCCTAACATGAATTATATGCCAACTTTATTTAAATTTTCAAATATATAAAAATTTAAAGCTCTTTCAATTAGGTAATTTGAAACTTTCTTCCTCTTTACTTACTTCAAGATCAACTTCACTTGCAAATTTTGGGTTGGATTAATGTGCCTCATTTATTTTTATTTATATAAGGACAACTTAATTCAGAATATTAAAATGTACGCTAAGTTTAGAGTTTAAATATTTGAATTTGAATTTCTATTTGAATATATAGATATTTTATAAAGATCCGAATATTAATAGTTAGGTTGAGTACATTAACATACTCTTTATTTTTAATTAAAAATACTTAATAGAAATATTTTATCATGTGATACACAATCTGAACATGTTATAGTTCAAATATCTAAATAAAATTTACTTTAAAATTTAAGGAATATCGATATAATTGGCCAAATAATTAGAATAAGTTTTTGTTTAATTTCAACATGATCAGGATACATACTTTATTTCAAGATTAATTCATATAAATCTAAGAAATATACTAAATTAATACCATAGAAATAGAATAATTTTACAAATCATATGACAGATGGGGATGGGGATGACTAATAGTGATGGTTATAGATCTCAATTTTGGATTTGTGTTCTATGGATGATGACAATAATTGTAGCTAACAATAATGATTTACAATGGTAGTTGATGGTAACAACTAATCATTGTAATGAGCGATAAAGATAATTAGCAATGACGGTAAATGATAAAGATAATATTAGCGAAATATAATCAGGAACGGACTTATTTGATTGTAAATGAGTTCAGAAAAATACATTGTATATACATATATATTCAATCTTTTTTTTGACCCCACTTAAACCTATAGTAACAGGTAGCCTAGCGGCAAAGTGGGTACAATTTGATTGATGCATCGCGGATTTGATTCTTACATGCGTTTACCATATATTATATACGGATATTTCAATATATTTAATTTTTTGAAAAACTCATCAAGAAGAGATTGCGTGGTTTTAAAATACTTAAACGTGCCAACAAATTCCTAAAAATTATCGTTTTAAAAATGAGAAACATGGGGCACGATGTAGTAAAATTATTTAAATAACTCGATTTATTAGTCCATAATCTATGGTTGTATTAAAAAATCGATACATGTCTAGAGAGGGATGTGAAATGTATTATTGGATTTGATTCACACCTACACTTTATTATAAGCTTAGCTTCATTTATAATTTGGATTAATGTATACTACTTACTTTCAGAATCCTATATAATCAGATACGCCTTTTATCTTTGATAAAAATAGTTAAAATTTCCACTGGAATATGTTTAACGTGCAATAGTTTTACTATGAATAATGGCAAATATAATTCATGTTTTTTAATGTTATGATAGTGCTGTTGCGGAAGTCCAATATATAGAGAGTGATGGAATCACAACTGCTATATCTAAAGGTAGCTAATAAATAGTAAATGAGACAACAATAAAAGGAACACCAGAAATTAACGAGGTTCGGCAAATTTTTGTTTTCTTTTGCCTATTCCTCGGACACAACCAACCAATATTTATTTCACTCCAAAAGAGTACAAGTGAAATACTACAAGAGAGAAAGAAGAACAAATGCCTTAGGAGATGAGAAGGCAAGTGAGAGGTGTGTTACAAATGAATTAGGAGCTACCTATTTATACGAGTGAATTCTTCCTATTGATGTCATCCATGACATCACAATATGTTAAAATGTCAAGATTTACCTTGTGAAACCAATTTATTGTTCACCTAAATTTCACCTACAAAAGGTGCTATCTTGACTTTTCTACCAATGAAGAATTATCCTCCTAACTACCATATCTTCTCATTAATCCATTTTTGAATCTTGTCAAATTTAACAAATCTCCACCTTGGCAAGATTCTCCATTTTTAACTTTCTCTCAACAACAATTTTGATTGTGTCTTCAACCATAATCTTCAATGTTCAACAATGTTGATCAAGTTCAAACAATATTGAAACTTGACCGCAGTCACCACTTTTGCCAACATATCGGCAACATATAGGATAAGATATATAAAGGAATTATCTTAAAGCTTGCGCAAATACACACAATGATCGTATTTGCTTCTTATGTACCTTTGCTGCAACATAAACTTGTCAGATCGTTTGTACCATTGTCTAGAAGATTGTTTTAATCCATACAACGATTTTTCAAGTTTGCACACCATATTTTCTTTTCCATCAACTTTGAATCCTTCTGGCTGAGTCATATAGATTTCCTCTTCCAAGTCTCCATGTAAAAAAGCAGCTTTTACATCCAATTGAACTAGTTCCAAATTCAACTGTGCTACAAAAGCCAACAAAACTCTAATGGAGGAGTGTTTCACAACTGGAGAAAATACCTAATTATAATCAATTCCCTCCTTTTGAGCATATCCTTTGGCCACCAATCTTGCTTTGTAGCGAACATCTTCTTGGTTAGGAAATTCCTCTTTCTTTGCAAATACCCATTTGCACCCAATTGCTTTCTTGCCCTCTGGGAGATTGGCCAATCTCCATGTATGATTCTGATGAAGAGATTGCATTTCTTCATCCATGGCATTCCTCCACTTATCTTCTTGTGAACTTTGGACTGCGTCTTTATAAGTGGTAGGAATGTCATCGGCTGCAATTGAGTTAGCACAAGCCACCATATCTGTGAGTCGAGCAGGTTGTCTTATTGTCCTTTTTGGCTTGCTCGTTGCTATTGATTCAAGTTGTGGTTGAGGTTCTTGAGATGGAACCTCCTCTTCGACTGGCTCTCCTTCAAGAGGAAAATCTTTTGTTGTTTCCTCGTTTGATCCTTGTGTTTGGAAAATTATCTTTCCCTCAAACTCCACCTACTTTGAAGCACCATCAATTTGTTTGGCTTCTTCAAGTGTTACCTTATTTGTCAAGGCAGATTCATCAAAGATAACATCACTGCTGAAAATAACTTTTCTTGTCTCTGGACATCATAAACGGTATCCTTTGATTCCAGAAGTAATTCCCATAAATAAAGTTTTCTTTGCTCTTGGGTCCAATTTTGACTCTCTTACATGATAATATGCAATTGAGCCAAATACATATAAAGAACCATAATCTTCAGCAGGTTTTCCATACCATTTTTCAAATGGTGTCTTCCCACCAATAGCAGCAGATGGTAGACGATTAATGAGGTGGCACACATATGTTATTGCCTCAGCCCAAAATTCTTTGCCCAAGCCAGCATTGGACAACATACACCGAACTTTCTCCAGCAAAGTTCGGTTCATGCGTTCTGCCACTCCATTCTGTTGTGGTGTATTTCTGACGGTGAAATGTCTGACGATGCCATTTTCCTCACAAATTTTCTGAAAAAGATCATTTTTGTATTCGCCCCCATTGTCTGTGCGAAGACACTTGATCTTTTTGCCACTTTGAGTTTCTATCATCGCCTTCCATTTGAGAAAAATTCCCAATACTTCATCTTTTGTTTTCATCGTATACACCCACAATCTTCGAGAAAAGTCATCAACAAAGGTTACAAAATAGTGTTTCCCACCTAATGAAGGTGTTTTGGAAGCACCCCAAACATTCGAATGAACATAATCCAAAATACCTTTAGTATTATGGATAGCTGTTCCAAATTTAACCCTTGTTTGCTTTCCCTTGATACAATGCTCACAAAACTCCAAGTTGCAAGTTTTTACTCCTTTTAGCAATCCTTGATCTGATAAAGTTTTAAAGGATTTCCCTCCAGCATGTCCCAAGCGCATATGCCACAGCTTGGTCATTTCTGCCTCCTTCTCGTCATTGAATGTTGTTGCCGCTGTCCCAATAACTGTACTACCTTGATAGTGGTACATGTTATTATTTCTTCGAATTGCCTTTATTACCACCAGTGCATCAGAGCATATTCTCATCACGCCATTATCTGCAATGACTTTGAACCCCTTTGATTCTAGGGCTCCTACAGAAATGAGATTTTTCTTCAAATCTGGTACATATCGAACATCTATTAATGTTCTACTTAATCCATCATGGTTCCTTAATCGGATTGAACCAACACCATATGCGGTAAGAGGATTATTGTTTGCAGTGTGAATAACTCCACATTCTCCTTCTTGTAAATCAATAAACCAGTCCCGATTGGGACACATATGATAACTACAAGCTGAGTCCATCAACCATACATCAGATGATTTGGATGGATCTGTTGTAACTAGTGAGTAATCGGAGTTATCACAATCAGCCACATTTGAATTCATGACAGCCTTCCCATTATTTGGTTTGGCTTTGCTATTCAACTTTGGACAGTCTTTCTTCCAATTCCCATTTTCTCGGCTAAAGGCACATTCATCTTTGCTGAGTCTGGATCTTAACTTGGATCTCCTTTCTTCGTTCTCATATGATTTTGAGAACGACCTCTCGCAACCAGTGCTTCTGCTTCTCCGCCTTTTTGTTTTTCTCACTTTCTTTGTTCATAACTGTATAAGGCAGAACAAACTTCTTTGAGAGATATTTCATCATTCCCATGCAGTAGAGTCGTTTCAAGATGCTCGAACTCATCGGGAAGTGAACTTAACAACATTAAGGCCATATCTCCATCCGTAAAAATCACGTCCATATTCCGCAAATCTGTCGCCAACTTATTAAAGCTGGTGATATGATCATTCATTGTGCTACCAGGAATATAAGTGAAGCGTAACAATATTCTTTTCATGTAAAGTTTATTTTGACTGTTTTTCTTCAAGAATTTCTCCTCCAATGAATTTCATAATTTATTTGCAGATGTTTCCTTCGTGTATGGATACTTTTGTTCTCTTGCAAGGTAAGATCGAATGGTACCGCAAGCAACACGGTTGATAATCTTCCAATCTTCTTCTCCTACACCGTCTGGTTTCTTTTCTTCAATGGCAATATCTAGTCCTTGTTGAAAAAGAACATCAAGGACCTCGCCTTGCCACATTCCGAAATATCTTGACCCATCAAAAATTTCAACTGCAAATTTCGCATTTGACACAATTCTTGTCATAAGCGAAGATGTCAATGATGACGTATTATTGACACTTGATGTGGACTCATCATTTTTCTTGTCTCCCATTTTACTACAAATACTATTTACTAGCTAACAATGCAAGAACCAAAGCAGATCTTTTTCTGATGTGGAAGTTCAGACTATGCTGCAACCACAGAGCATACTCAGATAATACCTTTGCTCTGATACCAATTGTTGCGGAAGCCGAATATATAGAGAGTGATGGAATCACAACTGCTATATCTAAAGGTAGCTAATAAATAGTAAATGAGACAACAATAAAAGGAACACCAGAAATTAACGAGGTTCGGCAAATTTTTGTTTTCTTTTGCCTATTCCTCGGACACAACCAACCAATATTTATTTCACTCCAAAAGAGTACAAGTGAAATACTACAAGAGAGAAAGAAGAACAAATGCCTTAGGAGATGAGAAGGCAAGTGAGAGGTGTGTTACAAATGAATTAGGAGCTACCTATTTATACGAGTGAATTCTTCCTATTGATGTCATCCATGACATCACAATATGTCAAAATGTCAAGATTTACCTTGTGAAACCAATTTATTGTTCACCTAAATTTCACCTACAAAAGGTGCTATCTTGACTTTTCTACCAATGAAGAATTATCCTCCTAACTACCATATCTTCTCATTAATCCATTTTTGAATCTTGTCAAATTTAACAAGTGCTAGTTGTAATATTGTATTCTCAGATCTCTTGCAATAAATATTATTGACAGCTTGAAGCTAGATATATATATATAAAAAAAAAAGGTAAAGAATTAGACAAATTAATTAAATGGCTTCTAGGCTAGATGAGCTAAGTTTAACCAAATTATGAAGAAAGGATAACTTCATAATTACTTGACTTGATTCTATTGTATTCTTTAAAAAAAAAAAAAAAAAAGAGAGAGAGAGAATACCAATTCCCATGACTCATGAGTCATGATGTTATTATAAAATTTGTCAATATTATCCTTTTCTTCATAAGCTAAATTATAGAGATACTGATCCTAACTAAAAATGAAATGTGAATATGTACTTGTTTATTTTAAAGAAAGAAACAATCATAATTTAATAAAGTAATAAAATATCACTATATTATTATTTATTACTAAGCAAGAAATTGCAATTTCACTATTCTATTTTATTTTTTCAGTTTACATTTTATGTTCTCCTTAACTAAATAATTATTTTATCAGGTTGTCCTAATGAATTACTCTTTAGAAATCTTAACTAACGATCTCCAATAAATTTTAAAATGATTTACTTAATATTACAGTATTATTTTTGACAATTAAAAAATAAGATGTATCTTTAATAGATTGAGAAATTAATAAAGAGTAAGTATTATTTAATTATCATGTACAGAAAATAAAAGCAAGGAACCCCACACAAGTGGAGAAGAGAGGACACAGCTATATATTTGAATCATAATTCATGTGGAGTTACTTATCAATATCTACCAATTAAGTTAAGGACCCCCGCCATACTATTTTCTTAGCTCCTCACATGCAAATTAATCCACCCTTTCCCTTCTTTAGGAGCCACAAATTCTTTCCTTTTTTAGATGTAAGTTTAATTTTTCCGTTTTAATTTATGTGATAAAAAATGAAAAGCTTTTAGGAGGAATAAAGAAAAATACAAAGAGAATTATAACTTTAAATACTGAGTTGATCTAATTTAATTTAACTTCAAACGTTAGTTAATTTTTACTCTTAAAAAATAAAAAAAATATAGAACAAGTCGTGGACGAAGTACTTGTGTTGCTTGACCCTTTAGCATTCTTGATTGCCCATTGTAAATGGATATCCCATGTCCCAATTTTGAAGGAATTTTGCTTTTAACATTAGTTATTCTAGAATTAAGAAGCACAAAAATAGAGCACTTCTTAAACTAAATTTCTAACTATCACTCTTTGGGAGCGGCGTCATTTTTTATAGCGCTTAAATCACTTTCAAAAACTAATTAAAAGAGTGAGCGATTTTTGTCACTCGAGCTGACCATATTTGCTAGATATACTTGATTTTGATGTGATTGTATCAATAATAATTTTTTAGCGATAATTAATTAACAATAAAAGTTCAATTACCGCTAATTATATATTTTTAGAGGCAATTACTCCTCTGTTGCGCAATTTTGGATTGTTTATCTAAGATCGTCACTTATTTATTGAAAATGTATTAAAGAATTAACATAAATAGAAAATTACACTTGTTAATGATACTCTCTCCTTTTACAATTGTTTGGCATGTATACTAAAAATAGATTTTCAAAATTAATTATTAATTTAAATAATCAAGAAATAATTAGTCATTTTTTTTTCAAATTTGTCCTTAATAATAGTATAGTTCAATTGAAAAGTTATTTAGACTTTTGATATTCTTTGTGCATGACCATGATAAATAATTATAGATGGAAAGATTAATATTTTCTCAAAAAAATTATTAAGGTTGGTTGCAGCATACTAAATGATATGACCAGAAAAAAAGGAAAGTGTACCCTGTGAGATTCCTCACTTTGCGGCGCAACAGCAGCAGGCAGCGATACTATTTGTTTGTTTGATGCTTTCACCAAAACTCCCACTTCTATTAACGTGTGTGTACACAAGATTCTCTTACCTTTTTGTTATGATATAACCTATGATCATTTTAATACCCCTATAAATTTTCTAGATTTATTAATCTAATTTATGCTATTTTTGGCTTTCCATAATACTCTTCATCCGGTATTATTTATCATGATTTCTATTTTTAGAGTTAAATTATAAAAACATTGACTAATATTTTAAGATGTATTTTTTCATCATATTAATATGAAAAAAGTTACAATTTATAGTACTTTTCATACAGTTTTAGAATATATATATATTTTTTAAAAATATCGAATTAATTTAATCTAATTTAACTTTAAAAATTAATTAAATTAACTTTCAAAAAACATAACATGACAAATAATATTGAACTGAGGGAGTAAATAAGTCCTCTACTACTCTACTTTGTTCTACTAATAATTATTACTAATCAAGCTAGTGTTCTACTATTTGCTTACTTTAATCTCTGTTATTCACCATTTTTTATATAAGGTCATGTTCTTAAAGTAAGTTGTAATTGCATCACCTGGCTAACCCCCTCTCTCTACTCTACTATTTATTCGGTCTATCTCTTACTCTCTTGAAATCATCTATAGTCAACAGCAGTGGTAGAGTCAGAATTTTTAATAAGAGGTTCAAAATCTGTAAAAATAGACACGTGAAGTGATCAAACGTGGTTCAACATCTACTATATATACATATAAAATTATTTTAACCATATATAAATATTATTATTTTTCGCCGAAGAGAGTTCGAGTGAATTCCCTTCGTACAAGGTGGCTCCGCCCCTGGTCAACAGCTGACACTAGGTTATGCCTGCATCCCATTTTCTCATGCCTAATCGATCCATCTAAACCTTGCTTCTCGCATTTTGTTTTCCATCGAAGCTACTCTTATCTTAATCCGAATATCTTCCTTTCTAATCATATTTTTGGGCAAAAATCATTATTAAACTATACTCTAAACTTAAATTACGTACCTTAAAATATCATTCTTACCAAAAAAAAAAATCAAACTCCAATTATTTACAAGTTAAACAATTTTCATCAGTCTACTTGAATTTGTCAAAAAACTAACATACTCAAAAAATTCAACTGATCTTCCCCTTCATATTTAATATTTTGAGTTACGCGAAAAATAGTATTGTGAACTTTTTCGACAATTGAATTTAACATTATTGCAAAATCTTTTAATTAAATAGTTTTTGTCATTTATTTTTAATGTGATTTAATATTTAAAATTATTAGTTGAAAGATGGAAATTGACAATATCTAAGGATGTAATTTGTAGGATCCCTTAGATTTTGAACAATATCAATTTATTTAGAGGATGTTTTCTTCGATACAAAACGAAAATGACCTTGTATTTGAGGGGAAAAAAAAGGTCATTATCGTTTTTTCCTCAAATACATGGATTAGATTTAGTCCATCCCATGTGTGATTAAAGACCTTTGTCCAACTTACAAATACTTAAGGACGGACCTAGTTTAGAAATTACAAGTACGTGCTTATTTGATAATTTTTGTCCAAACTATGTTCCTATATGTATATGAATTAAATTTCAGTACATGTTATATGCATGTATCTATAAAAAAATTGACTAACAAACTGATTTATTAGTGTATATCAACTTGAGTTCATTATAAGTTAAATACAAATCTATAAACTTTAAACAATCACAAATTAATCGATCTTTGGAGTGACGTACTCCTTTCCAATTTAAATTTCACAAAATCGTTTCTCAATTTCAATGAAATATATTATCCAAACGTAGTGGTCTTAGATTTTTCCATTTCTAAGCAAATTAATAATTAAATACAAGATGGGCATGAAATTAGAGTAGGGCCACCAATAGTCATGGACAAGGATCATGCAAGTAAGATTACATGCTACTAACTAGCTAGTGACTGACCCAAAAATTTGGTAGTATAAATATTACACTATATATTATATGGTCAATGCAATGCACCTGAGGCAATTACATGTGCACATGTTCTTAATTTCCCAAAATTTGCATGAGGGCAACAAATAGAACTTTCTTGTAGATATGAGATTGCTCATCAACTTGCATTTAGTACTTTGCAATTTCATTTCTTGGGATTTTCTCATGATCTATCGCTTTCTTTTATTTTTCAGTTTTAATTTGGTCGATGGAGACCCTTTTATTTTTATTCCATCGCAAATAAATACATATATACACAAATAATAGTTAAAATTATTTGATCAAATTAATATGCATATACATACATGTAATTGTGAAATAGACTATTGCAACTAAAGTCATTTGTAAATTACACTATTGCCTTGCTAAGACTAGCTAAAATATCATATTTTATTCAGTTATAGTAGAGTAGGAATACAGAAAACTTCAAATCAAGAGGTTATATTCCACCAACTACGCTTGGTTAAAGCTTTATCTCAGTTTGCTTCATTTGCTTTTAGGTTACGAACTCGTGCCCCATTCTCTCCGATCGTTGTGCTAGATCTTCTCTCTATTCGATTGATCCAAAAGTTAGGAAGACCGACTATAAGTGTCTTCGCCTATAAATTCTTCTTTGTGTCCCAATTCAGTGGCGGAGCCAGCCATATTATAAAGAGTGTGCATAATTTTAAAAGTACCCACAAAAAACTTTTGAAACTGATTTGAATAAAAAATGTTTAAAAACACTTGAAGGGACCAAGAATCAAACCCTCAACCTTCCGCTTCATACTTCCAGCATTCATTTTACGATTGAGTCAGCTCCTATAATTACTTAAGTGTGTGCAAACCTAAATATATATTAAAAATATCGTAAATTTGTCTCGTAGTTACGGTATAACTTTCCGACGAAGGGTGTTCACTTGCGCACCTTTCGTTAGCTGTAGCTCCGCCCCTGTGTCCCATACTATTTTATATAAAAGAAATTGGCCATAGGGGAAATGGGGAGGGGATCATAATGCGGGGAATCAAACCCCAATTAACGAGATGAAAGTTCAGGTAGCCAATCAACTAAACTACTAAGATTCTCCTTTGCGTTCCATACTTGTCTTGTGTATATACAAGAAAAAGGAGATGTTCAATTGTTTTCTCTGTCTGTAGGCCAAATGGACAACTCTTGTCTTCAATCATGTCCCCATCTAACCAATATGTCTCCAAGAAGATCCATCTAGAGGTATGCCTGTCTGCTTACCTCAACGTTGAACTGTTGAAGTGTGTCAATTTTAAGATGAACCTGCCCATATATTCCCAAATTTTTATGCCCCTTTTTAGTTCATGACTTCTTTTTCCTCATCCCACGCATTATATAAATTAGGGATAAGACCTAAAAATACATCTAAATCATAGCAAATTGTCAATTACACACACATATAGAGAGAGAGTCCGGAGCCTAAAGGGTATAAAATGTTAACAAAAATTTCAAAATAGTATATGAATTTTTATTTTAACCACTCGCTCACGTAGTAGCAATTTCATCCGCCGGAAAAAATAAAATCGCTGCCAAAGCAGCGATTTCCAAATTCACTTTTTTTTAATTGTTGTTTAACTTTGAAAATTGTTTTTTATTATTTATTTGTCATTTTAAAAAAAAAATTAAAAATCAAATCGCTGCACTTGCAGCGATTTTGTTTCAATTTTTTTTTTAAAATTATATCACTGCCAAGGCAGCGATTTTAAATCGATTTTCTTTTTTAATTTTTTAATAAATCGCTGCAGTGGCAGCGATTTTATAATTTTTTAAAAAATTTAGTTAAATCACTGCACTGACAGCGATTTACTATATTTTTTGTTTTTTTTTAAAATCGCTCAAAAAATAATCCTCCGTATTTTTGTGTTGTAAAATTTGTGTAAATTTTTTTTCTTCGATTTTCTCCAATTTTTTTAATCTACTTTAATTTTTTTTTAATGGTAGTAAATCCTGTCTACTTTAAGAAATTAAAAAAAAATTAAAGTAGACTAAAAAATTGGAGAAAATAAAAAAAAAGAATTTGCACAAATTTTACTACACAAAAATACGGAGGATTATTTTCTTGAGCGATTTAAAAAAAAAATATATATATATATAGTAATTCGCTGCCAGTACAGCGATTTACTTAAAATTAATTTTTTTTTAATATATCGCTGCCATTTGAGCGATTTAACTAATTTTTTTTTAAAAAAAGTTATAAAATCGCTGCCACTGCAGCAATTTATTAAAAAATTGAAAAAAAAATCGATTTAAAATCGCTGCCTTGGCATCGATTTAATTTATAAAAAAGAAAAGAAATTGAAACAAAATCGCTGCTTTGGCAGCGATTCCTTTGAATTTTTTTTTTTTTAAAAAAAATGAAATTTCGCAAATCACTGCTATAGCAGCGATTTTCCTTTTTCCGACGGAAGAAATCGCTACTACGTGAGCGATTTTTTCTGTTTTGATTAAAATAAAAATTCATATACCGTTTTGAAATTTTTGTTAACATTTTATACCCTTTAGGCTCCGGACTCTCTCTCTCTATATATATAAAAAATATATGTGGAGGTTTTACCCGTCTATAATTTTATTTCAAAAGTTAAAACCACATCTGCATAAACGGGCCTATATTATACGAAAAGGGAGGCATTTTAATGTCTTATTTTATTTGATTCTTTTATGTTCAAACTAATCAGATTTCATCGCCTCTCAAGTCTCAATATATACACGAGAAATGTGAAATGTTACTTAAAATTTTAACGCATTTATTTCAGCTACTGTTGCTGAGTCAAGGATCTGATCCCGTTGATGTACAGTGAAAGCTACATTCTAACAATTTCCTAATACAAATACAAAATCTAAAATAAAAATTACTCCGAACACTTAACTAATACCCTCCCTTTTAGTGGAATTTTTACGTGATAAACATTTGAAGAAGTCCCTGTATGACATAGCTAAAAATGAAAAATCAATTAACCAACCGCTAGGAAAAAAATTACATCCGGGTCTGATAAAATTTGGGTTGGTGCTGGTCAAACTCAAATAGTAGAGGCAACATGTGAACCTTATGTATTCGATTCAATGTCGACAAATTAAAGATACATGCCTCCTTCCAAGTGAAATTTCACATGTCCAATTGTTTAAATAGGGACATGCAGCTAGGTAGGTCACACATATTATCAGTAAAATGAGCTTATATTTTGGTAAGTATCTGTTCAATCCGATCATAATAAATTGGGTGATTGATTTTTTTTCTTATGGATAATGTTTAACTCATAAAAATATGGGAAAACTATGAATTACCTAAACGGGTTAAACTTTCAACTTTTATTCATTCAAAATTCATTATATCACTAAAAATATTTGAACTTTTCTTCCTTTTAATGTCTTGTATAAAAATTCACTATTCTTCTCTAAAATTGAAAAGATGAAAGCCTTTGGCCCTCCAATATATATATATATATATATCAATGTACATTTCTTTTGTTAATTATAATTATACTTTTTATTAGTTTAATTTTATATTGGATAACAAATAATAGTGTAAAATAAACAAATCATGTATTAGTATGGACATTATTTAAAGTGCATTCAGCATGCTTTAGTCCTAAAATGCAATATTCATTTACTTTAATTTGAAATTAAAAATAATTTCACCTTGTAATTACATAAATTTATTTTATATTGAAAAGTTATAGAATTTTTTATTTTTAGTTTTATGATACAATATAACAAAAGAAAGTATATTCAATATTTTTCATTTAAAAAAAGACTAAAATATTTTCTCCGTATTGAATTCTTAAGTAGAGTACTTAATATTTACTCATGAGAATATAAATAAATATGGATAAACTAGTATTTTACCCATTACATTTGTTACCAAATCTATTTTTACCCATATCAAATATGAGCACGCATTGAATTATTACCCATTTTCTGTTATGTTGACCCATTTGTCATCACTATTCATACATAAGAATATATATATATATATATATATATATATATATATAACGATGGTGTAAAAATGTGTATACAATCAAAATTATATTCAAGATAAATTAACTGTAGGTATATTTTTTATATAATAAATATTGATTGACAACTTGACACATTTCTTGAACTTTGAAAAATCATATATTTAGACTATAAAAAGAGTATCAATATATGATTTATTTATTTATATTGAACTAGACATGAAGTATGTATTATCACCCCGTTTAATATTCTACAGGTGAAACTTCGCTATTTGTCCTACTCATAGACGGATGGAATTCAAAGGTACATGAGCACAAGAATATTTGAATGAGGTACAAAAAGTGAAAAATGTGTTATTTATGAATTAGGGGAAACGGCATTTTTAGTCCCTATGTTAAGACTAATTTCTTATTTTAGTCCTTGTATTATTTAAATTAGCACTATTAACCTTTAATTATATCAAGTGAGTGATTTTAATCTTCAACTAACAGACCCAAAACAATTAACAGAGAGTTCACTGCTAAAAGGGTTAATTCGAATAGTTTAAAATAATTGCTTGAGAAAACAGAAAACTTTTTTTAAGAAAATCATTCGTTGCATAATTTATCGTTCGTCAGTGTGAGCAGGAGGGTTAATGCCTATCAAGTTGATTTTTGAAATTGTAGCTCAAATCGACGGGCTTGTTCTTCTAGATAGAGATAGAGAAGACTTAGCTTGTTCTTCAAAGAGAGAGAACTAAAAAGGAAATACCCGAACTACCCCTTTTAGCACTGAACTCTCTGTTAATTTTTTTTGAATCTGTAAGTTGAAGGACTAAATCCACTTACTTGGTATAATTGAAGGTTAATAATGCTTAATTAGATAATACGAGGACTAAAATAAAATATATAATCTTAACAGATGGACTAAAATAAAAATATATTTTTATATTATAAGTGTAAATTGTGCACATAAAAGTGGTGTGGGAAAAGAAAGTGCATGGAAAGCCCTGAATTTGGAAATTAGTTACATCAATAGACCCAACTCTGAGTTAAGGACCCATCATGAACTTTCCAAATAGCTACCTACTGAGCATGCTCATTATAATCAAATTAAGACAAAAACTATTTAAAACAAAATAGCTACCAACCATTAGGCAACAATGAATTACTTCAGCGCAAGATGTTAGTAGGTCTATCTTGAACATGTTTTTACTGAAAGAATTGACAAATCGTTTCTATCATTAATAAAATATAATATAATATATCCATGATCAGTGGGTATAGTATTTTGGTTGGTATGTCCTTTGTCTCATCCCTCTACAGTATTTTACAATATTATAGATTTGTATTTGGTCTAGAGCATATATCTACATAATATAGGAGTGGGCATAAATCAGGAGAAACTACACAACTACGCAAACATTTCTATCATATTCATTAATTTTCTTTACATTGTGAAATAATTACATTTTTATATCATTAATTAATAAATGACTAACTTTCATGTATAACAAACATAAAAATTATATTTGTATGTTATAACTATAGTTTGCAAAATTGTGTTTCATATCAAACATAAATATATATATTTCGCTATACATATACAAAAAAAAATGCAGTTGTATAATTCGCAATACATATGGAAAGAAAGCACTTGTATAATTTGTATACAAAAGAAAATAGTTGTATACAAAAGATCAATTGTATAATTTTTGTATGTATAAAATGAGAAAGAGAAGAAAACGGGGGGCAGAAGAATATTTGTATTGTATAATTATAAGTGTATAAGATGAAGATATATGTATTTGCATATGCATATACAATTTTCTCTCCCTTTATACAAAGAGAAACACAATTTATATATTTCGTTTCTGTTTGAATAAGCGAGAGTGGCGAGGGTTGCGAGTGAGATCTGGGAGAGTAGTGAGCAAAATCTGGGAGAGGGGAGAGAGGAACGAAAAATATATGTATATATGTATATAATTTCCTCTCACTTTACACAAACACAAACTCATTTTACACATTTGTGTTTGTACAAAAGCGAGAGAGGCGAGCGAGACTGCCACAAACAAGAGTGGCGAGCAAGATTCCATCAGGGAGAGAGACGAAATTAGCAATAGTTTGCTATAGGGTACAATTAAATCAAACTATATTTATAGCATTTAATTTGAAGTAATAATTTGCTATTATACACAATTTTTCCTTCATAAATTCATACCATGACAAACGACATTTGTTTATGTAAATTTGATAAGATTCTATTTTGGAAAAATTACATAAATTGATACATTTTAATAAATAATTACTGATTTTAGCAATACTTTTTATTAATTACCATTTATAGCAATACTATGTTAAATATGCAATATGTATTAAAAGTGAATTATGTATGCAATATATATGAATTATATATGAATTATAATTGTTTTTAAAATATATTATGTTTGTTTGGTAAAAATTTGACACATTGTATTATAAGTGAATTAAAATGTGTGATAAATGAATTATTTATCATTAAAATTTGTATTATATGTGAATAATTTATTTTTTTGTAATATTGAATTAAACTTGTATTATAAATGAATTAAAAGTGATCAAGTGAAAAAGAAATATTATTGCTATAAATGGTAAATATTTTGTTATTAGTATATTTATGTAAATTTCCTTCTATTTTGACTAAATTTATTTGAATTGAAGTGCTCCATAATGAGACTTCATGGTCCAACGAACTTTTGGGCTGATCAGCGATCTTGGTTCTTTGTTTTTTGGGCCGTGATATATATTGGCCGAACGATGTAGTTCTGTAGCTTGATCCGTATCATGCAAAAAAGAAAAAATAATAAAATAAAAATTACACGCCCAGTGGGACTCGAACCCACAATCGCTTGATTAGAAGTCAAGCGCCTTATCCATTAGGCCATGGGCGCTATTGATATTTACTTTGTATTTACAGTTATCTATTTTAAAATTACATCATGTTTGGGAGACTATGCAATCCTATTCTATTATATGCTTTGCAACCAAATGTTTCATATAGACCATAAATAAAATTACAACGTGAATATTTTATTTAATTTGTGTTTGAATTTTAAAATTTAAAATGTGTTAAATTGAGTTAGAAGAATATCTTTTTTTAGTTTCTGATTCACTCCGTCGTATAATTTGCTATTGTCTCTTTAAATCCTTTTATGTTGTTCTTCTTAGCTTATTTATTGCTTGATAATGAATAGAGCGCGACCTTAGTATCTAATGTGCTATGCGAGTATTAGCTATTTAAACTTCTAATCAAACCTAAGATAATGCATAAAATTTTGGTATATATGAATAACTTACTTTCTAATTAGCTATCAAACATTGTATAACTTACGTAGAAATATATATATATGAATAAGTTGTTACTTTACTAGCTACCAAACTATTCTTAAAAAGTATTCAAATGTGTATCTCAACTGTGACCTTTTTGGCCTTTTGGGTATGTACTCATAGAATTTGGTTCCTCAGTACTGCTACCTCTTTTATAACCATATACAAAAACAGTTTTCAAAGTGTTACTGTTTGAATACTTAGCAACACGATGGACAAAACTGAGTTTAATGAGTCTTCTATGACATCCTTTGATCACCAAGAATGAAATATACTCCAAACTATCACGAGAATCATATACTGATCCGAGCTCATTGCATTTTCAAGAAAGGTATTGCCAAACTATTCGACACCACAGTAAAAGCAACTGCTTAAAGAGTTGATCTTGAAGAACTTTTGAAAAGGGAAGAGTGTTTTTGAAGTTGTTTGATGACCTTCTGAGAGTGAACCTCTCATCTTTTGAGCCTTCAACTGAGAAAGTTTAAGCTTGTTCAGAATCTTATCCATAGATGCTGACCTCTTCTTTGATAATTTCACCTGATATCCAAAAAAGACAAGTTCGAGTCAGTTTTGTAGTACTATTTCAAAACAAGTACTCCCTTTGTTTCAATTTGTTTGTTTGATTTTGATTAGACACGGATAAAGAAAGCAAAAACAGTTTTGAATCTTGTTGTGGTATGTAGAATGTACCAAAATGTACTTGCAATCCTATCTCCTAAACATGTGAAATCAAAGAGTTGCTAAAAAAGGGAAGAGACAATCTTTTTTAAACGGACTAAAAAGGAAAGTAAGACGAACAAATTAAAACGAGGGGTAGAAAGTAATCTGTGGAAAATTTATGTGACCTCGAGCTTCTGGATTGCTGCTTCAGCTTTAGCCTTCTGCAAGTTCTCCCAAGCATTAATTCTGGCTTCCTCTCTTTGCAGCCTACAATTAAACAGAAGGAAAAATCAGTGCTTTGCTTCTGGAGGCAGATCCATGAGTTAAATTTCACTTGTTTCTATGTTTGAATTCTTTGAAAATATGGGTCTATGAGGGAATCCAGAGAATTCTCATCTCTACTGGTGAAGTCAAGATTAGGTAGGCCAGCTCTCTAAGTCGATCAATCGATAAACTTGCAGAACAGAAAAGGTAAACTTTAAGGATGTGCTGGTTGTCTTTACTGAAGGACAGCATAGGTACATTTTACACTATTATAAGTATCAAAAGCATGAAATGAAGACGTACTTTGGCATGCTCCTTTCTGCATCTGCAACATCCCAGCGTACATTTGAGTCAGTTGCATCTTGTAAGTCTTTCCTTGTTTTCCTTACCCCTTTTCTATGTAATTCTCCAGATATGGGAGGTCCTCTGTCTACCTGTACATCTCTAATCTCAAGTTTAGCAGAATGCTTATCATTCGGCTCCTCTATAGAACGGATTGAAGGAGACCTTCCTTTGGGAGAGGAATGTGTACTGTCGTCGGGGCTCATCTGTGTTGCCATATCTCTACATGAAACTACAGGGGAAATAGAATCTGGTTCCTTGGTGTCATCAGCCTTATCATCTGTCCATTGTATGCAAAAGATTAATGCAATAATATACTTTGCCATGTAAACATTTTTCTTCTTATACTATGGTCTAGGTGATTGGACAACACATTTTGAAAGAAGAATGCTTAAAATGTCTATAATTCAAGAAATCAGGAGTGTTATGTGTGCGGCGTTAAGAAGCATTAAGACTACAGTAAGGTCATATTTTGATACAAGTTTAACAACTACTAGTCATAACTATTGTGCCTAAATGGCTAATTGTGTCTAAATGTCTCAGAAGATAGAGTTTGACATGGCCTCGTGCTTAGGAAACTTCAAATGACTCCACTTCCCTCCTTTTATTTTTGATAATTAACTTCAACTTCCTTCCTTCTGTGATTTTGTACAGTTTTTAATGAGATGTTATCGATCTCTTGCTAGCACATTCTGACATGAGTTCCTTCTTTGACTAACCTAGTGCATATCAGTTCACATTTTATATAAAAGCAAGGAAGGTTTCAAGATCCACAGGTCACTGATTAGTTAGTCCATCACAAGTCTTTAGTCGAGAGATGACTAATTCCTCCAGTCAAGATTTGATCTAAAGACCAGATGTAAGGTTCACTAGCAACATTCAAATGATTAGTTTTCAAATAAGATAGATGTACGCACTTCTACACTCGTACATACCATAGGACCGTTGAGGTTTCTATGCTAATAATACTAAAAGAAGACACTGATGGTGCAAGTTGATAAACAATTGAAGATCAGAGTGTAAACAGTATAATTATGAGTTAACAACTGATTATTAACATATTATAGACGATGAATCCAATCACGTAGGATTAGTATGCAATAACAAGTCTACAAAACCAGAAGAAACTAAAACAGAATTTCTTCAAAGAGAAAGAAAATTATACCTTGGGAGCTTGGTAATGAAGATTCAGCGAAAAAATCTGACAGCCCAGGAGCAGTGCTTGCTCGAGCCATATTATTCTCAGCATAGAAAGCACTTGAGCTTGAGCCGGAACCAACACCATAATGAATGGATAATCCATCAGGCACCAGTACACCTGTTGTAAACGGTGAATTTGCTACAAAATTACTTCTATTTCCGCCTTCATGGACTAGTACAGAGGGCGAATAGTTTGGCATGAACATAACACCAGGATTCTCAAGTGGTCCACTTTTAGACTTTGGCTGTTTTTGCAATTGCACATTTGAAGAAGCCTTGGGAGTGGCATAACCTGATACTGGACTTGTAATCCACCTCTCCGCATCGTCCCATTTAGAAGGCAACGCTCTTCCACTATTAAACGGCATCAATGCAGTAGCAGTAATGTGTCTCCTACTACTATTAGTTGGCAAGGGAACTCGCTCGGAACTCCATCCTTTCTGAAATCCTTCAAAATGATCATCTCCATATTCTGGTGTCGACGGGCTAGTATATGTACCTGAATTCCTCAATGAAGTATTGTGTTTCCTCATGATGTTTAATTATAGCCACATTAGAACTCCCTGCTAAATGGATGAGATAATTTCAAATATGAGGTACTAACCATCACCTAAAAACTAGTTTGAAAAAAAGTCTTACAACGTTCTAGACTCCCATAAAATATTCAGATAATAAACCACTAAACCTAACTAGTTTGAAAAAATTTAAATGTTCTAGCTTCCCAACATTAATTTTTTAACCTACTATTAGACCATAGGCATAGCCCTTTTTTTAATAATTTGCAACAACTAAAGCAATGATATCGAAAATGATGATACTAATTAAGCCAAGTTCATGTAATCTTTGAAGTTGTGTTCATTTTTTCTGTAGTCCATTTTCAGGACCACTCAAAGGGTAATGAAGACCAATAATTACTAATAGTACCAGATCAAATTTATCATTGCATTCCCCTGAAATACACAAAACATTATTCAAATTCATCCCCACTTAAACCCGAACCCCTCCTCTGAAAAGAGCAATAATAACATATCCAGTCTAATCTATCAAATCGAAGTTTGTTTCCAATATACCGCACAAGTGCAATGAATTTATTGGTGAACATAATTATGAACCAATCAAATTTAAATATAGATACAAAAGGGGGGCAAAGCAGTAAAAATGACAAAAAGTGTAATACTTTTAGCAAAAGCGAAACTCACCCTTTGCACTTTGTTGATCTATTGTTTATGCCAACTTCTAGTCTCTGAATTTGGAAAATAGCAAATTAGGATTTTTTTGGATACAAAGGCAGAAAATGAAGTTGTGACTAATGAATAGAAAAGTAATTGTTGAATTTTCCCAGAAAGGGAAAGAAGTAGAAAATAAATAAAAGAAAGAATCTGCAGGTGTGAAAGAAATCAAGAAATGTAAATGTAAGGGGGGCAGGCGGGGGTTCAATGATGATAGCAAACGTTTTGACTAGAAAAAGTCACTGTATTTCTCCTTGACAGTGAAGAAGAGTAACTGTTAAGAGATTTTTGTGAGTCATCTAAGAAATTTACTGCTAAGCTTATAATTGGATTTTGTTTTTGACCTATCAGATTACGAGAATAGTACTCCTTTTGTCCTAAGGTCTCATTTCACACTTACTATATACCACAACAACATAGCCGTGGGATCTAACAAAATGTAGAGTATAGGCAGATTATATCATTATCTTGTAAAGTGTTTTTTGAAAAATTCTTAATTCATGTATATTAAATTCATTTTACACAAGGAAAATAAAAAGTATAATCTATTTAAATTATTATTTCCTCCGTTTCTTTTTATTTGTTTATTTTTTATTTTATAGTTATTAATTATTTATTTATTTTGATAAATCAAGAAAGGATAACTTTTTTTTATCTATTATACCCTCATTAAATGACTAATTACTTTGAAAAATGTAGAACTTTCCATCTACTCTATAATTAATATAGGTAAAATGATAAACTCATTAAATCATGAATTATTTTCTTAATAGGTGTGTCAGTTTAAAAGTGAACAAGTAAAAAGAGACGAAGAAAGTAAGTATTAAGTATTTCTTGATAATTAAAAAAAATATTATATTGATTAGAAAAACACTTATTTTTGAGATAGAGTGAATAAAAAGAAAGAGATAAGAAGGGGGTGAAGTTTGTCCGAAACGAATGGGCAAACCCATGTGATTTATGAGACCTGAAACTACGGAGTACACCCCTTTTTTTGGACCATTGCTCCTAATTCCATGTATTTTTCCCTCCTTAGCTACCCCTCGCCCCCTTTTTTTAAATAAAAAAAAATAGTATATTATATTTTATCATAGATACTTATTTTACATTTATATTTTATATGAACTAAATAATTTGATTTTAATAACTAAAAATAATTAAGTATATGCTTACTCCTAAATTGGTGATTCAGAATGACAATTTAATTTGTATTAGGAAATGACACGTGAATTTTGTTATAAATAAACATTATATTCTCCTTGTTGTATAACTTGCTAAAGAGAATAATTTAAAATTATATGTAAGGACAATAAATTAAAAGTACTTTGGAAAAAAGTAATTCGTATGGAGTATTTTATGGCGTAAATGTCATATAACGTTATAAAAGAGTAAGAATTTAATTTGCACAGTTTGGGCGCTTGAGTTATTACAACTATGAGAATAATATAGCTATTGTTATAAATTCATTATATTGTAATTAATTGAATTCATGTATGAGTGTTTTCAAGGTGATAAGAATATTTTGGGGAAATTATATATCTACTAGTTTGATAATTTTAGGGAGTGATATTTCAACACTATAAATAGAGATATCACTCACCATTTGAAAAACACGCTTGAATAAGAATTCTCCCATTCATCTTCATTTCTTTATTATACTATTTTGATCAACTTGATTTTAAAATAGCTATTTGAATGAAAAATATGCTTTACAAGTGAGGGGAAGATGTAAATTTATAGTCCAACCCTTAAATAACGTTTTTAGATTTTATAGCCCCTCGTGATTCTCTCACAATATGTTTAAGATCATAGATTAAAAAGACAATATAATACATTCAACATATATTTAGTGTAAAATTATAAAATTATAAAAAATATTTATTAAATTTCCAATCAAACCAAACTAGCCAAAACAAATTAAAATGGAGGGAATTTTAAATAGAGGAATTCACAATTATCTTTGAAATAATCAAATCATGAAGTAATTAAACATCTTTTATGGATCAGTATATATACAGTTAAAATCTCTCTATAATGATAACGTTTGTCTAAAAGTTTCAAATTATTATGTTTTTACTTTTGATGTTGTAAACCAAAACAAAATTCTTGTTAAATTTGAAAACTCAATTGATTTCATATTTCATTAATTAAAAAGAAAAAGACTAACACATTACTAATAAATCCATGACTAGCTATATCATACCGTGATGCCGATATAGATCAAAATCTACGAAAATATTTGCTTAAAATTAATTAAAATTCAAGAAATCAACTATAATATTGTAATTTTATAATCATAGCTTATTTCATATATTCCAAACACTTAGTAATGATATATTGTTCGAATGAACGAAAATTTGCAAAATGATAATTCAATATTTTTCCTTAAATTCAAAAGCTTAACTTTTTATCTGTTAGTCTCTTGTACAATGATCACTATTCTTTTGATCAGTGTAAGCTTTAATAATGAGTATCAAAATTATTTTAATATTTATTTTACAAATTACAATCAATAAATTTCTTATAAATATTTTGTAGAAATTAGTGACAATTGTGTTAAATTGTTAGTTAGCTTAATTTGTATACACAGATTAATAACAGAATCTGTTAGATTAGATTAGCTAGCTTAGTTAGTCACGTGTATAGTTTGTTGATAACATGTATAAATACCCATAGTTGGATTGTATGAAAGGTTAATAAAGTTTTCACAAGTTCTCCAATTTTACTCTCTCTTCCTTCTTCCTTCTTCCTTGATGTCAATGTAACAGTAGCCATAGCTGGGTTAATACTTTCAACATGGTATCAGAGCAAGGTTTCACTGAAGCCTAGCACATCTTGTTATAGAGATATTCACTGAAGGAGAGATCTGGAGAATCAATTGTATACGATCATCAATTTAATAAAAAAATAATAGTTTGCGATCGATTTCGCAATTCAATTTTTTTTTGTTCTTCATCGATTGAAGAATAAGAATCACGATTGACAATTTTTCATCTCTTCTGTGTAGTTTCATTCAATTTGTGTGAAAGGTAGCTTAAAATGGTAGATACAGCAGATCTGTCAACACAGTCGCCATCACCATCGAGTTCTTCACAGATTCAGAAGTTCACTGATATTCATCCGAGGAGTCCTTTGTATCTTCATCCATCAGATACGCCAGGTAGCATTCTGATCTCACAGAAATTAACTGGCATAGAGAATTATACAGGTTGGAGCAATTCCATGAGAGTAGCGTTGCTAGATAAAAACAAAATTGCATTCGTTGATGGATCATGTAGAAAAGAGCAGTATGTAGGAGATTTAGAACATGAATGGGAAAGGTGTAATGCATTCGTCCTGTCATGGATAACTAATTCTGTTTCGAAAGAGCTAGCAAATGGACTTATGTTCTCATCTAATGCTCATACTGTATGGAATGATCTAAAGGAGCGTTTTGATAAAAGAAATCTTACTAGGATCTATCAACTACATTGAGAGATATGCACCATGAGTCAGGGTACTCTCACTGTTTCGAAATACTACTCTAAGCTTAGAAATCTATGGGATGAACACATATCTTTAGTACCACTACCAGCTTGTGAATGTGACAAGTATAGAGAGTATGTAGATCATTTGGAGAAGCAGAAGCTTATACAGTTTTTAATGGGACTGAATGAGACATTTGCTCAATCTCGTAGTCATATCTTGATGATTGTTCCTAGTTCTAACTTGAATCAAGCCTATAACATGATAATGCAAGATGAAAGTCAAAGAGTACAATCCAACATAATATCTGCTTCAGTTTTGCCGTTACAACAATTGAATGTTAATGAATCTATTGCATTAGCATCCGTACAGCATAACAAGTTCAAGAAGCCTAATGATCTATACTGTGAACACTGTCATATGAGGAACCATAATACCAAGTATTGCTACAAGTTGATAGGATATCCATCTGATCATAAATATGGCAAGAAGAACCATATAGATAGAAATGAGAGGAAGCCACAATTTGGGGATGAGAGACAAAGGGTTCAAGGTGATAGGCATGAAAGAGTTGGTGGTAATAGGAGACAACAAGCGCACAATGCTCATTGTGGTGATTCTTCTGAGTATGGGAACAGACATCAACAAAATCACACTACAGATCATATGGACAGTGTAGAGACTGGTAATAGTTCTTCATCATCTATGTTGGTGCCATCATTCACTCATGATCAATACAATCATATTATGAGAATGTTGGGAAATGATTCTGCATCACAAGGAGCTATGGCTAATATGGCAGGTATACCTTAAAACACTACTTCATGCTTTACTTGTAGGAGTTTTTCTACAGGTTTAAACACAGTCCCTTGGGTGGTTGACACTGGTGCTACCAATCATATGGTCTGTAATATGCAATCCTTGCTTAACTCATCACCTGCACCACCTTCTAACAACCAAGTACATCTTCCAAATGGTCAATCAACAAATGTCAAACACATTGGCACAATAACACTCTTTGATAATTGTGTATTGACCAATGTGTTGCATGTTCCTAAACTTGAGTATAACCTTCTGTCCATTTCCAAGCTCACTAAATAGCTTCATTGTTGTGTTTCTTTCTATCCTTCTTTTTGCATCTTTCAGGACCTATCAACTGGCAAGGTGAGGGGGATTGGTAGAGAAAATGAAGGATTATACTTACTTCCATCTAGTCAACAAGATTCACCAGTCAGTGCTCTAGTTAAACCACCTTCATGTGCATCTTCTATTCAAGATGACCCCTCTATCTGGCATCTCAGATTTGGACATGCACCAGTTGTTGTTCTTCACAAGATTCCTCTACTCACCTCCAATTTTCTGAATAAAGATTCTACATTCTGCTCAATTTGTCCTCTTGCTAGACAAACTAGGTTACTATTCCCTAATAGTACTAGAAAATCTGTAAGTTCTTTTGATCTCATTCACATGGATGTTTGGGGGCCTTACAAACAGTGTACTTACAATGGTTATCGATACTTCCTTACTATTGTAGATGATCATTCTAGAATGACTTGGATTTACTTGTTAAGATTGAAAAGTGATGTAATAATGCACATTACTTCATTTCTTACTCTTGTTAAAAATCAGTTTTCAGCTTCTGTTAAGATTGTGAGAACTGATAATGGTTTGGAGTTTTTTAATTCTCAATGTCATACTCTATTCAATTCTCTTGGTATTATTCATCAAAGCACTTGTGTACATACACCTCTCAACAAAATGGCATTGCTGAAAGAAAACACAGACATCTTCTTGAAATGGCTAGAGCTCTTAGATTTCAGGCTCATATTCCGCTCAAATTTTGGGGTGAGTGTGTTTCTACTGCAGCCTTTCTCATTAACAGATTACCATCCACACTCTTATCCAACAAATCACCCTATGAGGTGTTTCATGGTCATCCTCCTAAGCTTGATTACATTAAAGTATTTGGTTGTCTATGCTATGCAACCAAAACACTCTATTTTGATAAATTCTCTTCTAAGGCTATTCCATCGATTTTCATGGGATATGCAACCACTCAAAAGGGGTACAAGCTATATAATATTGCTTCGGATACTTTTTTCATCAGCAGGGATGTCACTTTCAGAGAACATATATTTCCTTTCCAGCATCCTAAGTCTACATTTTTAACTCCTAATCACACCTCCCATACATTTCCTCCTATATCAGCCTTTCCTCATCCACTGAATGTACCTTTAGAGTCTCATGACCAGTCTTTATCCAATTCATTTCCATCTACTACTTCTTCAATTTCCACTTCTATTATTCCTACTACTACTGTTCTTGATCCCACACCTCCTATTGTCAGAAAATCCTCTAGAGTCACAAAACCTCCTCTTTGGCACATTGATTACATTACACAATCCAAGATTTCTAATGCTAGTCATCATATTTCTAATTGTCTTTCCTATTCTGCCATATCACCATCTTACAGAACTTACCTCACTGCTTTTTCTTCCTCCATTCCTGAGCCTTCATCTTACACTCAAGCTGCTCAGGATAAGCAATGGATTTTTGCTATGGACCAAGAGATTGCTGCTCTAACTGATAATCACACCTGGGAGATTGTGGATTTGCCTGTAGGTAAAACTCCTATTGGTTGCAAATGGGTGTATAAGGTGAAATATAAGGCTGATGGGTCAGTTGAAAGGTATAAGGCTAGGTTGGTTGCTAAGGGGTTCACACAGCAGGAAGGGCTTGATTATCATGATACTTTTTCTCCAGTTGTCAAAATGGTCACTGTAAGGACTGTTATTTCCATAGCTGCTCAGTCCAATTGGCCTTTGTTCCAGATGGATGTGTATAATGCCTTTCTCCAAGGTGATCTAATGGAGGAGGTCTATATGACTTTGCCACCAGGTTTTGATAGCCAGGGGGAGCATAAGGTTTGTAGGCTACTCAAATCCCTATATGGCTTAAAACAAGCCAGTAGACAATGGAACCTGAAACTTACAACAGCTCTTGTTAAGTCTGGATTCACACAAAGCAAGTTGGATTATTCTTTATTTACAAAGAGGAATGAAGGAGGGATTGTCATCATACTTGTTTATGTTGATGACTTATTAATTACTGGGAGTGACAGAGTACTAATTCGAGAAGCTAAGGACATCCTGAATTACAATTTCAAGATGAAAGATCTTGGAGAATTGAGATACTTTCTTGGAATAGAGTTTGCCAGATCCAGCAAAGGGATTATGATGAATCAGCGAAGGTATGCACTAGAATTAATATCAGAATGTGGTTTAGGGGGAGGAAAGTCCAATACTACACCACTAGAACAGAATCAGAAGTTGACAAGTCTGGAGTATGATGAAGTTTTTGAGCCTACTGGTGATGATGCAGAATTAGAAGGCATGAGAGTGTATCAAAGACTTATAGGTAGGTTATTATACTTGGCAATGACAAGACCAGATATATCCTATGCAGTGCAACACTTGAGTCAATTTATGCATGCACCTAAAAAATTACACTATGAAGCAGCCCTACATGTGGTCAGGTATATAAAGAAACAGCCTGCACTAGGACTCCTAATGAGCAGCAGAAAGTCAGGTAAGGTGACTGCATATTGCGATGCAGACTGGGCATCGTGCTTGATATCAAGAAAGTCAGTGACAGGTTTTGGAATAAAATATGGGGATTCATTGATATCATGGAAATCAAAGAAACAAAGTACAGTGTCAAGAAGTTCAGCAGAAGCTGAATATAGAAGTATGGCAACTACAGTAGCAGAGTTAGTTTGGTTGCAGAGTTTATTCAAGGAACTATGTGCTCATGTGGAGTTGCCAATGGAGTTATTTTGTGATAATAAAGCAGCATTACAGATAGCTTCCAATCCTATATTTCATGAGAGGACTAAACACATAGAGATTGATTGTCATTTCATTAGAGAAAGGTTACAAGAGGGCCTGATCACAACTTCATATATTGCTAGTAAAGAACAATTGGCAGATGTGTTCACAAAGGCATTGGGAAAACAATTGCATACTGAGATGTTGTTCAAGTTGGGGTTGCTGGACATTTTTCACCATCCAACTTGAGGGGGAGTGTAGAAATTAGTGACAATTGTGTTAAATTGTTAGTTAGCTTAATTTGTATACACAGATTAATAACAGAATCTGTTAGATTAGATTAGCTAGCTTAGTTAGTCACGTGTATAGTTTGTTGATAACATGTATAAATACCCATAGTTGGATTGTATGAAAGGTTAATAAAGTTTTCACAAGTTCTCCAATTTTACTCTCTCTTCCTTCTTCCTTCTTCCTTGATGTCAATGTAACAGTAGCCATAGCTGGGTTAATACTTTCAACATATTTGTTATACAATATCTGAATATGACAGTTTTAGAAGAAAATTTTACCAAGGGACTAATATTATAATGAATGTCATTGTTATTATAAGTAGAGTATACTCCCTTCATGCATATTTACTTGTCACTTATTTTTGAAATAGATTTTCATTTTCACTTGTCAATACCTTGATATACCAAAAAAAGACAATAACTTTTTTTTTCCATGTTTTACCTTCAATATTAAATATTTATTTTTCAAATCATTTTCCAATACATCATTTAATAGGTGATAGTTTAGTAAAATACCTCTATCAATAATAACTTTCGTAATGAATGTGTCAAGTCAAAGTGTAACAAGTAAAAGTGAACGAAGGAAGTATTTATAAAGAATATAATATGAAAAATCATATGGTTATTATTACAAATGAGCATTAAAAAAATTTGATTGTAAATGACATAGCGAGCGTTTAATTTGTCTAGAATGAAAAGAGAAAATGAAGGGAAAAAAAGGTCCTTAATACTTCTTTCATCTTTATTTATTTTGTCAAATATTTTTAAATTTGATGTCCATTTTTAATTGTCATTTTTAACTAATCCAAAAAGAACAATTTATTTTACCTTTAATTCATTAGCGAGTTTAATGTTGAAAAAAGATAATGAGTAAATACATTTGGAATCCTATTAACTATTACAAGGAAAATAATAAATTTACTATACCAATCCATATTTATTAATACCGTCAAGTCAAAATTTGATAAAGCAACGAGAAACGGTGGGAGTTTCCACTAAATATGGAGTAGTACTTGGAAAATTTATCTTTTTTGATTTTGTTAAGGAGGCACGTTTAATCTTCATCAAAATTTATTAAATATTTGATGGAATCCATACCTTCTTAATTAATTTTTTTTTATAACTATAAATAATAAAAGAAAAAAATGCTTTTGCAATATTTCATAAACTATTTAAACCCTACCTTCACACATAAATAACTATTTTGTCAATTTATTTCCCCAAAACAAATTACTACAATATAATTTTTATACCAGATTAAAGTTGGAGATAATGTTCCTTATTTGATGTCCAGAAAATACTGAATATATATTATTTACAATGTATGACTTCACCATTAGCTGGAATAGCTCAGTTGGTTAGAGCGTGTGGCTGTTAACCACAAGGTCGGAGGTTCAAGCCCTCCTTCTAGCGTGTTTATTTTGTTACCCTTTTTTTTAAAAAAAAAAACTATTTTCTTTTTGGGAAAATTTCATATATGGCAAATTAAATTTATGAAATAACATTATATGGTATAGTTTAGTTTGTTGTCTAGCTTTTAATTTGTATAAAATATTTCTTTTTAAATTTGTACTATATTTTACTTTTCCATCAAATAGTAACGGTAGCCTTAAATACAGTAACAAACATTTACATAATCCCATGATTTAAGCTAAACATTCAAAATCAAATATTTTCTCAAAAAAGAATTCTATAGCGACAGAAAGACTATACAAACTTGTTTCCGGGAAACTAAACTCTTTATGTATATAAATTTTATATACTTGTTTAACTTGTACCAAATTGTAAAGTAATTATTATATACATATACAAGTAATTATATATGTATAAAATAAAAATATGAATATAGTATTTGTATATACACAAATTCCTCAAGTAGTTTTGTATATAATAACATAAAATACAAAAAAATTGTGATTTAAAATAAATTATTACACAAATAATTGTGTCAAATTTTTAAAAGTAATTACTTATATACATATATAACTAGTTCAATATACAAAAAAAGTGTATATGTATAAAAAAAAGTTTATATACGAATGTAAATACAATGGATATAAAAATATACAAAAACTTGTATATGTATAAAAAAAAGTTTATATACGAATGTAAATAAATGAATATAAATTGTTTGATTTGTATCAAATTGTAAAGTAATTATTATATACATATACAAGTAATTATATATGTATAAATAAAAAATATGAATATAATACTTGTACATACACAAATTCCTCACGCAGTTTTGTAAATAATAACGTAAAATACAAAAAATTTGTGATTTAAAACAAATAATTGTATCAATTTCTAAAGTAATTACTTATATACATATATAACTAGTTGAATATACCAAAAAACTTAAATATGAATATAACAACACAAATACCTTGATCAGTTTTACAATAATAGTTCGATGTACAAACAACTATATACACAATATTCAAGCAAGTAATTCTTACGGATGGAGATAAATCTTCCATTCTGATTTTGAAAAACTTGTAATTTGATAAGAAAAAAAATGTTTTTTTAAAAAAAATGGTTTTTTTTAAAAAATGGTTTTTTTAAAAAAAATGATTTTTTTAAAAAAAATATAAAAAATTAAGAAGTATAATACATATACAATTGTTGTTGAGGAATTTTTTTTTAAAAATATAGATTCATGGGTTGATTTTGGCGATTACCTACTAAATTGAGAGCAAGACGGAATGGAGAACGTGAAATCTTCCTAAATTTGAAATTCAAAATAGAGTGGACGAGTGATTTTAGGAGAAAGAGATGGGGATTGGAGAGATAAAATTAATTTTGCATAAAATTATTTATTAAAAATCATAAATAAGTCTTTTACTGGTATACAAATAGGTGGTGGATCCCATTAATTATGGCAAAAAAAACGAAACTATAATCACTGAAAGTAATAAATTAAACTATACCCTTATTAATTAATTATTTAGTATAGTTTGTCATATCATGTAATTTTCCCTTTCTTTTATATTTACTTTAGTTACCAAACCACTCTTTGCAAAACAAAACAAAAAATTATATCCATCGTTCCTATTTTCTTTTACAAAAGATACAAATTTAAGGATATGTTCATTTTAACAAAAAAAAAAAAAAAAATTTATCAACACTTTATATTAAATAAATTTTCTACTTATTTTTTGATTTCAAGTTTTTATCCAAACACAAAATTGCTTTTCACACTTAAAAGAGATTTCCAATTCTTTAAACTTGTCAATAAAATAAATGCTTTCAGGTTCACTAATGTAAGACATGAGCTTATTTATACACCGCCCTTCAACCAATATAGGACTTTAATCCATTTTAACATCGCCCTTCACGCTCAGACCTAACTAAAGCGTGGATCATGAACTCAAATAAAAATGAACTTGATTCTAATACCATATAAAAGTATGAGTCTATCATTTCATTAAAAAGAATAAAATTAGACAATATTAATTTCTGAGAGTCATCGAAATGTTTTAGTTTTGTGGTTATTGCCGTGGTCTTCCAAAAGCGGCTATTAATGATTTCCCAACGATAGAATATCAACGATACAAAACTATGCACATATTTGATGAAGTGACACTAATAGGAACAAATAAACTTGATAAATGTCATATCAAAAATACTTGCCCTAGCTATTGCCTAACTTTTTTGAAGCTATTTTTTCCTTTTAGCATCTTTTGCCTCTAAAATACTTTATGGCCGGCTGATAAGAAGGATAATTTGGAAGTTTAGTGGATATTGGCATCAAGGAAAGGAGTGGCGTTATCTTTTTATTCTTTGAATCCCCTTAGAGGTTCATCTACATTTGAAGTAGTAAAATTGAAGTTTGTTAGTTGGAGAATATATGCCCAAGCTTTATAGCACACTAGTACAAAACATTCATTGTAACAATACCGTTAAATCGTTTTCTTTATCCCATCCGGTGTCCGGAGCCTCATTAGAGGTCCGACTATATCCGGATCAAGCTCTGCAGGACCCATTTGGGGATGACGCTTCAAACCGAATTTTCTCCATATCCAGGCCCGTTAAACCGTTAAATCGTTATCATCACTTTTAGTAGTTGTCTTATATTTTAGATTACTAATCTCACTGAACATTACATTACGTGTAGTTTGTTAATGAAAAGAGGATTTTGATCCTATTGTATGGTGAATTGGGAATAAATTAAAGAACATTAAAAGCTTTCTGGCCCATAGATATCTGAGTGCGTTCTTGTATTGCACAAAGCAGGTTAATGTACCTAATTTTTAAAGCTATATATATTCACAGTTAGTCTTACAAATTTTAACATCAACATTATTTCACCATATAACATGTCGAATAGTAGTACTTCAAATTTTCTCTATTTTCGTTACGAAAGTTTCAAAAAGTCGATGTCTAAATCTAGGCGATCACTTCACCTATCAAAGATAAAGCAAACGCCAAGCACAACATCTTTGGTTCATTTCAGTCCAAAATTGGAGGAAATGAAAAGAGTGTTTGACAAATTTGACACAAACAAAGATGGAAAAATCTGTAAAGAGGAATATAAATCCGCGATGAAGATGATGAGCAATGGTGGAGGAAATACGAAATCTTATGAAGTTGATGATGCATTTCAGGCTGCAGATACTAATGGGGACGGTATCATTAACTTTGAGGAGTTCATGAGAGTGCAGAGTCTCGAAGGTGGTGTGAATTCGACTGATATTAAAAGCGCTTTCAAGGCGTTTGATTTGGATGGCGATGGTAAAATTAGTGCAGAGGAATTGTTGCAAGTTCAACGAATGTTGGGAGAAAAATGTAGCTTAGAGAGTTGCAAGAAAATGGTCAGAGGTGTTGATGCTAATGGGGATGGACTTATAGACATGGATGAATTTGTGACCATGATGACGCGTACCATGAAGCTCGTATGAGAGTTGTCTAAGTACACCAAAACAATGTAGTAATGTCATACAATAGCTGCAGATATACATAGTCTCGATCCGTTTTCATACTGCAATAAAGTGTCCTATTTTCTATGTTTGAGTTTGTTATGCTGATTAAGTTTCAAAAAAGACATCCAAGATATATATAGCGTTACAATTCTAGCACTAGATGTAATTAACTTATGCAATATTTCGATTTTGTTTTGAGATAGAAACGCGATAACTCATTTTCCAGGATATTAGGTTTCTGACTTATAACTTAAAATGTAATTGGAGCACAAGGCGGTCAAGCTACTGTATGAAACGGATGTTTAACTGTAAGAACGTGTTTGAGAACATAAATAAATAATAAGAGGTCGTTTGGTGTGAGTGATAAAAAAAAAATAGTGATGGGATACAGTTTTTATATCTTGTTTGGTTGCCATGTTTGGGATAGTTTATCCCACCATTTATATCATAGTGATGTGATAAGTTATTCCAAGATAACTAATCTCAGGATAACTTATCCTGGGATAACTTGTTCCCAACCAAACGACCCCTTAAAGTTTTACTCTATATAACACCTTTAGCTTTTAAATGAGATGGTCATACACTTAATTTTTCTAACCGCTTAAGCTTTTAGATGAAATAATTACACACTTCAAGACTTGATTCTAAGATCAAGCTAAGTTGCACTAATTGTGGTGAACCGGGATTGTATTCAAGAATATTTGTGTCATTGTTCATACTTAAAATGTATTCTGGAAATATTTCATTTTTACTTTACTTCCTACAAGTGGAATTAGAATAAAGTTGCTAGAATCACTATCATTTCAAATCTACAAATGAAAACTAAACAAATCATATTATTAGCTAGTGTGAATTGAATCAATTCATGTTGAAGTAAAGTCAAAAAGCAAAAGATGCCCATTAGATATTATAGCACTTGTAAAGTTATTGCAAATTTAAGAGCCTATTACACAAAGGAAGTTGCAAGAACAGGGCATCACACTCTCTACAAGTTCAATTATCTCTTTGTTAACTAACAAATGGCTATAATGAGTTGTTTCGAGGTTCCAGTGCAGCAGCCTGATAGGGATATGTCCGTACAAGAATTCAAGGTGTGGATTAAACAATTTGACATGGATCATGATAAGCGTATTAGCACTGAAGAATTAACAGAAGCACTTGAGAGTCTACACATGTGGTTTAGTTCATGGAAAGCTCGTCGTGTTATGAAGGATGCTGATGCTGATCATACAGGATTCATTGATAACAAGAAAGAAGTAGAGAAACTGGTCAAGTATGCACAACAACGTTTGCACATGAAAATCCATCAAAGTTAACTACTGGTCAATGGTTACACCCATCTTCTCCCTGTATGCCATCTAGTTAAGTTTTTTTCTTTTTTTGTTTCCTCAACCCATAATCTTAACATTGAGGGGACTTTGGTTGCTATTTTCTTCAAGTATTCTTTACGGAAATCATCTTTGTTAATTAATCAAATTAAAGCGACATATCAAAGGTAAAAGTAAAAGTAATTTTATAATAGATGTCACGCTTAAAATAGTACTTACTAGATAGATGAATTTAAACTTTTAAATCACAACTACACACACACAAAACTCACAGGACGAATTCTAATACTCATGATAAAATGTCACTCATTGATTCGAATGTCGTCATGACCCAAACAAAGAATTTTCAAAATTTATATAGAAATCCTAATAGAAAAAACAAACAAGTTTTACCCACCAATTTGAAATCCATTCTTAAGGATTTCGTTACTTAATGTTGGTCGGTAATTTATTTTTTACAAGCTTTTTCTTAATGATTACGAAACTCAAATAGTGGCATTGCAAGTGCCTATTTCTGTAAATCTTCCAAAGTGGGCCTAGATATTGGGTTGCACATCTTCACTATTTCATATTGTAGAGCCATTGTTCACATACATCATTTAGAAGGTTTTCTCCATCCACAAAAATAGAATATCTTATAAATTTCTATCAAAATTTAAGGGTTACCGCAGGATAATTTGGGTTAATATTGTGTTTGCCTCTTTCAATATGAAAGGACGGATCGTTAAGTTCTCCAACCCGATGAGATTGAGTTGGGCTGAGTCGGCCTATTTTGACGCTTCAATGCAAACTTTAATTCAAAGTAAAATTTTGGAAAAGTTATTTATATTTATTAATTACTTCTATAGTTTAAAATAATTACATATCTCTAGCTAATATACATAAACACATCATTTTTGCTATCAGATATATTAAAATAGAGAGAAACTCGAGTAAAAAGGAGATCTGAATAGGGCTGGGCATAAAATACCGTAAATCAAAATACCAAACCAAACCGAGATTTTAGGTAATTTTGTATCTGTAATTGTTAGGTATTGAGAGTAAAATCTTAGAAATAAGATATTTGAGTTTGTGTTTGATATGAGATATTAGTACCATTTGGTATTCAATATTTTCCGAATATCATATTATTTACTTAATTAAGGTCATATATCAATAGGTTCATTATTTATTAGTAGTAGTCTGAAGAAAAAGTTAAAGACTAAGCATAAACAACTCAAATGCATATGTTATTTAGTTGTGTCAATTTGTTTTTTTGATGCCTTTTTACTTATTGATCTTCTTTTATATCGTATCTCCACAAAAAAAATCAAAATAATTGAAGCAATAGTATTAACTTTGTAATACGAATCGACTACAATTTCAATACGATCTTACCGAATATTCTACCACCTAGAGAGCTGATTATTTAGATTCATGCTAGTCTGGACGCGCCAAATACAATCTAAAATCAGGTAAGAGTTATAATACTACAAACTAGCATTGAATCTAATTAATCAAGTTTTAATAATCCATAAGGTGTTTTAGGGTTTCGATTTCCGAATATGCCTTTAAAATAGTTAAAACTGAGCAAATACGCCTTCTGTTAATTATTTAGTTCATATATGTTCCTAACTAGGTTCAAATTTCAATAATTGATCCAAATATATTCTTAATTTAACAAGAGCCCTTAATTAATCTAATTATCTCACTAAAATTGGTCAAATATTCCCTTACTAAAGTATGCTAAATTAAGCAATATTTCTTTAGCTTCTATCTGCCTCGCACACATACCAAAAAATTTTCCATCGAAACTTTATTGCAATAGAGAATGGATAAAATGGTGAATAGCTCGAGGAACTCTCAAGTTGCATGAGTTGTAAATCCATTGTGTACTTTAGTAGCCTTTTATTTTAGTGATCTATATATGGAGGCGTAGTCGTATTAATTAGCTTTAGGTGTTAGTCAATCCACTTTACTTTTGACTCCTCATGTCTTAGTTCAAAAGCTAGATAGTATATCTGCAAAAGCTGTTACTTAATCTTATTATTATTATTATTATAAAAACACCATGTGGATTTCGAAGTCGGACACCACTTGACCAGAAGAATATGTTTGTCTACTGTTCTTGCAAAATGTTTTGGAGGTTGAATTTTCGATAAGAGGTTAAAAATTTGTATAAATAGATACACGAAATAGTTGAAGGAGTTTTGATATCTACTATATATACATAAAAAAATTATTTTAATTATGCATAAATGGTATAATTTTCCGCCGAAAGGAATTTGGATGAAAGGCTCCACTCCTGTTCTCGGGTGCACTTTTTATTTGTTAGAAGATTGGGGGTTCGAAAAAAGGTGGAGGTAAAATTTTAATTATATGAATTTAAGATTCGAGTTCTTTAATGTTGTTACGTTAAATTAAAGAGGGAAGTATTAGGAATACTCTTAAATTTGGTTTAAATTATTAGTTTCATCCTCGAACTATTGATTGCTTTGAAAACACCTATTAACTTGACTAACTGAACTTAGATACACCTTAATCTTACAACTTAAGTAAAATACACCTCTAAATTCTCGCAAAATTTAGGGGTTTCAACACTTCTCTAGTTTTTTTTTTATCAAGAGCCTTGTGCTCTTACAAAGAGCTTGAGATTCCACTTGTTATGTCACGTGACATATCAAAAGTATATCTAAATTTAGTCAGTCAAGTAAAATGGTATTTTTAAAATTGTCAATAGTTCAGAAACGAAACTAATGGTTCATGTCAAGTTCAGGAGTGTTTTCGATACTTTTCTCTTAATAATTTGTTTATAATCGATGAAACTTTAATATAAATACTTTATTCGTTTCAATTTATTTGACATATTTTTAATTTCTTTTAGTCCATTTAAAAAAGAATATTTTTTTCTTTTTTTAAGCAAATCTTTGATTTCAACTTTAGCCGTAATACTAAACCTCGTTTTGATATATTTGAAAATCTCTAACTTCATATCAAAATTATTATTTTTTACTTTTATTAAATTGTGTGCCAAGCTAAAATAGGTCGGTCAATCAAATTAAAAAGCAGAAAGTAAAATATTTGGGCCAAAACTACTCAACTTAATTGAAGCGTTAACTCTGCATGCCCCTAGGTTCGAATCTACTTCTGTTAAAGGAAAAAGGTTGCATGGAAGAATCAAACCAGTGACACATCTTAGAAAATTAAGAGGATCAACTAAAACCAACACATAAAAGCACTTTCCATGACCAAAAATAATTAAATGTACAACATTTTTAACATATGCAATGCACCAATTCCTCCTATTGTAAGTTTTGGGAGTGCTCTACATCTTATTGTTACTCTATTACCTATCGTCATATTCAAGTCCGGTGGATCATCAATTTTATTAATACGATTGGAATTCAATTTTCTAATTTGATATTATCATAATGATTTGTCTATGAGTTCACTACTTTAAATGTTTTTATTGAAAGTTATATTTTTATATTAACTCAAACAATATCGCGTTAGTTAGGACAAAGCCAGTACTACTCAACACAGTTTATATTAAAAAGAATCATTGTTATGCTGCCTCTGTTATATAGGAGAGCTAGTTTAATTTAATAGGTCAAAGGAGTTCCACTAGGAGATTGAAGATAACGTGGTCCCTTCTTCAGTATTATATTATTAGCCATCAATATGGATTATGCTGCACTGATAAAAATGTGTAACTCTTAATGAGAGGTTTTGAGTTTGAACTTTGAATATGAAAAAAAAATTCGTTGAAAACGTCATTTCTGAATGAGCTCTATAATGCGTGATTCGGATTTAATTGAAGCTCTAGTGGACTCCAAACACCGATGAGATAAAAAATAATCATTATTAGGCAGCTCATTCAGTGTTAATACATACAAATCCTGGTCAAATACAAGTCCAGTAGTACTTACTGCACCTTCTCTGCTTCGACGTGGCTGCATTCACTGCACTTTGAATGTAACCCCCCCCCTCTCTTTTTCTTATTTTTCTCTTTGCTTAAAATAAAGCATTTAAAACATTACAAACTAATGGCCCATCCCCTTAAATATAATGACTCATATTGTTTTGGTTTCTTCATTGTTAACCAAATGCAAATTGACAATTTACCCCCTGCTTCTACCTTTCTTCCATTTTTCAATCTTTTGTTTTCCTGTCCCCACATTTTAACTTTTTATATAATCCATTACAAATTGATTTTTAGTAAACATGTGAATTTTCTGTAGTTATTGCATTCTGTTCAGGTCTATCCTCATATACCTGCATAATGTTCGGTTCTCAATTAATTTAATGAGATATCTATCGTCTACCACAAAAGCAATTGGTTTTGACTAACTCTGTCCATAAAAGCTACAACAAATAAAAAGGAATCACCTAGTAATATTTTTGTTAAAACGTAGAAACTGATTACTTCCTAAATCTTCATTCTTCTAGCTTAACTTAACCTTCTAACTGCTTTTAAAATGTACAACTCAACTAATTCTAACCACTCCCCTCAAGTTGGGAATGAAAAAATGGTTTTTCATTAGGAAGTATTAATACCATGTTGCTACTGGTTAAAAACTGTTATTTCATATTGAAAACACTTCTGAACTGACATAGATCGTTGATTTCATCTCTAAATTATTGATAACGATAACATTAAAAACACTTATCTACTTGACTAAGTATATTTAGATATACCCGGATACACCTCGATCTGTCACATCATGACATAACACGTGGTCTCAAACTCTTGTAGGAACATAGGTTTTTATTAAAAGAAAACCTGAGAAGTATGGGTGTCAAATGGGCGGTTTGGGTTGAAATTGAGAATATTAAAATGCGTTGAATAAAAGTCGAGTTGGATCTTGACCCGCCCAAGTTTACTTTGGGCTCAAATGGGCTAAAAAACGGGTTGGGTATTTACCCGCCCAATTTGACCCGATTAATCTCAATAATTTAACATATTTATATTATAATCACAATTTGAATTTTAGCACAAGATTTTTTTTAAAAAAAAATAACAAATGGATAGATAAACTCTAAAATATGTTAAATAGATAATAATTCATACCTTAAATATATCAACATATCTTAATAAAAAGTTTTAAAACGGGTTGAAATTAGAGATTGAATTAGGCTCAATTGAGGATTCTCTTCAAATGGTTAGGCTTGAATAGGTTGAGATTGAACCCAATTTAAATTATCTTGAGCTCAACCCTTAAAATTCTGGGCGGGTTGGGCGGGTTACCTGTGTTTGGGTTCATTTTTGACATCCCTACTGAGAAGTGTTGAAAACACTCCAAAACTCTGTAAAAATTTAAAGATGTATTTCACTCATGTTATAAAATTGGGGTACATTTAAATTTAATTAGTCAAATAAAAAAATATTTTTAAGACGGTCAATAGTTCAAGAATAGAACTAATAATTTGCGCCCAATTTTCCTTAAAAAAAATTCATGTATTTTGTCGAGATCTAACTAGACAATATTTTGAGTGAGCAATTTTCAAGAAAATGTGACTGATTTTCTACCTATTATGCAATTATTTCCTTGTCCCATGAAGCTCTAGTATATACTACACAGTGGATGGGCGTTTTAAAAGATAAAAAAAATGGGAGCATCACCATAGGCCAAAAACAAGAAATTTAGGTGTGAAATGCACGGAGCACAAAAAATATAACGATATTGTCCATCTGATAATAAACTTTGAAGAGGGAGGGAGGGCATCAAAAGGACAAGAAAATGAAAGAGTCCAACAAATGGGACTATGATTAATTTAATACATTTTGAAGTGACAAACAGGCTTACAGATTCTATCAAAGATTTATTCGTCAGACTATTATATGCCACGCCAAAATATAATAGTAAAAATTATTATTATATGAAACCCAAACATATAGTCAAAAGACATATCCCTCAATATTATTTGAACCAAAAATAAAAAGAGACTTCTAGTAGAATAGAACTCTTCCCGCTCCCCCTGACAATATAAATACAAACATATACAGTTGTTTGGAACAGAGGGAACGGGTCCCTTTTCGAATTTATTGGAGGAATCAGGAGTAGCTAACACCCAAGGGGTAGTTCGTTTTTGATAAATTGTATTAGGAAAAATAATATTTTATTTTATATATTGTTTGTTTTGATAAAGTGTATTAGGAAAAATAATATTTTATTTTATATATTGGATTCATCTTAATTATGTATCAAATTATAAATTTATTAGTTTACTAGTAAAATGATTTTAGTGTTAAAAATCTTTAAAGAAGTTTTTAAATTTTGAATCGATTTTTAATGATAAAGAGAAAAAAAAAATGTGTTTGCAATATGAGTGTATTTTAATATGTTAATCCTTAAGTTACTTCATTTTTTCAAGTTATTACCCCGTCATGGGTGGTTTCATGGAATTTTCGGGTTAAAGCTTATTTCATTAGATTTGTATGCTAATGAGGAAAAAAAGTTTATCTCTGATTTATGGATCAATAAGTAAGATAAAAGATATAGAGTTCGGTTGGTAAGCGGGATGAGATAAACAAAGATATTTTTTGAGATTATTTTATTTCACTTTCTATATGAGATAGTAATCTCATTATTTAGTATAACTAATGAAATAAAATAATCACGACATAAGCAAATTTCTCAAATCAAACATAGATAAAGTTAATATCAAAATTTATTTTGGAATAATTATTTTAATTTAACTTATGACCCTGAAATTATTATCTTAATCTCAAGTACATATAGTTAGCTCGGAACTAGCTAGTAGATGAAACAAAGTAATGGTACTAAGTTTGATGGAATAAGGTGGAATATTTAAGAATAAATTTGAGATTAAATTTATATTTTATTTAATTGAAGATATAAGTTTAATTGAATATGATGATTATCAGAATTGTTGAGGGAAATAAATTAATCTACTAATGAATAATGGAAGGAAATTAATCATAATTTATACAAACTCGAAACAAAAAACCTGAAACTTGTAATTTTTGGGTCGAAGGCAGTGATTTTAGTGTCGTGCCTTTAAGCCGCCCATTAGTAGAAATCCCCAAATTCGCCGCTTGTAACTTGGATTATTTTCTTTTACCTCTGCGCAAAAGCATTCACGGTCTTGCTTTTTTTAATAATTTAAATTCATAATCTTAAAACTGAAAATAAGATGCTTACCAAGCAACTTTTTCTTATCCTCTGGTACCTTTTATTATCTCTAAAACATAATTTTTAATTATTTTCTCTATTCTATTCTGGAAAAGTACTTTTAATTTTATATTTACTTTATGCATACTAACATAATAGCCATTTTATCAGAAAGTGTTCATTAAGACTTTTTTTAATCAACACAATAGGGAGCACTTTATTCTCAACAATTCAAATTTAATCAGACTTCAATATAAAAAAAAATTATAATTCAAAGCCAAATTTGATATGATATTAGAATAAGTCTAATTGATGTATTTTTGAATCGATTGAGGGGTTGAAAATATCCTCGTCCAAGACCAACATAAATGGGGCAGGGAAAATGCTCCAATGAGAAAGTTTCACATAAGTGTGAAATGAGATCTCTCGACTTGTTATAAAGCTTCTTATGTGCTACTTTTGTGGTGTGACCAGATACTCCGAAGAAAAAAAAAAGGAAAACTAACATGACATTTAGTTGGAAATCGAGTCAGCAGAACTACCTTATGTAGGTGTGAAAGAGCACTCACTCTGGATGTCATGCTTAGACATTATGTACAACCAAAACTCAGCCGACCACAAAGGTTTTGGGACTCCTATGAGTCCTCGAATCTCATTTTCAAATGATTTTGTCGATTCATCATCTAATACTCAACTTCATCAAATGATGAGAACCTATAGGGATGCCCCTGTTTCCTCTGACTTTGAATTCAATGTCACTAATTATTCCATGATCACTGCTGACCAACTTTTTTCCAAAGGTAGATTGTTGCCTTTCAAAGATACTTCCTCTCAAAAAACTACACTTAGAGATGAACTTCTTCATGAAGATAAAGATGATGTTTTTTCCTCTAGGCCCCCTAAAAGTTCTACTAGGTGGAAAGGACTTTTAGGTCTTAAGAAATCTCACATTGGCTCCAAAAAAAATGATAACAACAATCAAGCCTCGTTAGGAAAGAGGTCAAACGTAGTTCATGAAGATATGATTCATCGAACCAAGAATTCACAGGTACGTACTATTCATTCCAAATTAGTAGTAATACTACTCACTTTTTTTTTTTTTTTTTTTAAATAATTCATTTAACAAGATAGGTTATTTTCCTGTGGTATTTGCAATGTGACAATTAAGTGACTCATTGTTTATTTGCAGGAACCATATAATGGGGCTGGTGGAGGATCTAGTAGTAGAGATGTGGAGTTTCGTTTTAATTAACATTGTATCAAGAGGCATTATTAGATACTTGCTTCTAATTTTAGTTATGAATGTGTTTAGTGTACAAGTAATTGGGAAGTTTTTTGTTGTATTTTGCCATGAGAGATTGTTGATGTTTTTTCAATAGATAGTATTCTGTTCAACATATTCATGTTATGCCTTTTTTTTGCATTAATTCATCTAAGAGTTTCAGCATTGTATAGGGCCATGGCCACGGCCCCCATTATGTTTTCCTTCCCTTCTCAATGAATTATTAAGTTAATTTTACACTTGAGATGCCACAATCTTTGATGGCTTCTTTCTTACTCAAAGTTGTCTTCAACCTTCTTCACTCATGATTCTCATCTGCTCGTGAATACCGTCCAGTCAAGGGTTTGTTCTTTTATTCTTAAATATGGGTGCTAACCAGATTCCTCATGCTATATGCGAGGTCAATAAAATTCTCCAGAGAGTGAGTTTCTGATCATAATGACCACCTAAAGTTGAATTTCCGGTTGTAGTTTTTAGTTTGGGGTGCCAATTGTAGCATAGTTGCTTAGTCGTCCTTCCTCTTACAGATTACAATATAGGTGCTTTGAATGCTGCATTTTGTTCAACTTGAACTTTGCAGGTCATTTAGAAAAGAGAAGTACTGAAAATATTTTTTAACCGTGTGAATATAGTGGATACGTAAAATTAAATGGAAGAACTAATATTTATCTGAATAATGACAAATGGCCAGAAAATTTAGCCAAAATTTGACCAAAAAATTTAAAAGTCAATAATATTCTTTGTATTTTAAAATAAACTGATTTTTTTTCCATTTTTTAATTAAAAGAATTACACTTAAAATGGTAAAAATATTTTTAAAAAGATAAAATAATATAGTGTGAAATATGTTGTTTTACCATTAGAATCACAATTTTCTGGCCAATATCTAGCTAGAGGGGAATCCAATTAGAGGAGGGTTGTGCTTGTAAATAGGTCAAACTGTTCATCCGTCTTAATTTGTATGTCATCTATTTTAAATAGATTGACCACAATATTTGTTATTTTATAAAATTTATGTATAAATTAACATATTTTGCCTATTATACACTTAATAGAGTATATTAAAAATATATTTATCATTTATTATAAAGTTGACTTAAAAAAACATTAAATAAGAATATAAGAATAAAACTACCTCATTTCTTAATAAAAATATAAAATAAAAATATGACATATAAAATAATAAATATCGGAGTATATAATTTCAAAGGTTTAAGCGTGGAGACATTAACTGATAAAGTTAAATAATGAATTAAATATCTTAGTTTTATATTATTTATGAGATAAGAGAGTAGTTGGTGCATTGGGGAACCAAAAACATAAACTCCGTTGGTAGATTGAATTGTACAACAGTAACTGACTGACACACACATTTATTAATTGGGAGAAGCAAATTCATAACGACCACGAAAGCGAACCAAATTTATTGCACTACTTTAATGCAAAGCTACGAAAGTGATACTTTGGATAAAAGCATCTCAAATTCTCCAACATTCCTCTCATATATACAAACTCAATCCTCTCCACATCCCTCATAACAAAATCAGGTCTAAGTTGAAATAATCGAAAACTAATAAAGTAAATTTCAAAAGATTATGAATAAAAAGTCAAATAAGAAATATATTAAAAAACATAAATATTTAATGTGACTGGGTTCATCTATCTATGTTTGTTTACAAGAAATGGTGAGTAATCTACTTTATAAAAAAAAAAAAACTATACAATATCGAAAGAAATAATTTCACACAATTCACTCGATAAAAAGAGGTTTACACAAGTGTTAGTGTAATACTTGTGTCTCACAAATTCTTTACTTATACAAAACTTTCAAAGTCTCTAGGACTGCATTATAAATGCTACATAGTTAAAAAGGAATAAATTTATATTTATAAAGTCATAACATTTTCCGCCAAGATAAGATTAGCCAAATAGGGAAAATACCCAACAAAGCTAGCATTTGAACATAAATTTTGAATTTTTTTCTCCAAGTATTTATTTGATCGTGAACAAATGAGTCAATTTTACAGAGAAATTTCGCTTTCACACGCAAATGTTATTTTTTCAAAAGAAAAAAAAAACTAAGTAAAATGAGTTTCCAATTATAATTTCAAAATTTTAATATTCAAACTTTATAATCTATAGTCAAACGAACCTAATAAATGTTCATAATTTTGTTGGTTTCTTGTACTCGATCACTAGATTTCCACAACTATATTGCCTCGTGTTCAAAACTACATAAGTTAAGTATTAGTAGTTGTCAAATTTAAATTTCTAATACATAAGAAATAGAGTTCATTTAATAAAAATAATTTTTTGATAAATATTTATTTTAAATATAGATAGGTCAAAGTCAACCTGAGCTAAGTAATGAAAAGAGGGAGTTAAGTGCTTACCAATCTGAACTATTTTGGACAAAACTGAACTTAAAGGCATTTAATATTAGAGTAACACCTATCTATACTATATCCATATCTGGTCAAACCCCTCCCACTGCTTGTGTCTTGTACATTTGACTCCTTTTGTTGGGTGCTTAACTGCTTATCCTTTTGCAATAAACCAATTTACTTTAATTTCATCACTAGTATTTTACTCATTTTTCATCATTTCTCTAATCTTTTCATAAGATGATGCATAGATTGAGCACTTATGTACCATATTTTAGTCATCTTCTTCGAATATCTCAAAACCTAATTCATCTATCCCTCTATTTTACTATATTTTTTAATTGTGGTATTTGGGATAACATTCGTATACCTTAATTAATTCCATCTGACATATCTAGTATCTGTATATCTTAATTAATTTCATCTGACATATCTACCTCTCATCAGCACATGTATCGTATAACTCTATCCATCAAGATTTATACAGATGGAACGAAATAATCTTTAAGCCACACTCTTGGATGCCAATTTAATCGGTTGTAGGGATGGAGGGATTCAATTGTTTTGGTTAACTTTATATTTGTCTTCAATTTTATTTTATTTTTATTTTTGTATAGTTACAAATTATTAGAATTCAGTAACTTAAAACAATAAGAATTTAGAACCTATAAGCTTTAAATCTTAACTCCACATTTATTTTATGTTATTCTACATTAAAAAAATTAGGCCTAGCAAGACAAACAAGCACATGTGTGTGGTGTGGAATTGATTTTAAAGCAACTAAACTGGCAAAAATTTGTAAATTTTGACTATATCTTAAAGGAGTTACCTAAAATGGGCTATATGTGTGCACTTTGGCATTTTATGCCATGTGTGTACAAGACATTGCATTTCCCTGTATAAAGGAGAGAAGTTGTGGGCAAGTTTGAGCCCATTGGCTACAGGCGAAATACGCCTAGCCCAATTTCATATTCTTGCACAATGGTGAAATGTTTTCTCTACAAAATCAACAAATTCAGAAGTAGTCTCAATGCTATTTGACAAATATCATATATTTTCTCTGTTCCTAATTATTTGTCCACTTTTAAATTAACACGTTCATTAAAAAAAAATTAATTGATATAGTACATTTGCAATTTTACTTCTACTAGTATTCATATTCATATTCATATTCATGGTCATAGACAATGGTGAAACCTTTTCTTTACCCAAACAACAAATTCAATGCTATTTGACAAATCCCGTATATATCACATACGTATACGTTTGAAATGTTAAATCCTGTGAAATTTGTCTATCAAACTTAAGACTTAATAGTAATATTTTAAGTGTCAATCGTGCATCCATCGAAACTTATTACTCCTTCCGTCCATAACTAATTATTATGATTTTTTTTAGTTTTTAAATTATAAGAATTTTAATCAATATTTTACGATGTATATTTTTATTATATTGATACATAAAAAATTGTAATGTATAATACTTTTCGTATAGTTTTTGAATATCTATTGTTTTAAAAAAAATATTAAATTAACGTAATCTAATTTAAATTTAAAAATTAATCAGGTTAGATTTTTTTCAAAAAAACACAACATGATAAATAAAAATGATTTGGATGGAATATGTGCTTTTAATATACTGAGTCAGCTTCTTCAGAAACTCCATCAACATATTAAAATTTTGCTCTCTATATATTAGGAATTCAGTGGCTCTTGGAGGTCTTTTTTTCAAATATAGATGAAAGTATGGAGCTTCTACAAGAATTTATCGTCTGTGCCAACATTCACCGGAACACCATTCTTGACATTCGAATTAAACAATTTACTTCAACTCTGCACCAATTCCAATTCAGTAGACCAAGCCAAACAAACTCATCAACAAGTTATTGTACATGGTCAAAGCCACAACCCATTCATCATCACCAAATTAATGCAAGTATATGCAGAACGCGACGATATTAAATCTGCCCAGAACCTGTTTGTCAAATTGTCTCAAAGAAATGTGTTTGCCTGGACAGCCATGATTTCATATTTTTCACGTAATCGCCTAATTAAAGAATGTGTAAATACTTATAAGGAGATGAAACGGGATGACATTTTACCTGATGGATATGTGTTTCCTCTAGTACTGAGGGTTTGTGCTAGGCTTTCGAGCTCGGGTATTGGGGTACAAGTGCACAGAGATATAATTGTGTGTGGTGTAGAATGGAATCTCCAAGTTAGTCATTCTTTAATTGATATGTACTCTAAATGTTGTGATATTCGGAGTGCTAAACGGGTATTTGATTTGATGCAAGAAAAAGATTTGCTTTCGTGGAATTTGATTATTTCGGGGTATGTATGTAATGAGTTACTTGATTTGGCTGTTGAGATGTTGGGGCATATGAGTAAGGAAGGTTGTCAGCCAGATATAGTCACTTTGAACACGGTGATGGATGCTTATTGTCGGATGGGTCAATGTGATGAGGCAAGGAAAATATTTGCGCTAATCAAAGAACCAAGTATAATATCGTGGACGACTTTGATATCAGGCTATTCAAGAATTGGAAATCATGGTAGCGCATTGAATATTTTTAGGGAAATGATATATAGAAGAGAAGTTTTGCCTGACCTAGATTGTCTCTCTAGTGTACTTGCGTCGTGCCAGCTTATTGGGGATTTAAGGAGTGCCCAGGAGATTCATGCATATGGGATTAAACTAGAATCACCTTTTGCTTTTCACAGATCTTCTGGACCTGCATTACTCACTCTGTATGCTAAATGTGGGAGGATTCAAAATGCAAGACATGTTTTTGAGTTGATGGATAGAACTGACGTTGTTTCTTGGAATTCCATGATTCATGGTTTTGCTGAACTAGGGATGAAAGATTTGGCTGTGGAGTATTTCAAGGAAATGCTGACTATAGGAATCAAGATTACTGAGACCACACTTTCAATTGTTTTGCCAGTTTGTGATGTCAAATATGGGAAACAAATTCATGCATATATATCGCGGAGCAGTTTTTGGGATGCCACTCCCATTTGGAATGCACTTATTCACATGTATTCAAAATGTGGGTGCATTGGAAACGCTTTATGTGTATTTTCTCATTTGGCTCATAAAGATATAGTGTCATGGAATACAATAATTGGTGGGTTGGGAATGCATGGTTTGGGCCAAGGTGCCCTGCATCTCCTGGAAAAAATGAGTCATTCTGGCGTTCAACCAAACGCTTTCACATTCACTTCAGTTCTTTCAGCATGCAGTCATTCAGGACTTGTTGATGAGGGGTTAGATATTTTTCACAGAATGGCGGAGGAATTTGGACTGAACCCCAGAATGGAACATTTTACTTGTGTTGTTGATTTACTAACACGAGCTGGTCGGCTTGAAGATGCCACAGATTTTATAAGAAAAATGTCTGTTCAGCCAAACAAGCATATATGGGGTTCTGTACTTGCTGCTGCCTTAGCACACCAAAAAGTGAGCATTGGAGTTCTTGCTTCGGAGAAGTTAGTCGAGTTGGAGCCTGAAAATCCAGGACACTATGTAACATTGTCAAATTTGTATACTAAAGCTGGAAGAATAAGTGATGCTCTTGCAGTGCGAAAAATAATGGAAACCAAGGGGTTGGTAAAGAGTTCTGGTTGTAGCTGGGTAGCGGATGGAAATTGAGAACAGATTTTGACATTTTGAGTGAAATTAAAGAATTTGACATCATACTTCTTGAACTTGCTTCAGTTCCTTGATAAAGGTTCAGGTTAGTTATAGATACTAAAATTTTGCCTCTCCTTGATAAGTGCTTACTATATCTACCATGAACACTTGACTATCTTAGCTTGCTTCCTTTTGCATTGTGGATAAATAGTTGCACTGTGTCATCTTTTTATATACGGAAAATGGTCTAAAATAATGATTTTTACTAAGAAGGTTAGGAAAACAAAAATATAAGTGATTGAAATTTGAACATGGAACCATAGATGAATTTTAAACCCCACTAAACCACCAAAACTAACTTTTAATACTGTGTTCAAGAGATTCAAAATCGAAATTCGCTTATATATAAAAAGTAATATTTTTTTGTTGAGAGGGTTCTGGTACCTCGTGCTCCTAAATCCGCCCTCGCTTGCATGGAAGTGACATGAAAGTAGAGCTAAGAGATGCACAATCAAGCTAAGATGACATTATTTTACCAATATATATTTATTGTATTCTGAAACCGAGCTGAAAAGTTTTGCAGATTATAACGTTCAAGGATTAAGTTTGATTGGCATTTTAGAGGAACATGATATGTAATTATGGTTTATGTACTAATCTCTCCATTTCAGTTTAAATATTGTATTTTTCTATTTAGCCTGTCTTAAAATTATAAGCATTTCTTCTTATAATAATAGGTAATTGATCTCTAATTCCAACACTAAACATAAGTTGTTAAACACCACAAAATTCATGTTGGATTGTATTGCCATTTCATCCAAGAACTTGAAATAATTAGTAAAAAAACAAACTTTTATTAACATAGTTATGTCTTCACACCTCTGAACAAATTGAAAACTACTCCTTTGAACATTTTTTTGTTGTCTAATAAGTTTTGAATATAAACAATTTCATGTCTTAAGACATGAATACATGCAATACTTACATTTATATGTACATACAGAAAATATAATGCGCCTTCAAGGCCAAACATCCGATATAAAGTGTGAATAATACAGAATATTAGCACGATTCCTGCACAAAGATGACATTTACAAAAATAAAAATACTAGCTAGTGACCGATCCCCGGACTATGACCATCTACATGTCCAGGAGATGGCGAGGCAGGTGGATACTCATTGTTTTGAACAGTGAATTCTGTCAGCTTTCTACTCTCTCTATTTGATTTCATAATTATGTGAACCTTAGGTTTCATCACATATTTTTTGTCCTCAAATTTGATGTTTCTCCCCTCAATAGATTCAATAATATTAGAGAAGATCATTGCAAAGACAATGATTGCAAGGATAGTCTTTGTTTGAGACATATTGAAGGAATTAAATGAGAGTAATGAAATTGATGGGATGCTCTTAGCCTCTTTCTTCCATAGAATATTTATACAAGAAGAAAAAAAAGGCAAAACAAGAGTTATTGGATCCTCACTAGTTGGAGATTCTCACATTTATAAGAAAAAAGTTGCGCCACTAACTTTTTTCCTTTTATTTGCAAAACGTGAATGCAAATGGTGGTAAAAGCCAGGGTGGAGCTAGCCTTTGCGGGTTCAATCGAACTCAGTACTTTCAATTTAAATTAGGTATTTATATACACAATCCATTTTTTGGTTTTGAATTTTATGCCATAGTTAAAATTTTGAGAGTCCGTCTAATTTTTTTACTAACCTTTTTTAGGGGAAATTACACGGATAAGTAAGCATATATTAGTTGATTAGCTAACATAGCTATAGTTTAAATTAATTATCACTCGCAACCTAGTTTTAACTATAATTATATATGCTCTCTCCTCTCTCATCTATTATACATACACAAATACAAATTATATTTATACAGATATAATTATATGACAGATATACAAATACAATTTGCCTCTCTCCACTCTCTTGCTCGCCTCTCTCATCCCTCTCCCGATCTCGCTTGCCTATCTCCTCCCTCTTCCAATTTTGCTCGCGTCTCTCCTCCCTCTAACATCTAGCTATGAATTGTAATTAGCAAACTTAGCTATGGAGCCTAATTAAGTTTATTTTAGTGGCTATTTGTGAAATTTCCTTTTTATACAATATTTTATTGTTAAAATATTGTGATTTATCTTACTTTTTACGTAGTTTTCAAATATATAAAAAAATTATTTCAAAAGACTTAAACTTCTTTGTTTGATTCCATGGTCAAAGTTTAGAAGTTTGAATCTCAAAATTAAAATTGTACCACATAAATTTGGAAAAGGGCATTATCTTTTTTTTCGTTTTATGAATATGTAAAAATTATAAATTTAGACCTTGATAATTTCAAAAAACTGGAATTATAAGCCTATAAATTTAAAAAAATTAAATTTGTGTCTAAAATCTTACGGAAATTACATTATTGAAACATTCAAGAGTATAATCTTATAATCAATAACTTAACTTAATGGTATAAATTAATTCTGCGTACTACCTAATTATATAGTGTTTCTGCACAAAGGTTAAACTCAAGTGTTGCTCAACACTGTTCGATTTACTCCCTCATTTTCATTTTACTTCTATCATAATAAATGGTTAATTTTATTTGTCCATCTTAGTAAATTAAGAAAATTATATTACTTTTATCCGCCTTTAGTATTAACTAACTATTAAACATCATCAATAAGTTTTGTTTAATTAAACAAATTATAGCTTAAAATTTCTAAATGAATATATCAGTCTGTCAGGTCAGGATCACATAGTCGAATAATATGAAATATACCAAGTACTTAGCAAGTCATTAGCCATGCAACATCATACTTCCCTCCATGCCTATTTAGTTAACTACTTTAGAAATGACACACATATGAAGATAACAATAATTAACATAGTGAAGTTACAATTTTATCCTTATTAATTATGATTTCAAAAAGCATGAATTAAAACTTAGAAATTTTCATGAGGGTATAATAGAAAATGTTTTTTTGTTCTTTCTTAATTTGTCGAAATATATAAGTAAAATAAGGACAACTAAAAGAAGAAATATAGACAAGTTAATAAAGACCGACAGAGTATCACTTAATTGCAATAGTTTTAACTTATATAATTTATAAGTTTCTTACAAATGCAAGCCCACAAGTTTGGGAAATCAAGGTAGCAATAACTTTCTTATAATGAAGATGTTTGTTGTGTTAGGTACAATTAAAACGAAAATGGTATTCAAAAATTGAACAACTTTAAATTATATGGTCTGGTTTTCACCAATTATATGTACGTTCCTCCTTTTGGTTTGGTGTTTTAACTTTAATAAGTTGAGCATGCGCCCAACTAGCCAGGGGAATCTGACAATATTCCAACTACTTTGCGGCTTAACTATATTTTATAATGCTAAGCAAAAAAAAAAAAAGAAAAAAAGAAAAAGCAACACTTGAATATCTTGTTCCTACATTTATGTCCATGTACACAACACAATCACCAATCTTTCGTCTTAATGCTTTAGGTTTTTTTGGGTTCGTTAAGAAAAAATAATATTCCCTCCGTTTCAAAAAGGATAATCTAGTTTAACTTGGAACGGAGTTTAAAAAAAGAAAGAAGACTTTTTAATCTTGTGGTTCTAAATTAAAGTTATGTCAAATGTACCAAAATACCCTTTAATCTTGTGGTCTTAAACATATCACGTGAAAAGTTAAAGTTAAAATATTTCCAAAAAAGAAAAGGGGTCATTCTTTTTTAAACAAACTAAAAAGGAAATAGGGACATTCTTTTTTAAACGGAGAGAGTAAATCTAAGGTATAATTTATATACTTATTTTTATTCAATAAATGTTTTGGAGAAGTTGCGAATATTTAAAATAACTTGTTTCTTTAATGTTAAGGGTGTAATGGGATATTTGCCAATTTAAGTCTTGAATTTTTTAAAATGATGATCGTTATGAGATGATTTTTTTTTTACCGAAAGTAATAGTTAAAATAGGATCGAGGAAAAATTAACAAATGAGTCCCATAAATTTCTCGGTGGAACCAATGTCTTTTTCATATCACTTTCTTCATTTTTAGTTAGAGGTTTGAGGTTCGAATTTTCTTGAGTACAAAGTCTTCTTTGTTTGGGAGTGTTTTTTCCTCTATTGTCAGACTTAATGACACGAATTTGAATTAAGTTAAGTTCCAATGTAGATATCAAAAATCGAGTAGGAAACCAAAATATATATTTCATCGGTTGACAAGTGTAGTCAAACATGTGGAAGAAAAAAGAAAAAATATATATATTTCATTTGTCCCGGTTTATATAACTCATTTTTCTTTGGGAAACTTTCACATATAGCCACTTAAAATAATTAATTACTCTCCATAGCTATAGTTTGATAATTATAATTTGTAGCTACATATTATATGGAGGAGAGAGGAGAGTGAGACTGGGAGAGAGAGGAGAGAGGTGAGCGAGATTGAGAGAGGGAGGAGAGAGGCGAGTGAGAGAGGGAGAGTGGGAGAGAGGTGAATTGTATATGTATATAATTGTATATAACTGTATATTATACATATACATTTATATAAATGACAAGCGAGATTGGAAGAGGGACGAGAGAGGCGAGCGAGATTGAGAGTGGGAGGAGAGAGGTGAGCGAGAGAGGACAAAGAGTGAGAGAGAGGTGAATTGTATACGCATATAGGTTAAAAAATTGTATATTATACATATGTATTTGTATATCCTGGCGAATTATACATATACAAACATGACTAATTATACAAATTCGAAGTCAGCCCACGTAATTAATGTATAATGTTAGTCGCGTGTGATAATTATAGCAAACTATAGCTATGATGAGTAATTAAATAGTATAGGTTTGCTTAACCGCGTAATTTTTTCTTTTTTTTAGTTAGTTCAAAAAAGAATGACATATTTTTATATCAATTAACAATTTAACTTTAAAATATATTTATTTTAACCTTAATGAAATGATTTGTAATCATATAATATAAACATCTAATTTATTTTAAACCACAATTTTTTTAAAAAGAATTCTTAGACTTTCGATAAATCAAATTAACTAATATAAAATGAGATGAAAAAAATATATATTGAGAAAACCCATATGCAAGGGCCTTTAGCTAAAGCAATTCTCTCCTACTCTTTCTCTCTCCAAATATGAATCGTCTACTCAAAATCTTCTTAAATTGGTAAGATATCAAAACCCTTTTACAACTACGTTGTTTATAGCACACTCATCCTGCTTTTATATGGATTGCTTTAAAACTGCAAATTGCAATGACTACCTTCCCAATGGGATGAATAATTGGGTGGTATATGGGAGTGTGTAAAAATTAAATCGATCGATAAATTGAATCGAAAAAAATATGTATAACTTACATAAATCCATAGTGTAAAATCTAAATTACTTTTTATCCCTATTCTTTTTCTAATTACACAAATCTCATATTTTTTAGGTATTTCGGATACATAATTAAAGATCCAGATTCATTAATATTTATACATTATGCATCAATCTGTTGCACTTATTAAGGAAAAAAATTGAAAAATGAAATTAAGATCTCTAGTATCTGCACTAATTAAGGGGAAAAAACTGAAAATAAATTAAGATCCCATAAATTGCTCTATTCCATTCTAAATTATTGTCAAGAATTTAATAGTGTAACAAATCAAAAAAATCAAAAATTAAATTCTTATTCATGTTCATTGTTTTCTCTGTTTCATCCATTAGCTAAAAAAATCATACGATACATAATGATTATTTTTATCTTCTTATGTATATTCTTACTTCCAATCATACATAGACATATATATGAGAATACACACATAATATTGTTCATAACAGATTGTATTGCTTGATAAAATCTGTCTTGTTTGATGCAGAAAACATTCTCGAGTTTGATGCTCCTAACCAGTTATTGATGAACAGTTTTTTCTGCATTTTTAAATCTGGTGGCAGAATTCTTCATTCATAGGCTTAACTTAAAAGTATGCACATGTGATAATACATCTAATTTAGATCCTCTAAAAGTAAATATCTTATATTTGCCAACGAAAGGTGACATGAAACCTGCAAGATATTTACAATGTCAATTCTTAATCCCTAATTATCCAGCGAAGAAATCTTTCAGATTTGATTCAAAAAAAATTGTCGAAATTGTGGATAAACAAGGTGAGTTGTGAAGGATACTAAAGTGATGAAATTGTTGTTGGACAAACGGTTTCTTTTGTGAATCTTCAAGTTTATCGAAGATCCTTTCAATTTTGATTCAAGATTGTTGAAAATTTCGAGATTCAAACTTTTTCTCCCAATTCATTTAAGATCCTTTCAAATTAATTCAAACATTTAAAAAATTTGAGCTTCAAAATTATTCTCCTAGTTCAATGAAGATCCTTTCATTTTGATTCAAAATTATCAAAATTTTAAAACGATACATCATGAAGATTCTTTCAATTTAAATTGTTAAGTGTTGTATATCTACTGATACATTAAATAAGAAATTGTTGTGCATAAGATTTTAGGTTTGAAATCGATACGTTATTGTTTGCTAATTGTTATATGTATCGGATACATATAGTATGAATTCCAATTTACATATCATGCCTAAAAGATTTGTGTATGATACATTTATATTTATGTATCGTATTTTGTTTGGAAAATAATGTATATATTTTTTAGAAAGACATTATACCTGTAATTGCTTCAAATAGTATGTTTTTTGGTGTGTGATACATAATACAAAGTTTATGTATCAAGTATATTTATATTGAACATGATAAACACTAATTGAAGATTCAACAACATTAGAGTTATGTATTAATACCTTAAAATGAACATGATACACTGAATAAAACAAAGACTATTGTAGCAGTGATGTATTGAATCAGTGATAAAGACTAATTTATTAATCAAAAGAGGCGAGATACATTGAAAGTAAGTCCAAAAAATTGAAAGATCGAACCAGCGGAATGAAGTATATCAAGATCGCCATTAGAAATTTTTGAAACTTATTCCAAATACACTCCAAGATGAACTCTATGCATTAGCAACGTTTTTTCTCCTCTATTCCATAAAGAGTCTGGAAGTAAAAGATTCAGTAATTTTTTAAAATAATTTTTTTTAAAAAAAATTGAAAACTGGAGGATTGAAACAAATCTACTTCTTGAATAACTTGAAATCATTAATTGGAAAGAGAAAAAAAATTAAAATTAAAAAATTGATTAATAAAAGTAACTATGGAGAGATTTGTGGAGTCAAAAGGGGAAGAAAAATCATGGGTAGGAGATTTCAAATTAATGTAATCACAAAGTATCTTAATATTTAGTTGATACATAATGATAAAAAAGAGTAACTATGCTCAATATATATTTATATTTGATACTAAACGCCCACTAGTTGAACATGATACAAAAATTTTCCAACACTTAAATATGATACAAATAATGGATTACAGTTAAATTAGTAACTTGCATGTATCATATGTGTGTATTTGATATATTTTAGTAAATTTTGTGTATCTGAATACACACTTCAATAGTGCAGATTTTAAATAATACAACAATAAATATTATTTTTTGTATCAATAGCTTCAAATAATTACAACAACTCCACAGATGATACAAAAATACTCGCTACTATTGAACATTATTTTGGTAATTTATCATAATGTTGAAACGAAAATATTACACATTAATTTAATAAAAATAAAAGTAACCAAATACATTAAAAATTTGAATTCATATATATCAAAAAAAAGATGAATAAGAAAAAATTGAAAAAAAAACTCAACACTCTGATCTGCTTCTCTTTAACCTTCTCAACATATCGATAATGTATCAGATTGTTGTTGCACTTTTGGTAGTCCATTGGATGAAACAAAAACCTTGCCAATACATTGTCATAGCAAGTCTACCATCATCAACATTTTGGAGGAGGACGAGATGGACCCCAAGATCTCATATTAGTGTTAGAAGAATTTAGTAGATTAACCCCAATACTAAATGAAGGGAGCTGTCACATATGTATTTGGAAAAACCTCTGAAAAAAATGGAAGAAGAAAACAATGGAGAAGACAAAACCCTACCTATTTACATGTTTAAAATTGATTGACTTGAGAGAGAAATACTTTTGAAAATCAAATTAATTTGAAAATTGTAACTGCTAAGAATGTGGAGTGAATTTAGGGAAAGAAAAGAGGAGTGAAAAGGGGATAATAAACGTGGGTTTTGACTGGTGAATTTTATGTATCTGAAAATTTTATAAATTATGAGAAATAAGGGATTTATGAAATTTTTAAAAAAGGTAGGGAAAAGTGGAAAATAATATAAGTAAAGTTGTCTATATAAGTAATTTATCCAAAAAATATTATTGGTTATTAGGTTTTTTATGAGCTTATAAGAAAAATTTATTGGGTTATTAATTTGGTATCGATTTTTACTATTAGGTAAACCGATAATCCAATAAGACGGAATAATTTATTATTTACCTTTCCTAATTATTAAATATTAATAATTTAATATATAATTAGACACTATAATTATATCAAATTATTAGTATGCTATCAACTTCACACTAGGCCGCTTTACTTATTTTACTATTTACTCAAAACCTAAGATTAAAGTAAGGGGTTCACAATTGTATCTATTTGATTTTAGTTTTAGTTTTAGTTTTAGTTTTGTTGGAGGAGTTTATTTTAGTTTTAGTTTGTAATTGTAGGTTGTAGCATTTGCAAATTTGTAAAGGTCCGAATTTGATTACCAAAAAAAATTTCATACTATGTTTTGATGATAACATGTAATTATAGCCTTCGTACTATATTTTCTCTTATTGATGCAATTTCTCACTATCTTTCTTGTTTCACTGTATTAAAGCATTTAGAGAAGTGAGAAGACATATAATATTTTACGGACATTTTCTTATTGGGTAAATCGAAACCGAATTGATAATGTTAAAAAACCGATAAATCGAAAACCGATAAAGAATAACTTATTGGTTTGTTATTGGATTAGCATATTTAAAAACTAATAAACCGAACCGATAATACATAAACAGAATCGAGCCGACCGATGCACAAGTGTCATATGACCACTAGAACACGAACAAGCCAAATAAAATCTGCGCCTGCTACATATTGCTTGAGGAATAACCTGCAAAGCCAAGCATAAATGTATGAATTTAAATTTTATGATTACACTTCATCACAACATTTTGTTTAATCAATGTATCATTATTTTTAGGCTTAAGTCATCTACGATTTTTTAAAGTTGTCCATATATTTTATTTAGACACCTCAACATATTCATTTTTCTGTTGGACGCTTCAATCTTAAAAAATAAATACCTATCAAGTATTTTTCTGACACCTAATTAAAAAATAAAGTTGTGTGTAATACACACGCAATTGATGTGATAAAATAACAAATTAAACTAAGACATGTGACATTTTAATTTAATTATCGTAAATAAATGAAATTTAAATACAAAAGAATCTAAATCTAAAAGAGAAGTTTCAACTAGAAAAGAAAAAGAAAAAAGAAAATCCACCTCGCCCCACCCACCCTAAACCTCCCCCTTCTTCTTTCCCCGAAAGATATTCCTTGTCCACCATTGTTATTGTTCATCTAGAAAAAAAATGAAGATTGTTATGAAGAAATAGGAGTAGTAGGGGTCGTGCAATTTTGAAAGGGAGGAAATTTGAAAAAGATGTTATCTTTTAAATAAGTATAATGAGAAAAAAAAGTTTGAAAATATGTTGATTAAATGATTCACGCGCTCAATAAGGCGTGAATCACACTGTTTGTGTCATATGTGTACAAAGTGTCTAAATGATTCAAATTCAGAATAGTCATGGTATTCAATAGATATAAATTCTAGTTAAAGTGTTTAAATGAATTATGCGGACAACTTTAAGGGACCGTCTATGACTTAAGCCTTATTTTTAATAGGGAAAAAAATCTGAAAAATATTTCAACTTTGGTCGAAATTGTGGTTACGATACCAAACTATAAGGAGAACCTTTTACCCCTGAATTATTTAATAGTATATTTTAAAACTATGTATATGTCTACGTGGACACATTATTATTTATAATAATGCAATATTTTTTATGTCCGCGTGGATACATATATACCTTTAAAATACACTCTTAAATAGTGCAGTGGGGTAAAAGGTCCTTTTCAAAGTTCAATCTTGTTACAACAATTTCAAACATTTTTCTCCTTTTAATAGTTTAGATAGTAATGCATATTTCGATGTTTAAAAAAATAAAAAGTCATCAGATGTGTATTTAGATTTAAGATTTTGATATTTTGATTTTAATGAATAAATACAATCTAAGGACAAAACCCAAATCTTTTCTTGATGAGAAAATTTATAATAGTAACAGTAACAATAACAATAGATTAAAATGGAAAATCATGAAACCACACTAGTTGCACTAATAATTATTAGATTATAAAAGGGAAAAATCATAAAACCACACTAGTCGCACTAATAATTTGATTCGACTAAATACACAAAAATTTTCTAATACATGCATCTATGTTTTATTTTTCAAAAATATGAAACGATATATTGATTTTCATGTTTAGCAAAATTGACAATTACCAAATTGAATCCCCGACCTTCATTCAACAAGGCACCACATGATTAGTTTTGCAACACATTTTTCTAATGTTCCGTCCGTACCAATACAAAAGTAAACTATACAAAATTAAGAGGACCAACAATGAAAGCTAGAAATAGCTAGCCTAGTACAATAGTCGGCCTAGTCAAAACATCGTGACAAGATAAAATTGGCCTTATAAATTAAATCTTAACCGAAAAAAGAATTCCAAACATAGAAGTTATATATTGTTTGTTGTAATTAAGTGCTACATACAGTCACAGTGGAAATTCAGCCCACTATTTTCTTTCTTTCATCAATTTGGGCAGGCAACGCATGTAAATACGCATTACACAAAAGCACAAGAAAGTCTCTCATAATTTAGCAACACCTTATTTCATGGGAATATGCTTAGTTCAAATTATTGCCCTTCAAATTTTATAACAAGCCAAGATTGTTGTATCGTATTACGGGTCGTACATGTTCAAATGAGTGGGAAAACTATATATTCGCCATATATTTTTTCAATGAGCGATTTAATAGAAATGTTCCGTGTCTATTCACTATTCAAAGTTCCGTAAAAATGTCATAAAAATATATAGTGATAATTGAATTAATATCATTTTATTCACTATTCAAAGTGCCGTAAAAATGTCATTGCACTCTATACATTTATATATAGAGAGACTGTTGGTTATAAATATTTATATTTATTATTGTTATTAAATATATTATAGTGACAATTATATTATTATTGTTGAACATTTATTTGTTGTAGTGTGCCATGATCGATCGGACGTATTTTTCAATTATAATCTCCAGAGAGCTAGTTTGATTCTAAATTTCTTACTTCTAAATCACTTTTGCCAAGATAACTTTCATGAAGAAATATTCTGTTGTTACAAGCAAAGGCGGAGCCAGAATTTTCAATAAGGGGGTTCAAAATCTGTAGAAATAGATAGCCGAAGAGGGTTCGACATCTACTATATATAATATAAACTTATTTTAACCATATATAAATAATATAATTTTCCATCGAAGTAGGTTCGAATTACAAGTATGTAAAAAGCAACTAGCTACTTGACGATGGAAGATATTAAATCTCAGTAATATTATTCCTGATATAATTTTAAGTTCAATGCATCATATAGTTAACAAATAGTATAATAGTTTCCTGCTAAATTACAAGTAAACTCTCATGAATACTCTGATTATTCAAGCAATAATAACAAATATCAACCATCTAAGTAGAATTAATCAACAAAATGTACATAGCATAAGCACAATGTACGTACCATAAATAAATTTAGGACCTTTTTGGTTCAAAATCATGGGGGGGAAAATGCTGTCTCCTTCCTTTTTTACTAATTTTGGTATAATGATAATCACTTGAGCTACAAATATCAATAATAGTGCTGGTGCAACACAGCCTAGCATGCATAAAGCTGACCTAATTCTCTAAGTTTAAGTAATATACTGTCCTTTAATTACTTTGAAATTTTAGTGGGGCAAAGCTAATATAAAGGAGAGGCCTCTCCAGGACTTGAGGAGCCAACTAATATATATGCAATGTCAATGAAGATTCATATACCACTTTGAATCTCATCATGCTGTTCCCATTTGCAGGGATGTAAAGGGGTCCGCAGGACGGGGCAAGTCTTAACCCAACTAAAATTTTAACATGCTTTGTCTTGCCGCGTTTAGTATTTTTTCACTATAGTTTGTCTTGAACTGACCCGTCCTGCCCCATTAAGCCCTACCTGCCCTTGGCCCTTCATCAAGGAGTTGTTGGCTTCTCTTATTTCTTTAAATATTGATTTTACGACCCCTATAGCTTGAGCCATCAAAACGGGCTTAGCTTATGGGGCCGGCCCAATTCAACTTGTTATTGGGATAGGGTTGACATAAAATTTTTCAAATCAATTTAAAACTAGAGTTTATAAGTCCGGTCATATAAGTCCTTAGCCCTTGAGACTTGATTGAGGTCAGGACTGGATCAACCCATGGGTCAAACTTTTTATTTAAGAATAACTTACAATAATCTTACTGGTATGTAATCAAATTACTTAAATACACATTATGTTGTATCTCACTAATTTATGTGTCATATTTATTGATTTGACATAAATATTAAATTCATCATACATAAAGTAAGATGTATGTGTATGATTCATTGTAAGATACTTTTTTGTCAAATGATTCATTGTAAAGAAATTCAAGAATTCAATTATTCATTGTATAATTATAAATAATGTTTATTGTTTCTTAATAATCAATTATTATTCATTGTATTTTTATTAAAAACATTCGATATATGATGGTGAGAAGAAAACAATACAAGCAACATAGGAAACTTCTTTAAACCATATCCAAAAATGACTTCTCATTTAAAAGGTGTCACAAAAGCAATAATGACAAATTAAATACGTAAAGTATTATGTGAGTATAAAAGAGATCATTTCACATGCACTCAAAAAGATTTACGTCGTGGCTTAATGAAAACTTTCATTTGAAAGTTAGTCAAGGTACAATATCAAACACATTCAAACGATCAACTAAATATTTTCCGTCTGACTTAGAAAAAGGAAAGGATATCAAGTGACACTAGCCAACAAATATAGACATGGAGAAGGTTATTTATGAGTGATTTTTCCAATATCAAGACCGTGTGAATATAACAAGATAGTCAGTTTTGGAGAAGGCAATAGATGCAATGAAACTTTTATACGCTTAGCAAGATTTTGAGCAAAAATTATCTCTAGATTGACTTGAAAATTCAAGCTAAGACATGGTATCAAGTCATTTCGTCGTTTCGAAGAGAGTGATTCAGTTGATATACAAGACATAGAGACGAAATTGGAATCTATAAGAATTAATATATCAATTTCCTATGAAAGATGTTTTTAATATGGATGAAATTTGTTTATTTTACAAGTTACAAGTTGATCATTCTCTTGTTATGGGAAAACTTGAAGGACAAAGCAGGACAAAGAAAGGCTCACAAATGTTATTTGTTGCAATGAAAATGGATTTGAAAAAATCCTTTATAGATTATTGCAAAATATGCAAAGCCACATTGCATTTAAAATGTCAACATGAATAGCTTGAATTGTCACTATCGTAAAAAAAAAAACATGGATGACAAATGTGCTTTTTGATGAATATATTTGTTAGTTTGACCACAAAATATATGGTAGATGAGTTTTGCTTATGATAGACAATTGTCCAATCCATAATAGAAATATTGAAGGACTACAAACTGTTGAATTGTTTTTCTTGCCACCCAACATGGCATCCAAAATTCAACCTTGTGATGTTGGGATAATAAGAACTTTCAAGATGTGTTATCGTAACAGATTTTATCGTAGGATATTAGAAGGCTATGAAGTGGGATAAACTGATCCAACAAAGAATAATATTTTTGATGCTATCAATTTTGCAATCCCTGCTTAGACGACAAATGTTCAGCAAGAGACAATAACAAATTATTTTCGACACTGCAAAATTCATTCGGGCGATGCAATCTCAGAGAATTTGAATGAACTTACTTATGAAAATGTCATTCATGAACTTGAGGTCATGTTTAATGATCTCGATTATTACAATAAAATGGATGTCAATAACCTGTTGGATTATCTGGGTGAAAGTGATACATGTTCAGAGATCCAGAGCTTAGGAGAAATTATGGATACGATCGAAAAAACAATGTTGATGATGAAGTTGAAGATACTATACCTTTGAAACCAGTTATGCGTAAGGAAACACTTATCGCATCTAGAACTCTTCACAATTTTTGGTGCAGTTCTAAAAGACAACACGGGAGCTCTTGGATGCAATCAGAAAAGTTAGAGATAAACTTCAACTAGATTTATATTTTAAGAAAAAACAGAACACAATAGAATCATATTTCACTAAATTATATATTTATACTTTTAAAGAATATTAATTTATGATATTAATGGAACAAAATTTATATAAGGGTCTTCTGAAGATATATTATCTTATCAAAATATGTAATTTTTTCCATTGACCCAAATCAGGATCGGAGAAAAATATTATTTTAGAGAGATTATTAATTTATAGAGATTTTTTATACATATATCTAATTAAGAGTTTGTGTATCTGAGTTAAAATAGATTGGTTAGTTAGATAGGGGTAAGGGATTTGGGCTTAGTTTTTGGGCTACTCTGTGGGGCCAATTTCAGAAGCCCAAACTGTACAATACCCTGTACAAGGCCTGAACACCTGAATTGATTTGTAACGAGTCATACAAATGACCCTATTTTGAGGTGGTGTGTAATATTGAGAAACTTACATAAATATACTATATTAAGAAAATATTTATTATTTATTATAATAAATTTGTCCAATAAATTTGTGGTCTTTAATTTGTTATTCAAACACTTTTAGTAAGAAAAAATGACTGAAAATACCCTTGACCCTGAAATAACAAAAAAATTGTGCCAAGCATACATTCATATTTTTGCGTCATGATACTCATAAGTTATGTTGCGGAAGGCCTAATAAATTGGGAAACTTTCACATATAGCTACTTAAAAATATTTTAATTACTTTCCATAGCTATAGTTTGATAATTACAATTCGTAACTACATGTTATATGGAGGAGAGAAGCGAGCGAGACTGGAGAGAGAGGAGGGAGGCGAGAGAGACTAATTATACAAACTCGAAGTCTGCCCACGTAATTAATGTATAATGTTAGTCGTGAGTGGTAATTATAGCAAACTATAGCTATAATGAGTAATTAAATAGTTTAAATTTACTTTGTTGCGTAATTTTCCCTAAATTAAATCATATTGATAACTCTTTCTCAAAATAAATATTTTTGGTCTCCCAACAATAATATCAAATAGGCCGTTAATTTCGTTAGGCAAACCTTTAAAAGAATATTTACTCTAGAGCATAAGTTCAATGCTATATGTCTAAGTCGTAAGTAAAATATCTATCCTTTTATAAAAAAAGAAAAAAAAGAAAAAAAAGAAAAAAAAAGAAAGATTGGCACAGGTTATCCCTTGTAAGGCACAAGTTCATACTATTGAATTTATGTCTCAAATCACAAGTTATGCCTAAGACATGAATTTAAAATATAATCTTTTAAAGGCATAATGTTTTAAAGCTGAAACTATGTCTCAAGGCACAAGTAACAAGTAATAGAGAAGTATTGAAAACACTATTGAATTTGATACAAATTATTAATTTTGTCTCTAAACTATTGACAATTTTAACAACTATATTATCTGACTAATTAAATTTAGATACACTCCGATTTGTCACATGACAGAGCAAGTGGTGTCATACTCTCGTAGGAGTATGAAACTCTTAATAAAAACTTAGAGATGTATTGAAAGCAATCGTAAATTTAACAAAAATTTAAAAATTTATTTCACTCAGTTATATAATATCAAAGTGTATTTAAATTTAATTTTTTAAGTAAAACATATATTTTAAAAATAAAACTAATGTTCCATGACTGAAGCAAATATAAACCTTGATGAAAGAGTTGACAATTCTAAACCAAAGCACAATTGTGTAAACGCCTTTGACAGCTGGGTCTTGTTACAATTGACGAGACTTTCGTGTAAACGCCGTTCAATATGGCGGCCCTCCCAACTGGCATTTTCTAGTCAAACCCTTCCAACAACTCTATAAATTTGTCTATTTCCTTTTTTTTCCTCTCTTCTTTTTTGTTTGCACTTTGCAGTTTAAACAAGGTTCGTTTGTTTTTTTTCCAAGTAAATAAATATAAAAAAATTTGTCGATTGAGCGTTTACTCGTTAAATAATTATAAATTGATATGACTTGTGATAAAATATATATTTCAATGACCAATATCAGGCCAGCTGCTTCACCAGAAGCCAAACTAAAGTTAGTAAAATAGTACTAGTACTGTAAACGTAATGCTGCCCACAAATTGAGAACAGAAAAAATCTTTTCACACTTCCCAATTTTCACACCTTTGATTGTCCTTTCTTCCCATCAACACAAACTAAAAAACAAATTTCCCATGTCCACTCAATAGTCCTACCATGCTTCTCAATTTAACCTTAGCCCTAATTTTTGACCTGCTAATTCACAACTAACTTCAGCTAATCCAACTCTAGAGTTTGCAAGATCAAATTCCATCCAAAAATTTTGTTGGTGATGATGTCCAATAATATACGCCGCTACTCCTAGTAAATCTGAGTTTCCCATCGTAAAACAATACACTTGATCCTTTCCTCTCGTTACTCCTGCTACTTTATAAAGCAATTTTTCACCCATAACGCTCATTTCCACACCCGGAAACATCAATGTTACTGGTGGCAACTGCGGTAGTATCGTTCGAGTCGATTCAACTAAGTAACACAAATCCATCGCCCCTTGGAATACGAAATTCGGGTCGTTCAAGACTCTCAACACGCCTTTGGTTTGCTTAATGAACTCATTTTTTAATGCGGTGTAAGCCGGGCCAAGTAGATAAGTAAATTGAGTACCCGAATCAACCATAGTTTGACCCGCTCCAGTATGATCCGGTATGAGTACGGATTTAGGCAAGGGTAAAATCGTCTCACCAACTTTAATTCCTTCCAACTGAACCGTATAAGCAACCCGATCAAAATAAGGTAACGGAGTTGACATTTGAACTAACGGCGTGTACTTCCTTGGTTTAAGCCAAGGCAAATTCGCATCTCCAAATAGGAGAACGCCGTTACTGTCACGACCCGAAATACAATAAGAGAATTTCGGGTAACCCATTTGTGAAACGAAAGATAAACCACCACGGTTCATTCCTATTAACCCGGTAGTCCTTGAATCTTCCGGGTTTGAACTTGAACTCATATCCATGCACCCGAATACGACACCAGGTAAATTCAAATTATCGATACGAAAAATTTCCGTAGCTAAATTACCCTCAACAGAAGAACTGTCAGCGTAGGATAGCGTAGCATGGCAGAGATTTTTCGGGTCACATGAAACGGGTATGGAAAAATCCCGGGTTTTCGTCCTGCATGTCGGTGAAGAACAGGGGATAGCAGAGTATGAAGAAGAAACAAACGGATTGAAAATTAAAGGTGTTGTTGGTTTTTTTTTACAATGAACCCAACTAAGTTCACTTCCAGTATCAAGCACCATGACAACTTGTTGTGGAGGTGACCCAATTGAAAGAGAGACAGTAAGCGAAACATTATGATGAAAAGCAACTTTGTTTGGGGGTTTCGAGGCGGAGATAGATGGTGTTTTCTTAGCTTTGAGGGGAAGAATCAATGAATGTTTAGTAGCAATTGATTGAATGAATAAGAGAGAAAATACAAGGTGAAGAAGAAGAAGAAGATTTACAGAGTCATCCATAACAGAACAGAGTAATTAATTGTTCATGAAAAAGAAAATTGGAGGGGATTTTGAATGTTTTGAGAGGCTCTTTCTGACTAGTGAGCAGTCATTACTGAATTTTCAGAACTTTGTTTTCTTCTAGTGTAGTTGTTGAAAATGTCCCCTTCGTACAATAGTCACCGATAATCTCGAAAAATATCTATAGATGGAGATACAAAAAAAAAAAAATGATTTTTAACTAACTATTTTTTACAAAATATATGACAACATTAATTCATTACCAATTATGGTATATAAAATAGTAACCTAAATAGCATATATATTTATTCTAATAAATATACCTGAGAATCGATTATTCATATATTTATCATTAAATAACCTAAATAGCAAATATTTTAATATAAATGAGAAATCGATCATTCATATATATACCTTAAATAATGTGTATGCTTTAAATTCAAAAAGTTTATTCCATTAATAGACTATAAATATATATTTGATAAATATTCTTTTCAATTAAAAAAAATCTCTCAATATAATAAATTTGTACCATGTATATATTTTTTCCATAAATTTATATATAAAATATAGTAATAATCTGATTTTACTATGAATAATATTTATACCCTAAAACAAATATATATATATATATATATATATTTAAGAGAGAAAGATTTGATTCTTTTTTAATGATATACATTCTTGAAAGATAGAAGAGAATCTCTTAAACTAAGGTAATTAAATAATTTATTATAGACTAACTAGAAATTATAATTATCTTTTTTATTTATTTTTTAAGATTTAATAAAAATATGTATTCATATTAATAATATTAAAAAAATTGTTATTAATGTAATCAATTTTCAAATTAATTTTTAAAGTAATTTTTCCCTTTTTTTATCACACAAAAAATAAATTTAAGCATATTACTATAAAAGTGCAAAATTTGGATTATTTTTGTCCGCGGTAAAATTTTTCAAACGGAGATGCATCTTCTACTGATATAAGAATCTTTGTACGAACAGAAATCAGTACCAATCTATTCAAGAGATTTTGTCCAAGTGCAAACTTTTTCCTATAAAAAATAATTCAATGTTATGGAGGCCATTAAAATAAATAAAATATTATAGCGTATTCTTTTCACGGCATCTCCGAATCCAAACATCAAATTTTACATCAAATTTAGTGTCAATATTTTTTTACACCAAAAGAGAATACATTTCTCCCTCTTCATTATTATATTATTATTTCTTATTCATTTATATTTTTTATTTCGTAACATAATTTTTTTCTAAAACATTCACCATATATAATTCATATTAATTCCTTTTATAATCATTTAATATACAATTATTTTGTACCATAATTTTTTAAATAATATAGACTGCTAGCAAATATTATACATTATACATAATAATGGATAATACAAATACAAATAAAATTATTAATAAAATACAATTAAAAACATTACATAATTGAAAAAATTGTTTTAAATTCTACATAAACATTCGACTTTCAAGATAACTACGGTGCTCTCATAAGTGTTCTATTAATGCATTACGTAATTAAAAAAATAAGCTTATTTGTCCTTTTTCTTTTTATATCGAGCTAGAAATTGTTGAAATTGAAAATTTTCATCTAATGACATTTCTATGGTCGGAGTTGGACCTTTTGATGCATCTTTGAATTGGTGCATTAAGGTAACGCTCATTCTCAATATCATGTTGTGCTATATAATATATGAAGTTAATATATCATGTAGCACTTCTTAATTTTTTTTAAAAAGTCATATAGAGAAAAATTAATTTATAAAAAAAAAAAGATAACTTTAATATCTAAAATGAATATTAGAAAAATATTACATAAAAAATAGTTAAATATATAAGAGATTTAATTAAAAGTTTGTACAATGAAATAATATTAAAATATTCAAAAAGTGAATTTGGTGTAACACTATTCACACACCAAATTTGGTGTGGTTGAAGCTCAATACACCAACTTTCACAGCAAATATCGAATTTGATGTAAAATTTGGTGTTGAATTGGATGATCTCAATATAACTAAACACTACTGTGATATTGACATATATTTATGACGGTTGATGTTATTGTATTAGATATAAATAATTATGAAAAATGCTTTGACTTTCAGAAAAGTAAACTCAAACATAGTGATAAAATTGGGGGAAAAACTCTAACACATATTACTCCTTGAATTAATTATTCTTGTATTATCTGTTCCCCTAAATTATATATGCGAGTATTACTTTAAATTTCTAAATTTTTCAATTCAATTATTGTTTGTGTTCATGAAGTTTTCATCCTATTCTTTTTGCAGTTTTTGATGAATTATTGATACGAACTATGTTTCTAGCTCTGATATCAGTTGTTAAGATCAAAATAATTAGATATTGTTTACACTCAATTTTGGCCTAATATTTTCAAAATTCATAACTTTTTAAGTTAAACTTATTTAATTGTTCAAAATGCATTTTTATTACTCTAAATATGTTTATCAATAACTATCTTTGTTTGTCAAAATTTAGGATTTTTTATAATTTTAATAATATTATTTTTTGTTACAATTGGTTGAATATGTTCAAATATTTGTTCATACATACATAGGTTGAATACATACATAGATTTTCCAATGATTTTGGACTACAATTCCAAGCCCACGAGTTGAGCCCATTATATAACAATTCTCTATTTAAGTAATTATTAGGTCAAAAATGAAAGAGATGGTAGAAAATATTTTAGGTTGGGAGAAACTTTTTCTAAAGGAAAAATCTTAATCTTTCTCTCATCCTATATGCTTTCATAGTCGTCACCAAAGCTCATCTTTCTTATTTTTTTAGGCCTACGATCACCCTAATAAAATGTAGCCTAAACTAGTAAAAAGTGTACCCTCTGATAAAAGGATACACTTTTGGACTTTAAGCAACACTTTTACAGGGGTGACCAAATAAAGTGTATTCTTAGAGTTTAGGAACGTTTTTCAAGTGTTGCCTTATTAGCTACACTTAAAAGCATAGCCTAAAAGGCAAAATGACAATGCTTTGATGTACCTCATATAGCAATATTTCTATCTCATACAACTATACTTTTAAGTGTGGCCTTTGCTTCCTTATTGCCCACGATTTTAAAGTGTTGCTTTTTCTATCTAATGTATGGCAATACCTTGAAGTGTAGTCCTTGCCCATGTGCATACCACAATTTACAGCCCTATGACTACATTTTTAAGTGTGCTAAAACTATTTTGGCTATAAAATATTTATATGTCACAATTTCTAATTAAAAAACACCAATGTTATTTTGCAATAAATAATCTGAAGCATCAAATTGGTTAATAAGTAATTCAAATATATATATATATTTGCAATAAACTTCAAAAGATAGTATGTCTTGTGTACATACACATACTTATAAAGCAATATTCTAAATATGTTTACACAATAGTTCGAAAAGAACTCATACAATAGTTCAATATATTTTAGCAATGAATATATTTCACAAAATCAAACATAATGTATTCAAACTTTTACAATAGTTTAAAAACTCTTCATCATCATCTTCAATGAGATCAAATTGACCTTTGGAGATCGTTAAAATTGTTGGAAAATTCGGGTAACTTCCCTACAAAACGGAACAACTTTAGTGAAATGAACCGGTTCAAATGAACTGAACCGGACAGAACACTAACAAAGATACCCGACAAATAATATCGAATATTAACTGAAAAGAAGAGAAAAGAGACCGAACAATTTTAATAATGGAGTTCAGCCGCGAAAGCTTAATCTCCAAGCACCGCTCAAAGCAGCCTACTTTTATTAGATAGAGAGAATAGATTACAAATGATGCATTTTACAATGAAAGAGGAGGGGTTCTTTTATAACCCAAATTCTCCTTCACAATACATAAAGCTCCGATGTGGGACTAAATAATTAGGCCAAAGAGTCAACAAATCTCCACCTTGGCTTAATATCCAGTCCCACCAAATACAAATCTTCTCAAACAAACAAATAATAAAAGCAGTTTTCATGTTGCTTCCAAATTTGCGCCGTGAGGCGCCAAATTCAAATGTGCAGGACATTGACCAAGTCTAAACAGTGTTCAAACTTGGCCTTTGTAACCACCTTGGTCAGCATATCTGCGGGATTCTCCGTAGTATGAATCTTCAACAGAAGTATCTCCTCTTCTTCGAGAATTTCCCTCACAAAGTGATAGCGAACATCAATGTGCTTCGTCCGTGCATGAAAGACTTGATTCTTTGCTAAATGAATAGCACTCTGACTGTCAGAATAAACCTCAAGTTGTTTCTGACCAACTCCCAAGTCTTTAAGCAACCCATGAAGCCAAATCGCCTCCTTTACAGCCTCTGTAATCGCCATATACTCTGCCTCTGTCGTAGACAAAGCCACCGTTGACTGTAAAGTAGACTTCCAACTAACTGGCGCTTTTGCTAAAGTGAACAAATAGCCAGTTGTAGATCGTCGCTTATCCAAATCACCTGCATAGTCAGAATCACAGTATCCAACTATGCATTGACCAAGTGATTTATCCTGCTCGAATGCCAATCCAATATCTACGGTATTTTACAGATACCGTAGAATCCATTTCACAGCTTGCCAATGACCCTGGCCTGGATCATACATGTACCTGCTAACAACACTAACAGCCTGTGAAATATCTGGTTTCGTACACACCATTGCATACATCAAGCTTCCAACTGCATTTGCATACGGGACTTTCGCCATGTATTCTCGCTCTTCATCAGTCGTCGGAGATAACCGGCTACTCAGTTTCAAATGAGGAGCAAGTGGGGTACTCACGTGTTTTGTATCTTCGTGCATACCAAAACGTCTTAGTACCTTCTTCAAATACTGTTTCTGTGACAGCCAAAGCTTGCCTCTCTCTCTGTCCCTGTTTATCTCCATGCCGAGAATCTTTTTGGCTTCCCCCAAATCCTTCATCTCGAACTCTTTACTCAACTGAGCCTTCAGTTTGTCAATCTCAGCTTGGCTCTTTGCTGCAATCAGCATATCATCAACATATAAGAGTAAGTAGATGTAGGAACCGTCTTGAAGCCTGCGCAAATACACACAATGATCGTATTTGCTTCTCTTGTACTTCTGACCCTTCATGAAACTATCAAATCATTTGTACCACTGTCTCGGAGATTTTTTTAGTCCGTACAATGATTTGACAAGTTTGCAAACCCAATTCTCTTTATCAGTAACCTTATTTCCTTCTGGCTGAGTCATATAGATTTTCTCCTTCAAATCACCGTGTAGGAATGCGGTCTTCACATCAAGTTGAGCTAGCTCCAAATTCAACTGCGCTACCAAGGCCAACATAATTCTAATGGAGGAATGTTTAACAACTGGAGAAAATACCTCATTATAATCAATTCCCTCCCTTTGAGCGTAGCCTTTAGCTACCAACCTTGCCTTGTAGCGAACATCGTCTTTATCGGGAAATCCTTCTTTCTTTGCAAACCCATTTGCTTTCAATTGCCTTCTTGCCTATCGGTAGTTGTGTCAACTTCCACGTCATGTTCTTCTTGAGGGATTGCATTTCCTCTTCCATTGCACCTGCCCAATTGCCACTTTCTGAACTTCGTATGGCCTCTGGGTAGGTGGATGGAACATCTTCATCTGAAACTGGAAGTGCATAAGCTAACATGTCAGTGAAACGAGCGGGCTTTTGGATCGCTCGTCTCTGTCTTCTAACTGCAATTGGCTCCGATTGCTGTAGAGGTTCTTGGGTAGGAACCTCTTCCTCATCTGACTCTTCTTCTGCCGTAGGAGAGTCACTCGTGATGCTCCGTGCTGGGATCACCACTGTCTCCTCAAACTCCACCTGCTTCGGAGTACACGCCACCTGTTCAGGAGTACTCTCAGCATCTTCTAGATTTACCTTCTTTAACATGGCAGATTCATCGAAGGTAACATCTCTGCTTATAATTATTTTCTTTGCCTCGAGACACCACAGACGGTATCCCTTCACTCCAGCATTGAATCCCATGAACAAAGCCTTTTTTGCCCGTGGATCCAACTTTGATTCAATCACATGATAATATGCAACAGAACCAAAAACGTGCAAAGTATCATCATCAGTTGCAGGTTTACCAGACCATACCTCTAATGGAGTTTTGCCATCAATAGCAGATGATGGCAAACGATTGACGAGATGTTGAGCATATGTTATCGCCTCAGCCCAAAATTTTCTGCCTAACCCAGCATTAGACAGCATACATCGAACTTTCTCCACAAGTGTCCTGTTCATACGCTCTGATACCCCATTCTATTGCGGTGTTTTCCTGACGGTGAAGTGCCGAACTATGCCACAGTCTTGGCATACCTTAAGGAACGGATCACTCTTGTATTCTCCACCATTGTCTGTTCGGAGAACCTTGATCTTCCTTCCCGTCTGGTTTTCAACTTGAACTTTCCACTTAAGGAAAATTCCAAGTACATCATCTTTGTTCTTCATAGAAAACACCCAAACTCTCCTGGAAAAATCATCAACAAAAGTGATAAAATAATGCCTTCCTCCAAGAGACGGAGTCTTGACAGGTCCCCATACATCTGAATGCACATAATCCAGAATACCCTTGGTATTATGAATTGCAGTGCCAAACTTCACTCTTCGTTGTTTTCTAAGAACAGAATGTTCACAAAACTCAAGTTTGCAAGTCTTCGTACCTTTCAACAATCCTTGCTTGGCAAGAATTTGCAAAGATTTTTCACCAGCATGTCCCAACCGTATATGCCACAGCTTCGTTGCCTCAGTATCTTTCTTGGTGCAAGAAGTTACTGTTGTTACTGTCCCGACCACTATACTACCTTGATAGTAATACAGATTGTTCTTTCTCACACCCTTCAACATCACCAACGCTCCAGAAGTTGCTTTAAGAACTCCATCTCGCATCGTTATAACTAGGCCTTTAGTTTCTAAAGCCCCCAATGAGATGAGATTCTTCTTCAACTTTGGCACGTACCGCACATCTAGCAAGATTTTGGTGGATCCATCATGATTCTGCAGTTTGATTGAACCTATTCCGGTTGTTTTACATGAATTATCATTACCCATGTAAACAACTCCGCCATTGAGATCCTGAAATTCAAAGAACCACTCCCGAATGGGACACATATGATAGGTACAACCTGAATCCAATATCCACTCATCTGCATGTGATGTTGTAGGAGCGACCACTAAAGAGATATCTGATTCCGCATCGCTTTTGCATTCTGCAACATTGATGTCTTTGCGGAGTCTTCCCTTTCTTCTTCAACTTTGGACAGTCTTTCCTCCAGTGCCCTTTCTCATGACAGAAAGCACACTCATCTTTGGCAATGGCTCGACCTTTTGATTTGGACCTTCCTCTTCTCCCTTTTGTCTGATTTTGATGACGATCTCTTGCCACCAATACTTCTTCTGATGTTGTTGCCTTTGTTTTCATCTTATCCTGCTTTCTCAGTTCATGACTATATAAAGCAGAACAAACAGCATCTAACGACACATTCTCCTTCCCGTGAAGTAACGTTGTCTCCAAATGTTCAAATTCATCGGGAAGAGATGATAACAACATCAAAGCCAGATCTTCATCATCGAATATGACATCTAAATTAAGCAAGTCTGCTACTAATTGATTAAACATAGTGATATGTTCATTCATAGTAGTACCTTGTTTGTAATCAAATTGGAACAACCTTTTCTTCATTAGGAGCTTGTTCTGACCACTCTTTTTCAGAAACTTGTCCTCCAATGCCTTCCACAATTTGTATGCAGAAGTCTCATTCTTGAAAGCATACTTTTGCTCCCTGGATAGACACAATCGAATTGTTCCGTATGCCAACCGATTAATGATTTTCCAATCTTTATCTTCAACTCCTTCTAGTTTAACTTCTTCAATAGCAATATCAAGACCCTGCTGGAAAAGGGAGTCCAAAACCTCCCCTTTCCACATACCGAAATGGCCCGTACCATAGAATATTTCAACCGCCAACTTCAAAGTAGACATCGGAAATCTTGACCATGATGACGAGGCACCCGATGTCTTCGGTGGAATATTTGCAACAGACTCCATTTCTTGATCTTTATTTGCCATTACAGACTCAAAAAAAAATATTGGATATTACAACAGAATTCAAATAATCAAAGGCTTCTACAGAGACAAAGTAATTCCTTTCTGGTGTGGAAGATCAGGCGAAACTGCAACCACAGAGCATACTCAGACAGAACTCTGACTTAGAAAAAACTTTCGACGCAAAAGGACCAAAATAATTCTTTTATGATGTGGAAGATCAGACTCAGCTGCAACCAGAGAGCATATTCAGACAGAACCTTGGCTCTGATACCATTTATTGGGAAATTCGGGTAATTTCCCTACAAAACGGAACAACTTTAGTGAAATGAACCGGTTCAAATGAACTGAACCGGACAGAACACTAACAAAGATACCCGACAAATAATATCGAATATTAACTGAAAAGAAGAGAAAAGAGATCGAACAATTTTAATAATGGAGTTCAGCCGCGAAAGCTTAATCTCCAAGCACCGCTCAAAGCAGCCTACTTTTATTAGATAGAGAGAAGAGATTACAAATGGTGCATTTTACAATGAAAGAGGAGGGGTTCTTTTATAACCCAAATTCTCCTTCACAATACATAAAGCTCCGATGTGGGACTAAATAATTAGGCCAAAGAGTCAACAAAAATAAAATTTGATCATCTTCATTTTCCTAAACATTTAAAATGTACAAAAAAATTAGATTGCAACAGTTACTATAGAGGCAAAAAGTTTCAAATAAATTTCAGTTTGCAGCAGTTCCACATTGATGATTGTAGACTGTAGATTTTTTGAGTTCACTTTGCAGATTTTGAATCAAATTAAAACCAAATTGCATACTGCATATTACAGTTCCAGTTCCATATTAATTCCGAATTGCAGATTACAGTTCTAGTTCTAGATTAATTACAGATTGCATATTACAATTTCAAATTAATTGCAAATTATAGTTCCAGTTTTCTGATTGTAGATTACAGTTCAAGTTTCCATATTACAATTTAGATATACTAATACCAGGTTGACATCATAAAACAGATAAGAGATTTCAGATTGCATTCCAAGTCAGTAGTACTTCTTCAATATTTGCAACAAGACCAAAATCTCTATACAGACACAAAAACATCTCAACACTATATGTTGTACACGGTCTCTTAGCCGAGAGACCACACTTAGTTGATTAATAAGTTGAGTGTTCAATTTTCATACGATGTAATTTTTACTTTAGTGTGAGGCAAACTATAACAAAAAAGGTATCAGAAAAAGAATGGGCATTCATAACTATATATTCATTTCCCTTTTTCATGGCATGCAAAAAAATTTAACTAATCAATTGATGAACAAATTAAATCATAATGAGATGTCTTATTGCATTTAACAGAAAATTGTGCAAGTTTAACATAAAAGGTTCTCCTTGAAGTGTTGTTTATGTATCACTTCAAGTATTTTTGCATTGCATGACAATCACATACCAAATAAATAACAAATTCATTTCTCCAAATGTCTATCAAACTACACCTCTGGATCTTATCTCAACCATTCTTGCAGCTCAAATTCACTACCAACCCATGGTTTCTGATCAAACCAATCTGAAAACTCAATGCAAATGAACAATTAATTTGCTCATCTGCTTGGGATCAGATTAGAGAGAAAAGAAACCAGCTCATAATTTTGGTCAACAACCTGTCAAGGGTCTCTGCTGCTATAAATCAGGAAACACAAATTGACATTAGCATGGTTTTACTAGTAGTTATATATGTAATTATGATTAACTTTTGAATTGAACGGAACTGACTAAATCATGTATACCACATTTACTTAACCAAGTTAAAACACCCAAAAATAACCTGGTCATCTCTTAGGCATATATATTTTTAATTGCGCAATATTCATATTACATTTCATTTTGAGGTGTAGAATTGGACGTTATCAGAGGTGAAGATAAAGAACCAGGTCTTTGAGGCTAGAGATTGCTAAAACTTTGTAATATAATTAAATGAAAAACTTCATAATAGAATTAGATAAGCAAATGATAAACAAATCAAAAGTATGAAAGTCTTCAATCCTTAGCTAACATCAGCCTGAATCAGAATCACTTCTGTTTATTGTACTAACCTGGATCGTTATAAGAATGAATGTCCACAACTTTACTTCCTGGGGATTCTTGCTCTTTTTGAATAAGCACAACAAAAGCCATGAGTTTCGCAGTATAGTTCTGTAGCTCGATTAGTTGTAGTGAGTATATATCTGCAAATTCAATAGGAATCTCCTTCAAATGAAAGCAATGTTTGATCACTAGATGCTCAAAGAGCAGAAAAATTAATGATCATTTGTGACTTTCGAACATTTAAGATTTGTACCTTTAATTAGCAAAAATTTCAACCGCAAAAATTCTTCTTCAATTGGCCGTCATTCAAGTCCACGACAAGCATTTGGTTTCAGCCGCAACACCTCAAGATTAGGCTATTAGCCTATGATGTTCAACTCATTCCATGGTAGAAGAGTTCCAACAAGGTTTAACTTCTTCAACTTTGTTGGAAAATGTATTGCACTTGATACGTAACAGGCGATTTATGAAATCTTGACCTATAGTGACTTAGCTGATAATGATCAACTTTAATGCTCAATGTTTCTAGCTGATGCAGATCAGCAAGATCACAAAGGTTCACACCTTCTGCATGCACTTTATAGTCATAGACGTGCCCCCAAATACATAATTTTTTAATTTATAGATCACAATCAGGATAATGGTTCATAAAAGAAAGAGTTTTGACTTTTTATATAAATAGAAAAATGAGGATAAAATATTCTATCTGGAGGTACAACTTTTTCTTCTATTTTTTTGTTTGTGTTTAGTGAAGGAGTGACAGACATGATATAAGAGATAGTCACAACTTCAGTTTGTTATTCAGAAATTGGTGTAGATATGCAAAGAATCATGAATCAAGAAATTAAAACTAATAGAGCATTACAATGAATCCAAACATGATCGTGTCTAGCTATAATCATAGTGACATTTAATTAAAATAAAATAAATTGTGAATATTGAAACTCAAACATTTGATCAACCATCCAAGTAAGAGGCAGCAATTGTTTAGACTAGAAAATATTAATGATCAGATGACTAGACTCTCCAGAGGGATATGCTGAGCTTATCTATAAATCTAGGGTCATATGCGACCGTTATAATCTAAAGACCTCACATATTTCCAACCAAAAGAAAGGGGACTTGGGATGGGATAAAACTACAATTAGAATAATGACAACTCAATTCAAACAAGTACGAATGACTCCAAATATACAAGTAGCGACTTTAGCTAGAGAAACTTATACATGATATGCGAATCAAGAAGAATTTCAAACATCAAGATGAGTTATCAATACTTGAAACTAAAATACTAAACAAAATAGTCAGACCTTGTGTTTAAACAACTATAGTAAGCTGGAACTAAAAGACATAAAGATCCGACCCACTTGTAGTGTTAATTTTTAGGTAAAAATGGCCATTTATATTAACCACGAAACAGCAAACACGCTAAGACGAGGAAACACAAACTATAATAACATGACCTTAAAAAGCTCAGGAATCTATAGTAAAAAATGTATGAAATGAATCTATATAATGAACTCAAGCTCCTAAACTTATACAAAAATTTATAAACAATTACTCATATCGTTGAGATACGAATGAATCAACAAAAGAAACATAATTCGAACACCTACGATATTATGAAGAGAGGCATTCTTACAGGATGAACAAAGTTATTAGAAACATTATAAGATGACTAATGAGTCAACCACAAAGTTAAGTATGAACAAAATCAAGCACGACCAAAATAAGATTTACGAGCACTAAACAGAAACTACAACAAAATTAGTCATGGTACAGAGAATAGAACGCAAAACACGAGAAAAACTATCTAAATGAGAAAAAATTACCTTCTCTCGAGCAGAAATACTAGAAGGTGAGGAGATCGATTCCACCACTATGAGCTTAACTCGAACAAGCAGAGAACCGATACACAAGAAAATTAGTTGTTGATTTTTCTTCCTTTAAATGTATGAAATATTTTTTTTATGATAAAGTCTAAAAGTATGAATAGAATAAAACAACAACATGCTTACAGGGGGCAGAGCATCCAGAGGTAGAAGACAGTGACCGTTCTTGATAGATACACCTGATCTTTCCAAAATTTCCAACGACTCATTACCTTGTATACTACAAATGAAAGTAAAAACTCGAGAAACTAGAATGTTCTGGTTGGATCTCTTTAAGTCATAGTAGTCTAGGACGGGTCATGACAGTTTAATTTTTATTTCAATTCATTTTAATATCTTGAATTTGACTAAACTCGCCAAACACTCATACTTGCAGTCTGCAGATATGTTCAATTTTAACCTTTTGTTAGAGCACCAGAAACGAAGAGTGAGCTTCAGTCATCATGGACTGGCTAAACAGTAAAGTAAGATGCTCCACAATTTTCGCTTCATTCGGGACTTAATATTTTCTATCTATGTTGGGAACAGAAGTACTAGCTCTTGATCTTAAACCTAGCAAGGTGAATTTTTTGTGGGTAATTATATTTTAAGTTGGACAAAATATGAACCAAGAAGAAGCTCTTCCAAAGGGTTTTCTTGAAAGAGGTTCAAATAGAAGAAAAGTAGTACAAAGAGAGGCTAGAGGCACCAGAGTTAACAATATTAGGCTATTGGAATATACAAGAATTCATGAGTCATTGTGGATGGGGTTTGAGAATGGAAGGACTTGAACTTGCCGTTCCAATTATAGGAATGTCAATACATTTTGATCAGCCATCAATTCAAAGTTAATAGTAGATGCAGAAGTAGGGAAAGAGGTTGTTAGGGACAAGGATAGAAATGTTGATGGCCATGAAGTGGTAAAAGATTGTAAGAAAATTTGTGGAAGAGAAAATTGGGCAAAGATTGAGAAACAAAGCAAGAGAGTTCATTGAGATAATGTAGGGTAATGGAGAGAAAAAACTAGATAAAGTTGTCAAAGAATTATCAAACATTTGTAGCCAATAACAAGACAGGACTCTATTGAAATGTATTACTAAATTTTCCCTGGTTATTTTTCTTCTCCGTTTTCCTATTTGTTTTTGTAATTTACTTTTTTCCAACAAATAATGGAGACAACAACAAAGACAGATTGCAATGACTGTAATGTAATAATTAATGGAGTTGTTTGGTGAGAGTGTACTTAACGCTATCATCTGTATAAAAAGTTTCTCTTCCCTTCTCTCCACTTAGCGTTTGTCCCTATTAAAGGTCATCAAACTATAAATATAGACAACAAATAAGTTAATTTTTTATCCGACTTTGTATAAATTAGAGTCGAAGCATTGAAAAATAAAAGAAGACTATACTAAGATTAATGTAACGAAATGAAAAAATATACCTTCTCCCTCAGTTTTTATTTTTCAGCAGTCGGAGATTTCTCCTTGATTCATAAGAAAGGAAAGCATTAAGCAAATAAGTAGTAAAATAGTTGAAAATTCTTCAATAGAGATATTCACATTCAACAAAGTAATAGATTTCTATTTTTCTTACCATTGTGTGAATTAACGCTCAAAATATATCAGCTATTGTGGACCTTACCTTTTATTTTAGTCGCTTTACTTGCTCTTTAAAAGCTTAAACCTAAAAAATAAGATATAATAAGTGTCAGGTTTCCGAAACTTCATATGAAAAAAATATCATTTCTAAGGCTCTGGTCAAGAAATCTTTCGTTCCCTAAAAATGTGACACGCCATTTCAACCATTTTTATATCTGTTGTACTTGTTATAGCGTACAAAACTGCAGACCTTCTTTCGAGAATTTTCAAATGAAAATTTCCTTTATTTAAGAAATATTTTTAAAACTTACTAAAAGGGGAGAGAAATGACAATGCAACAATTATTGGAGTAAGGTTTAATTGAACATTTTTGGTGTTTCAAGGAGCTCGATCTTCTTCATTAATTCATTTACTCACGTCATTGATTCAATAAGTTCCTTGTCCGGTGTGGTTCAGCCCAAGCTAAAATGAAAAAGAGCAAGATCAGATGTCATTACATTGCCTAAAAATCCAAAAACATGTCATTGACATTTTAAACTGAAGTACAAGTAGTAAAAGGTAAAATTTTATCAACACACATGCAACTATATTTAAATTCAACAAGTAGTTTTAGTTAGTTTCATTTGCCCTGACTTAGAAAAGACTAAATTGGATTAGAATTTTTTTTTTTGGTGTTTCGCTCACAAGCAATTTCCGTTGAAACACTTTCTGCTAAGCTGGTTGGAATCGGAAGAAAAAAATAAAGCTAAAAAATTGTTACAACAGGCCCTGCCTTTTATTATTTTCTGGAACTTATTATTTAACGTTCTCAATATCAGCAGCCCTAAGGACAATGTTGATGTCTAAAGTTTTTATCAAAGAAAATATTTGTTATACACTTTACTTTTTAACAGAAATCAATCTTTTTCAAAATAATTTTAGAATTCTTTAGCAAAAATCAATTGAATCGAACAACAATCCTAACAAAAGTTCTAATTTTGCATCAGAAAAATTAAATATTAGTGCATACATATATCATAAGATCCTTGAAAAGGAGAACAACAAACACACTATCAGTATACAATCAAAAATCAATACAAATTGCAGCAAATTAAGAAAAATAAAACTCACAATAAGCCTAGATGTTAGCTGGTTTAGTATTTTTCCTGTTACTCGCCAAAATCAATTTTTTTTTAGCAGATTCAATAAATCTTGATCTTAAATATTGAAAATTTTACCTAATAACAAAAATAATTTCGGTGGGAGAAAGTAAATGTTCATCATCTTCATTTTACAAGCAAATTACTCATCCAAAGATCTGTAAATTTTATTGATTTAGCGTTTTGTTAGAGATATTTGAGACTGATTGCTAATGAGTCCATTATCAAAATTTCTGTAAAGGTTGTAGATCTTTCTGAGAGTGATTTGGCCAAAAGTATTTAGAATTTGTTTTCTAAATTATTTTGTCCTATCAAAAATTGGAGCGAGAGTTAAATATGCGAGAGGGAAAACAATATTGTAGTAAAATTTTAGTAAACTTATAAGGTCGCATTTGTAAAATGTTGTTTTTATAAGGCGAAATGGTCTAGTGGACCCTTGTACTTGTATCTGTTTGTATTCTGGACTGTTCTACTTATCATTTGTCATCTGGACCCCTAAATTCATATAAACACAATATTTTAAACACAATTTTTTATGTGTTATGATGCATGTTGAACTAACACGTATACGTTGGCAAAAAAAAATAAAAAAAATAATCCACATATGAATATTAATATGAAAAGAACATTAAAATTTAAAAGATAAATAAATGAAAAGAAAAAAAAAAAAAAGAAGAGGGAAGTGATCTTCTTCAAACCCATTGATAAGCTTGATAAAGCTTCAAGAATAAAAAATGGGTTTTGTGAATTTATGACAACATCGAGCCGTCATGGTGAAGACGAACAAAATCAAACCAACAAAGATACGATGCAACCAACACAAAAAAGAGATGAGTAAATTGAAGGAAAACATAAAAGAGAAGAAATTTGAAGAGAGAAAAAAAAAGACAAGAGAAAACTCAAATTTGTCCAACAATGGTGTTGAGTGAAAATAAAGAAGAAAAGATGATTTTTAAAGGTAAAAAACTGACTTTTTAAGGTGTCTGACGCTCTAGTTTTGTGTGTATCACACGCTCCATGTGAATTCTTTCCACATAGGATGACACATCAAAAATTGTATTTAAAATGATGTGCATGGATGAGTTTAGGGGTCTAGATGACGAAATAATAAGTAGGAGGGTCCAAAATACAAACAGATACAAGTACAAGAGTCCACTAGACCATTTCGCCTTTTTATAATAAAGAAAATTGAACATTCTAAAAGTATAGACTTGTAGTCATATGTACAAATAGTGTTGCTAATTATATTATGATGTGATAACGCTTCTAAAGTGTAGTCTATATTACTAAAGAGCACTTTACAAGCGTTCTCAATATTATTGTGGCCTAAAGTTAAAAATTAAGGCTACACTTAAAAAGCATGCCCAAAGATATTTTAGGCAACACTTTCTAAGTGTTGTCTCAATTTAGTGTGGCCTTAGGCCTAAAATGGCGTAGTGTAACGAAGTTTTCATCAAATTTTATTTTGCAATTTTTGGTGAATTATTGGTACCAAATATGTTTCTGGCTTTGATACCACTTGTTATGATCAAAATAATTAGGTGTTGTTGACACCCAATTTTGACCTAATATTTTTATAATTTGTAACTTTTTAAGTTTAATTTATTTAATTGTTCAAAATGTATCTTTTATAACTTTAAATAAGTTTATCGATAGTTATCTTTATTTATCAAAATTTAGAATTTTTTATCAGTAAATTTTAATTACATTATTTTTTATTACAACCGGTTGATTATGTTCAAATATTTGTTCATACATATATAGATTGACCAATGATTTTGGACCATAATTCTAAGTACACGAGTTGAGCCCATTATATAACAATTCTCTATTTAAGTAATTATTAGGTCAAAAATAAAAGGCGTGATAGAAAATATTTTAGGTTAGGAGAAACTTTTTCTAAAGAAAGAATCCTAATCTTTTCTCTCATCATATATGCTTTCATAGCCGTCACTAAAGCCGATCTTCATCATTTTTTTTCATTTTCCAGTATTTTCACCATCAGAAAATAAAAATCACCATTAGCCTCTCCTTCTCCGATTAAGCTCATCGTTAAAATAACCAAACATTAAAAACACGAACAAGCATCCTTTGAGCACCAAACAACCACAAAAAATAGCTGAAATAACATATTTTCTCCAATAAAAAGTCTAGCAAAAATCAACAAAAAAATACCCCATTTATTCTTTTTTTTCTGCCGTTGCAACCAGCAGCAAACTACAACCATCGAAACATTTTTCTGGCAAAATCCAATCGAAAAATCACGAGATCTAATCGACCCTCAACCAACAACTCTAGTGAGATCTATCACTGATTACAACGAGTTTAACAACCACCAGCTTAACGCCACCATCACTTTGGAAAAATCTAACTCAAAACCCACCCAAACCCCCAAACAAACAGATCCATTTCTCTGTCTTTGACCACCCAACCAGTTCAACATCACCACAGCTTCGCCCAACACCAAAGAAACACCGAATAATATCCCAACTCTTTCTCCTTTTACTATTGAACAAAAAAATATCAACGAAACCAGACCTCCAAAACGTCAATAACAACCGCTGCCTTTTTCATCCCCTTTCACTTTCACATTTTCTTCTTTTTTTAAAAAAATAAGTGTTTTGTCTTAAAGTCACTGTAAGCTAAAATATGAGATCACTTTACTTGTTGCAATTTTTGGTGACTTAGTGATACCACCTATATTTATGGCTCTGATACCACTTGTTAGGGTCAAATTATTTATGTGTTATTGATACTTAATTTTGGCTTAACATTTTTCAAAATTCATAATTTTTAAGTTTAATTTATTTAATTATTTAAAATGCATTTTTCAAACATTAAATACGTTTATCGATAACTATCTTTGTTTGTTAAAATTTAAAATTTTTTATCAATTAATTTTAATTATATTATTTTTTGTTACAACCGGTTAAATATGTTCAAATGGTTATTTATACATCATAAGTTGAATACTGACATATATTGACCTATCATTTTGGACCACAATCTCAAGCCCATGAGTTGAGCCCATTACATAACAATTCTCTATTTAAATAATTATTAAGTTAAAAATGAAAGGGGTGGTCGAAAGTATTTTAGGTTAGCAGGACTTTTCTAAAGATAGAATCCTAATCTTTCTCTCATCCTATCTGCTATCATAGCCGCCACCAAAGCTCATCTTCTTTATTTTTTAAAAATATTTTTTCATTTTCCAGTGAGTTTCACCATCAAAAAATAAAAATCACCATTAGCCTTTCCTTCTCCGTTTAAGCCTATCGTTGAAATAATCAAACATTGAAAATACAAATCACTTTTCGGGCATCAAATAGTCACCAAAAAGAGTTGAAACAACTCTTTTTTTCCGACAAATAGCCTATCGAAAATCAGCAAACCAAAAGACCCTATTTCCTTTTCTTTTTTGTCACTGCAACAAACACCAAACTATGACCATAGAAACCCTTTTTCTGGCGAAACCTAATCAGAAAATTACGAGATCTAATCGACACTTGACCAGCCAGTCCGGTGGGATCCGTCGGTGCTAAGAGCGAACTTAAAAATCATCAGGTCAATGCCACCATCAATCCGAGAAAACCCAACTCGAAACCCACCAAATCCCCCAAACAAACAGATCAATTTCTCTGTTTTTAACCACCTAACCAGTTCAACACCACCACAGCTCCGCCCAACACCAAAGAATCAACAAATAATACCCCAATTTTGTCTCCCTTTATGACCGACGAGCAAAATATCAGTGGAACCAGACCTTTACCACCACAAGAACAACCAGTGCCAGTCCCATCCTCTTCCTCTTTCACGTTTTCTTCTTTTTTAAAAATAAATAAATAGGTGTTTTGTCTTTAAGTCATTGAGCTCCGACAGAAATACAAGCTTCCATCACTACGCGAGTCGCCGCAAAAACAAATTCAGCGAACTTCAATTAAATGAGCCCCATAAACCCCAACAAAAAAACAACAAAAATCGAACTATATGAGCTCTAAGCTATGAAAATGTCAGATCTGTCAGAATCATAACGTTGGAATCATAACGTGACAACAGAGGTATAAACTCCGGTAAACTTTAGCTTATGTTTATTTTATCTTTAATATTTGGTAGATATTGTTTAGTCAATTGATTCTTTGATAATTGTCTCTCCATTGAAATGAAATTCATTTGTTTTTGTTTCTCAAGATTGAGTTTCTTTATTGTTATGCTTCATGTACTTCTGTTTTGTTAAGACTGGTGTTCTATATTCTATTATTATATATTCTGTTATTATTTAGTGATCTTTGAATGACCGTTTGTGTTTTGACCATCTCTGTTTATATTATTTTTTTTAAAAACAGTTTTGTTCCTTGTTATTTTACTTAATTTTTCAAATAGCATTTTCATTTGAACTATTTTTGACATTCAACTATGTTTGTTTACCTTATTATGTGGATGTGGTTTAAATTCTCAAATATTATGAGCATTGTCTTGATTTGTTATTTTATTTTATTAATTATTGGTTGTTTGGTTTTTATCTTTGTCTTGAAATAGTTTCTTTGCTATTGTTATCAAAGTGATATATTTTATATGTTAAAATTGGTCAATGAAAAATCTCTCCGTCGATTTTGGAGGCTTCCTCATTTTAAAAGACGAAAATTTGATTAAATTTATATAATTTTTTGTGATAAAATTGGTCAATGAAGAAATTGTTGTTGATTTTCAACGCTTCCCATTTTTATAAGACGAATTTTTATTTTGAAGTTATTATTTAAGTTATTTATTTTTATTCATATTTATTTAGTACTAACACTTTTACTAAGTGTTTTTACAGGTACACAGAGTTGCTTCTTATTGAAGCTATTTGAATGATGTTCGAACAATATTCTTTATGCATTATTTTGTATATATTTACGTTAAATAAATCTTATGCCGACCCTTACATTATTATTATATTCTATTTTATTATTTGTGTATATTGCACGTTGATTGTACTTGTATATTGTTTTTATCTCCTCCTCAATTTGAAAAAATAATTTCAATCGAAATTCACATTTGTTGATTTCGAAAGATGCCTAACACCTTTCCTTCAGAGTAACCTGAACCCTTACATATAATTTAACAGTTTCCTAGATATTTAATTAGTTTCCTAATTTTTCCTAAAATATGGTGGCGACTCCTTTAAAATTCATTTAAAATTAACTTAATTGTTTATTTTTTGAGTCACCGCGACATTTCTCTTTATTTGAATAAGGTAGGAATGTAAATAGGTTTCATACGGATGATTGTAGAAATATAAATTTTATTGAATTAAAATCATATAAAATTTAAATTATATCGATGTTAATTTAGGTTAAATGATTAATTTGAATTTTAGAAATAAATAAGTCCAATTAATTAAATTCAATTCCAACGTCCATTTTACCTTAACGCCCAAACTCATGCCATGTGTCACTGTGATTAGGCGAATAAGACCAACAAGATGGTGACACCACGTATCCAAATGATGCAATAATTATAGTCAAATTCAAGAGCCAGCTATCTGTCAAGTGTCAAAGTGACATATTTTGGCCAATCATTAGCAACCTTGTCCACCCTCTACAACTATAAATACGGATAAACTTTACATTCAAAGAGAAAAGAGGAGTTCGATGATCATTAAAAACAGACTCTAACAAAAATTCAACAAGCATTGGAGAAAGCCACAACATTAACAACATGTATTTCTTCGAATTATGAGTGGTCAACTGAGTTCCTCCCAGAGACAACTTGAAACGAAGAAATACTTCCAAAAGTTTCCGAATATCAAAACACATATCAAGGAGGTCTACATCATTTACATTAGAGAAACACATTACTGATAGCCCGTGAATCACAGAGAAACATTGGAGATCAAAACTGATCAATAAAGAGTAACAAAATTGTACTCACATTGATCAATAAAATTCACATTTTCTTTTATTTATTTTGATTATAGTGAACTTTCAGCGCTATAAAAATTTGGTGCAAACAAGAATAACAAAGCAAATCTCAAAATACCACGAGTAAGAAGACAAATGAGAAATATACTCAATGATTGAATCAAATTAAACCAACAAAAGCCAAAGTTCAAATCTCGTTTGTCTTTGGTTTTCTAGTTTTTTTAAAGATATTTATTTAGTCATAATTTATGCTTAAGATATTTCTTTAGTCTCAACAAGTTATAATTATCTCAAATGTTTCTAAAGTAAATGAGAGGAGATGTTAGATGAATGGTGATACTTAAATATTCAAGAAAAATAATATTGAAATTAAATAAACAAATATTATAAATTAATAAGCAATAAAAAAAATATCACAATTTTAAAGTATTAAAGTCATGTTAAAATAAATATGGCTAATCTCTTTGTTCTTTTCTATTTGATAAATTGTGACTTAACACACTTATTAAGAAAATATTGATTGTTATAGCGAATTTATTATTTTACCTATATTAATTGATAGAATTCTAAAATATCCTTACTCACTATATTTTTTTAAGATATTAACTTAATGTTAATAAATTATGGTATAATAAATTAAAAATTATCCTTTTTAGATTTATTAAAAATAATAAGTAAAAGAAAATAATTGAATAAATATAAAGGGACAGAAGAGTATTATGTAATTGGATAACTAAACATTAAAGAAAATATTATGTTTGTATATTTTAACAGTCTAAATCAATGCAAAACGAGTGAATAGATATATACAATATTATTATCATTCCTATTGTTTAATCAGATTTCTTTTATTAGCGTGAATATTAATTTACTTTTGATTTGAGATTTATTTGAAATACTAACATTTATGAGCTATAAAATTTATTGGACCATTTAATATTTTAATTCCAAACTTGAGATAATACATTAAAACATTAAAACTATGAAAAAATTCAACAAATATTTTTAAATTACATTATGATTGATATTTGCATATATACTTATTTTAAAAATTGTAACATATAATATCATATTGGTTTGGTTAAATTTAACTTTAAAGAAAATGTTTCAAACCAAATCCATTGTGATTATCTTTTTTTAATATCAAACCAGATTTAATCAGATCGTTCATCTTCTTTTTTTTCAATTTGATTTGATTTATCGATTTGAAGTGATTTGAGTCTTTCCATTTACCCTTACTACTTGGAATAATAGTTTTAATTTTCTATTTAGCGAAATGCAGCACCCTTTCTAGGTAGAAGGTAGTTATGGTTGCGCATGCTCTTTAATTTTACATTATTATATTTCGTTGGTTAATGATAATGCTATAAACCTAATAGGTTTTTTAATTTTTTATTTATTTCTGATTCAGTAAAAGATAATGATATTATGTCAGCTTAGAGTTGTGGAAAATAAATAAATAAAACCTAGGTTGGTAGACTTGTTATTCATTGGGAAGTTGGGAAACTCAGGTGGGTCGTCATGTATACAAATTTTGAGGGTAGCTCAGTGCTAGTATTTTCGTTCATTTTTAGTTGTTATGATTTTCTTTTTTTAGAGTTAAATTATAAAATTTTGATTAATATTTTACAATGAATTTTTACATCAGATTGATATGTAAAAAATTATAATTTTTATACAATTTTTTGTATAGTTTTTGAATACTTAATTTTTTTTAATTAAAAATATCGGATTAATATAATTTAATTTCATTTTCGAAAAGCATAACATAACAATTAAAAGTGGACGAAAAAATAAGTAGTAACGTAGGGTAGCTCACCCTCGTGTGGTTTGGGTTTGAAAATGTATGATTGGATTGTTTCTTTCTGGTGGTTGCATGTCTATTTGATTTGATAATTGATATATACATATATTTCAACTTGTACTTTGAATTGAATAACATCTCATCACTTAAAATGTTTTTCTCTCTGTATGTTTATTTAGTCAATATTCAACTTCCAAAATAATATCAATTGTTCAAATTTGCATACCGTGAATAAGATGATCTCATATCATCAATAGTACTCTTTTACTTGATTCCCAAATTATGAAATGACATAATTACATAAAGAATTTGAATCAAGAATTTGTACCAATTTATATGAAAGTCAAGACTAGTTGAGCTAAAAGTTAGTATAAATAGTCTTCAATAACAATCTGAAAGGAATTAAATGAGTACGCTCGGTATCTAGAAGATTACAATCAAGGACGGAGGTAGAAATCAAATTGCACATTTAATCGATTTACAATATATTTAGTTCAAATACTATATATATATATATATATAAAATTTAGAACTTTATAACTTTATAGGATATTAGAATTTACTTATGCTTCAAATATTTGTAATTTAATCATCAGTCCTAACCAAAGCATACTCTTAAGTTTTTTTGTTTTGATTTCCAATCCGATGTCCGGTATATACATACCGATTAGATTTGAAATTCGCGCCAATAAGTCCTGGTAAATGTGATACCATATTTAAGGAAACTCGAACTCAATACCTCTAATTAAAAATAAAGGAAATTTTCTACTACACTACGATCCTGGTTAGTAAAGCATACTGAAGTTGTTAGGCAAGACACGCAAACTTGGATAATCTGTCTGTTGGAGCAGCCAACTCATTTCTCTTTATGGACTTTGACTAACATTTTATGAGATATATTCTCATCATATTAATATGAGAATGAGTGCAATTATAGAATTTATTGATTTAATCTAATTTAATTTAATATTAAAGATTAGTCAAATTAAATTTCATAAAATGAAATGTGACAAGTAAAAGTAAACAAACAAGTAATGTATAGAGAGAGAAAGAGAGAGAGGGGGAGTATTGCAAACACCCTGAACTTGACGTGAACGATTAATTTCGTTCTCGAACTATTGACAACTTTAAAAATTCAGAACTCGCGCCAATATCCCAGTAAAGCGCTCCTTCCCTGATAAAAACGATTTCATATCCAAGGAAACTCGAACTCAATACCTCTGATTAGAAACGAAAAGAGAACTTGTGCTCCACTACAATCTTGGTTAGTAAAGCATACTCAAGTTGTTAGGTGAGGAAAAGGGCTGATTTATGCATGGGGACCAGACTGGATTCTTGTTGTTTAGCGTCTTCTGGCAGACAAGACTCAAAAAATATTACTGGAAATTGTCTTAACATATGTAAGTTGAGAGACATCTCTTGAAAAACTGGAATATAACCAAAGGCATCACTATTGAAAAATCAATTGCATAGGGATAAGAAAATTAATTGCTTGGGAATAGGACTTGTATATAATTAAGTTTGTGAACAAAAAGAGAGAAGTTGTCAATTTTTACGGTTTAAACAATGAGGCAATACAATATTGGCGATTGATCAATTAAGAAAAAGGTTTAAAGATTCGGCAGGACACGCAAACTTGGATAATCTGTCTGTTGGAGCAGCCAACCGATCTCACCGTACGAATTTTAATTAATATTTTAAGATTAATATTTTTATCATATTAATATGAAAATGATTGCAATTTATAATATTTATTGAGTTAATCTAATTTAATTTAGTTTTAAAGATTAGTCAAATTAATTCTCATTAAACGAAAGGTGACAAGTAATAATGAACGGATATAGAGAGAGAGAGAAAGAGAGAAGAGTACTGAAAATTCCTGAATTTGATATGTATTGTTAGTTTCGTCCTCGAACTATTGACAACTTTAAAAATGCTCTCATCTACTTGACTAAGAACTTCAATACCCCTCCAATCTGTCACGTGGCATATCAAGTGCTTTCAAAGTCTTGTAGGAGCGCGAGCCTCTAAATAGAAAATTGAGACAAGTGTTGAAAACACTCCTAAACATGACAAGAATTTAGGGATTTATTTCACAAATGTGACAAAATCAAGGGTGTATTAAGTTTATTAGTCAAGCATTGAGGGGTATTTTTAAAACTGTCGCTAGTTCAGAAATTTTGTGTCCGTTTGGATTAACTTATTTTACGTATTTTTTTGCCAAAATAGCTTTTAAACAGTTTTAAAGTGTTTGGGTAAAATTAAAAAGTGTTTATAAGCACTTATTTTAAAGACAAAATAACAAAAATAAGCCAAAATTCATAAGTTAGAAATTCTAACTTATGGCTTTTGGCTTACAAGTCATAAGTCAAAAACCAATCCAAACAGGCTCAAAGACTAATAATTTACGTCAAATTTAAAAGTGTTTTCAAATACTTCTCTCTCACACATATATAAAGAAAAAAAAGAAAAGATCTCTCCAATTATTTTACATGCAAAAAAGGGGGGGAATTTTACCGCAAAGGATATTCCATAATATGATATGTTTGGCTATTTAGCATTCAATTAACTTTCGGTTGTGATTTTTACGTATGATATATGAGTATATGTCTCATTCTATAAGTGAAGGGTAGAGCAAATTTTTCCCTGTTGTCATTAATCCAAAAACTTCGGAAATATCACTAATATTTTGGGAACAATATTTCAAAGTCAATCACTGAGCCATCACATGATCTGGATATCATTTCATGTATACAGAGTATACAATTAATATTGCTAAGAACTTTTGTCTCGAATTACAAGTAGTGGTTGATTAATTATGAGTCTTAAAAGCTCCTTCACATCAATCATTAAATATATAATGATGTTTTAGCTTCTTCTTAATTTTCCACACCTAAAATTAATTAAAATCGACTATTTCTAAGTTTCATAGGTAAAATCATTCAACACTTCTATTAATCCACAACTAGACAAACAAAGAAATTTCCAGTATGCAATATTTTCAAAGTTCAACAATTTTAGGTTCCGTCTAGCTAGCATTTTCACTCCTGTCCACCACCTATAATTCTATCCATTTTCACAAGATTGGGACCAGAAAGATACTTGGTAAATAGTCCCAGCCACCGCATATAATTTTAATAAAGGAAAAATCCTTTTGGCCAGAAATTTTTGGTCAGAATGGTACATTCACACTATAAATAGGTTTATTTTTTGATATTTTTATCTTTATTTAAATTTAAATTTATTAATTATTTTTTAATAAATAAATAATTTTCCAATGCATAGACTTGTTCCCAAATTCTCATAATTTCATAATTACATGTTAATTTCAATTTCTTAAAAAGACTACAAAATGATAGCCTTAATAATTTCTTTTCTTCCCTCTACTTTGCAATATAAATTTTAAAGAACACAAATTTGAAATTTATAATTAAGAAATAAAAATTTAAAATTTAAATGACAAGATAAAAACTAATAATATTAAATTTAAAATAAATTTATCTCACACGCAATTCAAATTAAAAATTCATAAAATAACTTTACAAATAAAATTATTTATCAAAAAAGTGTCATATATATTGGTAATTTATATACTACTACTAATAATAATAATACTAATAACAATAAATAATAACAATAATAATAAATTATATTTATCAACTTTGTGATTTAGAGATAATATACTTTTTGTTAAAAGAAAGTGGCTCACATCTATTTCAATTTTACATATATAACTTTGACATAGCTAAATCTTTTTTAGCTGAAGGAAGTCAAAAAAATTGATTACAAATTATTTTTTGATAAAATAAAAATTATTCAAGGTATGTTTGACCCTTCTCGTAATATTTTGAGGTATGTTTGAAGAGCCAAGATCACTTTTCGCTGATGAAACTGAAAAATTATTAATTTTTTTTAACAAAATAAAAATATAAAAGGTATATTCAACCCTTCTCAAAATATTTTGAGATATATTTGATCCTCTTCATACATGAATTTTTGTCTTTTTTTAAATCATGACTAATTTGTTATATTATCTTGATGATCAAATTTACTTTCTCACTTATCTTCTTGCAAAGTCTATTATAGATGCATCAACTTTTTTTACAACTACAAAATAAAATTCAATATAACCGCAAAAAAATGATTAATTTTAGTTTGCTATTTTTTTTTTAAAAAAAAATTATTTCGTTCACTATTTCTGTTTATTTCTTTTAATTTTCATGTTTTCTACACTAAAGAATGAAAGCGAAAAATTAAACATGAACAACAAACTCTGATAAACAAATATATTCATAAGGGAGATAATTAAGACCCAAATTAACCGTTGAATTAAAAAACTCAAAAATAAAATCACGTGAAAAAACTATCTAATTTTCCTCTATGTGAATATTGTTTGGTTAAATAATTAAAATAAATTAATTAAAATCCAAAATTTAACTTTCGTTAGTCAAAAGAGGACATGTGAGTTATTTAATGTGCTCATTTAACAATAAATGTATATGTGACATTTTCTTTACGAAATATATATTATCTCTATATCACAAAATTAAGGAGCATATCAAATCTTTTTCTCCTATTAATAATCCAACATAATCTGCACAATATTATTGTTATGAAGATCAAACAGATAATGTGGTATAGTAATGAAATGTAAAACATATTCTATATCTTATTTGATTATTCTATATATATCAATGTTAGTATTATATTTAAAAAGAGAGTAGCCAACCTTGATATTAAGAAAATTATATAATAAGAAATAACTTTCTTAATTTAAGACATCACTACGAAAATTGCATTATTATTAATAGTTATTTAAAATATCTAAGTCCCAAAATTATGTTATTATTTTTTAAAAGAAAAACAGATATGATGTATAAACAGTTAATTAATTAGTGAAGAATCGTATTAATCATCATCATTCAATTGTAAATTTCAGAATCCATATTTATTTTACTAATATTGCATATTGTTGAGAATCCCTGAGAGTAACGTGTTAATGTTAATTATAGTCTTGTATCCACACTATATTATGTCAATTTGATAACTTATAAATCATTACTCATATTTGTTATTAATATGACGTTTAAGTATATAATTTTATAAATTATTATGTTTAAATAAATTCAGGCTATTTTTTGAATATTTTAACATATAATCTAGAACTATATTAATAACGACAATCAAAACTCAAAACACTTTAGAAATGGCAAATATCACAATATTTATATAAATCATATATTTCATCAGTGTCGATCCTATTGACCAACAATTATATCAAATATGTGATAGTTTTGCACCCTTATATTATGTTGACTTGATAATATGTGAACCATTACTTATTTATTATAATTAATATGAGTGCTAACTAAATAAGTTTATAAAGTTGCGTTCAAATAAATTTAAAATACATATTTAAATAATTCTGTAAGTATAATTTGAAAATAATTCAATAAAGTCAGGCAAAACTCAAAACACTTTATATATGATAAACATTAAAATATTACAGAAATCATAAAATTTTTATTACTTATAAGTTTCGACCCTAAAATTTTATAAGAATAACATCACAAAATATTTTTTTTTATATATTTTAGTTTATTATTCAATAATTATATTTTAATATAATTAGTTATAGATAAACTTAGTTGGAGGTGTAAGTGCATATTTCTTATAATACATAAGTGTAAATGTTTAAATTTGAAATATAGAGAGTGTATTTGAAATTGAGTCATATTACAAAAAAATAATTAATGTATTAATTATATATACATAGAGAATTTCACATTAAAGCAAATAAATTATGATTTTTTTTCAAGGAAATTATGATTTTCTTTGTGCTCTTAAAAAAATATTTTACATTGATTAAGTTCTAATAGATAGATAAAATAAATACTTTTATTTTTTTATTCGTAGGATGAATTTAACCAATTTAAGTGCTTAAATATAATTATTTATTTTCACAATATTCTAATATTTTTATAAGAAGAGCATGGGACCCAGAAAATTCATCTTATCAAGATAATAAATTCTTATACTATTTTGAAAATATCAAAAAGTAATTTTATTTTAAAGTGAAAGGCTATAATAGTCTTTTTAAACTATTCTGGCCAAATTCTGGCCATATTTTTCTGGCCATTTAGCACTTTCCTTTTAATAAAAAGTATATTTTATTTTTATTGTCATGGCTATTTATAGTTCGATTTGGATCCATTTTAATTTAATTCTCTCTAAAAGAAAATCGAACTAATAAAGTTAGTTTTTAAATATTGGAACCAAATCAATAATTAAGTATTATTTCTCGCTTTTGTTTTTTTTGTAGGTTCTATTTCTATTTTTAGATATATGCGTAATATGTTATACCTCCAAGCACATATATAGTTAGAGTACGTACGTGGCTATATTTATATCATCGCTATCAAGTTGATGAAAAATGAACTAAATATGTAATCAAGTTATATACGTACCTCCTCAATAATACGTACCCACTAAAGGTTTTAACTGATTATCAGCATTAGATTCTTTTTTTTTTTACATTATTTTTAAAAAATCACAAATAATATCGATCAAGAAGGAGTTTGAAGATACTGTTTTATTTTTATGTCATATATATGTAAATGTGTAAAATGTACAATGATTCATTATGTCGTAGGTGATTTGAATTGAGAAGTTATTTTGATGATTTTTGTAATATATTGGATGTTTTTAATAATATTGATAATGCATTGTATTTATTTTAGAAAATTAGGTTGCTTTTCTTTTGTTGAAAAATGGTTTTACTAGTGAAGGGGTTGTTGCAGCCTCACTCGCCACTAAAAATTACTCTAATTCATTAGTAGCAATATGTTTGGTTTTGTGGGGACTTTTGGTTGCAGCCTCACTCGTCACTAAAAATTACTCTAATTCATTAGTAGCAATATGTTTGGTTTTGTGGGGACTTTTGTCGCCACTAAAAGTCTAGTTCTTTTGTAGTGAATCCTTGTTCGCAACGCTTAGGTAGAGGGATTAGTCTCATTTGACTTGCCCCGTCACTTAAAATTTGAATAGTTAACTCTTGCAGATATTTGTGATTTCTTGGGATACGATATGAAGATTTTATATCTGAAAATATAATGGAGGATATAAATTATCTATTTCGCACAATCCAGGAGTACTTTTTCCCTTTATATATTAACCGTTAGATAGGGAACCATGAGTTTCATGCCTTAGGATTGTGAATGAACCGAGGGAAACTTTTCTTCTTGTTGCTTCCATATTTACTAGCTTGTATTTTAACTACTTTGACAATACGAAATTATTCTACTCTTTTTGTAAGATTTTTATCAGAATACATGCCAAGGGGAAGAGGCTTTAAACATAGTTGAAAAGGCCGCGGAGTATAGACAAAATGTTAAAAAGTCAAAGTGTGACCTTTTATCAAAAACCACACTTTTTCATAGTTTAGGCTACACTTTTCTAGGGTGATGGTAGACATAAAATGTTGTAATGACATGGTCGTGGTTGTGGGAGGCTTGCAACAAATAAGTAAAACTCTTCAAAAGAATGTTAGTGAACCATCAAACCTATGTGATCTCATGACCGAATTTGTTCAAATCGACACATTTGTATCGTCCCATGAGAGTAATTTTCGGCAACTTGTACATATTGTTGAATCCATTCCATTTTTTGGTCAACTTTAGCTATTCAATTACTACAAGCAATTGTTAAAAAGGAATAGTAATTGGAGTTGAAAATCAAAGATTTGGTGGTTGGCAAATTGGTAAGATTTGCAACCATTTTTTACTTTGCTATATTTGTCTATGCCATTAGTGACATAGGCATGGTTTTATCCTTCTATAAATAGAGCATTCTTGCTCATTTGTAGAACACACCAAGTTAGAGAGAAAAACCATTTTGAGAGCAAAATGAGGTATTCCATAGACTATACAAGAAAATAGTCTGTGAAGAAAAATAGAGTGTGAGCGATATTTTAGTAAGACGGAAACCAAAAGAGTGTTGTTCCTTTTGAGTGTGTAGTAGTCACTTTGAATATTGTATTCGTGACTACACAGTGTAAAATTCCTTACTGTAGTAATCTCAGTTGCTCCTCTTGGCCCGTGGTTTTTTCCCTTATTCAGAAGGGTTTTCACGTAAAACTTTTGGTGTCGTTATTTTCCCATTTTATTTCCATTACTTTTACCATATATATTGTTGTGCTTGTCCGCGTTTTCCCAACAAACTGGTATCAGAGCCAAGGTTTTATCTGAGTATGCTCTGTGGTTGCAGCACAGTCTGAACTTCCACATCAGAAAAGATTTACTTTGATTTGCGATAACTATATTTTTTGGGGAAAACAATGGAAGCCAACACAAGTAGAATGGTTACTTTGAATGGTGTTAATTATGCCATTTGGAAGGGGAAAATGGAAGATCTGCTGTATGTTAAGAATTTTTACAAACCAGTATTTACCACTGTAAAGCCTGATAATAAAACAGATGAAGAGTGGAATCTGTTGCATAGACAGGTTTGTGAATTCATTAGGCAATGGGTCGACAATAATGTGTTGAACCATATTTCTAGGGAAACACATGCTCGAACCCTATGGGAGCATCTTGAAAGTTTGTATGCTCGGAAGACTGGCAACAACAAAATGTTCTTAATAAAGCAGATGTTGAGTTTGAAGTATCATGATGGTTCTCCGATGACAAACCATCTGAATAATTTTCAGGGGATTATGAACCAATTATCTGCTATGGGCATCAAATTTGATGAAGAAATTCAAGGCTTGCTTATACTTGGTTCCCTACCAAACTCTTGGGAAACATTTAGAACGTCATTGTCAAATTCTGCTCCAGATGGTGTGATCTTTATGGATTCAGCCAAGAGTAGTGTCTTGAACGAAGAGATGAGAAGAAAATCTCTAGGTTCTTCTTCGCCGGATGTCCTGATAACTGGCCCCAGGGGGAGAAACAAAACTCGTGGTTCTCAGAATAGAGAACAAAATAGGAGTAAATCCAAAGGCAGACTTAAGGGTATTGAGTGCTATCATTGTGGCATGAAAGGGCACACAAAGAAGTTCTGCAGGAAGTTGAAGAGGGAAAACAAAAACAAAGAGGAAACTAAAGAAGATGGCAATGAAAATTGCCTAGCCACCGTCACCACCGAAGATCTTGTTACCGTTCTTGATGCAAACATGATAAATATTGCTTGTGATGAGTCAAGCTGGGTTGTGGACACTGGTGTCGCATCTCATGTGACATCAAGGAAGGATTTTTCTCTTCCTATACTCCTGGTGATTTTGGAACCTTGAGTATGGGTAATAAGACTGTTTCTAGGGTGGTTGGTATTGGTACAATTTGTTTAGAAACTAGTGTTGGAACTAAAATAGTTTTGAACAATGTGAAACATGCTCCTGATGTTCGTCTGCACCTAATTTTTGTTGGTGTTTTAGATGATGAAGGATATGTTAGTACCAACGGTGATGGAAAATGGAAGCTCATCAAGGGTTCCTTGGTTGTGGCTCGTGGTAACAAACGTCGTGGTCTATACTGGACTACGGCCTCTGTTTGTGTTGATATGGTGAATGCGATTGAGAGCGATAGCTCTTCAACATTATGGCACAAGAGGCTTAGCCACATCAGCGAGAAAGGACTTAATGTTCTAGCCAAGAAGAAATTATTGTCAAATTTCAAAAGTGCTAAATTAGAAAAGTGTGAGCACTGCTTGGCTGGTAAACAAAATAGAGTTTCCTTTAAGTCCTACCCTCCTTCGAGAAAGACAGAGTTGCTTGAGTTGGTGCACTCTGATTTATGTGGTCCAATGAAGACAAAGGCATTAGGTGGTGCACTCTACTTTGTCACTTTCATTTATGATTGCTCGAGAAAACTTTGGGTCTATGTCTTGAAGACTAAAGACCAAGTGTTAGGTGTCTTCAAGCAGTTTCAGGCTTCAGTCGAAAGAGAAACTGGAAAGAAACTGAAATGCATTCGTACTGATAATGGTGGTGAATATTGTGGACCATTTGACGAATACTGCAAGCAACAAGGTATTAGACACCAGAAGACTCCTCCCAAGACTCCTCAGCTTAATGGTTTGGCTGAGAGGATGAACAGGACCTTGATGGAAAGAGTTAGATGTTTGCTTTCTGAAGCAAAGTTGCCGAACTCATTTTGGGGTGAGGCTTTATTGACCGCTGCACATGTTATTAATCTATCTCCTGTTGTTGCTTTGCTAAGTGATGTACCAAATAGTGTTTGGTTTGGAAAGGATGTTTCCTATGACCATTTGAGAGTATTTGGTTGCAAAGCTTTTGTACATGTGCCAAAAGATGAGAGGTCAAAGTTAGATGCCAAGACAAGGCAATGCATCTGCATTGGATATGGCCTAGATGAATTTGGTTACAAGCTATATGATCCAATTGAAAAGAAACTTGTGAGAAGCCGTGATATTATTTTCATGGAGAATCAAATAATTGAAGATATTGACAAAGCGGAGAAGGTAGAATCTTCAAGTTTTGATGGTATAATTCATCATGATGACGTTCCTCACACAAGTGTGCATGATGTTGTTGGGCTTGATAATCATGGTGACGCCCAGAATCATGTATCAAATCAACATGTTGATGTTGATAATAACAATGATATTGTTATTGATGATCTTGTTGCTCATGAAGTTGTGGACGAATCAAATATTCCACTTCGGAGGTCCACAAGACAGCGGTTTCCTTCCTCCCGTTATTCATCCAATGAGTATGTGTTACTCACTGACGGGGGAGAACCTGAATGTTATGAGGAGGCCATCGAAGATGAGCATAAGGATCAATGGATTGAAGCCATGCAAGATGAGATGAAGTCTTTGCATGAGAACCACACTTATGAGTTTGTAAAATTGCCCAAGGGCATGAGAGCTTTGAAGAACAAGTGGATGTTCAAAGTTAAAGTTGAAGAACACAACTTGAAGCCCAGGTACAAAGCTAGATTGGTTGTTAAGGGATTCGGTCAAAGGAAAGGTATTGACTTTGACGAAATATTTTCTCCTGTTGTGAAAATATCCTCGATTCGCACAGTTCTAGGTTTGGCTGCTAGTCTTAATTTAGAGATTGAGCAGATGGATATGAAGACGGCTTTCCTTCACGGTGACCTAGAAGAAGAGATTTATATGGAACAACCTGAGGGCTTCAAAGTAGAAGGTAAAGAAAATTTTGTGTGCAAACTCAAAAGGAGTCTTTATGGCCTAAAACAAGCTCCTAGACAGTGGTACAAGAAGTTTGAATCTGTTATGGGGGAGCAAGGCTATAAGAAGACTTCTTAAGATCATTGCGTATTTGTACAAAAATTTTCTGACAATGATTTTATCATCCCCCTGTTGTATGTGGATGATATGTTGATTGTGGGCAAGAATACTTTCAAGATTGACGAGCTGAAGAAAGAGTTGTGTAAGTCTTTTTCTATGAAAGACTTGGGTCATGCCAAGCAAATTTTAGGCATGAGAATTACTTGTCTTAGAGATAAAAGGAAGATTTATATGTGCCAGAAGAAGTACATTGAACGTGTACTGGAGCGCTTCAATATGAAGAATGCTAAGCCTGTTAGTATACCTCTTGCTTGTCATATGAAGTTGAGCAAGAAGATGTGTCCTACAGCTAGGGAGGAAAAAGAGAACGTGGCCAAAGTTCCATATTCCTCCGTCGTCGGAAGTCTAATGTATGCAATAGTGTGCACTAGACCTGATATTGCTCACGCAGTTGGTGTTGTGAGCAGATTTCTCGAAAATCCGGGAAAAGAGCATTGGGAAGCTGTGAAGTGGATACTCAAGTATCTTAGAGGAAGCTCAGATGAATGTTTGTGTTTTAGAGCATCAAATCCAATCTTGAAAGGCTATACAGATTCTGATATGGCAGGTGACCTTGATAACAGAAAATCCACTACTGGATATTTGTTTACTTTTTCAGGGGGAGCTATATCATGGCAGTCAAAGTTGCAGAAGTGTGTTGCACTATCTACAACTGAAGCTGAGTATATTGCGGCTACTGAAGCAGGCAAGGAGCTGATATGGCTAAAGCGATTTCTTCAAGAGCTTGGTTTGAATCAAATGGAGTATATTGTCTATTGTGACAGTCAAAGTGCAATAGACTTGAGCAAGAACTCCATGTCCCATGAAAGAACAATACACATCGACGTCAGATATCATTGGATTCGTGAGGAAGTGGAGAGTGAATCATTTCACGTCAAAAAGATCCACACAAGTGAAAATCCTGCAGATATGCTGACCAAGACGATACCGAAAGACAAGTTCGATTTATGCAAAGAACTTGTGGGTATGAGCTCTCTCTAAAGAAGATGAAGATACCTTCTTCCAGTAAATGGGACTGGAGGGGGAGATTTGTTGAATCCATCCCATTTTTTGGTCAACTTTAGCTATTCAATTACTACAAGCAATTGTTAAAAAGGAATAGTAATTGGAGTTGAAAATCAAAGATTTGGTGGTTGGCAAATTGGTAAGATTTGCAACCATTTTTTACTTTGCTATATTTGTCTATGTCATTAGTGACATAGGCATGGTTTTATCCTTCTATAAATAGAGCATTCTTGCTCATTTGTAGAACACACCAAGTTAGAGAGAAAAACCATTTTGAGAGCAAAGTGAGGTATTCCATAGACTATACAAGAAAATAGTCTGTGAAGAAAAATAGAGTGTGAGCGATATTTTAGTAAGACGGAAACCAAAAGAGTGTTGTTCCTTTTGAGTGTGTAGTAGTCACTTTGAGTATTGTATTCGTGACTACACAGTGTAAAATTCCTTACTGTAGTAATATCAGTTGCTCCTCTTGGCCCGTGGTTTTTTCCCTTATTCAGAAGGGTTTCCACGTAAAACTTTTGGTGTCGTTATTTTCCCATTTTATTTCCATTACTTTTACCATATATATTGTTGTGCTTGTCCGCGTTTTCCCGACACATATTTCTCAAAATGTTGGTACTCATTACTCAGCAAGCAAATCAAGAGTGTAACAATGTGGTCAAAATCACTGTTGTATTGATAATGATGATAACAAGTCAAATTAAGCAAAAATATAATTTATTGAAAGACAAGTACTTGGATTACGAATCAAGAATATAAAAAATTAATATATACCATATTTTAAAAAAAAAACATTTATATAAAAGTGTGCCCGCATGCATGCAAATTTATAATTTTAAATATGTATTTATACAATCAGTTTGAATCGATTTTTCAATTATTTTCCTCTTAGAAGTAAAACCAACCAAATTTTATTAGTTCTCAAAATTATAAACTAAAATCAAACCAAAAGAAAAGTAGCAAATTAAGAATTACATAGTCAAAACTCAGACGCCCAAATCTAAAATATATTTTGGCAAACAAAATCACTATTAAGGGTTGAATAATTTATTTTCCGATAAAGATTTGAATTAAAACTGTATCTTAAAGTTGGAATTCCTTCATAGTTGGTGACTAGTTGGATGAGTTTTTTCTTGAACTTTAAATGCATAAAGAGAGTCCGAAGTTTAAATTGCAAAAAAAAATAAAAAAATTCTAAAAGGATACATTAAAAAAATTTCTTACCAAAAGGGTCGTAGCGATATATTTTAACGCCGTTAACAGATTAAAATCACTACTGACTTAGCGATTTTATCCAAAAAAAAATTTAGAAAATCGCTTTTCCTGTAGCGTTTTTGCAATTTTTTTTAAAAAAAAATAAAATAAAATTGCTGCTATGACAGCGTTTTTAATTAAAATGATTTTTTTATATAGGAAATCGCTGCCAAGGCAGCGATTTTCCTTAATTTTTTTTAAAAAAGGCTGATGTCGCAGCGAATTATAAAGTTTGTAGATTTTATTTTTTAAAAAAAAGATGAAGATTTCCGTAAATTTAGAAAATATTATTAGTTGACAAAAACTACTGTTCACTATTTGACAAAAAAAAATTTAAAAAAAAAGGAAAAGAAAGGTTCAATAAAATCGCTGCCAAAGCAGCAATTTCCAATTTTTTAAAAATAATATCAAAAATAAATAATATAAATTCTTCTTTAAAAAAAATTGCAAAAACGCTGCAGGGGCAACAATTTTCAAGAAAAAAATTGTATGAGATCGCTCCTAGAGCAGCGATTTTGATTAACGGCGTTAAAATAAATCGCTATGTCAGTAGTAATTTTACCATTTTGATTAGAATTTTTTTTGAAATACCCTTATAAAATTTTTGTCCACTTTTTTTTGTCCTTTAAGCTCCGAACTCGCAGAAAGAACGTGGCTGGAATATGTAGCTAGTAACACACAACAAAGATAGATTCCACATATAATTTTTTCATCTAATATATAAAACACTATTAGCATAAAATTAAATATTTTGAATAATTAGAATATCTATTTTATGTAATTGACTAATGAAATGAACATGTTTGTGCCTTCTTTTGAATATTTCTGTGTAAATTATTAGTTTGATATACTTTAGACCTTCTTTTGAGAAACATATAATTAACTATTTCATGAATATATGTAAATCAAAATCGAACAAACAATGATTACTGATTAATTGTATCATTAAATATTAATGAATTTTAAAATATCTAAATTAATTTTATATGATAATGATATACTTCATCTGTTCACTTTTATTTTTCATGTTGCGTTTTTCGAAAATTAATTTGACTAATTTTCAAAGTTAAATTAGATTATATTAATTTGATATTTTAAACAAAAATTTAGATATTCAAAAACAATATGAAAAGTACTATAAATTGAAATTTTTTGTATATCAATATGATGAAAAATATATATTAAAATGTTAGTCAAAATTCTTATAGTTTGACTCTAAAAATATAATGGAGGGAGGGAGTAATATTTTTTTTAAAAAATAAATAAATCAAAATTACTATATCAAAGTTTTCAAATATATTGTGACATGCCTAACCCTACTTAGCACAACCCTTTTGCAATAATAAATAATATAATTTTTTTACTATATCGCCCATTAAATATAATAAATTCTTTATTTTGAAAAAATAGTGAGATATGAATATTACTTAATAATAAAGGTAAAATAAAAAAAATATTTCTTTATTTTCTAAACTAGACAAATAAAAATAAATATTTAATTTCTTATAGTGAACAAATAAAAATAGAGGAAAAAATAATTTTGAAGCATATATTTTTAATATGAACAAAAAGTTGAGAATATGATGAATAACAGAAGAACAAATGTCACGACCCAAATTTTGCAAGTCGTGATGGCACCTATGTTCCTTACCAATAGGTAAGCCAACCCAACATATTTACCAAACTTAACCAACAAATGAGTAAAAAGACAAACACTTAGCAAGAATCTCCAACATTGAATTCCTTACAAGTACGAAATGCGGAAGAAGAAAATACCACCCCAAGAATTGGTGTCTTAAGTACAAGAGCTTCTAAAATACGATGCAAGTCTGAAACTAAAATGACAAATCTAACATAAGGGATATCCTGTCTGAATACTAAATAACAGAATAATTAAAAGATAGAGGGAGGTGTGGGCCACGGAACAGCCAAGCAGCTCACCACAACTCCAAGACACTCCAAGCTCGGACTCAATTTGCTCCACGAGATGTGCCCCTACTCGGAATCGAATCTGCACCACAAAGAGTGCAACAAGTGTAGTATTAGTACGAAACCACGTGTACCCAGTATATCTCATTGACCGACAACGAAGAAGTAGTGACGGGAGTTTATATAAGAAAAATTGATTCTTCAATTATACAAGTCTATAACCAGTCAAGTTTCATCAAATAAAGGTAATCAAACATTAAGTAATTTTCAACCATAAATAAAACACATAATCAATCGAGAATGAAGGATGTGATGAAATGCAATGCAATATGATACCATGAAATGACATGTCTCAGAATACCCAGTACTCTCTCAACCGTATATACATGATACTCCTCGGAAATACATCGAGAGTTCATGACCCATGGGGGACTCGCGAGGTCCATATACCGACACGGACGATCTCCACGTGTCTGTGCGGACGATCTCAACGCACAATCACAAAATCAATAATTTCCGCACGGACGGTCTCCACGTGCCCAAATTACAATCTTAACATCTCACCATCCCCAGCACGGACGATCTCCACGTGCCCAACTTATACTCAAACTCATGTCAATGCATGTACACAATATTATTTCAAATAAGGGGATGATGATGCACCTCAATCAATCAAGTATCAACATAATACATAATCACCTTAGTTATCACAACTATACGGGTGTAATAAAGAAAACACAATCACACAAGAAATTCAAGTCAATAATACATCAGCTAATGCCCATATGCTTTGGCATTCTCAAACTATAATCCACATTCTATATTAGTAACTTTCCCTTTTATAACACCGGTACTTGTACCAATGCCCGTCACACCATTGATACGAGACCCCCATCTTTCGCCCTTACCCCTTATCTATTTCATTTTTTTTTAATCTTTAATTAGGAAAACGTCCTTCAACAAGTCTAAAAAGTCTTAACATACCTCAAGAGCCGTACTCGTTTCATCAATCTTCAAGATTTTTCCTTTCCTTTTCGCAAGGCTTCGGACGTTTCCAATCTACCAATTGTGCAATATTCGTAAGTAAGTGAGTTTGTAGATCTTCAATTTTTTTATATGTCTAACATCTAAGGATAGCAAGAATTCTTTTTTTTTGGCAGAACCCAAAATAAGGTTTCTCAAATGACGGTACATTTTTTTTTTATAGAACACAATTCAATTCCATCCAATTTAGCCTTTTAATAATAAAGTAATCATTCCTAATGATTTCTTTTTCCACCATAACAATTTAATTCAACCAGGAAGGGACCACGTTGCATCTTCCCTTTTTTTTTTTTTTATAATAGCTAATTAAGTATTGAAAGTGGGATATCCCACTAACTTAACTTAATTATATGGCTGAGTGGTAAAGGAAAAATACACAAATTACACACTTGGCCCATTAACTAATCACTAGATTAAATATTTTAGAAAAATATCTTTAATTAAATAATTGTAGTTACTGAATAGTTTAAAATCCCCCTTTAAATTTTCCGGAAAAAGTCAAAATAGTCCTAGTTCTCAAAACGACCTAGCGGGTCGTTACAACAAATTAATTAAGAAATTAGTTGCGATCTGAACCTCACACGCGGTTTAGCCTTTATTATATACTGGTAATCAAGGAATATTGTCTTTTACAAATTTAATTCATATACCAAAGTCATACGCGGTTTTAATTTCCCCCTAAAATAATCCTTAATCAGCTATTAAACTCACTTGGTAAGAATCGGAGGCTAAAAAAATCAAATGGAATTAAAGAAACTGCTTGAATCCAATTAAAATCGAATATAGTTGATTTCTTGTTTAATGTGGCCCTTTAGTTTGTTTCCCAAGCATTATAGAAAAAGGGAAAAAGATCTGACATACCCTTCAATTTTGTCATTTAAAGCTGATATACTCCTTGTTATGAAAGTAACTCATATATATCCTGCTTATATATATACAAATGACTCACATACTAACGGAAATGAAAAAAAATATTAATTTAATTTTTTATTATTTTTTCTAAAAAATATAATCTCATATGAGTAAATTTAATCCTCGTCAAACATATATTTTTGACTTTTTTTTATTTCAATAACTAATTTAGAATTCTTATTTTGATAATCAAATTTATTTATGTTTCACTGTTATTCTTGTCAAACTTATTGTAGTTCTTCGAATACAAAAGTTAATTACAATATAGACAAAAAAAAAATAGTTTAATTTTTTTTCCTTTACACTAAAGAATGAGAAAAAATAAAATAACAATAAGAAATTCAAATAATTATAATAAAAGAAGACAAAAAATAATTTATGTATGGAAAAATTAAAATATACCTTGAACTTTGATAGGAAAATCATATATGTCCCTAAATAATTTTAAAAAAAAAATTAAAAGTAAAAAATATAAATTTAAAACTAATTTTTTAACTTCCATTAAATGAAGGATATATGTGAGCTCATTTTGTAACGGCGGGGGTATATTTGAGCCGTTTGTATAATGATAAGGGTATATATGAGTCAGTTTCATAACGAGGGGCATATCAGCTTCAAATGACAAAGTTGAGGGTATATCAGACCCTTTTCCCTAAAAAAAATTATACTTTGTTTAAAATTTTGTCAATGAATTACCACTTAATTTTCAATTAAAACTCGTTCGATTATGTTGTTTCCATCGTTTTTGTGTTAAACATATAGTAATTTTATTTGCTTCAAAAGCTATATATATAATTGATAACAAAAGCTCCTAGGCTAATTAGTTACTACATTATTTTTAATCCAAGATTATCTAGACGTGTTGTTAGGATTTGGTAGAATAATTGTCCATCTAGCTGGCCAAAGATCTTTTACTATAACCTACTTTTGGTTAGACCATTGTCATTACTAACAACAACTTGCTATAATTATTATTTCATGAGAAAAACATAAAGTGACATTTAATTTGTGTCGAATTTTTAAAAAAACATTTTAATTATTTGGATGTTCTATTATCCAGAAAAGTACTGATTAAATATATTTTTAAGCAGAACATATTGAACCATTTTCTCATTTGTGAATACATGTGTGATTCTCCACCTTTTTAATTAATTAATTTAATTTAAAAAACAGATTAACCTAATACTAATCGTTTCACACCAAAAATTCTTGATAATATTTAATAATTGAAGAGCCTACAAAATTCTAACTCAAATTCATCAAACCACAATTTATCTTGGGTTTTAACAACACTGTCTAACTTATATAAATTACAAAAAAATTGTCTAATATTTTTAATTTTATTTTGAAAAAAAAAATACTACTAGTTGTTTTTTCTTTTGTTGCAAGAGTGTCTAGTTAATTACTCCCATCTTTAATTAATTGTCTAGTATATTAAAATAAAATTTTATTTTTATTTAGCTACTTTAGTATATTAAGAGAAAATTAAAATAACTTTTTTTGTTTTACTCTCAATATTAATTGCTTTTTAAAAAAAAATTATAATCGTCAAGTTACATGAACCAAATTGATATGTGTATATATACAAGTTATTATATTTCGTAAGAAAAATATAAATTTTGACAAGTACATATAATTCAAAATTGGATTGTAGAGTAGATTAACATGACCTTTCATTATGTCTAATTGTCTATTAGCTATACAAATTGTTCTTTGCTTCACTAATTTTTTGTCAATTTATTTTGTCAATTTGTCCCTCTCGTTTTTGTGAAGGGAGGAGGAAGCAGGATTTACTTAGCCGTTTTCCCTAGGGCTCAATGATTTTATAATTTTATATTCAATAATAATTGACTCGCCCCATGCTATTCACACCAATTTCTTGTCTCAAATAACATACTTGTTAACCATTCTTTCAATCTCTATTTTTTTTTATATATTTCAATCAGTGTGATGTATGTGTTAAAGTTTAATTAATTTAAATTCGTGCTAGATAGAGTTTCATTAGAAATAACGCTCTTTATCAAAGATTTTTTCATACTCACTACTTGAATCATGATAGTTAATTAAAAGATGAATAACTCATTCAATACACCACATCCTTTCGGTGATGTCAATCCTTTTATTTTGCCTATCGCTTTCTTATTGGTAGTTTAGTATTTGTCAGTTTCCGATGGTACATTGAATTTCAAAAAAAAAGGGAAACTTACATAATTAATTTAATTATTTTGCCTATTGCTTTCTTAATGTAGCATATTTATGTAAGTTTTCCTTTTTTAAAAAAAGTTATAACTATTATTAAAAGATTATATAAATACAATTTATTCTAGTTTTAAACTTTCTAATTCTAGTGTACGTGTAACTCTCATATTGATTCCTTAAATATATCTATGAAATGCGTCAAAATAAATTAAACTCATAATGAAGTATGGAGTCCCATGGAAATAGGAAATCTTAATTAATCCCATAAATTTTGGCTTCCTTTCAGTCATTGCCTCATTGGCATATTTATTCTTCATTATTTTTTTCTCTTCATGAACATTGAACAGAAAACTTTACCTTAATGTAAATTTAAATCTGATACATAATATACAATATATAAATATGGATAATATAATATGCTTCTTCAATATACCTAATATATAAAAACAACAAGATATGCTCAAATATATATACATATATATATATATATATATATATATACGAGTAACAGAAGTAATACTTTGTGTAAAATACATAAGAAATAATATTGACATGGTATATATAGTATATACATAAATATATATTAGAATGCTAGTTGATGAGTATGTTGGAGCTTTTAACGTAATAATTTCGTTATCCCTAATATAGGAAATTCCTTATTTTTAGTCTTTTATTCATAGCAACATTTCCTGATATATGATACAAAATTTGTATATACCTTATATATAGAGAGAGTATACATTGTCGATTATGTAATTTTAATCAACTTCCCCACATTTTTCTCCAAATTATAACACAGAAGCCCAAAAAAATTATGAGAACAGAACGAAAAGGATTCTAACACGAATATACCGCCCAGCAAAAAGATTCTATCTAACAATGCAGGTATACGTAATATATCTATATTGTATAATATAAATAATTGCATATCATTTATACATGATATGAACTATGTATGACAGACGTATATGTATCCATATACAATGTTATGCGATATTCATACATTATTATATAATGTATCCATATACAATGTTATGCGATATTTATACATTATTATATAATGTATCCATACTGTATATATAAGATATAACCATGAATATATAATGTATAACATTAACATATGAACCCTTTTGGGCAGCCCCACTAAACCAACTGATGAATTTGGCCCAAGAGAAGCTGCCCAAACCTCCCCCTAAAAAAATCTGCTTGTATTTTGGGGTCATCATGATTGGACTTTGATGAGAGTGATGAGACGGTGTCTTCGCCTCATGTTGACACCCAATTTTGACCCTCCCCTGTAGGAATTAATTCATGAGCTTCTTAAATTCTCAAACAATTTAAAATAATTGGTTTTTATAAATTTGGGAAGTTTACGATTAAATTAATTATTTTATTTTTTGTTAAGATTAAGAAGTTCGCTAAATTAATTTATGTGAATTCATCCTATTAATCAATTGCTTTAAACCATTCAAATAGAAAATTTTGGACTTTGCATTTGTCCACATCGCTTCTACATCTATTTTGAACTAAAATTTGATCCTATATAAGCCCCTCTTCATTGCACCAAAGAGGGAGGGAAAAAGAAGAAAAAAAAGAGGAGACCAAAGAGTACCCAGAAATTTTCGGAAATTCTTGGTTCTATAGTTTAATATTTATAAAATATTTTTTGCGGCTGTTTGAGTTTGGAGAGGTGGTGGAATCGTCTCCGTCAAACTCGTAGTCTCGGTTCGCTGCCCAGAATCAGGTAATTTTTTATTTTTTATATATTTATTTATTTATTTATTTATTTTTTATTTATTTATTTATTTATTTATTTATTATTTATTATTTATTTATTTATTTATTTATTTATTTTTTATTTATTTATTTATTTATTTATTTATTTTTTATATTTTTTTTATATGCATATATGTATACATATATATAATTTGTCAATTATCCAATTTGCTAACTATTTGGATCTTAAGTCTAATTAGTATTAACGTTTAGTTGCTATTACTGTCATACTTCTATGTGTGTATTAATTTGCCATAGCAAATTGATTTCGTTTTACGTCATGGTCTAAAATATTTATTTAGTTATTCCTACATCATTGTTATATTTAATTCTAAGATTATTACATATTCTGGATATTATTGCTTATCTATTATGTGTGCTTTTAGATAAAATTAACGACATCATTGCCTTCTCATATCCAAGCTATTTATTTATTTACTCATTTTGGCTTTAGATGTTAAGTTGTAATCTGCTTAGGTACATTCATTACTTTGGAATCGTTTAATCTTCTTTAAGATATGATTTAGAGATATTATTTTCAAGTGCTAATTTTTATTTTTGCTCTTCACTGCATGTAAAATTCGTCCGAGTTTCAACGTGAACTCTCACCCTCTCCTTTGCATTCCATGAGAAGAGCCGTAAAGGCTCAAAGTTCCTCTTTTCCAGTCAACCTATTAAGCCGATGGAAGGGTCCCCAGATTTAAAGAATTGAAGAAAGTCGGAGAAGATGAATTAGAAGACCCGTTTTATATTTTGCATTTTTCGTATTGTATCTATTTTAAGGCATTAGCCCTTGTCGTCTTTTACTTTACTGTATTTATTTAGTATTAATTATTTGCTTAGTCTAGGACAGGTACGAAAGGAAATGGGTCAAAAACCCAAAACAGGTGGGTCCAAAAATCGGTCAAGGCGGACAGAGAACTCGATTTTGGACCCAATTCTCTTTCCCTCTCTCTCTCTCTATTTCTCTCTTTTACTTTATTTGCTTATTTGTTTGCATACTTGTCATTATTTTTAAAAGTTAGAAAATCCGAATCCCCGCGAATGCCGTAAATGTTTTATCGACTCAAAATTAAAATAATTTTGCAAAATGAAATGACCTAAAAAATAAGTTAGTATTTCAACTCTCTACTTCCAAATATTTTATTCAAGTCAAGTTAAAAGCGAAGTTTTAGCCAAATTTGTTAGTTGCTGGAAAACCGTTTTAGACGGATGTTTTAGGTGCCTAACACCTTCCTAAAACATTAATTTGAATCCCCGAACCCTTTAAATGTTTTCAAGCAATTTTCTTTGTTAAGTTATTTGAAAACAACAGTTTTCTTGATTTTTCTTCAAAAATTAAGTGGCGACTCTAAAAAAGTCGAAATTCTTACAAAAGGTTAAATTTTCGATAAAACACCTCATAGTTATAGTTTATATATTTATGGGTTGTAGCTATCGTTTAAGTTGTTTTGTTTTTATAATTTGAGGGTCAATTTATATAATTGAGTTGTTTTTGTATAAATTATATATAACGAAATTATACAAACACAAGCATCTGAACTCTAATCAGTTATACAAATTACATCATACAAAATCACATTATACAAAAGTTATACAAATTCTGAATTATACAAACTAAAACACTGAATCGCGTAATTATAGCTAAAAGAAAATCGTGAATTATAATAAATGGACATTTGTTATGCTTTACATGAATAATAAATTTGTAAGGGTTGAAGAGCTTGAAAATAAATGGTGTTATTGGTAAAACTTGACGATAACGAGGAATATGCATTTGAATGTCTTATTGATGATCCTTCACTTTTTCCTTTAAAGAGGTCAACATTGTCAGTGTTCTTTCTTGTTGGAATATCTGAAATGGCCTTGCCAAGTCACATTCAATTTCAGTTAAAAAGAATTGTCTAATGTTTGGTTTTACACAAAAATATTCAAGTAGATTTCAATTTCAATTGTGAACATGTACACCTAAATTTGAAGCGATTAAACTTGTATTTTTTTTTTATCTTCGAGTATAAATTAAAGGAAAAATAACTTAAATACATAACTTTAAGTTCTTTATTGTCTATTTTTTTCTACTTTTTTAAAAATTACTTAAATTCTTTATTTCACTTAGGTCTTATTTGTTTGCACTAAATGGGGGTCTGAATCTTAATCAATCAGATTCGCTTCATTCAGTGTTTTTGTTTTTGAGGACTGAATCTTAATTATTCACATCAGTTCATTAAGTTTGTTTGTTTTATTTCCTTATAAACCTCTTAATGGATCTGAATACATCTGAATGAATTAGATATGTAACACACTCTTAACACCATTGAGACTAAAAAATAAGACTCATATCTTAATTCAACTATATCACAACAACTCATAATTTTTTTTCTTATTTAATTATTGTTAATTACATGCTTACTGATTTCCTTTATTCTTACTAACTTAATATACATCTTTTACTTTCATAAATTAATCAATATATTTGAATTGATAAGCACTTCATGATATAATATTTAGCACGGTTCCAGAAAATAAGAAAGTATTAATTATTTGATCGATAACAATAACAAATATCCATTATAAAATAAAATATTTTCATAAACATTATATTACTACTCTATATAAACTATTTTACATTATATTATATTAAATTCTCAAAGTTTTTGAGTGCAAAGAATACTCATATTAATGATCTAACTTAATGTTAAATTCTTAATAGATAAAACATATTACCTTGTTACGATAAAAATGTTCAAAACATTATTTTCTATACAAAAAACTATTTTACTAAAATGAGGTTTTTGTAATATTTTATTGATATATCGTTCTAATTTCATATGTACATTCAGATATTGAAAACAAGCAGTCCTAATAATTCAGTGTTCAAATTCAGAGACAATATCTTAATATTCAGATGTTTATTCAGATTTACACATCTAGATCTTAATGCATATCTTAATATTCAGATGTGTTTTCAGACTCAGACGTCTTAATCTTAATAGAAACAAATGAGGCCTTAAATAACAAATCTGTCAGATACATAATTATTTTTACCTCACACATTTTACCACTTCCCATCCCATTCCTTTTTCCTCCCTAAATTCACTCCATACCTTTTCAATTACAAATCATTGTCTAAATTTATTTTCAAAATTTTTCTCTCTCGATCCAACCATTTTAAAAAGGTGTCCAATTTTCATACATTTTTAACTCCTTTAATCTCTCCTAACTTCACTCCAGAATCTTATCAGTTACAGTTTTCATCTCAATTTGAGTTTCAAAAGGAGTTTTTCTCTATAGTCAATCAAATTTAAACCACTGAATTAGGTACTTTTCATATCCTCAATCGTCCTTTTTTTCAATTTATTTTTGTTCCTTTTTTCCAGATACATATGATTCTCCATTGTATCTGATTCTCCATTCATCCTTGTTTTATACAATGTATCATATTCATAACTAAGGTGTTGATACATAAACCCTAATGTTGTTGAATCTTAGATTAGTTTTATTATGTTCAATATAAATGTATTTGATACATAAACACTTCCCAATGTATAATTTGCATGTATCAAGTTGTTCAATGTATCATCAAAATCTTATTCAAATTTAAAAGGCTATATACACAATGACAAATCGATTGTGTGTTATGTATCTACACTTTTTAATATTTGTTCACTGTTATCCAACTTAGAATGCGATGTCTCTGTACATATTATCCATAATAATCTTAATACATAAAAACTCATACGACATGGTACAATATGAAAACATTAAAAAGATCAGTGATTTATTATATGAAATACATTTTCTCAATTTTCAAAGTAACACCTCTCTAACAACAAACACAGATCGACAAAATTTTATAACCATCTTATAACATGTACTAGGTACATTAAAATTATCAATGAGACAACCACTCACAAAAATCCAAGATTGATAAATATTAATATATCATCCACATTTGTCTTGATCAAAACAAGTAATTTAAATATCTTAATTGTTACAGTATTTATATGTACAATATACACAACAATGACCTGATACATTATAAAAATATGTGATAAACACACTCGATATTCAAAACGTATTTGATCCATCTCAGTTGTTAATCCATTTATTTCATTTATCATATACAATATATTATGATGATACATTTTTACACAAATCACATCCTAATACAAAACAATGACCACATCATATAGATATAAAATAACAATACACCTAAATTGTTTACCACTAATATATCATGACTTGCATATTCACATCTAAACGACAAAACAAAACTATAACAATGATACATTGAAAAGATACTATATACCAATGACGGAGAGGGCAGAGGGAATGGTGGAGGAAGTGGTTGAACGATCGGTAATGGATAAGAAGATAATAAAAGATAATTTCTTCGTCGGATAAGAAGCCAATGAATTAATGGCACAAACAATATATGACAAACCACTCTTTCTTCTTATATACATACACATCCACTCCCCATGATGTATCTATGAGTTCTTTATCTTAAGGTATCCTTCTCGAGAATAATTTTCACACAACAACTGTAAATGCAAATTGATATTGAACTACAGAGCATTTTTTGTATACTAACATACCGATGAAAAAATCACAATAACCGAGGTGCCACACAAATCTATAGATCTCATTCGTAATCAACTGAGGATTCTTCTCATGATAAACTTATATTAGATGGGTGAAGGCTTGACCTGCTGTCACAATTGCCAACTTTCTAATGATTCAAGAACATTCACTGCTAGGCCCAAATTACTTATCCACCAATATTCCTTTAAGCCGGAAAGAAATAGATTTATGTAAAGTACTCTATCAATGATCAAATCATTGCTAGTAGATTTGAAAAAAAACCTAATTCAGTAGTCATCATCTCTTTCGCAATTCCTCTTGTGGACCTTTTGTGATTTCAAATTGATGGAGAAGAAGAAAATCTGAATTTTGAATTTTGTGAAGCTGTTACAGATTAGAATGGATTGATATCAATTAGATTTTCGTGATTAATGAGGAATAAAATCAATTTTATGTTAATATCCATATTAAGCGCAACAAACAAGTTTTATAATGTATCACAATTAAAGTATCCGAATGAAACTTATGTATCGAGATGATTGACAATTTATGGGATTTTTATAAAATAGAAAAGAGTAGGGATAAAATATAATTTAGGTTTTATACTATGGGATTTATGTAAGTTATAATGGTGGCCTGAAAGTGAAGATGTACACTAAGGCCTCATCGCGTTTTTGACAAATCAATATTCTGCCACATATATACAATAATAATGTGAGTCTAATCATCGGTCTAATAATCTTATATAGTATTATATATGCCTAAAATTTCAAGTTACCCTATAGATCTGCACATGAATACTAATTCACGGTGCGACAACTCTAATGCTGCTTAAATATATTAATTAGTACAAATATATATTAGTAGAGATCTTTAGAAGATCCAGTTGACTAAACAAGTATTAGTAATTAAAAAGCATTGAGTTGACTAAATATTTTGAAGGGCCATGAACCATCCAAATTGATGTTGCCATAATTAAAAAGACCAACCTTTAAATTAACTAATTACAAAAAAATATGATCCTTACATGCGTAGTGTGTGTATACTATTCCTATGCCTATATATATACAAAAAATTGATGAAAGATCACTCAAATTAACACTTTGCATATATATATATATATCCCCCTTTTTTTTCTTCTCTTCTCCAAAGGTGTTTATTCATTCACAAAATATTCTTATTACATTATTATGGCATGTATCAAACATTACATTTGTATAATATGTACATTGATTCTTTCAATAATTGCATTTCATCAAGTTGTTTTCATTGAGGGAAGACAACTGAAGGAAAAAGATTTTAATTTTCACATTGGAGAAACAGGTATGGGACATTCCTCAAAAGGGCCTAAACCAAATACTAGTAATTATAAGCAACTAATTGGAGACACTGTTGAAGGAGATAATCGTCAAGTTAGTGGACACAGCCCCGGTATCGGTCATTCTTTTAGCAACAATAATATTGGTCCTAAGGTCTAGTGTTGATATATTATAAAATATTTTCTTAGCTATGAGCTATTTAGCAACAAATGGATCATTGGTGATGAATTTCGATGCTAGCTTATTATTTCGGTAAATGAAAGGGCTTGTCTAAGCGAATATCATCTTTTATCTTGGAAGGTTAATATATAAACGGGGATATATATTAATGTACATCTACATAAATAAAATTAAAACTTCAATTTTCATTTTAGTGGAATAGTATATATCGTAAAATACAGTATTAAATAGTTACGTTGTTGTTGTTGCTGTAATTTGTACTTTTATAAGTGATGGCTTGTCCCATGTAGTAATAATATTTGAATATTTATTAGCAAAGGACATATTTGATTTTCTCCTTCAATGTTTATTTTCGTGCAAATGAATAAATACATAAATCAAATGGTACTTTAGTTGTTTGAAATTTTAAGAAAATCTAAAATTTCTTCATGTATATGGTATACCACCTCAAGCAATATACCAATATTTCAATATTTTTTTAGTCACTGTGCATATCAGCATATGCAATTTGACGTTTATGTTCATCTATTAGTACTCTTCTTATATAAATCTGAGCAATTCTTTGCTCGTGAGATAACTTTTAAGTTTGAATTAGGTTTATGAATCATTTCTTAATAGTTGATAATTAAGCAATTAATCTCGTAAATTTGTCAGAAAATTTTATTTAGACATTAAATTATAATAAATTTTCATATATGAACACATAGTTAAAATATTTTACTAGATAATTTTGGCTCAAATTTGATTTCTTTTAATATATACTTGTAAATAATTACAAAAATAATACTTTATTACGTATTTAAGTGTTCAATTAAAAGATCATAAATCAAATTTTCAAATATGTGACTGATATATTCCGTCAAGTATGATAATACCGTATATATAGTATGACTGAGCAAAGGGATTTTCCAAATGGGGCAAACTATAACAAGTCGACAACCTCTGTTTAAAAAGAATTTTTTCTTTGCTTTAATTTATTTGTCTTTTTTTTATATAAAAAAAGTCTCTTTTCTTTTCTACAATTTTTTATTTTCAACTTTTCACATACATGTTTAAAATTAGAGCAAATTTCACAACAAAAAGATCATATTTATATGCTATACGAAGTTTGTATAATTGCGCTCCACAGCAAACATATATATGTATAATTTGCTATATATATACAAAAAAAAAATAGTTGTATAATTCGTTATACATATACAAAGAAGCGATTGTATAATTCGTTATACATATACAAAAGAAAGCAGTTGTGTACAAAAGATCAATTGTATAATTTGTGTATGTATAAAACGAGAAAGAGAGAAATACAAAAGAAAACTGGGCAGAGAAATATTTGTATTGTATAATTATAAGTGTATAGGACGAAAATATATGTATTTGCATGTGTATATACAAATTTCTCTCGCTTTATACAAACAGAAACGCAGTTTATACATTTAGTTTTTGTTTGTATAAGCGAGGGTGGCGAGCGAGATTTGGGAGAGTAGCGAGCGAGATCTGGGAGAGGGGAGAGAGTGGAACAAAAATATATGTATATATACAATTTCCTCTCGCTTTATAAAAACACAAACGCATTTTATACATTTGTGTTTGTATAAAAAGCGAGAGAGATGAGCGACACTGCCACCAAACAAGAGTGGCGACTGGCGAGCGAGATTCCACCAGGAGGGTGACGAAAATAACAATAGTTTGCTACAAGGTACAATTAAATCAAAGTATATTTATAACATTTAATTTGAATTAATAGTTTGCTATTATATACAATTTTATCTTAAAATTATAAGAGTAAAATATGTTTTGATATATTTAGCAAGTTAACTTAAAATCACAATATTCAAAATTTTCTTTTATCTTTTGAAAATTTCATATCCAATTAAAATAAAACAAAGAAATTTAAGTATTTAGCTAGCCTAGCCAAATACTAAAAGAGGCAAATTTTAATTAGCGAACTATAGTAGGAAAAGCCAAATACATACTTTTTTTTATGTCCTATGTGATTTTAAAAAAAATGTCATGTGTACGCATCCAATAAAACAATATAAGGGCACATGTGAACCATCAACTATGATTCTCTGCTGGTCCTCCTCTTATAATCACTTTACACTTCTAAAATCTTTTAAAACTATTGTGCATAAAGATTTTCATTTTGTTTTTTTCTCTAAAAAAAATACTACTACTATATATTTTGTTTTTCTAAAACGTTAAAAAATAAAAGTTGTTTTATCAAGATTATGACTAATATCAGAATTTGTGTAATTACGATATTTTACTTCTTTTTGTCGTCCTAAATTAATTGTTATAATTCACTTTTCAAAAGTTAAATTATGTAAATGTTACCTAGTATTTTGCCTTTTAAAATGTGTTTTATCATCAAATTGACAAGATAAAAATAGTAATTTGCACCACCTTTAGTATAATTTTGAAATATTTAAGTTTTAATTAAAAAATATAAAATTGATAGGATCCAAATTTCAAAGATTAGTCCAATTGACAGTATTCTAACTGAATGGGTATAAAATTGCGGCTCATTCAACCTGCTTTTCCACCTTACCTTATAAAGGTTACTAATTAATATTTAAGGAAGGGTCTCTATCACTAATCAAAAGAGCATCAACAAAATTGAGGAAGAGTCTCCATCACTAATCACCTTATTCTTCTTTAAAAGGCCAAGGTCAAGCACTCATATTTTCTAAAATAAAAAGATTATGTCAGGTTTGACTATAGCTAGGAAGTTAAAATAATGAGCTACTATAAAAGTGGAATCTTCAAAGATCTCTCAAATCGCTTAGCTGTATATCTGGTAGATTCCTCCAAGAATATGCTCTGCCTATGCACTACCTACTTTCTTTTGGCTTTCCTCAAAAAGTCGTTTAAAGTCTTCTATGAGTCCCTACTTATGGTAGGTAATAGACTCTCGCCATTGCAATTATCATCCCTAATAAAAAAAAAAAAAATTGTTTGCACGGATTTACCCAGTTGAACATAGCTCTAACTCATTCGGCTATTATTGAATTCTGCTTTCAGCATGGATACTAAGGCCCCGCTTGCCATGAATTGTCCCTCCGCCATTAGCTCGATCACCCACGGCTACCGGGTTTGACGCGGGTGAGCGTTGGTTAAAAGACCGTTTTCGGGGGGGCTCGAATTTATAGTGAACTAAATAAATAAACCAAAGTCATCCCATGCTTTAATTTCGAGGGTGGAGCTAGCAGCTCGCATATAATCAAGTAGATTTGTTCAATATTGTATTTGTATTAGTAAATATGTATAAATATTTAATTTAAAACTCAATTTCAATTACTTAAATATTATTATTATAAAATTTAATTTTAATAAAATTGAAATTCTAGTTTCGCATTAGGTAAAGTATTGTGATTGAGTTTAAAACGCAAAATGGCGGCTGATATAAAATTAGGATGCTTGCATGTGCAATAGATGAGAAGATATTGTTCATTAATTGTCCATTCAACAGACTTTTAAACACTAACAAGATTTTCTTGTCCAGGGAGGCTCTAATGTTTAGGCCGTTCATTTACACTAAAATATTGGACACAAGAATCTGTTGGCCATGTGTACTGTACGACTCTATTTCTTTTATACATATTGTGCAAGGACGACCACTAAAAGCCAGCAAATTAAACAATATTAGAGAAAAGACTTAGATTCTCTAATATATATTTTTATAATTAGCTCCAAGGGTGACTTAATTAGTTATAAAGAATTAAACAACTATGTTCGAAATTCGTTCTCCCCTTTTCCTTTCACGTGGGAATTTTCTCAAAAGTTGCATATCATGATTCATGAGTAGTGAAAAGGAGGGGTGATTCGATTTATTTTTGGGTTGAGTTAGATCTAATAATCCACAAAATTATGATAAGAAAAGAAAAAATGACCAGAATAATATTTTTTTATGTTATTTCACCTTTTTAAATTTATTTTATCTTTTTAACTTTAGTACATTTTAACTAAAAATAAAAAAATATCAGTTTATTTGAAAATAAAAAAATATTAGTATATTTTTAAAAATTTTCCTGATTAAATTCTGACCAAATTTTCTGGTGATTTAGCACTTCCTTCTTTAAACCAGATTGATATAAATGACAACCTATGATGAAGTACTTTAAAGGCATAAGAATTCTCTTGGGTTTAATTTTTTTTTTCCATACTATATATAACTATAAACTATATAAGGGTAATAGCTAGGAACTTAGTTTTACTGTATTCTATTTTAAGCCCCTAAATTTTTCGGTTCAGTTTTTTTATTGATAGTGCAGTTTTTGGTGGATATAATGTGTAGTTTTGATGGTTGTTTTAGTGCTTGTTTTTTCCTGCAATTTTCGTCAAGATTTGATTTAATGGCATGGATACGAATAACAACTTGTAAGTTTATACAACAAAATAAATGAAAGAAACCTGCGCGAAATACCAATTTTAAGCTAAGTATGCCAACTTCATAAATAACGGGAATCTGTGGAAAATGCCAAAAATAATTTTATAGATATCAAACCAAAGTGATGCAGCTTGATAGATACAAAAATGCATTTAATTTGTGAAATAACATCATCATCTTAATAGATACAACATGTCAAACACAAAAATAAATGTAATCTTGGTAATTACTAATTAATTAAGTTCATGAACATAGTTCAGGAGTAATATATAGGACTAACTCCCACATAGTTTAGAAGTATAAATAATACGACAAAACTAGTTTCCATATTTTTACCAATAACATTAATTTCCCTAATCATTTTGAAAGACTTAATATTAAAAATCAATCAATATAGGTGGTGTGGTAAAAGGAGTCATGTTAGTTATTATTTCTTAATGAGTGTGTCAAGTCTAAATGTGACAAGTAAAAGTCTAACGAGTAAAATAAAATTGAACCTGTTTCTTTGAGATTTGCGTGCCTTCCTTCCAATTGTTGACGATCAATGTCAATGCAAATAGATTTGAATTTTATCATACTGTTTAACATGCATGTATGTAGCTTGTAACGAATTATGTGCATAAATTGATCTTTGGTTTCTTTTGAATTAATATGTATTGTATTTTAACTTCATTAAATTACTTCAAACGCAATTGCATGCATGTACCCATTTGAATGACGACATTGTTGCGAGGTTCTAACATGAAAGCCTTTCTGTCCACCACCATGCCAACTTGTTTTCTAGCACACATTCGATGCACAATAATGTTATTTAGCTTATTTCCTCCGTGTTGATTTGTGTGACACTTTTTTTTTAGTCTGTCTATAAAATATTATATATTCCACATTTTTATAATTAGAAAAAAAAAACTTATCATTAAAATTTCTCTTTTACCCTCTTGAAATAATTCATAGTCAAACGAATATCTAATGTATGTTTTAAATACAATCCTGAGTGTTATTTAGACAGTTAAATATATCAAAGGGTGCCACATATTTGTAAGGGAGGGAATATCTTTAGGAATCTTTCCTCGATGTTGGGGAGTACTTCACTTCAGCTCACATGCCTTCTTTAGCTTTTTAACTCAATATATATATACCCATAGCAAACACACAATACACATTGCTACTAGCTCTAAATACTTATAACTTAGCTTTTGCTTACTCTCTATAGTCATTTCCTCCATATGGCCAAGTTTTGTGAATGTGGTTCACTCTTCATGTTATTAATCTTATCAAACCTATTCCTTCTCAGCCAAGGTAGAAATCTGGCGGCGCCGTCAACACAAAATGTTAATGATATAAAATTAACCTTAGGAGCAAAGATTGAAGAGAAGATTACTAAGATGATGGGTGGGAGACGTGGATTTAGATTGATGGAAGGATCTGTAGATGCTTATCATTTTGTTACCCCAGGTCATAGTCCAGGCATTGGTCACTCTAAACACGATTGATACATACTATAAGCCAACTCCATCGATCATTTGTAATGCTCATTAATTAATTTCCGTCTTTGTGTTTTTCACGCATGTATTTATGCACGTGTGGAATTACACTGGGTATGTTGTTGTATTTATGTAGTGCTTCATCGATTAGGTCTCTAGGGTTCAAATGTTGTAAATTTGATTTCAGTTCTGAATTTAATTAGAGTTACATTTTCATCAATTTGATTTCGTATCTTATAATCCGTTGGATCACAATTTGAATTCTAGCTAGGGGCCGAAACAAAAGATATAGAATTGAACGACATTCTATTTAAAAGTTTAAGTTGTTACGTGGTGACCTCTCTTAAAATTTGGTTCAAATAAAAAATTGTTTCGCGGGGAAATTGTAGACGGTAGAAAAAGACTTTTTATTATGTTATTCTGTTGAACCAAATCTTAACCTTGAAATATGAATTGGTGCATGTTTTCGCTCATTACGCTATAGATTTAGTTTTTTGATAGCTTCTGTTTAGAGGGTCAATATCTTGTATGAAATCACTCTGAGCCCTCGAGTTATCTCCCAATCCCCCGTAAATCATAAACTGTTATATATGCATATTATACATGCATTCAAAATTTTAAGCTCAATATCGTTAGTAATTTGTATCAGTGTGGTATTCAGGTCAATTATATAGATATCTCGTATCAGGCGTGGTATTTGAGTCAATAGAATATGTATCAGGCGTGGTACTCAAGCCAATCAAAGGATATTGTTGACTCTTTGGCCTAATTATTTAGTCCCATATCGGAGTTTTATGTATTGTGAAGGAGAATTTGGGTTATAAAAGAACCCCTCCTCCTTCATTGTAAAATGCACCATTTTGTAATCTCTTCTCTCTATCTAATAAAAGCAGGCTGCTTTGAGCGGTGCTTGGAGATTAAGCTTTCGCGGCTGAACTCCATTATTAAAAGTGTTCGGTCTCTTTTCTCTTCTTTTCAGTTAATATTCGATATTATTTGTCGGGTATCTTTGTTAGTGTTCTGTCCGGTTCAGTTCATTTGAACCGGTTCATTTCACTAAAGTTGTTCCGTTTTGTAGGGTAATTATCCGAATTTCCCAACAATTGGTATCAGAGCCAAGGTTCTGTCTGAGTATGCTCTGTGGTTGCAGCTGAGTCTGATCTTCCACATCAGAAAAGAATTATTTTGGTCCTTTTGCGTCGAAAGTTTTTTCTAAGTCAGAGTTCTGTCTGAGTATGCTCTGTGGTTGCAGTTTCGCCTGATCTTCCACACCAGAAAGGAATTACTTTGTTTCTGTAGAAGCCTTCAATTATTTGAATTCTGTTGTAATATCCAATATTTTTTTTGAGTCTGTAATGGCAAATAAAGATCAAGAAATGGAGTCTGTTGCAAATATTCCACCGAAGACATCGGGTGCCTCGTCATCATGGTCAAGATTCCCAATGTCTACTTTGAAGTTGGCGGTTGAAATATTCGATGGTACGGGCCATTTCGGTATGTGGCAAGGGGAGGTTTTGGACTCCCTTTTCCAGCAGGGTCTTGATATTGCTATTGAAGAAGTTAAACTAGAAGGAGTTGAAGATAAAGATTGGAAAATCATTAATCGGTTGGCATGCGGAACAATTCGATCGTGTCTATCCAGGGAGCAAAAGTATGCTTTCAAGAATGAGACTTCTGCATACAAATTGTGGAAGGCATTGGAGGACAAGTTTCTGAAAAAGAGTGGTCATAACAAGCTCCTAATGAAGAAAAGGTTGTTCCAATTTGATTACAAACAAGGTACTACTATGAATGAACATATCACTATGTTTATTCAATTAGTAGCAGACTTGCTTAATTTAGATGTCATATTCGATGATGAAGATCTGGCTTTGATGTTGTTATCATCTCTTCCCGATGAATTTGAACATTTGGAGACAACGTTACTTCACGGGAAGGAGAATGTGTCGTTAGATGCTGTTTGTTCTGCTTTATATAGTTATGAACTGAGAAAGCAGGATAAGATGAAAACAAAGGCAACAACATCAGAAGAAGTATTAGTGGCAAGAGGTCGTCATCAAAACCAGACAAAAGGGAGAAGAGGAAGTTCCAAATCAAAAGGTCGAGCCATTGCCAAAGATGAGTGTGCTTTCTGTCATGAGAAAGGACACTGGAGGAAAGACTGTCCAAAGTTGAAGAAGAAAGGGAAGGCTCCGCAAGACGCCAATGTTGCAGAATGCAAAAGCGATGCGGAATCAGATATCTCTTTAGTGGTCGCTCCTACAACATCACATGCAGATGAGTGGATATTGGATTCAGGTTGTACCTATCATATGTGTCCCATTCGGGAGTGGTTCTTTGAATTTCAGGATCTCGATGGCGAAGTTGTTTACATGGGTAATGATAATTCATGTAAAACAACCAGAATAGGTTCAATCAAACTGCAGAATCATGATGGATCCACCAGAATCTTGCGAGATGTGCGATACGTGCCAAAGTTGAAAAAGAATCTCATCTCATTTGGGGCTTTAGAATCTAAAGGCCTAGTTATAACGATGCGAGATGGAGTTCTTAAAGCAACTTCTGGAGCGTTGGTGATGTTGAAGGGTGTGAGAAAGAACAATCTGTATTACTATCAAGGTAGTACAGTGGTCGGGACAGTAACAACAGTAACTTCTTGCACCAAGAAAGATACTGAGGCAACGAAGCTATGGCATATGCGGTTGGGACATGCTGGTGAAAAATCTTTGCAAATTCTTGCCAAGCAAGGATTGTTGAAAGGTACGAAGACTTGCAAACTTGAGTTTTGTGAACATTGTGTTCTTGGAAAACAACGAAGAGTGAAGTTTGGCACTGCAATTCATAATACCAAGGGTATTCTGGATTATGTGCATTCAGATGTATGGGGACCTACCAAGACTCCGTCTCTTGGAGGAAGGCATTATTTTGTCACCTTTGTTGATGATTTTTCCAGGAGAGTTTGGGTGTTTTCTATGAAGAACAAAGATGATGTACTTGGAATTTTCCTTAAGTGGAAAGTTCAAGTTGAAAACCAGACGGGAAGGAAGATCAAGGTTCTCCGAACAGACAATGGTGGAGAATACAAGAGTGATCCGTTCCTTAAGGTATGCCAAGACTGTGGCATAGTTCGGCACTTCACCGTCAGGAAAACACCGCAACAGAATGGGGTGTCAGAGCGTATGAACAGGACACTTGTGGAGAAAGTTCGCTGTATGCTGTCTAATGCTGGGTTAGGCAGAAAATTTTGGGCTGAGGCGATAACATATGCTCAACATCTCGTCAATCGTTTGCCATCATCTGCTATTGATGGCAAAACTCCATTAGAGGTATGGTCTGGAAAACCTGCAAATGATTATGATACTTTGCACGTTTTTGGTTCTATTGCATATTATCATGTGATTGAATCAAAGTTGGATCCACGGGCAAAGAAGGCTATGTTCATGGGATTCAATACTGGAGTGAAGGGATACCGTCTGTGGTGTCTCGAGGCAAAGAAAACAATTATAAGCAGAGATGTTACCTTCGATGAATCTGCCATGTTAAAGAAGGTAAATCCAGAAGATGCTGAGAGTACTCCTGAACAGGTGGAGTGTACTCCGAAGCAGGTGGAGTTTGAGGAGACAGTGGTGATCCCAACACGGAGCACCACGAGTGACTCTCCTACGGCAGAAGAAGAGTCAGATGAGGAAGAGGTTCCTACCCAAGAACCTCTACAGCAATCGGAGCCAATTGCAGTTAGAAGACAGAGACGAGCGATCTAAAAGCCCGCTCGTTTCACTGACATGGTAGCTTATGCACTTCCAGTTTCAGATGAAGATGTTCCATCCACCTACCCAGAGGCCATACGAAGTTCAGAAAGTGGCAATTGGGCAGGTGCAATGGAAGAGGAAATGCAATCCCTCAAGAAGAACATGACGTGAAAGTTGACACAACTACCGATAGGCAAGAAGGAAATTGGATGCAAATAGGTATTTGCAAAGAAAGAAGGATTTCCCGATAAAGACGATGTTCGCTACAAGGCAAGGTTGGTAGCTAAAGGCTACGCTCAAAGGGAGGGAATTGATTATAATGAGGTATTTTCTCCAGTTGTTAAACATTCCTCCATTAGAATTATGTTGGCCTTGGTAGCGCAGTTGAATTTGGAGCTAGCTCAACTTGATGTGAAGACCACATTCCTACACGATGATTTGAAGGAGGAAATCTATATGACTCAGCCAGAAGGAAATAAGGTTGCTGATAAAGAGAATTGGGTTTGCAAACTTGTCAAATCATTGTACGGACTGAAACAATCTCTTAGACAGTGGTACAAACGATTTGATAGTTTCATGAAGAGTCAGAAGTACAAGAGAAGCAAATACGATCATTGTGTGTATTTGCGCAGGCTTCAAGACGGTTCCTACATCTACTTACTCTTATATGTTGATGATATGCTGATTGCAGCAAAGAGCCAAGCTGAGATTGACAAACTGAAGGCTCAGTTGAGTAAAGAGTTCGAGATGAAGGATTTGGGGGAAGCCAAGAAGATTCTTGGCATGGAGATAAACAGGGACAGAGAGAGAGGCAAGCTTTGGCTGTCACAGAAGCAGTATTTGAAGAAGGTACTAAGACGTTTTGGTATGCACTAAGATACAAAACACGTGAGTACCCCACTTGCTCCTCATTTGAAACTGAGTAGCCGGTTATCTCCGACGACTGATGAAGAGCAAGAATACATGGCGAAAGTCCCGTATGCAAATGCAGTTGGAAGCTTGATGTATGCAATGGTGTGTATGAGACCAGATATTTCACAGGCTGTTAGTGTTGTTAGCAGGTACATGCATGATCCAGGCCAGGGTCATTGGCAAGCTGTGAAATGGATTCTACGGTATCTGCAAAATACCGTAGATATTGGATTGGCATTCGAGCAGGATAAATCACTTGGTCAATGCATAGTTGGATACTGTGATTCTGACTATGCAGGTGATTTGGATAAGCGACAATCTACAACTGGCTATTTGTTCACTTTAGCAAAAGCGCCAGTTAGTTGGAAGTCTACTTTACAGTCAACGATGGCTTTGTCTACGACAGAGAAGATTACAGAGGCTGTAAAGGAGGCGATTTGGCTTCATGGGTTGCTTAAAGACTTGGGAGTTGGTCAGAAACAACTTGAGGTTTATTCTGACAGTCAGAGTGCTATTCATTTAGCAAAGAATCAAGTCTTTCATGCACGGACGAAGCACATTGATGTTCGCTATCACTTTGTGAGGGAAATTCTCGAAGAAGAGGAGATACTTCTGTTGAAGATTCATACTACGGAGAATCCCGCAGATATGCTGACCAAGGTGGTTACAAAGGCCAAGTTTGAACACTGTTTAGACTTGGTCAATGTCCTGCACATTTGAATTTGGCGCCTCACGGCGCAAATTTGGAAGCAACGTGAAAACTGCTTTTATTATTTATTTGTTTGAGAAGATTTGTATTTGGTGGGACTGGATATTAAGCCAAGGTGGAGATTTGTTGACTCTTTGGCCTAATTATTTAGTCCCACATCGGAGCTTTATGTATTGTGAAGGAGAATTTGGGTTATAAAAAACCCCTCCTCCTTCATTGTAAAATGCACCATTTTGTAATCTCTTCTCTCTATCTAATAAAAGCAGGCTGCTTTGAGCGGTGCTTGGAGATTAAGCTTTCGCGGCTGAACTCCATTATTAAAAGTGTTCGGTCTCTTTTCTCTTCTTTTCAGTTAATATTCGATATTATTTGTCGGGTATCTTTGTTAGTGTTCTGTCCGGTTCAGTTCATTTGAACCGGTTCATTTCACTAAAGTTGTTCCGTTTTGTAGGGTAATTATCCGAATTTCCCAACAGATATCATATGCCAGGCGTGGTATAGAGCCTATCATAAGTATATTGTTGGGTTTTAAAAGGTGTGAATGGAAAACGATGAGTTGCAACTTTTATTAAGAGTTGTGACTTTTATGAAGAGTTGCGACTTTAACTTTTATAAAAAGTTGTGATTTTTATGAAAGGTTGTAATTTTTCCTAAAGATTGTGAGTTTTCCAAAGGTTTGTGACCTTTTCGGTAAGGCACAATAAGAATTTTTTCACACTACCCTTTGTTTTCTATAAATTGAGGGAATTCTTCTCATTTTAAAAAAATTAAATTCTGGACTTCCTCTAGTACTACTAAATCTAGTACTCAAAGTGTATTTTGGTGTGTTGAGTGGTGCGCTGACACCGTGGTTTTAGGTATCGATACACCGGTGAGTAAGATCGTTCTATCCAGGAGGATATATTCCGTTAACCTTGGGTACGTGAGGGGAACACTGTGCATTCAATGGGCTCGATTTTCTTTCTTTGAGAAAAATATTTTTATATTATTTCTATTCTCTTTTTTATTCTATTTTCTCTACTAGTATTAATTTTTTAGTTTTAAAATACTTTTTAAACTTTATTGTTTCTTACCAAGTTTTTCGAAATTTTATTCTAAGTATCTTAGGAAAACAAGATGAACAAGTATATAGCCTTTCATAAGTATATACCAGGCGTGATTCCCGAACCAACCAACAATCATAATCACAATGAATACAAATCACATTTGCATGTGATTGACAACAAGTTCACATTTCAGTTATACTTCTTCGATTTTCATTATACATGTTATATCAAAGAAGTAGTTAGCAAGCACATATAACATAAACAGAAAACGAACAACAATCCTACCTCGAATCAAGCTCGAAAGCTCTAGTAAACCTAAGTGTTCCCCTTGTTATAAAGTCTAGCTCATTCTTAGAATAACATATAATCAGTCCCAAATGATCTAAATACACCCAGATTATATCTGTTGGGTTATCCCACATCGGAAGTGGAAGGGGCTGGTGGTCAATTTATAAGTGTGAGGGAAAGCCTCAACCTTTGAGCTAGCTTTTGGGTTGAGAAGGCCCAAGACCACCCAACATTGGTATCAGAGCCCAGGTTGTCAACAAGTCTCAGCCCACCGGGAGAAACTGGGTTGTCGCTCTCTCCAGCCCAAGACCCGATGTGTGAAGGGGGAGATTGTTGGGTTATCCCACATCGGAAGTGGAAGGGGCTGGTAGTCAATTTATAAGTGTGAGGGAAAGCCTCAACCTTTGAGCTAGCTTTTGGGTTGAGAAGGCCCAAGACCACCCAACAATATCCTCATTCAAAATCAAGGCCGATTTCATGATAATTCTATCAAAATGAGGATTTTCCACCACTATGCCAAACAAAACTCTCCTCTATGATCACCACCACAAATTCTAAAGCTTAAGAATCTAATTACTAAGTTAGGAGAGTATTTTACTTACTTTACCGATGATAGCGATGGAAAACAAATAAAATTCTTAGCTCACTACTCCAAAAAGTTTCCTCTCTCATTTTCATTTTCTAATAGTTCACCAATAACGACGAGGTATGTCATTACAACAAATTATTTTTGGGGAAGGTTTTGGGTGAAGTTTTGCCATGCTTGGTCATAAATTTTGGGAGAGATGTTTGGCTTTTTAAAAAAATTTATGAATTATACCCATACATTTTGAAAATTATTTAAAATACCCTTAAGTTTATATTATCATTTTATAACGAGCATGTTTCATAAAAAGTCATGACAACGAACATAATGAATATGAATCTAAAAAAAGAAGGAAAACAAAAGGACAATACCTTATTTGTATACGAAAAAAAAGCTATTATTACTCCTTTGTAATAAGAAGTGACTTCTTAGAGCAAGCTGGAATAAAATATGTACATAAAACTGTACAAATAAATGATTGATGTTGTTATAAAGTATAAAAATTAAGGTCAATTTTCAAATTTGAAAGGATTTCTTATACTAGAACTTCACTTAAATACTAATTTTTTTCAGTATTTAAAAATTTGAGTTATTTATCGAGCAACAACAAGTTATATGGTTAAACACTATTCCAAAATAAATTTGAAAATATTAATAACCAAATGGTAAGTCTAAGTAATTCAATAAGCCAGGTAGACAAGTTTTTGACATTGAACCTTTTTTGCCATAAATTGCAAAGGAATCTTCCTCTATTTGTGCCAAATGATGTTGCTTTTAAGTTGGAAGTTGGAAGCCGCAAAGGGTCACCTAGGCTTTAGGTTGCCTCTCTAATTAAATATTTGTAGATCAGCTAATTCCTATAAACTTCTTGATTTTAGAAAGATACATTAGGAATTAATGTTATACAAGTACAAAAAATGGCTTGGTAAGTGATAAACAGCATGAAACCAGTTGTACTCTCTTCTCTATTTTGTCTTATTACCACTTTTAAATATTTTTTTAGTTTCACCTTCTTTCAATAGGTAGCCCTTGAGGTCTTGAAAAGGTAGATTAAAGCCTTTTATTTTATAGTAAGTATATGCTTACAAAAATTATATTTAATATTCAGATCCAACCACCTTGGAATTAAAGAGATTTTATTTCCTCACAGAGATGTTGGAAAGGACAAAATGGCTTACTACAATATTTTAATCAGCAAGGTAACAATAACGACAAAAGGATTAGTTATAAAAATAAATAAAAAACCTAGAGAGAGTAGAAAGGCAAAAAGCAAAAGCTGCTCCAACAACATTGGTTGTCAACTAGTATAAATTTCAAATTAATTAAAAGATAATACTCACCTAATGTAGGGCGGCTATAATAATTGAACGATCTAAAGTCAAATTTAAATAGATGTCTTAAATTTAAATATGTATTTTTATGAAATTTTATTATAATTAATTATTTAAATTTTTTGAGACACAATATTCATAATTATCAAATTTCTATTACTTTTTTTACACATTTATTAAAAAAGTTATTTTCTACAAATAATACAAAATAATTTTTTAAAAATAAAGCCTCATAAATTTTGGTCAATAGGTAATCATGCAGTAACTTTCAGAAGATTATTAAAATATAATACTAAAATATATATGTGGCGTGACAAAAATAAAAGTGCACCTGGACTGAAAATTTAATTAACGTACCTGGACGTTCTTTGTGGGCGGCTCTCACACAGTAAATCTTACAGATTACAGAAAACAAAACTTGTTTGTTAACATACATCCATATCATATTTATTACTAGTAACTTTTTCTATAATTTAAAATAATTATTGTTGTACTAATTAATAATTTTATATCATATTTTAAATTAGATACTTGTTACTTAATATATTAAAATGGTGAGAGAGGAAGAGAGTCTAGCAAGATAGATGGAAGTAGGGGTGTGCACTAATTGGATTAAACCGAAAAATCAAACAAAATTCTAATTTGGATTGGTTTCTTGGATTCTTGGTTTGATTTTGGGTTTAGAAAAATAAAAATCAAAAAATAAAAAAAAAACGAATTATATATCTATATATATATATATATATATATATATATATATATATATATATATATATATATATATATATATATTTATATATAAGTTGGAGTTAACCACTTCTGTCCCTTTTTAGTTATTTTTATTATGATTTAGTTTATTTTCTTATGTTTGGACATCTATAATTGATATACTTTTAAGTATTGTGTTTTTACGTTTTACTTGTGATTTATATTTAAAAGTATTTAAATTATATATATATATATATTTAAATATACTTTTAAATTGCAAATAATTTTTTTATATTTCTAATTATTGACAAAACCGATTAATCAAACCGAAAAAATTCAAACCAAAAAAGAGAAAAACCAAACCAAATCAAATTTATTTTGGTTTGGATTGGGTTACACTTCTTCAAAACCAAAAACCGAAAAATCAAACCGAATAGTATAAAACTGAACCGAAAAACCGAATGCACACCCATGAACGGCGAATAACGTACTCAAATACATACATGTATCTAAAATACTAACACTTTTGATTATACTTTACAGAATACTGACAGTTAATTAATTAAGTTATCTCATTATATATTAATTAAATGCATCACCATCTAAAACTCCCCATTAATCTTTGTACTAGTTCTTTTTAAATTACAGACGAAGATTTACTTACTAAATTAATTGCCTATGCTCGTAGACTGCTTTAAAATAAAAATATACACCAGTCTCACATGGAGACACAAACTCGTGGGTTCAATTTAAAAATATCAGCAAGTTGGAAGCACTACTATATACTCTCTCTATATATTTTTCTTTGGCAAATTTACCAATATGTATTGTTCGCCTAAAGTTACTTATCAATACAATTGAAATATACACAATCTATATACTGATTATATATATATATTATGTATATGTATGTATAGTAGCATAACTACATAGATCGGAGAGTAATTTATTGAACACTCTTTATCAAAATTTATATTGTACATATTAAAAATACTTAAGATATTATAGACAAGTCAAAAACTATTTTTTTGACATATATATAAATTCTTGAATGCTCTTAGCTAAATTTGTAGCTTTGTTATATTTAATGTAAAAATATACACCATTTATACATTATGCACATATGTAATGTAGAATTTCCATAATCCACTCTAACTTATTTAGGATTACAGTGTAGCTGAGTTTTTATATAATTATCTTTTCTGAAAAGGTTAAATCACTTCGCTCGAAGTTCCAAATTTCCATGGCTAGTGCTTCTCTAAATTGGAAAAATGTTTATTTATCGTTGTTGGAAAAATATATGAAAATTATCATATTAATTTTTGATATTTTTAATCGCTTAAATTTGAAAATTTAAAAATATAATAATTTTTACAAACAAATGAGAAAGATAAATGTAATTTGTCGCAAATAAAAACGGTTTATGCAGTAATTGTGATGAACCTTAATGATGAAGAAAATGAGAAAGAGACTTTTTGGATCGAATTGAAATTATTGATGTATTTGACACGCTATTAATGTATTGATACATTATTAAGTTAAGATTACATGTATCTATTTTTTATTTGTGTATCTAATTAAGTGTATATGAATCTGAATAAACATATGCATGTATTGGAGAGTTACACATTATTGGAGATTTACGCATGTATTTGACACATTATTAATATATCTGATCCATTATTGAGTTAAGATTATATGTATCTAATTTTGTTATCGATATATCTAATTAATTGTATATGTATTATACTTATGTATCTGCATAGTAGCTTTGTGAATCTAAATTAAAAAGTTTAAACTTTGCTGAATCCTTCAAAAAGAGAGAAGGATTTTGATATCTGATTCTTTTCAAGAGTTGTGATATATCATATACTTTAAATTTGTTGTAGAAGTGATTTCTCTTTAATTAATGGTTTTAAGTCATATCTCTTAATTAGACACACTCCTTAATTAATGACTTTTAATTATATCCTTAATTAGATACATTAATTAATACGAGTTACATGTATCCAAGATACAAAATATGGTATGGAATGTAATATAGCAAACTAGTGTGAATCTAATTAATTTAATATTACCTCCGTCTATTTTTATTTGTCATGATTTCTTCTTTTTAGAGTCAAATAATAAGAACTCTAACTAACATTTTATGATATATTTTCATATTGATATGCAAAAAAATATAAATTATAATACTTTTCGTATAATTTTTGAATATCTAAAATTTTTATTTAAAATATTAAACTAATATAATCTAATTTAAATTTTAAAATTAATAAAATGAACTTTCAAAAAGCGAAAATATGACGATGAAAATAAAGGGAGGAGTAAGAATTGGGTTACTGGGCTTCTTTCTTGCGCTCTATTAGTCTGTGGGGCTCATATTAGCTAAAAAAAGCCCATTTTTCTGAAAGACTCCACATCATGCTCAAGCCCAAATCCTCCTTCTAAAATGGGCCATATTGAAACCTTAATTTCTACAGACTAGTCTTCTCTGCAGGGTAACTGAGCAAATAGCCCATTTTGGGGCAGTTTTTTGAGCTGTGCCACTAGTTTATTTCTAGCCTCTAGGTATGGAAACGGGGCGGGACAAGGTGGGTTTTAGGTTAGGACGGGTTTTGAATAAGATTTCTATGGATTGAGCTCAACCCAACCCATCCTATCCTGCCCCGTTTCTTTCACATTCCTAACCATTTCAAAATAGTTTTATTACGAAAATTCATGTTGGAAGTTACAAATTTTATTTGAAATGAATAGGTCATGTACTAATTAATGTATAGGATTGAATATCAGTCGCATAACAGGACAAGCGATAGCGGTTCCATTCTTGCTCTTCCTATTCCATACCATAAACAGACACCTTTGCTTCATCGACATTGGCGCTAGAGGCTCTACCCCCGCCCACCAGCCCCTTATGGAGGCAATTCAAACTACTACGGAGAATGATCAATACCGAGAAACAAGTCTACTGTCTTTATAACAAACCTCGTTGGTAGTTTATACTTTATAATATTATGTTTATTTTTATATTCTAACTTTTGTTAATGATTCTATTATCATGTTTATCGTAAATATATTAAATTAAAAGTTAATAAATTTCATCCTTATTAATATATTCTTTTATATAAGAAAAAATTAAGTTTTTATTATTTTCTCTATTATTTTCTATCATTCTAAAAATTATAAGAAATCTCTTTTCTATAATTTCTCTCACTTTTTGAGATACAATCAGTATATACTATCACCCCAAGATTGTTTTTCCTTTTTTCACATCTAAAATCACTCTATGATATCTCTATCACTTTATATTTGAATTTCAAATTTTTTTCTCAATCTAAGTTATGATCACAAGTTAGGGGGGAGGTCGACTTGTTGGTGGCTCCCATAAAGGCTTTGAGTCGAAATCTATGGGTGACACCATTGTTGAAAGTGAAAAAAAAAACTACGAACATTTGACAAACGCAAAAAAAAAGAGCGTAGGAGTTATTCATCATTTTTTTTATTGCTTTCAGCATATCAGATTGTTAATTTTTTTTCTTGACTTTTTGTTGTTCATCTTTTTCTGGATACATATGGGTTCAATTTTTAGTGTATCTAATTATTTTTATTTCTTAAATTAATGTAACATTCATCTATTTCTACATTATGATACATTACAATTTACCAAAAGTTGTTGGTAGGAGCAAAAATCATTAAATTAAAATTTATTATTTAAGATAACTCAATTTTTCGAGTATTTATTACTTAAACTGATCATTCTGCCCATTTTATTGCAACGAAGTATATTTTGACATCTACTCCTCATCACTGACAAAAGGATAAGCTCTGTTGGACCACAGTCAAAAGTTTCTTCGACCTTTTTTTTTATATATATACATTTTTATATTTTGAATAATTTGTTATAAAGAGTTTTAAAGGCTTTTTTAATTTTGATAGAGTGAAAACTGATGAGTACATGTTTATTTTTAATCAGAAGATTTGAAGTTAGTGAGATTCGAAGACGTTAAAGTCCTAAGTGTTTGTTGTTTCTAAGCATTTTAAATTACTAAAATCTAATTATATCAAGGATATCTATAATATGTAGTCATTTTATTAGTAAAACTCAAATTTTAAAATTTGACATGCCGTAAATGTATTATACGATCCGTCCCATGTTTTTTGGCACAAAAAGTTAGATGAAGACTCTGGTTGCACTGCTGACTGCACCATCATAGTGATTATTTCCACGTCATGCCAAAGGGAGTGGTCCCGCTTCATTAATTTTGCGGATATAGTTTTTGCATTTAGTATATGAAAAAAATAATATTACGTAATAATATCGAATATAACATAAATAAATATTATGTCGGTGAAGATGGTGAATAGAAAGTGTGAGGTAGTTGGGACGTGAGCAACGAGAATGGAAGAAAATGTGATGTATTGAAATATGGGGAGGACATTTAGTGTACAACTTGTGTAATTTTTGTTTTTTTTCCTTTAATAGTGTCTATAAAGAAAGTTATATTTCTCAATTCAAGAAACTATTTCTTATAAAAATATTATTTTCCAAAAAATTTTGAACAACTTTGTATGTGTTTAAAATAATATATTGTAAATATCCACTACACAAAATAGTTACTACATTACTTCCCTCCATTATGAAGATAATTCAATACACCAAGAAGTTACTACATTACTTCCCTCCATTATGAAGATAACCTCCACCTTTATGATAATTATTCTTGTAACCTTTCACCTCCATAACCTCCTTCTTTATATTTGTGTTTAATGTCATGTTTATGACTAACATTTTGTATGCCTCTATGTTACACTATAAATAGAGGCATAAGGGTTCCTATTATCTACACTTGAAGGTTTGTTGAACACTTGAAAATTTTTTTTAGCTTATATTGTTCTTCTCTCGTCTTATATTCTTCTTTTCTATATCTTTATATTGTTAGTTTACTTTAATTTTACAATAGTATGAAAATTGCAAAGTATTTTCTCAAAAGTATATCCTTGTTTCTATATGTACGAATACGCCTATAATTTTACACAAACACCACATATTTTTGTGATTTTAAAGATTAGAATCTATTTTGAATATTTTCTCTATATTGTTGTACTTAATTTTCTTAGTGATAATACGTAAAAGAGAAAAAAGCTCAGTAAAACAAAAAGAAATGTGATAAACTACGAGCTACTCCATTCCTCAACAAATTTAATTTTGATTTTCATTAAAATCACTATGAGGAGGTTTGAACCTTGCCAATTCACCATCATAGTAAAAAAAATAAAAAATCGTCAAATCACTATCATAGTAAAAAAAAAAAGGAAAAAAGAGAGACACTTCGAGCGAATTCATATACTATACGGATAAAAGAATAATTATTGGAAAAAATAAATTCAAAATAGATCACAACCTTTAATGGAATGAAGATTAGATTGATGATTACTAGGACAAAAAATAATGGAATGAAGCCACTTGGATCCACCAATACTTTATTTGCTTAAAGATGAACGATCCTATTATTATTCAAGAGATCATCAATATTTTTTTCCCATTAGTGTTTAGTTTGGTAAGTATTCGATATGTTTTTAGTATTTTTTTTTTAATAATTTCATGTGATTTGGAAATATTTATACTTTTTTATTTTATTTTTAGAAAAAAGAATCTAAGTCCAAATTTGTACGTTGAAAAAAAAAGGTTTAAAGGTGTTATTTTCAAGTAGGGAATTATTCCCTACTTGTACGTTTTGCGATATTTATGAGGAATAGCGCTTTATAGGCTAAAGCAAAAGATACTTAATAATATATTTCCTCTTAAATATGAATCTTAACAATATGAGAAAATTATCAAATTCCTTTTGACTCTTATATAATTTAACCTAATAAGAAAAATATGTCCATAAATGAAGTATCAAGATACCTAAGCCCTAAGGCAGGGGCGGAGCTACCCTTAATGAAGGGGGTTCATTCGAACCCCCTTTGGCGGAAAACTATATTATGTATATATGGTTAAAATAAGTTTATATGTATATATAGTAGATGTCGGACCCCCTTCGGCTACCTTCTTCTAAAAATTTTGAACCCCCTTATTGAAAATCCTGATTCCGCCTCTGCCCTACGGTACAGTATTAATGAATCACATATCCCCTTATTTTTGTTATAAATAAATGTTTGTAACTATGTATGAGATTGCTCGTACAAACTTTTTGAAAACACATAATTTGATAAACATTCACTTGTCAATAACACTACTAGTAATTAGTTATCCTTTAAGAAATCTTTATACATGATAAACATAATTTTTTTACTTCGAACATATATTTAAATTAAGATCTCAAATTTTATAACCAAACGCGTACTTAAAATGGCCACGCAAGGAACGTTTTTTTTTCTTGTTTAAGGCGTACGTGGAGTGGAGAATTAAGTAGATGCATTTCATTTTAGTCAATGAGTCGACGTGATCACTTAAGCACACAATGATATTTGAAAGAGATTTTTAAAGTGTAAACTTTATACCAATGATGGTCCTCTCCAATAATTGGATTCCTTTTCAAAACACTGACAATACTGGACCAATTCATCTGACCAATTAATTTAAAGAACTTGATTTTCTTTTTTTGCTAAAGTATATATTCCCCACTTTTTACAAAATAAAAGTATATTAGTAAAATTTTATTGGAATGTTTTATCCTGTATCATTTTCACAAGATACCTCTAGAATTTGTACAGAATCCTTCAATCCATAATCAAAATCAAGTTCTAGGTTTATGATGTACTATCAAGTAGGGAATAATTTCTACTTTTATTTAGGGATAATTGTATCTAATAGCAAACTAATAACCTAAAATAAATGGAGTAGCTAGGGTTTGATTTAATTGTGCTCCATAGCAAACGTTTGCAAAAAATTGCCAGGCGCCTCTCTCCCAAATATCTCGCTCGCCACTCTCCTCCAATCTCTCGCTCGCTTCCTCACTTTTTATACAAACACAAGTGTATAAAATTTGTTTCTAATTGTATAAAGCAGAGGAAATTGTATAAATACATATATTTTTGTTCCCCTCTCTCCCCTCTTCCAGATCTCGCTTGCCACTCTCCCAAATCTCGCTCGCCACCCTCGCCTTTCTCACTTATACAAACAGAAGCGAAATGTATAAATTGCGTTTCTGTTTGTATAAAGCATGAGAAAAATTGTATATACACATGCAAGTACATATATTTTCGTCCTATACACTTATAATTATACAATAAAAATACTCCCCTGCCCAATTTCTTTTGCCTTTCTCTCTTTCTCATTTTATACAAATTTCAAATTGTATCTAATTTCTCTCTTTCTCGTTTTATACAATTCGATTCAATTGTATATTCCCTGCCAAGTCTCTTTTGTCTTTCTCTCTTTCTCATTTTATACAAATTCAAATTGTATATAATCGTTCTATACACTTATAATCATACAATTCGTTTATACACTTCGTTTTTATATAAGTCTCTGCCCAAGTGTCTTTCTCTTTTTCGTTTTATACACTTCGTTTTATACAATTCGCTTCAACTGTATATGTATATCGAATTATACAGTTTCTATGTTTGCTATGGAGCGCAATTATGCAAACTTTGCTATAGCATACAAATATGAATTTTTTATTTGCTATATGTGAAAATTGCCCTTTTATTTATCATGTACTATCATAATTCAAGTACTCAAAATTAGTGATTGGGTTAGTAACTTTTAATCATTATGCATTAAAAGTAAGATCTTTTCATAGCACGTTTGAGTTATACTTGAAACATTTTTTAACCTCTCCTAGGAGTTTATAATTTTTTATTTCTTTGGATAACTCAAATTTATATGCATTAACCAAGTATAACTTTTATATACTATAGATAAATGTATTTTTTTTTTGTTATTATACAATGGAGGTTTACTTTAAAGTTAGTGTGCACAAAACGCTCATCCGAGGGATAGAGACTCTGACATAAGTTACTATTCTAAACAAAAATGTAATTTTTTTCGACGTGATCATCAAATAAATCATATCCATCCCCAAAAGCACGCATCTGTCTGGTAACTTGCTTATCGTAAACGTACCTGGGGTATCCAAGGAAAACCCAATGGAATATATGCAAATTGATTTAGACTTTGACTTTACACATAGGAAATGGTATCTTCAAAAGTTGCATAAGTACTTTATATGTTGTGTTTTTTATTTAGTGTTGATATCTGCGATAAAATTTTAACTCAGATTCGTGTTGGGTAGGGTTTCATTTGAGAAACATCGCTCCCTACTAAGAATTTTAACTTAGATTCGTATTGGGTAGGATTTCATTTGAGAAATATCGCTCCCTACTCAGGATTGTTAAAAGAGGAACACCTCAACACCCATAATTACTTTATATTAATTATATATATAATATAGAACTTTTAAATCAGAATTGTAAGAAGGAAACTAGAAATGTGACTTGTATGTTTCCACCTGATTTATGTAGTGCCTGTTTGACCCTAACTGCAAAATTAAAATAAAACAAAAATGGTTATAAATACTAAATTTCTTTAAGTACTAAAAACAAATCTATTATTTGAAATCGTTTTAGTATTTAAAATGTTTCATTTATGCATTATTCTCTAGTGTACTTTCATAAAATAAAATTGTGTAAAGTTATTATATTCATCTATACCTTCTTGTTACAGATTTTATTTCATAAAACAACTCAATGCTAAAAAAAATGGCTGGAGAGTTAATTAAATAAAGAATGAAAGGAAAACGTGGTGGTTAAAAAATTAAAATGTTACACCACGAAAATAAAGAAGATTTAAACATACTGATGCCATACTCTTAGTTAGGAAATCAACAACAAAAATATATTAGAGTAGGAAAATAGTTCAAGATTTAGTGTTAGGTGTAAAGAGCAAAGTTTCGCCTTAAAATACCATCAAATGTGATTTGAGTAACTTCTCTTTAAAATCGATGATTTATTAGAAACTAAATTTTTATTTAATAAAAAAATCAATAAAAATACGCGTTCATCATACATATTGCGAACTCCACACATAAAGTTACATGAGATATATTATTATTATTTGTTGGAATGATCAATGGTTTGGATTTTGGAATACAGTCAATCGCAACCAAATGGATCTGACGCGTAATCGACAGTACTGTCAGTTCATATGAAACTGATTTTTTCAAAAATCATTAAATTATATATTCTTATTTTGTCATTTAATTTGTAAACATGTTAAAAGCATTTTCCACCATGTTATTCTTTCTTCAAATTTGTTACACCATTAAGGATGGAGATAAAATACATTATTAATTAACATTTTAAAGTAATTCCTTCGTTTAGATTTTATTTATTTCTTTTAACTTGATACATAGTTTTAAAAATTTAAATAGACTTTCCTATGTGAAAATGTATCAAAATCTCCTCTAATTTTGTGATTTTAAATATTCAATATGAAAAATTGAAATTAAAATTTTAATATAAAAAAAGAAAATATTTTTTTATACACGGACTAAAAAAAGAAACAAAATATATAAAAGGATGTAAACAATTATTTTGGAGCAGCTAAATTTTAATGTGTACTATTGACTTTTAGCGAATAAAAGAAGAAAAAAGAAAGAATTTTTTTTGAGCATGGGCCATGGGGAGTTATTGATGCGATTGATACTTATCAGTAGCTCAATCATTAGCTATTGAGCTGAACAGTGAGTACTGTGCACTATTTTTGTCCAGACATGAGCTACGACACCGCCAAAGAGGTAAATTAAAGCTTCTTGTACGCCACATAAATATCCATCCGATTATCCCTTCCGTATGGTAAAATAATCCTACACTTACTCGTATACGGTCGCAAAACTCTGCAACCCGTCGACAAAGTTAAGAACAAAGAAGCTGCATTTGATTTCATCGTACAGGACATGATCCGATAAAATTGAAACCATACAGAGTGCTAAAATTAAAAGATGCGGAGCATGGCGAGTTCAGTCTCATCCAAAGGCATTGCTGCCATTGTTGGTGTAGGCCCCAAACTCGGCCGTTCAATCGCCCGCAAGTTCGCCCACGAAGGCTATACTGTTGCTATCCTCGCCCGTGACTTAGGTTCGTGTTCTCTCTATCAACCTCTCTCACATCTTATTTGTAGAAACGGATCTAGAATGAATTTTATAAATTCGACGAAATATATTAATTAATTTTTAGTTGAAGTTTGTAATGCATATAAGGATATTTATTCTGAACTCATTAATTTTAAATCATAAATTCGCGTATAGCTTTTGTCATATGACTAAATTAGAGTAGTGAGGTTACATTTTAATAGTGTGTTGTAATTTATTGGAACAGGTAGATTATCAAAATTTGCTGATGAGATAGCTAGAGAAGAGAAAGCGCAGGTGTTTGCAATTCGTATCGATTGTTCAGATTCGCGAAGCATAAGAGAGGCATTCGAGGGAGTTTTATCACTTGGCTTTGTGGAAGTGTTGATTTACAATGCACACCAACCAACATCTTGGCACCCAACAAACTTCACTGACATTAAAATTGAACAATTTGAAAAATCTCTCGCTGTCTCCTCCGTCGGCGCTTTTCACTGCGCTCAACAGGTCTCCTTTTTTTTTTTTACATACCACATATTCCTAATTATGTACGTTCGTGGAATCAAAATTCTAATTAAGTACCACTGAACAGCATTGATTACCTTGTTTGAGTTTCTGGTTTCAATTTTTTTTAGCAATTTGGGATTGAAAATGTCAGGTAATTTTAGGCATGGTGGAAAGAGGAAGAGGGACAATTCTTTTCACTAGTTGTTCAGCTTCTCTTAGTGGTATAGCTGGTTATTCTGAATTATGTACGTGATCATCATAATTAATTTTCTTTTTACTTACTATTTTTATTTTTGTAAATTTACGATTCGATGAATTAGTACTAAACTAATGAAATTTGTGTTGTTTTCGTGTTAGGCTGTGGAAAGTTTGCAATGAGAGGCCTATCCCAATGTCTGGCAAAGGAGTTTCAACCTCTTGGAGTACACGTGGCGCATGTCATCATCCACGGTATCGTTGGCGCACCTGCCCGGTTAGTCTTTTTGCTCTCTCTAAGATTCTATTTTTACTTACTTTTCTTTTTTTCGAAAAAAGAATTTTAATAATTTTGATTAGAATTTAAGTCAATCGTAAAAAGAGAAAGAAAAAAAAAAACAATATTCATTAACATGCAAGGAATCCTTTTGGCTGTATTTATATATGTAACAATGACAACTCATTCCTTTTGCTGGGATATTTTTTTGGGAATATATGTAAGCTTAATCATAATCCCATAAGATCATTAGAGAGAGAGAGAGAAAACAACATGACATATATGCTGTTCTACCTGACTCAGCATACAAAATATCTGATTTTAAAAAGATCATTTGTGTTTGATCAATATATTTAGAAAAGTATTTTAAAGCAGACTAAATATTTCGAAAGAGTTTTTAATTAAATTTTTCTCAAGATGCTTTTCACAAAAGTTTGAGGAAAAGCTATTCTTAGGTTTTGAAAAACCATTTGTTATTTAAATTTAATCAATTAGCTTAAGAAAAAAAATATTTTTAACCTTCGAAAAACTTGATCAAAACGAGTAATTACTTATTAAGCTATACATAAAGGATTTTTTTCAAGCATGTAATTTATTTAATTTTTGGCCAAGATGATACGTTTTAATAACCTGTATTAGTGTAAATATTTTTATACATGTATATAAGTTAAAATATAACAGGGGGGCAATAGCGTCAAGTTCGCAACAGAGGTTGTTGGTTGGGGAACAAGAGCAGCAACAAACCGGCGTATGGGCCGGAGAGGAATTAATGGACCCAGATGGGCTGGCCCAGACCTACTGGCATTTGCATATCCAACATCGATCTGCTTGGACCCAAGAGATTGATCTTCACCCCTACACCCAAAGATACATCTAATTAAAGATCAAATCAAAAACTTTTATATTAATTTTAGACGTGTGAAATTATATTATCCTATATTTTTACTAGCTTTTATTATCTACAAAAGGGCATGATATGTGTTTTATAGACATTTTTTATTATTATTAGAGTGTGAGTGATTTATTGTGACATTTAGTTAATTTGGTTTGGATGTGTAATAAGAATAGTTATTGGATTTTACTTGTAAACATTGATAATGTTTTTTTTTTGTTTGTTATTAGTGTAATTTTGCATATATATTTTCGAATAGCTAGTTCGGTTTGTTAAATTTTATTTGTAGGGGGTTAAGTGGCATAATAGTATAAAAAATTGTAGCTGTCAGTGACCACTTGTTTGGATGGTTGTTTTATTGTATAGTATCATTTGAATTCATTGTTAGATAACGATAAAAAGTTCTCATTTTGTGTAACAACTGATTTGGTGTGATCACATTATTATTTTAATATTTTATTCTTATTGTGTCTCTATTTATTATTTAACGATCCTATTTTATCCCTTATCCTGCATTTACATAGTAGCTCTGTCATGCAGACGAACCCAATAGCTTTTTCATAGACCTTATATTTGTATATATATATGTATATTAATTTGTGAAGCGTAACAAAATTATTTGATGATTTAATGGTAAAAAAGGACTGTGAAAATATTTTTCATGCTAGAATTGTGGGTATGATATTAAAGCACCTTTTGATATTTCTACATATATAATTTTAGTTTAATACCACAAATTTCAAAAATATTCTTTATTTCTTAGAACTCCACATGAAGTCAAAAGTAAATAAACTAATTAAAGTGGAGAAAGTATATATATATATATATAGAGAGAGAGAGAGAGAGAGAGAGATAGATAGATAGATAGATAGATAGATAGATAGATATTTTTTTTATAAAAAAAAACATACAAATAAGTTAACAAATCCAATCCATTAAGATAAAAAAAAGTTAAATCACACATTTAGCTGGTTTCTTAATAATAAAAACATTTGCTAGCTAAATATATAAAAAGTATCACTCTGTTTTGCATTATATATATATAGTATAAGTATAAGTATATATTTGGTAACTATTTTTATGATGTGGTAGCTCTTTATGTCAGTTTCAGCGGGAAGAAAAGGCATATGATTTGAGGGGCAGATGTTGGATGGTTAGAATAGGAATTCGTGTTGTAATACAGAACACACAAAGGCACTTTCTCCAATATATTTCATCTGTTCACATTTAATTAGATTTTTTTTAGCGTTAAATAATAAAAATATTAATTAATATTTTATAATATATTTTTTCATTATATTAATATGTATAAAATCACATTTATAGTATATTTTGTATAATTTTTGAATATTTAAACTTTTTATTTAAGATATCAAATTAATATAATTTAATTTTATTTTAAATATTAATTATTTTGATTTTTAATAAATTGAGTGTCAAATGCTATGTCATCTAAGATAATATTGGACCAACCAAAACAAATAAGTAGCCGTCATTTTCTGGTCCACCCATATTGATTTTTGGTCGCTTAACGACTTATAAATCATTAGATTCATTAAATCAATCCTCATTCCCAATACAGTATTTTGCCCTGTCTTTTCATAACATTTAATTTGATACGAAATTTTAAAAAGAAGGAGAATTTTTTTAAAATTTATAATTCAAAACAAATAATAAAAATATATATGACTGTAAATTATTTTATTAAAAATAAATATTTATAGTTAAATTATTACTTTAGACTAACTAAAAAAAAGTAAATCATATAAATTGAGAAAGAGAGAGTATTTTTTTCGATCTGCTTTGAAATCTTAATCATTTTTCTCACATTCATGAAATAATGTTCATCGATATTTTTGTCGTTTTCTTAACATAGTTTTCATTGAATTCTTTTTACTTTTAAGGTATCCCTAAGTGAAGTTAATAATTCAAGACCAGGCATTTAATGTGGCCTGGTGTAATTTCTTTAGCTTTAACTGAACCCCGCAAATGGTCTAATTAGAACGAAAGTTCAGTGATTATACGATCCATCAGAATTGTCAAATTGACATGAAATGTACTTGTTAAGACGTAAATATATTTTCATATTGATAATAAATACAGAGTTAATATTTCAAAAGATCATTCAACTTTGAGAATTTAATGTGGCCTGGACGCATATACTATATTGTTGTTGGAGTGGTGGGTTTAAGTGCTCTACGACGGATAAACAAAATATAGATCACGCAAGAGGATGGAGGCCATATTGGAAGATAGATAACGCATAAGTATTTGGCCGTTAAAATTGTCAGTGTTTCAAGTCATTGTTTCAGGGACGACGAAAAATGATTTCGGGCAATCAATTTCAATAGAATTTTAACTAGTTATATAATACGATAATGTTTGATTAATCTGATTAAGTTGCTTTAATAAATATGACATTTTATATTGATCGAGCAGTTTCACTTGTAATCTCAACTCCCCTAGTTTAGTTGGATGATGCACAATTAAGTTATATTAATATATGTGTGTTTAAAAAAGTAAAATGATCCATTTCAATTTTGAAAAAGAAAAATTGTCAAAGTTTTGAGTTGGAGTGATTTAATTGATATAAATATGTAAGTTAAGTGATTTTATTGAAATAAAAAGAAGTTCAGTAACTTTGTTAGATAAATTTTCAAAGTTGAGTGACTCTTTGAGCTATTAACTCATAAAATACATAGATATTTTGGGATTATTTTGATATCTTTCCTCGTGAAGATAGAGATTCAATTCACTCTTTAATTACAAGAAAGGCTTACACAGACAAATTTAGAAGCCCAATCAATGTGCCAAAGAACTTCAACCATTTTGATGGAGCTTTAAGAAAGGCTAATAGTAGCCTAATTAGAACTGTCTTTTTACTGAAAAAAGAATTAATCTTAGAGGTAAGACACTCTTTAGTTCATTGCTTCTCCAAACAAGATTGTTGAGTAAAAAAACAATCAAACAAAAAGAGAATACAAACTACCAATTTTTAGATTCAATAAAGTTCTGCTCAGCAAATTGTCTATTACATTAATGTGCCTGAGACAGTTGAGAACATATACAACATCGTGGATGAACTTCTGTTTAAACGAATGAAAGACGTATAATATCATACCTGTGTTATGATGTAAATCTCAATTTTCACTGTTAAATAAGATAGGAGCTAATCAGCAACACTTGACAGAATCTATGGTGGGCTATATAAGTTCCATTACCTGAAGAGTTGATGATTAACTCAGGGGGCAGAGTCATTTCAATGCCACAAGTTCTCCAGTTTGGTTGAGAAGCAAGAAAGTGATGAATTTTTTTCAACTATAAAGGGTATGTTTACAAACATGATGATACAATCATACAATGTAAATGCAGTGGTCAGGGCTGTCTAATAGGTTAGAACATCTTGTATAAGTGTCTAGTAACCAGCTGAGAGATACTCTCACCTCTAACCAAACAGAAACTAACTATTCATTTACACGAGGAAAACAAAAACTATATGACATGGCGCCAATGCTAAGATAAAAACATGCTCTGCTAGGAATTCATCTCAAAGGAACCGCATACTGGTCCCTGAAAGTGACTGCATCACATATCACTAACGTACACGGTACAGGTATATGAAGCTTCAGAGTGGGGGACCGAAATTGAGCTTAACCAACAACTCATGTGCTGCTCATGTAATTGTCAATAACACATCAGCAACGATATGAGGATAAGAATGCACTGAAAGGACTTATTAAACTTATGTGAATCGAGCAGCTGGAATCATTGAACTTTTGTGATTGAGCGGCTTGACACACCATGCAACAACTTTGCAAAACCAAGAAAACTAAGCTTTCCATCAGTGTGTCTGATCCAGTCAAGAAGAACAGCATGAACAGGAACAGATGGACCAAGACCAAGTTCCTGGATCAGAAATTCAAAAATGACTAACTAGTCAGGTTCTCTTCCTAATTACTTACATGCTTCCCAGCCCTCAAAAGAAATAGTGCTCCATCCCTCTCCCAATAAGAAGTAAGAAATGGAAAAAGATTAAAAAAAAAGAAGGGAATGGAGTAATAACGCTCCTGTCATTCTCAAAGAAAGACAAAGAAGGATAATGCTCCGATCCGTCCCAACAGTAGAAGAAAAAAAAGAGATTCTTTTATACGATACAAGAACGGAGAGATCAGTATTAAAATTTAAAAATAAAAAACAGGTAATTGAGAATTACCGAAGCTAATTCTTCTATGACAATTGCTCTGTTGCCATCTTTCTCAAAAATTTCATATGCACAGCGCGCATGTCGTTCCCATTGGTCAAGAGCCTCAAGCTGATATACACTTAATGCAGCAGCACAGAATTCCTCAAAATCCATCCTTCGGTATTGCAGTGCATTAAGCTGATATGACAAGAGGGGCAAGAAAACTTAGCATCACAATTTAGAGCTTAACAGATTCAGTTAGATAACTAATTATGAAGGACTTAAGAGCATACTGAAGCAACGAAATCATGAATGCGTGCCTCCTTCATGGCATCTGTTGCATATTTCATCAGGGCCTGGAGATATCGTACTTATAAATGTCAGAAACATCCATAAAATCATAGAAACAATTACCTATTAAATTTGGAAGAAGACAAACCGCTTTAATGTTATCCAAGTTTATTGTGCCATTTTTGTTTGGCTCCAGCAGTGCAAACTGCTGCTTCAAATGGACCAACTCATCTACGGTCAATGTCTTTGACAAAGCCTGCAAAAACTCCAATGACAGAAAATCAGAGACGCAGAGAAGTCAAATGTAAAATTACGTAAATAAATAGAAAGCAAACACTAGAGCTGCACAATAATAGGCACACTCTATCGATAGAATTGTACATAAGAGACTAAAGAGAAACAAAAGAGCTTTCTCAATTGCACAACACCTACCCGTAGAGCAGCTTTCCGAAGAGCAGATGAACGCATGTAAGTCTTCATGAGTTTGAATATCAGTATATCCAAAGGCACTTCTACGTCGTGACTATTCTTTATCCAAGGATGACCTGAGACAGTAAGTCTTCCAGAAGTTTCAGAAAAATAAAGAACAGAATCGCCCTTCTCTAAGTTGACACAAGAAACTCACCCAAGGCCTGAGCTGCTGTCATTCTTTTCCGTGGATCCTTATTCAAGAGACGTTTCACAAAGTCTTTTGCTTCAGAAGATAATGTAGGCCAAGGCTGTTCTTCGAAACCTGGATCAGCTTTGAGAACAGCCCTAAATATCCCAGACTCAGTTCGAGCCCAAAAGGGACGGCTGCCACACAGCAATATATATGAAATAACACCTATACTCCACACATCAGCCTCTGTACTATAAGATCTGTGTAGAACTTCTGGCGCTACATAATATGCACTACCAACAATATCATTAAGCCTTTCATCTGCAAAATAATGTCTGCAAGTTAAATCACAAGTTGTGTAGCTACTGAATAATAATATGAATAACCAGTTCCTTTTCTATTTCTTTTCCTCTATTTATATTCTTTTTCTTTAAAAAGGGGTTCCCAAAGTCACAAAGTATTAACATTAATATCAAGCGCAAATGGACAGACCTGGCTTCACAAAATCAGACAACCCAAAGTCTATGGCTTTAAGTTGTGCATTTTCGTCCTTGGACATGAACAAGAAATTCTGGTCCATTAAAAGGTACAGTTAGAACTGAAAGAGTTACAGAAATGAGGAAAACAAAGCAGATAGGATATCTTTTCTAACAAATTATAGTTTCATTACATGCAAGAAGAAAAGCTGATTTTGAAAAATAATCTTAATTACCAGTAGCGCATGCCATATCCTTGAGCAATAAATGTGACCATTTGAAACTGATTAACATCGCATCCTAATCCATTCAAGTGATGGGCTTCCTTTTCCTTTTTTTATTTTTTATCTTGGGGTACGGAGGGTTAGGGAGATGATTCACTATATAAACTAATGTATGTTCTTTCTAAGCAAGCATTTTAGAACTAGTAAACTTTCACACCTCTGGTTTAAGATCCCGGTGCACCACACCTTGAAGATGACAAAATGCAACAACTTTCAATATTTGTGTCAACACAGCCCTTGCATCATCTTCAGTGTATTTTCCACCTCTGCAGCACAGAAGGATTGGCATTTATATTCTTGATCTCATAAAAAAAGATTTACTAGAAGTCAAACACTGACAAGGTTGAAAAATAAAAGAATATTTTATTCATAAACACCAGGGACTACCTTAAGAGTATCCTATCCAAAAGCTCACCTCCTTCACATAGCCTGAAATTCGACAAGATTGATTAGCTCTATTGCAAAAGAGCCATGAGAACATGAGAATTAGCAAGTCAAACAACATTCTTTTAATAGCAACTGCAGAAAAAATGTGATAACCAAATCCATATTTTACTTAAACATCAAGAAACTTTCATATGATACCACTTGACCCAGATTGATAATGCATACAAAGTATACTTAAGGCTAAAACTAAGGTTCTGTATGCCATCAATAGATACAAATGCAACACGAATTGAGCAGCTAAAACTTACTCCATCACTATGTAGACATTTTCGTGATCTTCGTATGCATCATAAAATTTTACTAGATTTTCGTGTCCCGTTAAAGCTCTTAATATCTTCACCTCTCTTCTCACATCCTCAATGGCTATCGTCGTGGTCATCTGAAAAAATAAAGAGTAAAGATGAGTATCAGAGAACTCATATGAATCTGGAGAAGAAATATAACCCAAGGATGCCCCGACATAGTCAACGCACAAGTAAAATGCCAGAAATACGAGAAAGCAGCTTAACCAACACAAATTTTCTTGTTCTTTTATTTTTTTTAGAGATAAGTACCATCCCACAGCAGTTATTTTCCACCAAACAGCAGAGACAAACATACACGCCAAATATTCTGAAAAACGCATAAAAGGACTCCAACTATAGGAATAGAAAAGAAGTCCTATCATACATAATGTCAGCAAACCCTGATGATATAGATAAAGCAATCATATGCATTATTTTTATTTTGATAACATAGTGTCTGGGTCGACTAATTCCACGCTACTTGCTACCTCCCACCAACAGTATTACTGTGTAACTCTATCCACCAAGGCTTGGACAGCATACAGATGAAAGAATCACCCAATGCTTTTGCCTCCACTGGGATTTCAACTTGAAGCTTTTTCCCTTCATCATTATAGAAATTCAGAATGCAATTGTTTGGCAATATGAACCTGTAAACTCTAGAATATGAATGGTTTTTGAAGGGAAGGGAAAAGGAGATTGGTCGGAGCTGGTTGCTTTACTACTGATGATGACCTCTTCCTCAGGGTTCAAATCCCTGATGATGCCCGCTCCCGGCTAATACTACTTTTAATGAATCAAATGGAGAATAGAACAAATAACATTTATTAGTCACATAACTCTAGTGATCTGCAAATGATAAATGTGCTTCTTACGAAAATTTCAATTGGACCCTTAACATTAACCAGAAATACCAAAGATTATGTCAATATATTCAATCAGCAAGTAACTTCTTCCTTCCCTCACTTTATCAGCTCCGAACTTACTAATTAGTCAACCCGAGACAAACAGAACATGATGGATCCATTTCATAAGGTTAACAAGTAATCCCTAATTCACAGCTACTGAATTTCATGATTCTTCCAAACTCAAAAAGATTCAAACTTCTTATCAGGAAGAACATAAATAAGAGACAAAAATAATACTCTTCCTATTTTGGTACACTAAATCATTCAATTATCACAACCTTCAAATATATTCAAATTAATTGAACTGTTAAATTTATGAACTTTAACGAGATAATTTTTTCCTTGCTGAGCAGATCTGACCACTATAAACCAAGAATTTCAATTCAATTAACTCAAAGATCAAACTTAACAAAAATTTCAAACCTTTGCTTTGGGTATGACCTTTACTGCAACTTCTTGTCCCTTAAGTTCACCCGTCTTGAACTTAGCTTTACAAGTATACCCAAAATGCCCTCTCCCAACTTCTTCTCCAAGTTCATACTTGTTTCCAAAATTCTTCGAAAACCCAAAACTCTTATCAAGACCCCCACCCCCCTCCAATTCATTTCCTTCCGGAATTGCATTGGGTTTCACAGAACCATGCCGCCGTGCTAGCACAGCTCGTATGTGTTTCGCCGGAGACGGTGGAGGAAAGGGCCGCTTAAAAAACCTCCGGGGAGTAGAATTCGCCGGAGATCTCGCCGGAGACTTCTTTGGAAAAAAATAATGCGCCGGACTTGGACTGTAAAATGGAAAAAAAGGCGACTTTTTACCCACTTCAGCTCCCTCCTTGCTCTTACTCTCTTCGTTGTTATTATCTTTAGCCGGAATAGCAGTTCCATCGGGAGCATAGAGATCATTGTTGGAATAATTGGGTTCAGGGGAAGGAGGTTTTGATGTGCAAACACCCATTGAATTAGTTGAAGAATTTAGTTAGCTCAAAGATGAAAACTCTGCATGAGAAATTTTTTTGTTTAAATTACTGAGAAACGGCATTTGTTGTTCTCTTTTCTTGTTTTGTGAATGGCGTTGGAGAGATGTGATTAAAAAAAAAAAAAAGGAAAGAGTAGACGTTGGCTTCTGTGGAAATTAAATTAAGGCTGAACTGAATGTTTTTTTTGCTTTTCATAAAAGAGAAAGATGATAAAACAGATAACCAAAAGATGGGGCCAAATGATGTGATGTTGTATGTCTATTTATACCGCCCAGAGTTTGTTGTGAGATAATCCCAATTCTATATTCCTAATTACATTCAAAGTGTTACTTCTAACGCATCTGGACTAATTTTACGAAATATATATCTATTGTTCAATCATAATAGATTATGTGTAATGAGCTAGTGTTGATCTTATAATGAGCAAAATCGAACTTGTTGATTAATAAATTATAAAACAAAAAAAGTTATATTTTTTTGTGTGGTTTGTAAGTTATTATACCGTAGACGGTTTACCTAGTGTGCACAAAGTGTTCATCCGAAGGATAGAGGTTGTAGCGATTTGCGGATTATCCCGGGGTTTCAAGAAAAACCAAAGAAAGTATAAGTTTATACATGTCCTAATTCTTAACTAATTTCATGTTATATTTGTATCTTTTATCAGCTGAATTCTCAAGTAATTTTACCAATCAGGTAACTTTGTCGATCAAGATTATAACATTTAAGAATAAATCACTTGATTCTTTTGTCTCTAGCAACTAAAATTTAAGCATGATATATCATGATTCTCAACTTACTTTATTGATCATTAAAGGACATTTTTGGAGAATAATATGTGGATTTATTATCAAAGGATTAATTTATGGTTGAATTTGTTTTGGAGGATTATGTGTTGATTTGGTGGTTTAAAACAAATGTTTTTTTTTTATGAAGAAAACAATAAGTGGATTTATTTTAAGAGACAAAACAATTATTTGTTGGTTAGTTGTAATTACGTTATGAATGGCCTTTTAGTTGGGTGATATGATGATCCTACCATGTACTGATAATAATTAGCTTTGTACAAGTAGGTAAGAATATAGTAATACATCTACGTACTGCGTACAATGAGGTTTGATGATCGACTATGACCACCTCAAATGCATAAACAATAATTGATTCTTAATCTTCAAATTAAATATGCACATGAAATCTTATTTTTTTTAAAATGAAATTTATATATTTATATATTACGTAAAAAGTACTATAAGTCACGATAATTGACAATTCAAAATATTTTAAAGATATATGAAAAATTTATAATTAAATATAGGCTTATTTGAATATCGAAATCTGAAATGTGTTACTTGAATTGAAACGAAAGGAATATATATTATTTATTACTCTAATTAATATGAATTCGGATTGACCCACATAGGTGACCGGAACCAATTTCCTTCACCATTCATGTTTTAGTCTAGTCTATATGATGTTTTCCATCATTCAATTCATGATCGAAGTTGCGCATATGGAGGAATTGAATGTTAAAGTATATATGCTAAGTTAGTTTCTTTTTTGTATCAAATCAAATAATTTAATCAGATTAGACAATGATGGATCCACATAGCAATTTGTTGATTCACGTGAATTTAGTAACTTTTATTTAGATCAGGTATATCTTAAGAAAGTTACTAAAATATCTAATTGTAAACCTATATTAATTTGAAGTTATTGTAGGATCGAAACTCATATAGTTAGTGAAAATTGATCTACAATATTAAGGTGTATGTACATTCATGAATCATGATTCATTAAAGAAGTTGTCAAAGTAGTCTTGATTTAGACGCCAAAGCTATTTGAAAAAGCATAGCAAATCTGAAGTTTCAACCACAGAATCTCACTCGTGCTTGTCCCCCACCTTCAAGGGAAGCAATGAAACAAAACGTCAGCCAAGTTTCGTCTAATTTAAGTTTTGAGAATATATCAAATGCATGTTTATCAAGCATTTTATTATTTTTAACTTGTAAACCTACATGTAAAATAAGTAAAAAAATTGAACAAGCTAAGCTAAGGGGTATCATATGAACCCCATTGCTTGAATGTGGCCCCACTCCACTTTTGGATGAGTTGTTTATCTCCTTGTATAGTTTTGATAATCAACTCATGACTAGCTTCGAGGGTTGAGTTAGTTCAAAGATTCATTTGTTCATATGAAATCAGAGTTCAACCATCTCAATTCTTGATTTATCATATAATAGGGTTTCATGTTATATACTTCAAACTCCAACCGTATACAATATTAAGCATATAGAGGTTACTAAGTTCCCAGCAGCATCGGTAATCGAGTAATGAGGCATTTATTTTCTTACCATTCGCATCTCATGAGCTAATTTTTAGGTTAAGTTACGCTCCAGATCTATTTCTTTCATATAAAGATATTATAAAAAAATTGATGTCCTAATTTAGATAAAAATTAGACGTCATGACTTTCGCATTCTGATCTAAGTTATTCTTAGAGATCGAGGAATTACATGTTAAGAACAGTAGTACATCGTTTAGTATGATGAAAATACAAATTGCAACAACTAGTGCAGGTTCATTGGATAGACATAGACTAGGAATAAGTGAGAGGGGTGGCTGAATTGTCTGCCACGGAAACAACATTAACAATTGAAAAAAAAAACTTTGATCTTTTTTAAAAAAAAACATAAAATGAAGAAGTTGGTGATCGATATTTATATTGGAGACTGGAGCCTTTTACGAATAATTCGAATTTGAACATTACAGGGCTCATTTCCAAGGTAGCATACTCTATATGATTTTTCTAATTCTAGAGTTCGAATCGAAACTTTAATTAAGAATAATAGAGAAACCCCAACAATCTTACCACAACCGCACAACCCATGGATGATTGTTGAATTTGATTTTCAACATGTGCGTTACTGTACGAGATCATCTTGAAAAGACATAAGATGACTTTAATTTTTTCAATCTTCTAGAGGCAATAAAATGATATATAAACAATGGCATACACAAGATTTTGCGCAAATAAAATAAGTTTATTATTACGATTCAGCTCATAAGTGCGTTTAAATTAAATTTGAAAATGTAGTGATTCTAACTTCTAATTAAGGCTCTACTTTCTGTCTTTAAGTTAAAGAGTATCTATTTTACTTTATTGGAATCTAGCTATTATATAATATACATATTACTCCATTTCTTAATTTTAATTTGGTGATATGAAATTTTCTCCACTGGGATTGGAAAATTAAACATGAAGTGATTGTGTAGGGTTGACTTGTCTATTTGAAGAATTATTTTGTAGGTTGATCTCTAAACAAAGAAACATAAGTGGATATTATTATGTTACTGCCGGACAAGTATTAATTGAATGATTAAGATTAACTAAAATAATGTTGTAGTCAACCCTTAAGTCAATTTCCACTAATTTGTACTCTAAAAACTCTAAAAACATCATTTTTGGATATTGTCATTGTCGTAAGTGGATAGGATTTAAGTAGTGTTGACTTTTTTTATTTTTGTTGCCAAAGTAGATGGATTCATGATTCTTGCTCCAAAAGAATCCTTATTAATGTTGTGCAAAAGTCAGCACCAAATCACACATATGTGATATGCCTAATTACATCCACATTTATTGTCTAGCATCTTCAAATGAATCCAATTTTTTAAGTAAGTGTATGTCAATAACCATTGGATCCATTGTTTTTTTTTGTTGGCATAATTAGTAGTGGCAAATGGGTGGGTTGGGTCAAATGTGGAAGGGTCAAAAATGGATAAATATAAAATGGGTAATTATTCAACCCGTCCATATTTGATATGGGTAAAAATGGATTACATAATAAATGGGTTGGGTAAAATACTAGTTTATCGATATTTTACCCATATTTCATGAATAAATAGTTTTTTACTTAAGAATTCAATATGGAGAAAATATTTCAGTCTTTTTTTTTATAGATGAAATATGTTGAAAATGCTTCATTTAGTTTTATTTTATTATAAAAGTAAAAAAAACTTTTAAAAAAAATTCGGGGTTGAGGGAGGGGGGGAGAAAGTCCAGGGTAGGGTTAAAAAAATTTGAAGTTAAAAATATTTTTTAAACAAACTTAATATTTTTGAAGGGTGGGGGTGGGGGGATGATGGCTGGGGTGGAGTGGGTCCAGGGTAGGGTGAAAAAATAAATATTTGAAGTTGAAAATATTTTTTAAAAATAAATTTAATTTTTTTTTGGGTGGGGGTGGTTGTTTGCTGTTCAAGAATTCTTGTTTAGGGGGTGATGGGGGGGACGATGGTAGGGATGAAAAAATGAAATTTTGAAGTTGAAAATATTTTTTAAAAATAAACTTAATTTTTTATTTTTTTGGGGATGGGGGGTGAGGAGGCTGGTATGGGGGTGGGTCGAGGGTAGGGGTGAAAAAAATGAAATTTTGAAGTTCAAAATATTTTTCAAAAATAAACTTTAATTATTTTTTTTAGAAAGCGTGGGTGAAAGTCGAAAGTTGAAATATTCATAGGGACTCATATATGAAAGTTTTGAAAAATCGCTTCTAAAACTTGGTAACAGAAGGTTTTTTGAAAATTTAAAGAAAACTTGCAATACTCATATTTGACCCGTAGTTTATTCATAATATACCCATATTTTAATGGATATAATCCCAAATATTACCCATATTTAAAATCACTCTTTCAATTCATATTTGAAGGGCTATTTGGGCGGGTCAGTGAAAAATGAGCTTAAATTGCCAACACTAGGCATAATACATAAATATAAAATTGTAGGACAATTATGTCCTACAATTTTGAGTGTGCACAAGTAGACACTTAAACTAGTATAAAATTAAACAAGTAGATAAATGTGTCCTGCATGACATAAAACATATAGGATGCCATGTAGGACACAAAATTGTCATGTAGGGTGTCATGTAGGACAAATATATCTATTTAATCAATTTTATATAAATTTTAGTGTCTATTTATGCATACAAAAAGTAAAGGTCATAGTTGACAATCAAATTAAGGGTCATATTTTATATATAATACTTCTTTTAATCTATGTATGTATCAGATAAAATTATATATATCTTGAAAAATTATTATAGTATATACTATATTAAATTGTGCTAGTATGTACGTACATTTTGCACTACCTTAACCACTAAGCTATTTCTCTCAATTGGTTCATTTGTATTAATATTTAATTATTAACGTAGAATCATATTTGACCTATATACTTGTGTTTATATCATTGCTCACACTATCGATGACCAATCGGATACAATATTTTAATTTCCAAAATTGTCATTGAAACTTTTACTGACATTTGTGTTAAGATAATAATGTTCTTACATCTTCAAATTTCGAGTCTACTTTTAAATGCTCTCATTGTGTAGAAAATGAAGTTTTATATTACTTGGTTCACATGAATATATATAAAAAATTAAAATATATAATTCTAGTATAGTGATGAGACCCTAAAAATAAAAAGTGATAGTGTTATAAGGTTGGGTACTCGATAGTGACAAAGTAATAGCCCCAACCGTCCAATTGTTTTCATTGTCCCTCTCAATCTTTTCTTCACTATGTGCAAATTGTAGCCATGATAATGTGGTCCATAGATTTTTCTTACCCTACTTTATCTCATTGGTACATATCTCTATGCTTTGTTTTCTTCTTCACTTCATTTTCTTTTCATTAGGGATTTATCTTTTCGATAGTAGACTTCAATTTTAAAATTAATTAATTCTCATTTTCTTGTAAAAAGAAAAAAAATTGCATGCCTTGGCAAGAAAAAGGATCCACGGAAATTATGAGAAGTATAGACAACTAAAAGAAGACAAAATGAATAACAAAGATAGCGGGGCACACAAAATAAGTCATGTCATTGTACTAAAATATTTAATAATAAAGATAATGAAATTGTATAAAATAAATATTGTTAATTACAAGTTAAATTATTAATAAATGAACCTAATTTAAAATACTCCCTCCGTCCAGAATTGTTTGTCATGTTACGCTTATCGAAAGTCAATTTGATTGATTTTCAAAGGTAAATTAGATCACATTAATTCGATATTTTAAACAAAAAAAATAGATATTCTAAAACTATATGAAAAGTACTATAAATTATAATTTTTTTGCATATTAATATGATGAAAAAATACATCTTAAAATATTAGTCAAAGTTTTTATATTTTGACTCTAAAAATATAAACCATTACAAATAATACCGGACGGAGAAAGTACTAAGTTATGTTAAAATTAGTAAGTACTATTAATTTCATGACTAAACACTCAATTTTTAAAGGAAAGTAAAACTAAATTACATATTTTCTCTATTTAAATCAATGTAAAATTAATTTTAAAGAATGATATCCAACACTATGGAATTTCTTAATATAAAATCAAATCGAACTAAATCATAGTAATGTTTTCTTTGTTCGATTTTATTTCAATTATAATTTAGTGGCATTTATAATTTTTTCCATCTATACACCTTATATATAGATGTTTATGCTAAGCACCACTATGTCAGATGTTGGAGTACCAGTAGGGTCATATTTGGCACAACAAAGCTACCTTTAAAACTTAAAAGCTGTCAAATCTTGCTTTAATCCTTTGGTGGGAGGATTATTGGGACTAGTACCTAAAAGAAATTGGACTTCTTGTCACAACACTTTGTCATAAAAGAGCTTGTTAATATATTTTTTTCCCTCTAATTACTTATTTATTTTTTATTTTTTTAGTTATTTTTAATTATTTATTCTTTTTTAGCTATTTTTAAAAATAGATATTATTTTTATCTATTATATCCTCAATTAATTATTTTGAATAAAGATAGAATTTTTTGAAAATTTTAGATTTTGAATCCATCCATCTCATAATTAATTAATAAGGATAAAATAGTAAACTCACCGTATCAATAATTATTTTCTTAATAAGTGCGTCAATTCAAAAGTACTATTGCCCATTTACTGATGAGATATTTCCAAGTTTTTTCTATCAGTTTACTTGCTCTAATTAGGAGTTCAGAACGTAAATAAGCCACAAAAAGATAAAATTGATCAAAATAAGCCACTATTTTAGTAAGGAACTAAAATAGACTTAGTGAAAGAAAAAATTTCACTTTATGCAATATTCCAAACGTTTTCCGTTAGTCTCATAACGTGTATATTTTAATATATAACGAAACTATTTTTTATACCTTACAAAACGGAATTATTTCTTACATTTTGTAAAGTGTAAATTTTTCTTACACTTTGTAAAGTGAAGTTTTTCTTACGCTTTACAAGGTGGAAGAAAATCTTACATTTCAAAGAAAAATTACTTTGTCGAAATTCAAAATGATGGATCTCTTTCATATATATATATATATATTACACATCAAATTTTACATTTCAAAAATTGAAATCCCGAATCATGCTTTTTAGAGAATTTAAAATTAAATTTCAAATTATAATTCCAAATTGCATACTCAATCATTAATTATAAATCATAGCTTCATATCATATGTCCAAACACAAGTTACACACCATCAAATCTATGTTTGTACTGATGAAATAGTGTGGTATAGATTGCTGCTCACAAGCCAGTGAAACCCGAATGATGTTTGACCTAAAGATAAAAAATATAAATCTTTCATATTTGACTATTCCTTTGATTCTTGGAGTAAAAGATTTTGGACTCTTATAGTTTGAGATTCGACATTTCTTCCTACTTTACGTTATACACAATGTACAGATAAAATAATTTTTTTCTTAAAGTGTAAGATTTTCTTTCACTTTATAAATTATAAGAAAGTTTTTTGCTTTACAAAGTGTAAGAAATAGTTTCGTTTTATAAGGTGTAAAAATAGTTTCGTTATCTATTAAAATATACACGTTTTGAAATTCACGAAAAACGTCTGAAATATTGCATAAAACGAAAAAAAAATTCTTATACTAAACCTATTTTAATTACTTACTAGAATATTAACTTATTTTGATCATTTTTATCTTGTGTGATTTATTTATGTTCCGGACTCACTCCTCTAATTAGTTGATTCCACATATCTTTATGCAATGTCTAACACATTTTTCAACCGCTTTTTATAATAATTATGTTGCTATTAGTTACGTATTAATTACTTATACGTTATATGACCTTGTTTTCGTATATATAGGAAAATTTTCCTTTCATAAATAAACAACTATATTTTGATAAAAGTTGTTCTTTTGTTATAATAAATAACTAGTATACCCTCAGATCTTTATGTCCAATATTATAAAAATTAAATTGTCTTTATTAAGAAAAGGAGGAACGAGGAGATAGAGTGTAAGAGAAAATTTGGGTTTTTATTTTGGGAAAAGGTGTTCTAAGAATCAGAAAAAATTTCAACAATAATATACTAGTTAAAAACTTGGACAAACCAAAATCGTTTGTAGTTTAAAAAGCCATAAATTTATGGCTCGACTTATAAACACTTTGGGTATTTATCAAACGTATAGGTAAGCAAAAAAATGCTTATAAGCTAGGTTAACCAGCTTTGCCAAACACCTTCTAACATAAGTTAATGTGCTAACAAGGCGTATTCAAGGATTATCATCACGCATCCCCACTGAAAAAACATCAATAATGCAGACCACACTTTTACCATGCATAACTAGTGGTGTAAGCATATACTACACAAAATAATGAGGGACATGTCCATATCATCTAAATGATGCAACAGAAAATACTTTTTGTCCTCTTATAAGCATGGACTAAACAAACTTCATATAGAATCATTCCGCCAAAGACACCGTCAAAGATGCCCAATGTCCCAAGTGCAAGTCAGAAGGGATCTAGCCTTCGGCATAATGTCAAATCATCTCTTCATCTTAAATCATAAAACATGGTCACTGCAACAGCAAATTAGTCGAAACAAAATTGTTCATTGACTGATATACAATCGAGCAATGACCAACGACATATAGAGAACAGAAAGCAAAAGGGCATCAAGTTTGCTCAATTGTTAGTTGCATCCCCCAACTAGCAAGTGAGGAAGAACTATCCATCCCTCATGGATAGAGATAAGAAAAGAAAAGTGAATTTATTGAGTCCCCATAAATGGATCACAATAGTCCCGATTTCTCTAAAATATTGACTTAAGCTATTAAAAGAAGAAATTACTTGAATTACAACAAAAGGAAAAGAAGACTGGGTATTCACTGTCTAATAGCCTTCCTGATCATTAACAAGTTACTAAAGCATTCAAACAGGATTGACATAAATAATTCAATATCTCCATTCATGACAAACAATGTACAGTACATCTTTGCAAGAAATCAGAATGTTGAGAGTGGCATGCCAAAATTAACCGGAAGTTTTGTCCCCACCAAATCCTGAGTTTAGAAATTCTGTCTTGTTGAGATGACTTACATCGGCCCAGAGTTTAACGGTCCATTCATCCTTATCAGACAAGTGAAGTATACCAACAGATGTATTCCAGATCTTACTTTTAGACCTCCTATGTGGGGAAGCCCGCATGTGAAGTGCTCTGATTGCACCCCCGTGAGATACCACAACTACTCGTTTTCCTACATCATTAATAAATAAATTTCATACCCACAAAGCATCTTTATGATATAACACTCTTTGATCAATCCAATAATTAAAGAATACCTCTGTGATTCTTTGAAATCCTCTGTAAACAAGAAGTGCAGCGTTGATAAAGTTGATCTAAACTTTCCCCACCACCCTGCAGATAAATGGTGGAAAACTGAATACATGCAATTATGAAACAGACAAGATCAAACAGTCTCTGTTCCTTCCCCTCTTTTTCTTTTATCTTGGATTGGTTGATCCTATGTCCTGGGAGTCCTGATTCTAATTTGGTTCAATCTAATGGCAGTTAACGCTTCCTTGATTATCGATTTTAGTTCAGTTTTCCAATTTGGAGCTCACACTTATGGCATACATATGTGACGAAGCAGATTGAATAGCCGAAAAGCATAAATAAAAGAAGCAAATTGAAGAAAATTCATATTGATGACTACAAATTTGTTAAAGAATGTAGGATAATTCTGATCATGGCAGTAATAACACATGGGGTGCTCTTCTACTTCTTTTTTCCTCTGTCTTTTTGGGTTTGTATAGGAGAAAGGAGTACTCACTGGAATAACTTGATCATTTCGGTCAGATAGAAAAGCCTTATAAGCCAGCGGTTGGCTTTTGGCTGCTTCACGAAGCGAAATACCTTGAAGATCTCCTAGTTGTCTCTCTCGAAGGTCTGGATCTTTAATGACCTATATTAAGCACAAACCAAGACATAAAAGTAAGTTATAAACTCGAATATGTTGTCTAGTCAGCTATTCCAAGATTACATACAAATCTCAGCTATCAAACCCTCAGTTCCCTATCCCTCCCTCATATCCATATCGAACCCGCGCAACTGCATCTGTTCCACATTGGACGGGCATCAGCTCCTTAACATTGTTAACGACTTATTGCTTCCCAGATCTATCCTTGACAGAATGAAGATAGATTCATACAATAGATCTTGAATATCAGTTACACAAAACTCTAACCCTTCCTTAGCCTCTTAAGCATCATATTCTACCGAGTAGTATTGCCTGTAACACTCTGACTGACTACCCATCTAGGGAACTATGGAAGACCTGTTTCCAGAATTGAAGAGTTGCATTCTTACTAAGAGGTGAGCTGTCTTTATTCCTTACTCACACACAGAACTAATGGACAACAACAACATATTATGAAATCACTAAGCTCCTCTGTTCATGCTCATGACAGTTACATTAACAAGAAGAAAAAGAAGTGAAGCAACAATAGCTTAATTGTGAAAAGCATTCACAGGAAACGTAAAGCTACATACTAACAAAAATAGGAAGGGTAAATGATAAAAGCAGGATCACTGGAAACAGAGCTGATACTGCAGGTCGAATCGAATTCCAGGAAAATCAAGAGTACACAGTAAAAAAATAGTCAATTGTTTGAAAACAAATGATAAAAGAAACCAATTGTCAAAGCAAAATAGATATCATGAAACAATTACTGAAAATTTTCTTCCATCTACCAACTAATAAATAATTAAAACCTGCAAAAGTTTCTAATGAGTATATCACATTATCCAATTCAGTGACAAAACCAAAATCTCTTTACATAATCAGACATGATGAGAATAATAATACGTGTATTTGAAGTTAACTGTAATCTGCTTGAATTCTGACAATGCAAATCCATAGTGAATTCATACCTCTAGATCACCACAACTCCTTGCTATTATCTCTGCTGTCTCATGGGCCCGTTTCAAGTCAGATGAATATATGACAGAGATCCTTGGCTCCTTGGAGAGCCGGGCTGCCACCTTGAATAAATTAACTTCAGGCGTTGCACCAAAAACCCCAAATAGAAAAAGAAGAAATGAAAATGGAAGAAAAAAAGGTTGAAGTTAACCCCACTTGAAGTTTTTAAGCTGGGAAACCTAGAAGTCCTACATCCCCTACCCCACCATAAAAACAAATGAAACGGGTAAAGGTACAGATTATGTCCCTTAACTAGTGGTATCTTAGGAATTGAATCTTTTCTCTTAACAAAAATGTTAACAAAGATTGTCAAAAGTTTTAGCTAAGGGCTGAGCCATAATTCACTTCTTCTCTTTTAAATGCATATACTTTAGAACAAATGCTGAATTGAGCATCTAAAAAATTATGAGGGGTAGTGTACATCAATTGCAAAAGTTCAAAGCAATTAAGTGAAATACAGAATTTACAAAACAAAATTCTATACAGATACTTACCGCAGTAGCTTGCTGTCTTCCGATGTCATTTAATTCGACATCTAAATGTCCCTGGTGAATAAATGAAACAGGCATCAGTTACCACATCCTCTTTTTATGATCCATTAAGTGTTATTGAATTTTCCATACAAAGCCAAACGATAACGATTCACAAGAAGTTCCAAGTGTATACATCACGGACTTTTTTTTTTTTTGATAACTGAGAAATTTTTGAGGGTCCGTGGTGCACGGTTAGAAACTCGGTGAAGAATGGACCCACTCTTCTACCCCCTTCTCTACCTAAATATTAGACTTCTGTCTGTGGCAAGGCTCGAACCCGTGACGTCCGCTTAACCCACACATCACAAGTTGCGCTCTTACCACCGGACCAAAGCCCATCCAACAACATCAAGGACTTTCAACCACCTTAGATGTGGTAAAAAATTTCTATCCATATTTCCTCTGGTTTTGCATTATGCCACTTACGCTTTATAAGAATTTGGTAGAATTCCTCAATATGATACCAAAATATAGATAATGGATTAAACACGAGCAGTAATAAGTACAAAATATTACCAAGTTTGGACAATTCTTTCACAATGGGCATCTAGATGGCAAACTAATTAGAAAGGAGCATCAAGCTTAGAAATACTCCAAAAATTCAAAATATCAAGTTTTGCATGTCAGTTTTACCGTGTAAAGACTCCTAAAAACTTTTAAAAATTACAAGTCCAAAAAGAACAAGGGCACATACTTTAACAACAACAAATAAAAAAAGATAACAGAAAGCTAAAAACGAGGTAGAAAAATACCTGAATTCTGCCACCAGCGTTCCATTCCGTCTCACCATGACGGATTACGATAATCTCAGTGAAATTAGGACTCACATTTTCAGATTTCGCATCTCCGCCACACTCAGGCTGCGATATAACCCTGATTAACAAATTCACATCACAAGTTAGGGCAGGAAAGGATCGAAAATCAAAAATAAAAAAGCACGATTATCCAGATTTAAAGGCAATTAGTACACCTCTTAGAATATAAACACTACATACTTTTCAAAATTTTCTTTAGGTTTCCAATATACGGATATACCTCAAATCAACTGCTTATATGAAAATGTAATTCAAACTTCTAGGCATGACAGCAGTAGGTTCACGTATAGCAACTGCTTATATATAATGAAAGGTAAGCGATGTAAATACAGACCTAGAAGTAGAATCAGCCATGGAAATATGAAGAAGAGGAGGGATTGAATTGAATCTCAAGGCTGGTATTCTGAGAGTTTGCTTGGAAATTGCAGCAACTGGTACTGGTAACAATTTTGAGCAACAAAAATTGCTGGTCTGTGAGTGGCGGAGAAGCAGATGAATGTCAGGCTTTAGTGATTTCCCATAACGAAATGAGATCATCTCCGGCTCCGTAGAGAATTTGTATTCCTGTTACTGATGAAAATAACAAAACTAGATGGGCTTACGGATCTGGGCCAGCCTAATAGGGGTGTAAAATTTTCGATGGGCTGAGAGAGAGCTAATCTTTTGAACTTTGAAAAATAGAAAAGAGTTAAAACATTAATGAGGCAAAATAATTATAAGGGAAAAGGGTTTGATATACCCCTCAACTTTGTCATTTGGAGTTGATATATTCCTCGTTATGAAAGTTGCTCATATATATCCTTATCGTTATACAAACGGCTCACATATACCCCTGCCGTTACAAAATGAGCTCACATATACCTTTCATTTAACGGAAGTGAAAAAATTAATTTAAAATTTATATTTTTTACTTTTAATTTTTTTTTAAAAATTATTTAGGAGTATATATCATTCTTTTATCAAAGTTCAAGGTATATTTCAATTTTTTTCATACATAAATTATTTTTGACTTCTTTTATTATAATTATTTGAGTTTCTTATTCTTATTTTTTTCCCTTTCATTCCTTAGTGTAAAGAAAAACTATTTAAAACTATTTTTTATGTCTATATTGTAATTTATTTTTTGTATTCGAAGAAAAAAAATTGGTCATCTACAATAAGTTTTACAAGAATATTAGTGAAACTTAAATAAATTTGATCATCAAAATAATAATTCTAAATTAGTCATTAAAATAAAAAAAAGTAAAAAAAAAGTATGTTTGACGAGAATTAATCTACTCATATGGGATTATATTTTTTAGAAAAAAATAATAAAAAATTAGATTAAAATTATTATTTTTTTCATTTTCCGTTAGAGGAAAAGGGTATATGTGAGCCATTTGTTTATAAGTAGGGGTATATATGAGCCACTTTCATAACAAGGGGTATATCAGCTCTAAATGACAAAGTTGAAGGGTATATCAGACCCTTTTCCTTAATTATAATTTGCTTAAACTATGATTTGTAGCTATATGTTAAAAGGGGAGAAAGGCGAGCGAGGTTGGAGAAGAAGAACTGAGGAAAAAAGTGAATTGCATTTGTATATCTATTGGATTATTGTATATATGTACTAGGATATATATGTATCAATTATTTTATTTGTATACTTGTTGGTTAATTGTATATGTATTAAAGAATAAAATTTGTATACAAATACAATTTGTATCAATGAAAATTTAGCAAAATTGTAGTCATAGATTAAAAATAATCAAAATTATAGCGGTATTATATTAAATATTCTAAATGTTTGTTATTTGACATAATTTTCCCTTTTTTGGTTCACTATTTAGAGTTTCAAATTTCAAAATAATAAAAAGAATTATCTTCTGTTCTTTCTTCTAACCCTTCTCTCCGCAAGTCTTTATTCCCCTCTCCCCAATCTTTTATCATTTTTTTCTTTAATTTGTATAGTGAATTTAATTGTTGACTGCTTTCAAAGTATTGTCACCTCTCTAAAAATAATCACTTCCACTTTTTCACAAAGAATCACCTGATTTGACTTGACATGAAGTTTAAGAAATAAAGAAGATTTTAAATCTTGTGATCCTAAATTAAAGTTATGTCAAAGATACAATATTGTCTTCTAATCTTGTGGTCTTAAACATGTTACGTGGAAAATTAAAATTAAAATGTTACCAAAAAAGAAGTCATTCTTTTTAAAACAGACTAAAAAGAAATAAGTTATTTTTTTTAAACGAAGGGAGTATAAATCTTCTAAAGTTTTAAAATTATTTTTATGATAATATATAACTTGCTCAGAAATCATTTATTCATTATCATGGCAATTGACAAAATCTCATGGAACCAAATCAAATGATAATAAAATACACTCATATATACTTTTACAATCTGAATACGCCTCAATATTTAACCATTCTTCTTAGGATATGGATGCAACATATTCCTCTTAATTGTATATCAAAAACATTGAATCTGCCAAACACAGGCCTTATAGTAAGCATGGGATATACTCTAGTTATAGCATATCCAAATTACAAGTGGTTTATGTACTATTCCTATATATGCATTATTACAACTTTTGTCCAACAATCTCTTCATTTCAAATATAGTCGAAAACTCGTTCAACACTATTAAAAATAGTTGATCCAAAATAATTATTATTTTTACAATATAAATAATTACTTTGTTTTTATGGATCACGTAAAAAAATATGACAAGTAAAATAAATCAGAGCGGGTACGGATAAAATAATGTGGCCATGTGTTTGTGACTTATAATTAATTATAAATAATTATATCTAACTATATATGTAATGTGACCATGTGTTTGTGACTTATAATTAATTATAAATAAAATATAATTGGATGCGTAACTAATAATACTACTTTGATCTTTTTCATATTGAAAGTCATATAAGAACGAAGTTTCAACTCTAACCCACCAATGTTCAAATAAGACTGAGCACTTTACCAACTTGTAATTTGTTTTACTCGTCCCAATTATAATATAATTTCTCTTGTTTTTTTTTTCCATCCTAATTGATGGGATAATTAATTAATAGTACGATATTTGGTATAACGTCTATTATTCTTGTATAGCTCATTTGAAAAGCAAATAAATAGGGTAAGTAGTCAACTTTGAGGAATTACCCTGAAAATCAAACACCAAAAATTATATTAAATTTTGGACATATAAAGAGATTAGAGGGGCTAAATATAAGGAGACACTGAATTTAACATTGTTATTTCAAGTCATAAGTCATACATAAGAGACTAATAGTTGTTAGGTAGATGATTTGGAGTTAAGCTATACATTTATTTTATTCTCCATAAGTAATATCACATTTAATAGTTGATTTAGGAGGGAAATTATATTATTCAGGTATAAAATCAATACAATATTTGATTTGCACTTATGTAGAATAAAAAATGAAATAACTAATCTCTAATTGATTAAGGAAAAATTGTATATAATAGCAAACTGTTAATTCAAATTAAATTCTATAAATATACTTTGATTTAATTGTACCCTATATCAAACTATTGCTATTTTCGCCTCTCTCCCTGGTGGAATCTCACTAGTCACTCTCGTTTGGTGGCGGTCTCGCTCGCCTCTCTTGCTTATATACAAAGATAAATGTATAAAATATGTTTGTGTTTGTATAAAGCGAGAGAAAATTGTATATATACATATATTTTCGTTTCCCTCTCTCTCCTCTCTCTCCTCTCGCTTGCCACTCTCCCAATCTCGCTCGTCACCCTCGCCTCTCTCGCTTATACAAACAGAAAGGAAATGTATAAATTGTGTTTTTGTTTGTATAAAGCAAGAGAAAATTGTATATACACATGCAAATACATATATCTTCATCCTATTCACTTATAATTATAAAATACAAATATTTCCTTGCCCAATTTTCTTTTGTCTCTCTCTTACTCGTTTTATACATACACAGATTATACAATTGATCTTTTGTAAAAAACTAATTTCTTTTGTAAATGTATATCAAATTATACAACTGTTTTCTTTATGTATGTATAGCAAAATATACATATTTATGTATGCTATGGAGCGCAATTATGTAAACTATATAACTATAGCATATGAATACGATTTTTATGTTTGCTATATGTGAAAGTTACTCGATGATTAATATCTACATAAAATAATACTCCCTCTATCCCATTTTATGTGACACTTTTCATTTTTCGAGAGTCAAACAGTTTAATTTTGGCCGAATATTTGCGTATGAAATCTTCAAAATTTTTGAAATGAAATTTATATATTTGTAAACTACGTAAAGAGTACTATAAAATTGATAATTCAAAATGTTAAACGGATCTATGAAAAACTTACGGCTAAAAATAGACTTGTTTGAATCTCGAAATATAAAAAGTATCACATAAAATGAGACGGAGGAGTACATATTTTCAACGTATTGACGTAAAGCCCCACTAGGTCACCAGGATTTCATCGAGACGGTTCAAAGGTACACAGTAATAAAATATTTTAAAATAGCAATTGGATACAACAGACTTTTGATTTTTTGACCATTTTGCCTCTACTTTCTAAAAATATAAAAAGATTTTGTCAACAACCCAAACGACATGTATAATCGGTTAGCAGCCATCGAGATTATGTCATGACTAAAAGTGTACAAGGAATTTTATGTGTATAAATAAAGCACATTTCACCTAAATTAATGAATACAAGCCAATATTTAAGCTGTTATTCTTTTTCCTCAGTCATAAAACTTAAGAACATTATGGCTAAAATTTTCATAGCTGCACTAACTTTATTAGTAACCCTTCAAGTTTTACATATTCCTATAGCTTTTGCTGCTACAACAGGAAAGAAAATAACAATTTTGAGCATCGATGGAGGTGGTATCAGAGGAATTATTCCTGGCACCATTCTTGCTTTCCTTGAATCCAAACTTCAGGTACTCGTCAACCACTTTAATTATCTACGTGCTACAATAATAATACTCAGTTATAGAGTCAGAATTTAAAAATACACGTCACCTATGCTATGATTTGAATTTACTATATTGATTTTTTAAGAGAAATTTGTGATGGTAATTGTAGGAACTTGATGGACCAAATGCAAGAATTGCGGATTATTTTGATGTTGTAGCTGGAACAAGCACAGGTGGATTAATAGCCACCATGCTAACAGCTCCAAACAAAGATAATCGTCCTTTATATGCAGCAAAAAATATTACAAATTTCTACATGGATCATGGCCCTAAAATATTTCCTGAGAACAGGTTAGATGAGTAATTATTAATCCAGTGTGTTATTTATTTATTTTTTTCTTTGTGAAAACAAAAATATTAATGACATGTTATGTTTACATATATGTTACTAATGCAGTCGCAGCAGCTTCTTGAAAAGGCTAACAAATATATTTGGGGGGCCAAAATATGATGGAAAATATCTAAGAACGTTGGTTAGATCGATATTAGGCAATCTTACTGTAACACAAACATTGACTCAATTAGTCATCCCATCTTTTGATATCAAGCGCCTTCAAGCCGTGGTCTTCACAACTAGTGATGTATATACGATCTCGATTTTCAACTTATATGATGTCAGTATGCAAAACTTAAACTCATTCGTTATAATTTTTATTTCGTTGTACAGGCCAAAACACATGTCTCTAAAAATGCTTTACTATCGGACGTCTGCCTTAGTACCTCAGCAGCACCCACTTATTTCCCTGTACATTATTTTGAAACAAAGGATTCTCAAGGCAAAACACGTACATTTGATCTAGTTGATGGTGGTGTAGCTGCAAATAATCCCGTGAGTAACATAAATATTTTTTTATTTTTTTTGTATCAAATAATTTTACTAGTGATTAATCGAACAATTGTATTTACAGACCCTAGTAGCAATAACTCAAACTTCAAAAGAAATGATGTTGGGTAAATTGCAAAACGCGGGGTTGAAACCCATGGATTGCAAGAAAATGTTGGTTCTATCACTAGGCACAGGTATAGCCAAAGATGAAAAGAAGTATAGCGCCGCGGCGGCTTCAACGTGGGGTGTACTTGGTTGGTTGTACAACAATGGTGCAAGTCCATTACTAGACGTTTTTGGTGATGCAAGTTCTGATATTGTCGATGTGCACCTCTCTACCATATTTCAGTCCCTTGATAGCGTAAACAACTATCTTCGAATTCAGGTATGACCAAATTTCACCATTTAACATGAACTAGAACATGATTTTTGAAAAAAGGGTCTGAAAAATACTATTTTCTTCTTTTTTAAAAAGACTGACCTCATTTACTTTTTGATCTGTTTCAAAATGAAACACCTCTTTATAATATTTTAATTTTAACTTTCCACGTGACATATAAAAGACCACAAAATTAAAGGGCAATTTTTGACATAATTTTCATTTAGGACCACAGGATTCAAAAGTTTTTTTATTTTTTGAACTCCGTGCCAAGTCAAACTAGACTATTCTTTGTGAAACGGAGAGAGTACAACTTTGAACGAAATTGTTGTTACGATATCAAACTTTATGGAGGACCCCCTGCACTATTTAATAGTAAATTTTAAATGTATATATCTGCCCACGTGGACATATTATTGTTTATAATTATGCAATATTTTTTATGTCCACGTGGGGACATATATACCTTTAAAATAAACTATCAAATAGTGCAGGAGTAAAATGCCTTTTCCAAACTTTGGTATTGTTACAACAATTTTAATCAAAGTTCAAATATGTTTCAGACATTTTTCCCTTGTTGAAACTATATAACACTAACTTGTTACGTCAAAGTTAAGATTATATATAAATTTCGATGATATACTTGATGTTGATTTTTTTTAAAAATAAAATAAAATGTGTAGGATGATAGTTTGAGTGGGGATGCTGCATCTATGGATGTTGCAACGAAAAAGAACATGGATGCACTTGTACAAATTGGTAATGATCGATTGAAGAAGGGTGTTTCAAGGGTTCATTTAGACACTGGACGTTATGAAGAAGTTAGTGGAGAGGGGACCAATGAAGAAGCACTTATTCGTTTTGCTAAGTTGCTTTCAGAGCAAAGAAAAATTAGGCAACCAGTTGACGAGGTCGTTTCCACTAGAAAAATACTCTAAATAATTTCTATTGTACCAAAAATAGAAAACTACTCTTACAATTACTATTTCATTTTGCTTTTAATTTTCATACATAGGTTGAAGACTTCTTTTTAAGTTTATTTATACGATTTGGATAAAGGTAGACGTGGCTTGCTTATCACTTATCATGTACGATTAATGCTTTTCAAAAGACAAATAAATTAGTACTTATAATAAGATGACATCTAATTTGGCAACTGGCATTTGTCTTTTTATAATAATCTCTATTCCTCAATTTGAAGGGTATGAATTTTGCATTTTATCCTACAATTCTGATATGAAACTCCAGTATTCGTCGATTCTTTAATAAAAAATAATGATCATTATGCATGGTATGGAAATAACTTAGAAAGAACATCTTTAAGAGTGTATTTCGTTAGAATATCCTGTCTAGCGGTTATATGTTGATGTTAGTTAGAGTTAGATATGGATTGACTTGCCCACCACTTTAACAGGCGCTATCTAGTCATGTAAGTTTGACTGATCTTCTTAATTTTATTTTTTTTTAAAAAGTATAAATTCTAACCTAAAAATATTAATATAAATATTTATAAGATAATATTTTATATTGTTGCTAACCAAATAACAAATCATAACTATATCTCAAATATAAATTTATTAAATTCTAATCATTATTACATGTTTATACTTGTTAGTAATGCCCACTAAGTAGAGGATTTTCTCATTGCTTTGTCGCTTTCAACACAAATTTAGTTGCATAAAATGTATGTCTACTTATGGACTTAGTACTAGTTTTGTGATTTTTGGTTCCAGTTTGACTTTAAGAATTTGATTATATAGCTTTGTGTCATTTTCTTAAACGTTTTACATCTAGTATTATTCAATATAGAAATCTTGTTAGCCCACAAACTTATACAAAAATAAATAAATTTTGACCTTTTTTTTTCTTCAATCGAACACATTTTATTAGAATCTCTCGAACTTACAAAGTCACAATAACAAAGTTGGGAGCCAAAAATTAAAGTTCAAAAGAAAAGTATGCATTGTTTCCAATTAAATTATTAAGTATTTTCAAAGACGATTTATTTTTATGTTTTGAAATTTTGTGGCAGTCAGGGATCAGCCCGTATATGTTACTGTATAACATCTGTTAAAACATTTCAACATTCACTAAACCACAAACCCTTACACTAGAGGATGAAAGTAAAAATTATGGATAACACATAAACATTATTCTTAATTTGGCTTCAGCGAATAATTGTTCTCTCTAACTTTGAGTTTGCACAAGTAGACACTTAAACTAGTAAAAATTTGAACAAATACTCACACGTGTACGTCCTATATGACATAATATACGTAGGATGTCATGTATGACACAAAATTATCATGTTAGGTATCATATAGGATGAATATGTTATGTCTATTTATTTAATTTTATACAAGTTTAAATATTTACTAGTGGATACCCATTAAAAGTCATAATTATCTGCTGAGGCCACGACAAAAGTCATGTTTAATTACTCCCTCCGTTTCACAAAGAATGACTTAGTTTGACTTGACACGGAGTTTAAGAGTATAAAGAAGACTTTTGAATCTTGTGGTCCTAAATTAAAGTTAGGTTAAATGTACAAAATTGCCCTTTGATCTTGTGGCCTTAAACATGTCACGTGGAAAGTTGTTACCAAAAAAAGAAAGAGGTCATTCTTTATGAAACATACTAAAAAGGAAAGTAGGTCATTTCTTTTGAAACGGAGGGAGTATGTATTATGCCTAAAAAAATATTGGGCGAGATTTTACTTGTAAAAGGTCAACCAAGCCCATTATAAGACTCCCAAATTTCCTATAGCTATTCACTCTGTATACTCCTCTTCTATTCATTCATAAAGATTATTTTCTTTAAATATGTTAATTAGAGTTTGATTGTAAGGCTTGCCAAATAAATATATGATGAGTTAAGTAGTTTTTGTGTTTGACTCCCTTTTTTGTTATTTTTAATACTTTTCTTTTTTTTATTTATAAGTTTTTTAGTTGGTCAAACATCACAAATCTCGTAAGTTTAGAAGCTAATTATTTTTTTTCATGTGAATTTTCAATATTACGAATCTTACCAAGGAGCGGCTCAACATTATTGGAGATCTAAAGCCAAATTTTAATTAGAGGCTTATATTCTAAATAAATTTATCTGTATTTATTTCAAATTTATTGTTGTTACACTTTTTAGATGCATGCAAATTTTACTTGATATTTTTTATAAATAATTTCTTTGAAAAAAAACTCATCCATATTATTAATTTTATATTAAATTTTATCAATTCAATGTCAAGACAATCATTATATGAATTGTTAATTTTATTTATTTTATAAGTAATAAGTTGACACCTTGAACAACTTTATTTATTTTATAAGTAATAGGTTGACACATTTTCAAGGGGTTCACGAAATAAAATAATACATATACTTTTTAAAAATATCTCTTTTATTACAAAAATATTTTTTTAAAATTAAAATTAAACATATGATTTCTTTTTAGTAAAAATTGAGGCCTCCCAAAATTGAGGTCCTAAGACATATGCTTATTTTTTATGCACAGAGTCGGCCTTGTCTTACCGGATAGAATTTAGACTTTGAATATATGTATTTAGCTTGTTCAGATGAATGTATCTTGGGTTAAAATTAGATATAATTTGTTTTAGATACATTGTATTAATGTGAACTCACATATTTTGTTAGTCAAACGTACAAAATTACCCTTAATATTGTGACCTTAAACATATTAAAGTGTAATTAAAATATTATAAAAAAAAAAAGAGGTCATTCTTTTATAAAGAGACTGAACCTGCCGTACAATCACAATGACAAGGATATACTCAAAACTTATCTAACCCAATTTTGAATTAAACGGAAGGAGGGTTCAGTAGAGAGGAGGCCAGGTCGTGAAGGGATCTGCTCCAATATTTGATCTCATTAAACTCAATTTAGATTATTTGCTTGATGATATGATCAGGATTAATTAAAGCGAAAAAGAATTGAAAAAATATTTTAACTTTCGTCGAAATTGTCGTTAAGATACCAAATTTTATGAAGGACTTTTTACCTTGCACTATTTAATAGTGTATTTTAAAGATATATATGTGCCCACATGGATATGTTACTATTTATAATTATGCAATATTTATAATATCCGCATAGGCACATATATATATATTTAAAATACACTACTATTAAATAGTGTATGAATTAAAAAGTCTTTTCCAAAAAATTTAGTATCGTTACAACAATATCGATCAAAGTTCAAATATATTTGACCTTTTTTTCTTAATGAAACTTAAATAATAATATGTGATCAACGCTAAATAAGGACTGACATAAATTAATGGGAATGCATACACCAAATCACCAGATATTATATAGAAACATAAAATACACCACATAATCACGTAACGTGTTTTAATTCCCTAATAAGATTAATAGGAGAGAGGCAGAAATATTTTATTTGTAACGTGGAGCTTTAAGGAATAGAGATGCATGGAATATTAAAATTTGTAGTCAATAATACAGACGGAAAAAGAGGATCAAGTCACATGTAAATTACCTAGAATATGGAAGGAGAAAAAAAAGAATTCATCAAGTTCTAACAAACACCATTCGAAATCCAAACAAGAGAGCAAATGTGAATATATAAATGGATCTAAATTATACTATTAACAATACAAATTTTTATTTTTATATCATGTTATTTTGTTAAGATTAGTTTATTCAAAGTTATTGATCATCAATTCTTATACTCCCTAAATTTTAATTTCTTTGATCTATTTTCCTTTTATTACGTTCAAAAAAGAATGATTTTTTCTTCTTGTCGCAATTCTTTAATTTCAACTGTGCACTGTTGCACATGACATGTATAAGATCACGATCAAAGTACATTTAGGCGTTTGACATAAGATCACATAATTCAAATGTCCTCTTTGTTTTATTAAACTCTGTGTCAAATTAAAACAAGACAAACAAATTGAAATTAACCGAGTGAGTGAAAAGGTATGTAAATCTTGTTTACGCCGTATATAGTGTGTATGAAACTTGTATAAATCTTGGTGTTGGCAAGCTATAAGCCTTTGAGAAGCTGTATCATTGTCCTTTGATACAGTATGGGTAGGACTTTTATAGTTGCACTATTAATCACTTTTCTAGTACTGTTGCAACAATATCCTATAGCTTGTGTAGCTACTAAACGAAAGACGGTAACGATTTTAAGCATTGATGGAGGTGGTATTAGAGGCATTATTCCTAGCACTATTCTTGCATTCCTTGAATCCAAACTTCAGGTATACTTATTGGTCAGCCATTTTATCGTACTCATATCCATTGCGCGCTAGCTACTTTTACATATTTTAGTATGATGAGCTATATCTATACTCAAAACTCTTTATGGCTATGTTAGGAACTTGATGGAGCCAATGCAAGAATTGCAGACTATTTTGATGTAATAGCTGGTACAAGTACAGGTGGACTTGTAACCACAATGCTCACAGCTCCAAACAAGGATAATCGCCCTTTATATGCTGCAAAAGATATTAACAACTTCTACATGGAACACAGCCCTAAAATCTTTCCTCAGAGCAGGTAATTACAATAATTGTTAGAGTTTCTAAATTTTCATAAGTTCAATTGCTGCACACTAAAAGGCGAATTTAGTATTTGAAATTGGTGGATTCAACTAAGCTTCAATTTAAACTTCAGTTACATTTAATTGTATGGATTAAGGCTTTATTGATGACAGATTTTTATATATGTGTAATGTTGAAGCCGCAACAACTTCATGAAGAAGATGTTAAATTTATTTGGTGGACCAAAGTATGATGGTGAATACCTGAGATCGTTGGTTAGGTCGGAACTAGGCAATCTTACTATGAAGCAAACATTGACGCATACACTTATTCCAACTTTTGATATCAAACGCCTTCAACCCGTCATTTTCACAACTACTGATGTATGTTCACTATTAATTACGATTAATTCAATTCATGTCTACATATTTATATTTACACTGAACAGGCCAGAGTAACTGTGTCTAAGAATGCACGCCTATCAGACGTTTCTCTTGGTACTTCAGCAGCACCCACTTATTTCCCTGTACATTATTTTGAGACTAAGGATGCTCATGGAAAAATACGTACATTTGATCTTGTTGATGGAGGTGTAGCTGCAAATAATCCTGTGAGTATTCATTTGAATAAGAGCAGATCGACTGTTTGTATTCAACATCTTAGAAACTTTATTCGTACAGCAAACAACATATCAAATTCTTTGTAAGAATTCAGATATTTGAACTATGCAGAATTAATGTTCTTTGAATATACTGGCAGACTCTACTAGCAATTACTCACATTTCAAGAGAAATGATGACGAGAAGACTGAAATATGAGGATATGAAAACTGTGGACTGCAAGAAAATGTTGGTTCTATCACTGGGCACTGGCACAGGCAAGAATAAAGAAAAGTACAATGCTGCCACAGCTTCAAAATGGGGTCTTCTTAGTTGGATGTACAATCATGGTGCCATTCCATTGCTAGACATTTTTACTGATGCAATTACTGATATTGTGGATATACATGTTTCAACTATGTTTCAGTCCCTTCACAACCACAAGAATTACCTCAGAATTCAGGTTTGATCATCAACTTTAATTAGTTATAAGCATTCCCTCTTGACGGTCAAACTGATACGTGTCAGATTCTTCAAACACAATAATATTTTTGAAAAGTACGAGCAATATAACTTATACACATGTACATATATATGTTTTTCATCATGACTTAATAAATTTGTACAGAATGATAGTATGATCGGGGAGGCGGCATCTATGGATATTTCAACCATAGAAAACATGCAGACACTAGCGCAGACTGGTAAAGATCTGCTGAAAAAGCCTGTGTCAAGGGTCAACTTGGAGACAGGCCGCGTTGAAGCAGTTCGAGGGGAAGGCACCAATGAAGAAGCTCTTACTCGCTTTGCTAAGTTGCTTTCAGAGGAAAGAAAGTTTCGACGATTAGAGACATGAAACTTAAAAATTATTATAGATTGAGAATTTGTTCCTGTACAACACTTTGTCAAAAAATTATCAAGAGAGCACCTTTATAAAATTGTAATGAAGTTTTATAATTTCTTCATTTCGTTTGTCAAATTTCAAAACATCATATTTTAATTGCCTAGCTAGACCACTTCTTCGAAACATTATACTTCAATTATACGTTCCACAAAGCAATTTTATCTGGAGTTAATAGTCACTAGTAGTTTATTTTAAAAAAAAGTTCACACTGCAGAATCTGAGAGCATATAGCTAGCCAAGGCCTAAGAAAGCTGAAAGCGCACAAATTTAAGGAACGTACAGGTTGTGAAAAACAAATTGACATTGAGCAAACAAAGATTCATGTAGTTAACGCTGTATAGAGGCACATTTTTGTTATATGTTTGTCAAAGCTTTGCTTTGTGAATTCATTCAGCTGCTTTACATTACACAGCTATCATAAAGTACTTGAAAGATTGATAGATTAACTAATACAGCTTTCAAAGGGCTTCAATATCTTTGAATTTGGTCATTGTATCGGTATAGTTGTCATTGTAGCTCCATTTTTGTTATTAATATACAAAAGATAAGATCCAAGGTCTGCAGGGCAATTTCCCTGGACTATAAACATGTCTTCCTCTCTTCTAAGCATTGAGGAGGGACAGTACCTCGTGGCTCCAACTCCCTATGCCTCCAAGCTATCTACAGAGCACATTGAGAAAGGTCTGTGATGTATTTACGAGTCGAGCTCTCTTTAGAAAACCACATCAAAATAAAGATGAGTAATCCTAAATAGAACTTTGGAAGATGATGTAGCTTGCTTCCAAGCCACTGCACCACATGGGCATGTACTCATAGTAGTCGGCCCAGAATGCCTCTGTTCTTCAATGGGATGAACGAGGGATGACCATTGGAGTTGAATGAGCAAAATAACACAGTCCCATTGCTATGTTAGAATATGGATGATGTCATTGCTGCTGTGTAGGCATAAAGTTTAGGGGCAGGCAGACATTTAAGTGAACTTGCCCATTTGAGGACTCCATTCTTTAGATCACAATTTGTACTTCATTGCCAGATCTTTCCGAGTGCTATCTTTCTAATGATACATGCACCGCCTCAAGTTTATAACTTAGCTGCTCTCTTTGAGAATGTAACTTTTCCTGTCAAAGGTATACTATGGGATGAAGAAACACAACCAGCAAAAGAGGAAAGGGAAGAAAGGGACTGAATATACGTACTGTTAGTCTTATCCCGTCAACTTGCTGGACAAAAGAAGGAACTTCTGGCTGATGCGACATTCTAACAAATGGATGTTCTAGCAACATGCTAGCTGATGGCCTCTCTGCTGGATTTCTACGGAAACAACAATGCAAAAAATCTTTCCCTTCTAGTGATAATGTTTCAGGTATTGGTGGGGTATCTTTTAGAACCTTGAACATTGCTGCAGCCTGCCATAGTTAAATTAATTGATAGAATCAAAGATTTGTAAGTTTAAGAGTTTAAAGAAAGCACTGCATGGTCTTGCTCTAGGGTGAAATTTTACAAAAAAAAAAACTTGCACAAGTAGAGTATAAACTATACTCAAGTGGCTATGATTTTTCAGCTGCTTGACATTCCTCCATTTCTGATGTTGAAAAGTTCATAAAACAATTAGTGATTTGATAATTCATAATTTGATTTTCAGTTTCGACCAAAGGCAAATCTAAACACAGTGAAAGATATCTTTAACTCTGTTAGATGGCCAATGACAAAAATAAAGGTACATTGGGAGAAATCGGATATTTGGTTACACTTATGCCCTGGTCTAATGGAATACCAGCTGCACAGCTAGAGTAACAAATTCATATGACCCCTCGAAACAAGAAAATGTAGCATGATTAGTTTTTATTTGCTAAGTTCTTGGAACCATGTGAATCTAAGAGGGCATGTCAAGAAATGGATCTCTGCCAGGAAAGATCACCTACGAGCTAAAAAAATGCAGAAATAAAGTCCTTACAGCTTCATATTCACTCCAAGGAGGTTTGCCATTCAGCATCTCAATTATAGTACAACCCAAACTCCATATATCAATAGCTAAGGCAAGATCGCTACTATTATCTCTCTGCATGACAGAGTGCATAAGCTGCAGGAAGCAGAAAACATAAGCTGTGGGAGGTGAGAAAACATAATTAGAAAGATGTGCTGTTGAAGGGAAGTACCTCAGGAGCCATCCAATATGGACTTCCTTTTAAAGAGAGATTAGCTGAGTGCCCGTTTAGCTGCATAACAACACTTGAGGTTCAAAGAAAAATATAACGCTAGCAAAAGTCTGGCAACAGCCAGTCTGTTAGTCTAAGATCTTTTGATTTATACATCTTAGAGTGACGACACAGAAAAATTGTTACAACTTTTGTTGTTGTTTTTCTGAACATAACATTCTTGTTTTTCATAGAAGCAGAAGAGAATGTTGTCTTCAAAACATTTACAGCTATTATTACAAAAAAAGAAAGAGGTTTAAAACACCCATATTTCTCCACAATGCTATAGATGAAGCATCTAAAAACGCATATTAACACTCCACTATGAAAAGATTTACCATGTAAAGCACAAAGATCTATGGATCAATCATTACATTCTACTAAATAGAACATTATTTACTTAAAAAAACTGCAAACTGAAAAAATGACTTGAGATAGAGTAACGTACATGCTTAGCCATCCCAAAGTCTGCAAGTTTGACAACCCCATAAGCATCAACAAGCAAATTAGCCCCTTTAATGTCCCTGTACAAGGAACATTTCAAAAATGGTTCTTCAGAAGGTTCTATATATTATATCTATCATAGTTGAATATCTGACTATTACCTGTGAATGGTCTTTTTACTATGCAAGTACGCTAACCCGCAAAGAATATGGCGAGTGAAATTCCTCACAATAGATTCTGTAATTTCCCCACAATGGTCTTGGATAAATTTATTGATAGAACCAGGATGAACATATTCTAGATAAATGTAAAAGCGGTCATCAACCTGCAATATCAAAGAATAAAACACAATCACTGAACAGTATGTACAAGGATGAATTAAGTTTATAACTTGTAACAATTTCTTACTATTTCACTGCCATAATACTGGACAATGTTTGGGTGCTTGAGGTGGCTGAGAACATTGATTTCCTGGACCAACATAAAGAATAAATGTTGAAAAACATTTCAAGCTTGAAATTTATGGGGCAAAGATAATGTTCTGCATTGAAATGACATTCAGCTTCAAGTACTCATGAAAATAGCCAGGGAACTGCTCTGTCAAATGGTATTAAGGTTTGATCATTCATGAATCATGACCATTATGCTCGATAACTGGTGCTTCTAATTCTGAGCATGCTTTCAATTCATCAGTTAAGAGGCAGACTATTGAGATTTTGAATATTCTAAACCATAGTGATTACGTTAATCAATCAAGCAAGTTGTATATCTATATATCTACTAAAAAACATGGATATGTAAAACTAATATCCTGAGAAAGCCAAAAAACGCTGCAGGTTAAAGTGAAAAGGTATGGAATCTCCACTCATTAATTTGTAACTTAAAGCTGTTAATCCTCAACATAGTTTTCAGTAAGTTAAGACTGTTTGTATGTTCTATTTTACCGTACAAAGCCTTCATTTTCTCCCTTAATTGCACCCTTTCAGTTCCTTTATTGGCCAAGCTTTTTGTAATTGAAATATCACAATTCACAAGCAATAATGCAGATAAACCCCAAACATCAAATATTTCAGCCGATTCAAGCGATGCAGGAGTGCCCATAAATGATTTTTAATAACTCGAATCAAAATCTATACAGAGAATCCAAGTATTCGAGGATTATGAAACAAAGACAGTGAAGGAAATATGACCTGTTCTAGCTGCCTTATAGACTCAGCAGATTTTGGGTCATCTGGTAATAATTCAACTTCTTTCAATGCACATAAAGCTCCTGTCTCTCTGGTTAAGATCATAGTGTTACATTAGAAAATCTTGAAGGCTTTAAGATATATTTATACTATCAGCATGTTATAGCACCATAGAGACATGCAACGACATCCATCAACAAGATTTATATACCTGTTTGATGCTACGTAAACACTTCCAAATGTCCCACGTCCAATAAGCTTTCCTTTTTTCCACTGGCCTTTAATAGGTGATATATCTGCTTTAGGGGTAGGTGGTGAAACGGGATGGGTAGCTAGAGGAGGAAGGGGTAAAGGATGGACATTGCCTTGAACGCAATTCTCACGACGCGCCATTGGGCACTGATCATTTGGTAGTGGATGATGTAAAGGTGAAGTAGATCCACTTGGACTCCTGGATCTTCTCTGAGGACTTAATCTTGGACTGTGAAGAGGAGAGTTATCAACACTAAAAGGATGGTTATAAGAGAAGCCTAAACCATGAGGGGCATCTGAAGGAGGCATCTCAGGGGCAGACCAAACTTGAAAAACACTAGGAGGTGTGACGAAAAGAGGACTCGTTATATGATCACCACTTTTCAGTTGTCTATGTGTAGGACTTGCGTAAGGACTAGTTGGAGCACTAGTCCAAAAGTCAGGAGGGATTCTTTCTGGGACAAGCAACATCCGAGGTGGTATCTTTCTGGACAATGGAGTTGCAGAGTGATCTGTTCTCTTTCGAGCATCTTGGTTTAATAGTCTGCTGAAATATCAAACAAAGAACAAAATCATTAGGTCTACATAATCTGAAACCTACAATATATGACTACAACAACAACATACCCAGTTTAATCCCACGAGTGAGGTTCGGGCAGGGTAAAGTGTATGCAGACCTTACCCCTACCTTGTGCAAGTAGTGAGGTTGTTTCAGATAGACAATCGACTCAAGGGAAACATAAACTCAACATTTATGGAAACATAAGCAGTAGCATTAGCAGGATAGTAAGAAACCCACAGCATAAGAGAAAACAAGTAGGTCAATATAATAAATGACTACACGAGAGTTAATTGCCAGCTACGCCTAGAGAAAAAGAAAATTGTTCTTGTGGATCAACTACATCTTGATTTCAAATTTGACAAATTCAGTCACTAAAAATATCAGAAAATTGTTCAAAACATGATGACCCACAACCAACTACAACCCTAAGAATTTGATTGTAAAATGCACAAATTAATTCATTTGAATAAGAAATTTAGAGACCTAATAATTCGAAGATTAACCTAGAAATCGAATTTACACAAATATAATTGAAACTTGAGCAAAATAAGAAACAATTACTGCAAATATTGAGAAATTTTCACATACCCCTCTCGTGTTGCTCCGCCATTGAAAGCATCCATCCTTTCTCTTTCTATTTCCTCTCCAGCTTTATGATGCGAAATTGCTTCACTAGGCGAAGGAAGTGGGACGCTGGGGGCTTGAACCAAATTAGGATGTTGACGGAGCATCACATGTAATTCCGGCAAAGGAAGGGGTTGCGGCGGCGGACGTTCCTCCGGTTGAGAACTTTCATACGAATACTGAGAATGCCAATCATCTCCGACGTCGACATTGTGGTGGTCACCACCACGGTGTTGGTTCTTCTTCTTCTTACGGGATACTTGGCGCATACGGCTACGGGTGCCGAAGAGAGCTGATTTCAGGGCCGAACGAGCGCCCCCGTGCGTGACGATCACGCTATCATCGGAATGAACTTTTCTGTCGGAGGTAGAGGCACGGGTGGAAGACGAGAAGCTCGGCCACCAATGCATTGCATGAACTTGACGTGACACAGCCAGAAATTCTTAATATGGAGTTTAAAAAATCACCCTATTACCTAGATTAATAATTTTTGAATGGCCCTTGATATCATATCAAGGCCATTCAAAAATTTTGTATATACAAAGGAAAAAGGTATTAAAAAAATCACTAAATTAACATTCTGCATACACCTAACTCCGCCTTCATAGCATTTGTGATCGTTGAGATCACATTATACGTTACATGCATGCACGCATGAAATGATACAATTGAAATTCAAGGTCATGATCATGAAGATGTGTTTAGAGGAAACCTAAAAATGTTATTGAAGATCGAAGATAGATCAAACTCCAAAATAAATGAATTTTATTTGAATGTCTCGTCAATTATAAATAAATTGAATCAGCTATATATATAAAAAAAATATTTAAATATGGAATAGAAGAATAACACTGAATCGAGGAGAAGGAAGGAAAGAGAAGACAAGGAAATTGTCGTCCTCCTTGAATCACCGGAAAATGAAGAAGGGAAGGGAGAGAACACAAAGGAGTTGTTGTCCTCCTTGAGTTATCGTGAAAATGGAGAAGGAAGGAGGCAATTAACAGAATTATGGTAGAAGGTGAATAGAATAACGGGGAAAAATTTAGCACGACGATAACAAACATAAAGGGGGGTCGAGGACAATTATATCAATCCTACGGTCAATATAATAAACATTCAATTCCTTTTATTTAGTATTTATCTTCTTCTAGAGCATTTCCATTTCTGGCTAAAGTCAAATACATCAGATTATATTTATATCATTTGATACGAAATTTAAAAAGATAAAAAATATTTTTTAATTGTTTTGCTTTCAAAATGCCCGTTAAAAGTTAAAATTAAAATATTATGGAAAAAATGTTTTTTTAAATAGATTAAAAAAATCATTCTAAAGTATTATTCCCACGTAGTTGACTAGTTTTAGTATGAAGACCAACGCGGACCCACCTCATTAGGATTAATTTAATTCAATCTTACTAGTCCTATTTTCTTCCTTTTTCATTATTATTTTTTCTGTGTGTTATTTTGCAGTACTTAATAAGACCAAATATAAAGGATCGTAAAATATTAATATACAGCATATGAGTTCGTTCATTAGTTTTTTTTTTTTTAGAATAGAAATGAGAGACAAGAAAATATCTTTGATTACGATTAAAAGGAATAATTTTAAATAGATCAAGATTCAGTTTCGAATGATGCCCCGTTGTGTCGATTAGCAGCGGGATGCTACGTACGAGCTGGTCAGAGACAGAGTCCGATCACTCTTGCGATGCTATGTCATTGTGGTGGCACAAAAATCGCCGAATGGGGGCAGCTTTCATCTCATAGTTGGTATGTGGAAGATTAGTACATCCAAGCACACCGCAACTATTTGTTAATGATTAAAGGAGCAAATATGCATCCCAAATTAATTATGGGTCATCAAATTAGAGATCGTTTGGGTGTGTGAGATAAAAATAAATAGTTATGGAATGAAAAAATAGTAATGTGATAAAAAATTTATGTCTTGTTTAATTTAGTTGTCATATTTGAGATAACTTATTCCACAATTTACACCATATTGATGGGATTAGTTATCTCATATACATAATGCGAAAAGTATTTCAGAATAGCTAATCTCAAAATAACTTATCACGTGATGACTTATTCCAACTAAACGATCCCTCAAAAATGGGAAGTGATCATTATATTTTGGTGATTCTTTTTATTATGTTTATTATAATGTGTTCATAGTTGAGTGAACCTACATCTTTATTTCTTTTTGTCTTGTAGCACAAATGAAAAAGGAATTTGCAAATTGCAACATCTCAAGGGGACAAAGATTTAATTTGTACGGCATAATATGGATTAAAGAGAGACAAATGTGATTATGGTCTACCAAAAAGAGCTTTCAATATTATTAATTGCAGAGACTAATAGTTCAATAGTCACCACACACAAAAAGAAAGACCATAATCTATACACTTCTTTTAATTGATTCGGTACTAGTCCTCATTTGCTCTAGTCACTCTTTGTTCCCAAGTCTTTAAGGGATTGTATTAGTCAAAAAATTAATAGAATGTATTGGTAAAAATAATGCATCAATGAATTATATGTATTTGTAATATATATTTGGGAAAATATTATAATTTTGGTATAAACTAGAATTACAAAGTACTTGTAAATAACTTGTTATAATTACTGTGTCGTGACACAAGTCACTGCCTTAAAAGTGATTTATTATGCATTATTTGATTTGATGCATTAATTAGTAGATAACTTATTACAAACACGGTGTATTAATGCAAACATTATTATGTTAGAATTATTAATATATTCTAGTGAAACTTTCGCATATAGCCACTAAAAATAACTTAATTATGTTTCATAGTTATAATGTGCTAATTATGATTCGTAGCTACATGTTAGAGGGAGGAGGAAGGGCAGAGAGTAGAGGGAGACGAATTATATATGTATATTTATCAAAGAATTGTATAAATGTAGTTGGTATACATATGTATTTGTATATCTGACGAGCGAAAAAGAATGTTACATGACTAACCGTAATAATTTGTGACCATTGTTATTGTATACTCAATGTATAACAAGTATATAATAAATATGATAAGTTTACAAATTGATTCTACAAAAATTATAAAATGATATATACGGTATATTGTGAATATTATTGGGTCGTCGTTGAGTAGTGTAAGAATCCTCGTATACAATCAACTAGTAAACAAGCGCCGGGGCCCAACATGGATAAAAGTTATATAATAATTAAATAACAAATAAATGTAGCGATGAAATAGAGGGTAGAAATAAAACAGCTCTTTTTTAAATTTAAGTAAAAATAAACAGAGCAGAGGTAACATTAGGGCTAGGAAGGTTCAGTCAGTTTTTTTTAAAATTTTTTTATAGCATTTCAATTTTTCGGCTATTTTATAATGTATAACCAAAATTAAAGTTTTAAAAGCATTCCAATACTAATTTTTTGATGTCGTGCGGATATTTTAAGTTATCAATTATTGTAATTTATAGTACTTTTTATTTAAAATTTTAATAAAATATGTTACTTTCTATATTCGAGAGTTCAACCAATTCTTTTATGTGTTCTAAATATTTTAAATTGATTATGATTTTTAGTAATTTTTAGGTCATTTTCAAATAATATGTGTTACTTTTTTAGTCCCATTTTATGAGGCACAATAGAATTTTGGGAGACAACTAAATTTTTGTTAGCAAATAAAGCTTGATATTCACAAGAATGATATCTGAAGAATTTAGGATCGGATGTACTAATTGAAGTCGGTAGTTGTACTAATTACTATTTTGTCCATCCACTTTTAGTTTTCATGTTGCGTTTTTCGAAAGTCAATTTGACTAATTTTCAAAGTTAAATTAGATTACATTAAATCGATATCTTGAACCAAAAAAATAGATATTTAAGAACTACACAAAAAATACTATGAATTGCGATTTTTCCATATCAATATGATGAAAAAATCTATCATAAAATGTTAGTTAAAGTTTCTATAGTTAAATTTAAAAAAGAAAATCATAACAATTAAAAATAAACGAAAAAAATATACGATAAAACGTAAAATTGGTGATAAAACTGTCAACTGAAGCGGACCAATTAGGGGATGAATGTGGAATACCTACCAGGATCCCTACTTAACTTTGTATGTTGAATGGCAAGAATTAAAGTGGGTCATAAATGTGAATACGAATAAGCAAGCCTTGTTGACGGAGTGCAGATGAAATAACGAAAATATGAATACGAAATATATTTACGTAAATTAACACTAAATTGAATGGAAAAACTAAAAGCCTAAAAATTGAGTAATTGACTGAATTAAAAATAGAAATTAAAAAGTGACACGCATGTCTAAGTTCGATCTTGATACCTTATGCATAAAAAGTTATGCTGCAACCAGCTGGACTAAGTAAGCAGGACAACCCTAAGCTGCTGTTGTAGCCTCTTAGTACAAAATATATAGGAAAATTGGGCCATGGCTGCAGGGAGAGTGTAAAAAATAGTCATTTTTGGGATCCTATTTAAAGAATAGCTAAAGTTCATAAAAAATGTTATAAGTTTAGCCCTTTTGAGAATAAATTCAGATTTGTAAAGACTGAAGTTGAAAATTGAAGGTCTAAGATTTCAATTTTACACAAATGAGTCTGAAGTAGGACTTTAAAAAGCCTAACTTCAAACTTGTATATCTAATTTGACCTTCAATTTTAATCAAATTCATGTATATCATGTCTAAAGTTAGATTTTTGATATAAGTATTGAAACTTACATTATATTACGCTTGCATAAACTCTGTACACAAAAAAAATCAACAATTCTAGATTAGAAGATATTTCTTGTATGCTTAGAATTGTTTTACACACTTATTTACGAATAATGGTTAATTTAAAGTATTTTTAAAGCAACCAAAAGGTACCTGATATTCAAAAAGCAAAAACTTAAACTCCTCCTCAACAGATGAGATAATATGACCAATTAATACTTCGAAAGAAGTACTAGAATGGATCATCGATGTGGTATTTATCTCTGATTTGCTATTTTAAATTCCCTAAGAACTAAGAAGAAAGAGAATGGTCTAATTTTTTTTGATAATTTTCAAAATTGGTCCTACTAAATAATTGTACTACTATTAGTTATTTAGGTATCCTTGTATTTAAATAGATTCAAGAACTATATTTCCTATTATATTTCACCGTTATTTGTCAATCAGTATGACATATTCAGATCGCAATGTCTTTAACTATGACGTATATAAGCATAGTAGCTTTGATTTGCCACGATCGAAACTTAAAAATTGGATCAAAGTGGACAGCATAAATGAAAAGGAGAAATAATGATATTGTTGAGAGCTATTCTTCTAGCTATGCTAGAGAATCTGAAGTGAGGAAGAAGAGAAAGGAGAAATTGAGAGAAACAGTGTAAACAGAAAAATAACCGACTTGATCATTTCATCTCTATAATGCTCTATTTATACACAGTTCCTAATTATCAAGGTTTAATTACTTCTGTAACTAACTTCCTAACAAACTAACTGATCCAGCTAATTATGTACAATTTACATTTTATCACTCCCCCTCAAGTTGGATGTTGGAATATGTCCAGCATTCCTAACTTGAACAACATGTTACTATGCAATTGTTTTCCTAAAGCTTTTGTAAACACATCTGCCATCTGCTCCCTGCTTGTTATGTATTCAGTCTTGATGAGCCCTTCTTGTAGTCGTTCTCTAATGAAACGACAGTCTATCTCAATGTGTTTCGTCCTCTCATGATACATGGGATTTGAAGCAATTTGTAATGCTGCTTTATTATCACAATGTAACTCCATAGGTAATGTAATCTTAGCTTTAATTTCCTGTAGTAAACTATGTAGCCAAACCAGCTCTGCAACAGTGGTTGCCATGCTCCTGTATTCAGCTTCTGCTGAACTTCTGGAGATGGTATTCTGTTTTTTAGACTTCCATGAAACTAGAGATTCACCTATTTTGATGCCAAAGCCTGTTACAGATTTCCTGGACACCACACATGAACCCAATCTGCATCACAAAAAGCATTTATTTTATCTGACTTCTTGCTGCTCATTAACAAACCCAAACCAGGTTGCCCCTTAATATACTTCACTACATGTATTGTTGCATCATAATAAGACTGTTTGGGAGCATGCATAAATTGACTCAAGTGTTGTATAGCAAAAGAAATATCTGGCCTAGTCATAGTCAAGTATAGCAGCCTTCCAATCAGTCTTTGATAACCCCTTTTGTCTTCCAACTCTGTATCATCCATGAGGTTAAAATTTTTATCATACTCTAAACTTGTAAGTTTCTGATCTTGTTCAAGAGGAGTTGAAACTGGTTTTGCTCCTCCTAAACCACACTCTGAAATTAATTCCAAAGCATACCTCCTCTGATTCATCAATATACCACTCTTTGATCTAGCAAATTCAATCCCAAGAAAGTATCTCAATTCTCCTAAATCCTTCATTTTGAAGTTATTATGCAATATATCTTTAGCTTCCTGTATCAATTTGTAACTGTTTCCAGTAATCAAAAGATCATCCACATACACCAAAATTATCACTATGTCTCCATTAGCATCTGTTTTAGTGAACAAGGAGTAGTCTAGTTTACTTTGAGTGAATCATGACTGTGTAAAGGCAGCAGTTAGTTTTAAATTCCACTGTCTGCTAGCTTGTTTCAATCCATATAAGGATTTGAGCAGTCTACACACCTTGTTATTCTCCCCCAGACTGCCAAAACCTGGAGGTAAAACCATGTACACTTCTTCAAACAAATCACCCTGTAGGAAAGCATTATAGACATCCATCTGAAAGAGAGACCAACCATGTTGATCTGCCAAAGCCACAACACATCTTACTGTCACCATTTTCACAACAAGAGAGAAAGTATCATGATAATCTAAGCATTCTTGTTGGGTGAAACCTTTAGCAACAAGCCTAGCTTTATATCTTTCAACACTGCCATCAGCCTGATACTTGATCTTATACACCCATTTACAACCAATAGGAGTTTTGTTATCAGGTAAATCAACAATTTCCCAGGTATGATTATCACTGAGGGCCTGAATTTCTTGGTTCATAGCAAGAATCCAGTTATTGTCCTTAGCAGCCTGATCAAAAGTAGTAGGTTCTGATAGAGAGGAGGAAGTAGTGGAAAGGTAAGCCTGGTAAGAAGGAGTGAGGTGAGAGTATGACATGGAAGATGAAATGGGATGTGAAGTTGTGGAAGATGTGACATAGTCAACATGCCATATAGGTGGTCTGGTAGGTCGAGAAGATTTCCTGGAAGGTAAAGGTAATGTAGTAGGAGGCACAGGTATAGGATATAAAGAGGGTGAAGGAGAAACATGAGATAAAGGAGTAGTTTGTGAAGAGGATGATGCATTTGTGGGAAACGAATCATCAGTAGGGTGTGGAAATGCAGATATAGGAATAGGAAAAGAAGAAGAATGAGGAGATGGTATATAATCAAGAAAAGTATGTTTGGGATGTTTAAAAGGAAATATAGTTTCTCTAAAAGAAACATCTCTACTGATGAAGAATGAACTAGATGCAATATTGTAAAGTTTATAACCCTTTTGAGTGTCTGAATAACCCATAAAGATGGAAGGAATAGATTTAGGAGACAATTTGTCATTAAGGAAAGGTTTAGTAGCATAACAAAGACAACCAAAAACTTTTAGGTGACTTAGATTTGGTGCATGGTTATGGAAGACCTCATAAGGAGATTTGCCATTCAAAACAGAAGAGGGGAGTCTATTAATGATGAAAGTTGCAGTGAGTACACATTCCCCCCAAAATTTTAAAGGTACATGAGCTTGAAACCTTAAAGCTCTTGCCATTTCTAAGAGATGTCTATGTTTTCTCTCAGCTATGCCATTTTGTTGAGGAGTATGGACACATGTACTTTGATGTATTATACCAAGGGAAGTAAAAAGACTGTTACATTGGTGATTAAAAATTCAAGACCATTATCTGACCTCACAGTTTTAATAGTTGCTGAAAATTGTGTTTTAACAAGAGTAATAAAAGCTGAAATAAAAGTCACAACTTCACTTTTATATCTTAGCAAGAAAATCCAAGACATTCTAGTGTAGTCATCAACAATTGTAAGAAAGAATCTATGACCATTATAAGTACATTGTTTATAAGGTCCCCAAATATCCATATGAAGAAGTTCAAAAGGTAAAACAGTTTTCTTAGAACTAGTAGGAAAAGGAAGCTTGGTTTGTCTAGCGAGAGGACATACAGGACATGAATGAAAAGATGTTGTGTGCTGAAAAACATGTTTGAGACAGTCAATTTTGTGAAGAACAGCAGCAGGAGCATGTCCCAATCTCAAGTGCCAAGTAGTAGAATCAGGTGTGCAAGAAGGACTGGAATGAAGTGCAATGACAGGTGATGGTTTCTTGGTAGAAAAGAGTGTGTAGAGACCTCCTTCTTCCTTACCAATCCCCTGTACCTTGCCAGTGCAAAGGTCCTGAAAAAGACAGTATTGAGGGTAGAAAGAGACACAATAATTCAGGTCCTTTGACAACCTAGAAATGGATAAGAGATTATAGGTGAATTGAGGAATGTAAAGAACATTATGTAGTACATGATTTTGAAGAAACTTTACAGAACCAATATGTGTAACATTAGTCTATTGACCATTAGGTAGATACACTCTACTAGAATCAGAATGTACAAGAACTGGATCAATTAGAATATTTAAGCTAGAGACCATGTGATGTGTGGCCCCAGTGTCCACAATCCAGGAAAGTGTATCAGTACCTGCAGCAAAACAAGTATAGGAAGTATGTAATGGAGAGGTGGTGTGAGCAATACCTGCCATATTAGCTATAACTTCTTGTGATGAGCAATCCTTTTCAAGAATTTTCAACAAGTGATTATACTGATCAGAGGTAAAAGTAGGCACAGTTTGGAGAGATGAAGGATTAACATCAGTATTCCTATTGGTATCCAAATTATCAGCATACTGTGCATTATTGATATGAGGCTTTCTATTTCCTCCAAAAACCTGTGATCTCTCATTCCCTGAAGTTTGACCCTTATTACTCCTATCATATGTACCTTTGTTCTTTGTGAACTTGTAATGTTGAGGATACCCAATCAGTTTATAACAATTAACCTTTTTATGATTCCTCAAGTGACAATATTCACAGTATAAACCTGTATTTTGACCTGTGTTTTGGCTGAATCTATTATTGTGAGTTGAAGCTAATGCAGTAGGCTCATTGATATCCAATTTCTGTAAAGGTAATACACAATTGGATATAAGACTAGATTGTATCCTTTGGCTTTCATCCTGCATTATCATACTGTATGCTTGATTAAGACTTGGACTAGGAACTGTTAAGAGTATTTGGCTCCTCGACTGAGCAAAACTATCATTTAATCCCATTAAAAATTGCATAAGCTTTTGTCTCTCCATGTGTTCTGCATATACTCTGTACTTGTCACATTCACATGCTGGTAAAGGTACCAAAGATACATACTCATCCCACAGATTTCTCAACTTAGAATAATACTCAGAAACAGTAGATGTTCCTTGGCTTAGAGTACTGATTTCTCGATGAATTTGATAGATCCTAGTCAGATTACGTTTGTCAAACCTCTCTTTCAGATCTTTCCATACACTATGTGCATTATGTGAAAACATTAAGCCATTTGCTAACTCCTTTGAAACTGAATTGGTAATCCATGATAGAACAAAAACATTACATCTCTCCCATTCGTGTTCTAAATCTCCTTTATACTGATACTTACGACATTTACCGTCGATAAACCCTATTTTATTCTTTGCTAACAACGCTACTCTCATAGAATTACTCCAACCAGTGTAATTTTCAATGCCAGTAAGTTGTTGAGGGATCAGAATGCTACCTGGAGTATCAGATGGATGTAGATATAGAGGATTTCTAGGATGAATATCTGTAAACTTCTCGATCTGCTCTGGATCTGATTCTTCAACTGTAGTTATTGTCATCTTTAGATCAATGAATTGTTTTTGAGTCGGCTCAACTGTTCTTCAATTCTCAAGTGTGCAGAAGAAGAAAAAACTTCAGAATTATCTCTGTTTTCAGCTAGATCTCCATTGAAACCAGCTGCTCTGATACCATGTGAAATTAGGTCTTAGGCCTAACTCACACCCCATAAGCTAGCTCAAAGGGAGGAGGATTGCCCAAGCCTTATAAGGAGTCCGCCCATCTCATTAACCACCGATGTGGGACTTTTGTCATTCTTTAACACCCCACCTCACGCCTAGTGCTTAGCATCTGGTGCGTGGGCAATTTTGATTTTTGGGAATCCCAACATCGGATGAGACGGGCCCTGCTCTGATACCATGTTGAGAGCTATTCTTCTAGCTATGCTAGAGAATCTGAAGTGAGGAAGAAGAGACACTACACCATTTTAGGCCTACGGCCACTCCACTAAAGTGTAGCCTAAACTAGCAAAAAGAAAGGCCACACTTTTGGACTTAAGGCAACACTTTTTAGGGGGTGGCCAAAAGAAGCGTAACCTTTGACATTAGGCAACACTTATTAAATGTCGCCACTTTTGGCTACACTTATAAAGCGTAGCCAAAGAAGTATAAGGCCACGCTTTGTTGTGATGCATTAACAACACCTATATTTATTATACTACACTTAAAAAAAGCATTGTCTTTGCGGTTTTATTGGTCACACTTCAAAAGTGTTGCCTTTTATAGGTCATCTAGTGCAACACTTCAAAAGTGTTGCCTTTTATATCTCATATATAGCAACACTTATAAAGTGTAATTTTATATCTCATCTAGAGCAACACTTATAAAGTGTAACTTTATATCTCATCTAGAGCAACACCATTAATTGAATATATGAAACATGTGATCACAAAATTAAATCGAAGGTACATATTTCAAATAAACTTCAAGAAACATGTCCAAGAACTCCAATACTTAGAAAGTAATTGCTTAAAGATCTCTAATATCAATAAATTCCAAAATACCAAATGCATACAAACGTATATGACAATAGTACAAAAACTCTTCATCGTTCACTACAATAGATCGAGTTTACTTCTGCCACAATTCAAATTCAATTACCGGCATTTTCCTGCACATTGAAAATAAAATTATAAGTTAGTGAAATAAAGGTGAAAGTGCATAATTGGAGAGTATTCATTGTAAGCCAACCAATCCGAATCAATATATATACGCAAATCATATAGAACATTTATAATCACGTGAATTATGGGTTATTGCATGTATTGTAAACACAAAGATATCAACAGACACACATCATCCCAAATTCCATTCAGAGCATCTGTAAAATTTCCCTTTATCTTCCTACAATGGCACCAAAAGCTGATAAAAAGCTTGCTGAGAAAAGGCCAGCAGTTGAAAAACTCGCATAGCCGAGAAATCTCATGCAGAACAGAATGCACAGGACGAAAAGAAGCTAACAAAGAACAGCACTGCAGTTGCTCCCAATAAGACATCGAGAATCAGGATTAGATTTACAAATGTCTAAGCACTCAAGAATAAAACCTACGTCTAGCCGCAACATTTGTTCATCTGTCACATGTGAAAAATAAGAAAAAATTGTTTCCAAGAAAAACATACCTTATAATTCATATTCAGCTTCCTTTGTACACTTGTTACAGAGTTTTAAGAAGGAAACAATTGAATACGAATTAGTATAAAAAAGGTATATTTTTGTGTTTAGCTAAAAGAATGGATGATTCTTTCACAGTTAGTTGATTTAGCTGGATCACAGTAAAATCCTTTACACTTTTATACGTCACCTACATTAAACGGCAGCTGTGACTTGACAGTAGAGAAGTTGTTGCTAGGTTTCGAATTGTGCAGCAACCCAGATGATCACTTGTGCCTCTGCTCCACTACATCCAGCACAACAGATATAATAAAAAAGTTCATGTACTAGGTAACAACACTAATTCCATATAAAATTCAGTATGTATTACAGGTTACTTCTGTCCAATGCCAGAAGATGTAAATAAATATACATGAAAATGAACTTTACTAATTTTTGCCTTTGTTTAGTAGATTCTATAAATACAACGTACCTTACAATATATTAACCAACAGAGAATTAAAATATTTTACCCTTCTTTCGCTCTTCTCATCTACTATAAATTGACCATTTGTAACTATAACAATATTCAAGGAGATGGCTGAAACAACTATATAGCTGCAACTACATACGTTAACCTAAGGTGATATAAAAAGAGCTATAATCTTCATTTGATGTGCAATGAAAGCTTAGCATAACCAGGAAAGCTAGTAAAAGCTTCATTCTAACGTCCACTGCAACAGAACTACATAATCATATATAGAAAAATGAGTACAATCTCATTCTATATAGTCTAGACAGTTTGCTCTCACTGAGTGTATAAACAACAAAATAGTGATGGGTTGGTATAGTTACAGCATTCTTAAGGACATGGTTGGGGATGGGATTTTCACAGCTGATGGGGATAGTGGCAGGGGCAGAAGGAAGTTGCCGAGCCATGAGTTCTCCACGAGGGTCTTGAGGGATTTTAGCAGTGTGGTCTTTAGAAAGAATGTGGCAAAGCTAGCTCATATATTGTTAGAAGCTGCCAATTCCCACACAACAGTTGACTTTCAAGTAAGTTCCATGACTCGACTTCATTAATCAACCCTTTTATGTTTTCACCATACAAATGAACCTAGTTTGTCAATGTAGGATCTATTCATGAGATGAACTCAAGATTATATATTAAGAGATGGTTGTGGAGTTGAGATAGACAATATGCGTGGTTCAATTGAATAGAGCAAAAAAATTGGAAATGCGTTTGACAATGCTAATGCAATAACAAATTGGAGATATATTGATGTCTTCTTGAAGATTAAAAGAACTCTCAATATCGGAGTAGAATCCAAGTTAAGGGACAATATAAGAATTGTTGATGGATTTTCTTATAAGCTAATCCAGAGAAAAACTTGACCAGATGACTAAACCAGAAGCTAATTAATCATCTTACAGCTACTTCTTTTACTTATCTTGATAGATGCTTAGATATTATGATGTTTGAACCAAACAGATGAGTAAGTTGTTGGCAGATCAGCCATTTGTGTCATCAATCCTTGGCTCAGTAAGTCATCTGTACGCAAAAAATCTATAATATTACTATAGAAAATATATGGTTTTTCTAAGGATCACACTGTATATATTCTCTAACTTTCACTTGACTTTGCACTTGAATAATGGTTTCTAGGTGAGTCAATTTTTAATTTAACCTCAGAGGAAAGCGTGAGAGATTAGATTGCTAGGATTCTAAAGAACCTGCTGCCATTATGCACTAGCGATTTCTGTTATTTTGTGTCTTCATAATCTAAGATACTCAGTGTGGAGTACAAAAGAATCTCACTAGTACAAGACTCAACATATCATCACCTTTAGCTCATTCTATACCAATTCTTTTGTAAAATGGTGCAACGATATTTGTAAGATTCAAATGTCTACCAATCAAAACATAAATAACCCACCATGTTTACATTCAGACAAGTAACTTAAGTCCTACTCTCATCAGGTTAGTGATTCAACAAAATCTTTACACATGATATAGTATGGTTAAATGAGTCAAAAGGAAAAAAAAAGTTAAGGGAAGCTTGATAAGAGTTACCTGAAGACAATTACATCACCAAGGAAGACCTTGTATTTCTAGGCCAAGATTCTCTACTACAAAAAATAACCTGCATCATAATGAATAGTTGATATTTTCATCTTTGTATATAACAGGAATTTTTATGAACTTCAAAGATAGGAAAAAAAGAGTAGTTATGATTCAAGGATCTCATGTAACTGTTTTGATGAGAATTACATGTATGAGACATTGAAATGCCACCAATAGGAACTATACCAGCATAACAATCAGAGACATGAAAAAAAAACATTTTGTTGTCTGTGATTACATGGAAAACAATTTATTCAAGCTTTTATAAGTAACTACATAACAAAATTTACCATGGCAAAGCAACTTGGATGTTGTCAATTTACAATATGAAATGCTGCAACAAGTTCTAAGAATGCAGAGGAAGTATTTCTAAAAGAGGCAACTGTCTGCCTGCATAAGTATTAGCGGAGTAATCATGAGTAAACCACAACGAAATATAATGCATTCCTTTGGAACTACGAACTACACTTATAGCGAAGTACTTCTTCATCAACACTAAATTCTGTAGTGAATAGCGCTAAACAGTTTTTTGGACTTTGTAAAAGTTCCCTTCAATAATAACTCAATGAATTCATACACCTCAAAAAAGAAACCATTGATCAACGATTAAGCTATAAGAGGAAAACAGTGTGTAATATCAACTTATAAGTAAGCAAATGAAACCTTCATGTTACACCAAACTTCTAAAATCAAACTAAATATATTTAAGAGGTTTCAGATGAGAGAGTATCCTTAAGAAATCAACACCACCATATCATATGGCAAGTGAAAACCTTTAGATGTTTCCGAACGTGCAATACAGTTCAAATTCACTAAACCTAGAGCTACTTCAAAACGTACATTGACACAAGGATATAAATACGAGCATTCCTACAAAATCGTAGTGATAAGAACCATGTCATTAAAAATAGCGTCAACAAAATTTTTGAGCATCATTCTATTATACTCCGATCTCAATAGCTTGGTAATCTTCATTATTGTTAGCATTCATAAAAACACCACCTTCACATATTCCAAACATCACTTTCCTGAAGACAAAATGCATCTGGGAAAAGCACAAACTAACAAATAGAAGAAGAATGTTTGAACAGACTTGATGTGGTGTCACAATACCTGCTCCCTTGGCATTTGATAGCAATGCAAACACTCTTAAGACTTGGGATCAAGTGTAGAATAGAGATAATAGTCGACTTTTCGGCTCATTTTATCTGATCTTTATTGTTAAGGTTGAACCATCGTTTCGTTGATGACTATGTTTTGGAGTTGAAGCTTCCATCTTCCCATGGACTATCGGTTTCATAATAATTTCCAAGGACTTTACTGCTACTTCCATTAATGAAATGCCCTCTCCCACTGCCACTTAGATTAGCAATTGACCTTGCAACTGTGAATGACGAGATGGTGCTGACTTTTTGTTTCAGCATCTCACTGACCTTTACAAACAACAATATTTAAACAGTACAAAGGAACAATCAGGTAATTGAAGGAACTAAGCATAGCGTCTAAGCAATCAAGAGATGTATTAATGATGGATCTAAATTCTAATTAACTATTCTCGAGTCACTAGTATTTTCATGAGAAATAAACTTGAAGAACTTCGAGGGGAATTCTCATCTCAACACGAGCATATTTATGAAAATGATATTTAGACCATGAAACTAGCAGCAGAAACTTACAGACAAATTCTCTTAGTTGTATCTATTGGTCACTTCCAGGATGTGTGATCACCGATGATAAATATTGTGCAGAAGCAAACCTTTATATATTCGATTTCAAAATACCGAAGCGCATTTCTCTTCCTTAAAATTCGAGCGTAGATTTCTTTGAGCTTAATAGTAGTATCCTTGTATGACTTGGCACAAAGAGCCTCACAAGGTTGAACACCCTCCAGCTTCTTAAAGAAAACAACCTCAGAGTGCTTTTCAACCACAGATCTGCAAAATATTGACAACTAAAAATTAGTGTTTTTCAATGGAGAAATCAACTAACCAAAATTCGTGCCTTACCATGGAGAATGGACAAACCAAAAGAAGTTATTTCATTGAAGAATGCTTCAGATTCGTGATAAAATTGTTTAACAGTTGAGAGGTATCGTGAGAAAGAAAAAAAAAAGCAAGCATGAAATTAGGGCATTGTTGCTTTTTAGAAATCAGGGGGGAAATAGATATATGGAGTGAATATTATTATTTTTAGGAAAAAATTTTGAGTCTTAATAGGGCACATCTGTAAAGTGTTGTTTTTAGATTTTAAAATAAGGAACACTTAAAAGTGTGGTCATATATATAAAGCGTTGTCAATAATTTTATTATTTGGAAACGCTTATAAAGTGTTTCTTATAACTAAAAAGAGCACACTTTAAAAGTGTTGCCAAAGTTTTCGTGGCAAAAGACCAACACAAAAGTCACGCCTTGAAAGCGTTCCCTTAGGTACTTTTGGCAACACTTTTTAAGCGTTGTCTAGATTTTGTGTGGCCTTAGACCAAATTTGGTGTAGTGAGAAGAGGAGAAATTGAGAGAAACAGTGTAAACAGAAAAATAACCGACTTGATCATTTCATCTCTATAATGCTCTATTTATACACAGTTCCTAATTATCAAGGTTTAATTACTTTTGTAACTAACTTCCTAACAAACTAACTGATCCAGCTAATTATGTACAATTTACATTTTATCAGATATGTGTCTTAAAATTATGTTTATATATTTGGTTTGTATGTATATAATATATAGTTGTGTTATACAAGACTTTTTTTCTTCAAAATTTGGGTTAGCCAAGAATACCGCTGATGGCGACATGTACACATCTATGATTTATAACAAATATTTTTTGTCTACTTTTATTTATCATGTTATGTTTTTCTAAAGTTAATTTGACTAATTTGTAAAGTAAAATTAGATTACATTAATTTAATATTTGAAACAAAAAATTTAGATATTTAAAAAGTATACGAAAAGTACGAGTGCAATTTTTTACATATATCCGTATGAAGAAAATATACATAATAAAATATTAGTCAAGGAACTATGATAATTAAAAATGAACGAAAATAATGATACACAATAAGATTTAGACACTTAATAGAGATAAATTAGGAAAATGTTGTTATCTAACTACGTTTTTGTCAATTATGAAGATTTTCTACAAAAACCAAAGATCCTTTGCACGCTCACGTTAAGCATGATAGTCAAAAACTAAGGGGCATTTTATTCTACACCAAAGCAAACCTATGATTTGACTTTTGATTATTTGTATGAAATGACTCAATGTATTTATTGACTTCATATCACATCAACGGGCAGTGCACGATTGCACTGATAATCCCCATGCATACAAGAAGAAAATGTGATGGTGACATTAAAAAAATAATTATTAATGTAGGTATTTTATAAAATTATTTCCTATTAAATGATGATTTAAAGAACAAATATTCAACGTTGAGGGTGAAACATTGAAAAAAAAATTTATATGTAAAAAGTGACAAATAAAAATAAAAATTTATTTTTGGAAATGTGATGAATAAAAGTGAATAGAAAGAATGATTCACCAGGGGTGGAGCTACGATATCGAAAGAAAGTTTAGATAAACCTATTGACTTTTCGTATATCCTATATCCGTATTGAAATATCAAATACAAATTATATATATAATTTCTGTGAACCCAAATGCATGGTGAGGCGCGCGGCCCAATGGTCTCTGCTCACCTAGTGAATTCCTTCTGTCTGCTATTTTATACAAACGAGAAAATATGTAAATGAAAAAAACAGAAAAATAGTGTTTGTATCCTACTCTAAAACAATATCTAACTATTGATTTATATTTAAATTTTGAAAAAATTTTAAGCCAAATTTATTTTCAATAGTTAGAGTTCTAACTTTTATTATTGATTTGATTGCTACTATTCGACCTCTGCACTCCGGTATGTACAATGTACTCATATCTCTTCTTTTTCATTTTTTTATTTGTTTGTTTTTGCCCTATATACTTATCTATTCAAATTAACTTTTAATATTTGATTGTAGGGTTATTCAATAATTATTATTTGCTTGCTTTTCAGGTTAAAATAATTGTTGTTTGTTTTTCAAAATCTTAACTTTTTAAGACAATAATGATTCTAGACTTCTAGGTGATAATGAAACTAATAAGATATATATTTTAGGTGCTAAAATGTTAATGGTGAATTTAATAATTATGATCTCACTTGGAACAATATTGAAAATCATAATAAAAATGTTCAGAATTTATAATTAAAAAATTATTCATATTTTATAAACACTATTTTAAAATTTTAAATTAAATTACTCAAATCTTCATATTATTAACTAAAGATTTATAATGACGATATGTAAGATAATATTTTTCAAACATGACTAACATCTCATTAACATAATTTGTGGTTTTGGGATTTTTAGAATTCAAATCGTTATTTTTTTAGTGAATTAAATACTTGCATATTTATTCATTAGTTTGAAGATTGTAACTTTAGGTTAAGATCGTTTTTTTTAAAAAAAAAATGTAGAACCCACAGATTTGGCGTCGCCTCTGTATTTCACTAGCTCCAAAGTTTTAAAAAAAATAAAGATTTTTAAAATTTATAATCTTAAATATATATAGCTATAAATTATTATTTTTTAAAATAAAAAATTAATTTTTTTTTTTAATTATAAAAATATAATATTATTTTTGTGATAAAACAATAATAAAAATGTGTCGCATAAATTATGTCAAAGAAAGTATAAGGGTCAAGGGAAGATCCATTACAAATGAATCCCATTTAAGATTAAGAATTTGAAAAAGCAAAATATAAGGACATATTAACTGTGCAAATTAAAATATGGTGCATGCATGTGAAGCCCTGTCCTTTTTATCATATGATAATGGAGAACCTATATATATTTTGATTGATTTTCTATCGCTGCTGAATCGTATTTTGATTTAGATAAAATATTTTTAATAATATTTTATATTGTAGTCAGAAGCGGAGCTATCTTGTATAAAGGGTTCATTCGAATCTTCTTTTGCTAAAAATTATATTATTTATATATGGTCAAAATAATTATATATATATATATATATATATATATATATATATATATATATATATATATATATATATATATATATATAGTGGCAGATTCAGAAATTTACAACTATGGGTGCACACTATTTTCAACTTATATCAACCAAAGTGCGTAACTGCGAGCTAAAATTTGTCAACATAGGTGTTATTTTTCAATGCAATAGACAATCGAAATATTGGATTGGTTCAAAAAAAAAGGAGGAGAAACAATATACTTTCACATACAATTGTAGTTACCAAAAAGGCAAACCAACGAGAAGGAAGACTCTTTCGCTTTTAAATTGAAAAACTGAAATAAATGCGCTAGAACACATTTTTTCGTTCTCTTTTATTTTTCCTAATTAGACTGATGAGAAAGAAAAAGTTAATAGTAATGAAAGATTATGACTGTTTATATTTTTTTGGAGATTAAGTTACATAATAGACATGAGAAGTGACTGATTCAAGATTTTAAGATTGAGATTACTTTTTAAGCTATCGATCATAAAATATAAATGTATAAATTTAACACTTGTCAAAAGAAAATAATTATATTTATATAAGATAGCCAAAGAAATTCAAAAAAAAAAAATCTTGAAAAAAAGAAATTTGTTTTAGAAAAATTAGAAATAGGACAATTCGTGAAAGGGGGAAAAAGAAAAGGTAGAAAGAAAAGAGTTGATTTTAAAATAAAAAGAATGTAAGTACAGGAAATTGAACCTGGGTATTTTTTAGCAATATAAGACCTTGAGAACCCATTTCCAACTACCATGCCAACTAATACATTTGTTTATTAGGTGCTCGACTTTCATTTTATACGATATTACCATAATTTTGATATAAATATACATAGTTCGATACGAGCTTAATGAGTGATATATATATATATATATATATATATATATATATATATATATATGTAAACGTCGAACCCCCTTCGGCTACTTCATGTGTCTATTTCTACAGATTCTGAACCCCTTATTGAAAATTTTGCTCCGCCTTTGAATTTGTGGTAACTAATTATGTTACCCAAAACAAGATCAGTGCTGATCTTGGACTTAGTCAGATATTCTAATATAATTTAAATTTATTCTAAAACATACTTGGTCCAATATTGACTTGAATCATTAAGATTATTAATCAAAGTTCAACTAATAAATGTCAAATTTTCTGTTATCAAGGTTTAATAATATAATTGATAATTCAAATAAGATTGTGTACATTTTAGAAGTTTGACAAACATGTTAATTAATTATAGTTTGATTTAATTTAGAATTGTCATTTTTTCTTTAAAAATATAAAATTTATGATAATAACCGTGTCCTCTATAGTAGCTTATCATTAACTATTTCCAACCACACAAATGTTTCATCATTTTAAAACGGATCGAAAATTTGCAAAAGTTTGCATGAATAAGATTAAATTGAATAATTCTTTTTCATTACAAAACCAACAATATAGAAGTAGCTTTATTATTTTAGGACCATTAAGGCTATGTGCATATCTATTATACAAGAATAAACAGTATTGAAAATTTGACCACTTCTTTATCGGGCAAATTAAAAGAAAAAAAGTATTCGATATTTTCAAATTATACAAACTATATTCTACTGAACTTATTATGCAAACTTAAGGATCATAATATATACTGAGACTATAAATGAAAAGCGATTCAGTAATATAAATATTATTTTCATTAATTGAGTTAGTGCATTTCATATTAATTGTGTCATCTCATCTTTGCGTCAATTCCCATAGTACCATCCCACTATGCCACCAGTCACATCCTCACTTGCTATATTATTTGTCTAAATTGTATATAAATATTTCTTACTAAAAAATAAATAAATTAGAAACAAATATATTTCTAAAAAACATTTATGTTTATACTGAACATACACCTTTGCTAATTATTTGTTTTCAACATTTAATCACCGACATTTAAAAACGAGTAGAGTTGAAAATAACTTATTACTTACTATACTTATTAGAGACTTGTAAAGAATGGCATCCAAATAGTCATAGTTATATACTATGCTAATTTAGTATCTAATTAATCTTAGATGTACCAATATATATATATATATATATATATATATATATATATATATATATATATATATAAGAAATTTTCTTTTCTCATGCACGTGAGAATATTGTACGACGTAGCTACACAATTTTAATATAATTATATTATAATATAGTCACCGACTTACTACATATATAACTCAGTAATAAATAAACTAGTAGGATGAAATAGCTATATTTCAGTAAAGGGTTTAACTCAAAATTCTTCATAAAAAAATTTGATCGATATCATGACTATTATATTTATTTTATATGAGGCGCATAATTAAATTATTCAAAAAAAAGCAAAGTCACACGAGTATTAAGTGGTTTTTGGGTAGGTGGGAAATTCATTGAGCTGGTTTATTTATTTATTTTGGGGAGAGTTAGGAGTTTGTAGTTAAGAGTAGAATTTACTCTAAAGATTAAATTTGATTTTATTTTTGTTTTTTGTTTAACTCGATGTTCTATATCAATTTAAATTTAATATAAGTATGATTTTATATTTAGGAGATTCAAATTCGATATTTTTTAGTTGAAAGAGTATTTATCACTACGCCATAACCTTTATTAGTAAGGATTAAAATTGTATACACCAATAATGAAAACTTTAATACAATTAATATCATTTAACTTGTTATAATAAGTTATTAATCATTTCTTACTAAATTATCAATTAATGTTAATACTAAATATTTACCTACAGTTGTACTTGTAATAATTAATTTCTTTATGTCTCCGTCCAATAATAGTTGTCAAGACTCGAGATTATTAAAATACTATCCCAGTTAACTTGTAATTTTACAAAAACAAAATGAAGCTAATTATTTTTGTCTTATTTAAATTAGTATTAATTGTTTTTGAAATAAGATTAGTTTATAACATTTTTGGCATAATATTTGGTAGGCAATGCTTATTTTTTTCCAAAAAAATAATCAAAAAAATGAAGCATTTGACCAAAGTTTTAAAGATAAAATGAATAATTTTGAGAAATAGCAGAAATATTTTTCAGAAACTAAATAAAAGTTTTTCTCAAAACTACTTTTTGAAGAAAATAAAAACAATTTCAAAAACATCTACTTAAAACACTTTTTAAAAGTTTAATCAATTAACAATAATTAATTTCAAAAGTATCTTCCCTTTTAAATTAATCAGTGAAACACAAATGACTTATCAGAAAAACCACTTATTTGAAATTGTATAATTTTGGGGTATGAACTACTACAATTTCCATTTGAAAGAGATAAAAAATAAAATAATAAAAATAATTTTAGTTTATGAATTTTATTTTATAAAAAAACTTTTTTTAAAATGTGAAATAATATGAGACATAGGTGAGTAATGTTTATGGTAGAGATTTTTGCATAATCAGAAGTTAATCTTGATTAGGTTTAGATTATATCAGTAATTTAATTTTTTATTTTGCCCGTTGGTCATGCGATATGGTATCGTAATGGAATCATGATATAGTATCATAATACGGAATCATGATATATTATCATAATATGAAATCATGAGATGAAAGTGAAATTTTGTTTGGACATGCGATATGAAATTTTTGTGTTATATAATTTCACATAACTATAATAATCTCATAAGTTGTATAATTATTTAAATAGCCCCACTTTTTTATTCAATCTTCCGAATAAACAAAAAATTATAAAATTGCATACTAAATTATTATAAAGCTATTTGTTTTCCACTTAAGTAATTATTTTATCAAACTTTAATTCAACAAAAAAAATTGAAAGTAAATTGTAGTGAACTAGTCTTTAATATAATCCTCCCACATAATAATGACAATCTCCTCACGTTGAACTTGCGTTTCTTGATAATGTGACTGAGAAGACGAACCGACATTGTTACTTTGAGTCATTTTTTGGTCAATATCCGCAACTATATTTTCATGATCATAGACCATAAAATATTTCATTACTCCTTTTATCAAATATGTAACACTGCACAAGTTATGACAATTTTCACTCGTGTGTCAATATCATAATGGTTCATGCCTTATTTCAGTATTTTTTATATATTATTTCAAGCATCAAAAATGTGCGTTGTTTTAACAAAATATAAATTTGTGAATCAATTTTCGTATTTAAAAAATCTTAAATCATGATATGAAATTCTATAATTCAATATCATGATTTTTGAAAGATATAATATTCCATCTCATGATATGAAATCATGAGTTAGAATTAATATAAAATTGTATATCTAGACGCTGATTTGATCTCACAACTCCATATCATAATATATTGTCGTATGATCAAACACCTACTTAGTGTCCTAGACATGACATATGACTTTTAATAAGGGTAAATTTGGACTATGAATGTGTGCAGGGACAAAGAAGCTAATCAGATTCACATTAGTCAGAAAGTCAGAATGGAGGTTTCTTCCTCTTTACGCGGTCACCATGACTCCTCTTTCACATTAGACCCCAGTTATGTATATATTTACACTCTTACCCTCTATATAATAAAAATGACTTCGACTAAATTATACTTGTCCATTTAGTAATAATCTTTTTTCCTTTTTAATCTCTCGTATCTATTCTCCCCCCTCACTCTCAAATTCTCTCTCATATATTCATTCATAATTATAAAAAAAAAAACTAGAAAGAATAATAAACGTGTTATCTTTTGTTGTATTCTTTTGAAGATCGATCGGATCGACAAGAATGAATCTTCATTTCCTTAATTCTTTGTCATAAAGGTAAATCAAGCCCTTTTTGATTTTTCTATAACCATCTAGTGTGAATCAATTAATTCAGATTCATATCGTGTTTGCAGAGTAAACAAATCTCATTCATCTCATCAGTCATCACAGCTTTGTGATTCTTGTTTCTGTTTTCACTCGCTATAAATAAATAGTTAAAAAGTAGAAAGATATAACTATTAATTCTTGTTTATAATTTTTTTAATTCATTTTCTACTCACTCCATTTTCCCCAGATGATATGAATATTAAGGAGAGAGAGACGAAGGATTAAAGTTTGATCTATAGTGGTTTTGACAAAATACAAGGTGAGATTTTTTTTTATTATTATTTTTTTAAATTTACCTCGTTTTGAGTTTTTGGATCTTTATTTGTGTGTTTAATTAATTTGTTTGTGAATTGGAAAAGATGTTGAGTTTGATAAGGAAACACAATAAATTTTGTGTTGATCTAAAGAGATCTTGATTTACTTACTAACTTTAGATCTTAAATTACAACAAGTTTCCTCTTTACATAACTGCCTTCTTTTTATTTTAATTAAAAAAATCTACCTTTTTGCTTCTATTATTCTTAATAGATTTTGGAAATCGTAACAGCAATTTTTTTACTCATCACTTCCCTAGTTACCTTGAATAAAATCAATTAAAATACCTCTTAATTTATTCTATTGATGATATAAATATATTTAATTGCCATGTTTGCTTCAATGTGACTTTAATGCCATGCATTCTTTTAACATACATAACTTTACCATCTATAATTACTCTTTCTTTTTATCATACTGCAAAAATGCATTTTGTTATAAGTATATTTCTCAGATTTTAAGGTCTCTTTTATTTATTTATTTTGTCTAGGGCAATAGATCATGTCATCGTCGAATTCTCCATGTGCAGCATGCAAATTCTTGCGTAGAAAATGCACACAAGAATGTGTTTTTGCGCCATACTTCCCACCAGATCAACCTCGAAAATTCGAGAATGTACACAAGGTGTTTGGGGCTAGTAATGTGGCTAAATTACTCAACGAATTAAACGCGACTCAACGGGAAGATGCTGTAAACTCCCTAGCTTATGAAGCGGAATATCGTCTCCGTGATCCGGTTTATGGTTGTGTTGGACTGATTTCAATACTTCAACTTAAGCTTAAGCAAGTTCAAGATGATTTATTGAATGCTAAGAAAGATTTAGCAACATATATTGGTCCACAAGCAATGTTACCAATGCTTCAACACTCTGGATATATTCAACAACATCCCAATAATCCCTCTTCTTCTAATATGATGGCTTATAATATGCAGCCAATGGGATTGCAAACAGGGATGCAACAACATGGTGCTCAATTAATGATGCGCGATCCTCAACAACAACAACAACAACAACAGAATCAACAGCAAGTGATGGAAGCTCATCAATTAGCCGCGGTAATGGCTGCAAGGGAACAGGAGATGATGAGAACTTATGAGCAACCACAACAACAACAATTCAACAATGGATATGATTCTGCAGGTACGGTAACAGAATGCTAATAATTAGTTATAATAATAGAGTAACCTGATATCTGTTGCTGGTGGGAGTTAAAGGCTAGTAACAGATATTTCATGGAATTAGTAGAGATGTAAATACTACATCAAAAATGAGCTTTAGCGGCAATTAATAAGCAATTGCCGCTAAATATGTATTTTTAGCGGCAACAAACAGTCTTTGTATATGTCTCAGTCTTTGTATATCTCCCTAAAGGCTTTAGCGACATTAGAATTAATGACTTAACTAATGCCCGTAAAGACTTTAGCCCTCTTTATTATGTGTCTATTTATTGCCACTAAAAGTTATTTTTGTTGTAGTGAAAAACTGGTCCGGACACCAGGATCATAAAATAACTAATGACATCCATTTAGAAAACGTACATTTTTTAAACACACATATTGATTATGTGTCTTGAACTCTTTTTTTAAGGAATTTAGAATTTATTAATTTTAAATCTTGAATCCGTCTCTATCTACAGGGCCAGTAACCGCAACAGGATTTCATCAAATGAGTTCATCAGTATCACCTTCATTGGCATTAGCTTCATTTGACAATGATCCTTATCAGATTCAACAAGCCCAGCAGGAGCAGCATCGCGGACAGGTTCAGGTTCAGGTTCAGCCACATCAATTGCTTCAGCAACAACAACAGTTACCACAACAACCACAGACACCACAGCAGCAACAGAGAGCCAACAGTGAAGAGGAAAGGAGCATTGGTCCTTCATGTTAATGTTACAAGTCATTTTTTCTTTTAACAAATATTTTTAAATCTTGGTAAGTACCTTTCAATGCTTTTCCTTCTTGTCTCTTTCATATTTTACATATGAGTTGAAAAAGTATAAACCTTGATAATCTCTTTATTATTAATTATTTTTACATAAATAACACTTGCATAATTAATGAAAGTGTAGTTTTACCAGTTATACTATGTACTTAGTATTATATTTGAAGGTTACAAAACCAGGCTTGTTAGAAGGTTACACTGTGTACTAGATCTTTAGTGATAGTGTAAAATATTTAACTCATCCACTATGATTGTGTGAGTAATTATGCAATTTACGCATCTCTTAATAGATTGCCAAACACTAAAATATGTTTCAAAAAAAACTATAATCGAGTGGCAAATGGTGGAGGATTTGTGGCTTAGGTAGCAGGTTCAAACCCCACATCACAAAAAGTGAAGCCCGGTATTTAAGTGGAGTAGGATAGAGGGGCGGACCCATTATCCACCGAATTTAAAAGGCTTTAATTGATCCAAAAGGCGGGTCACAAGCGAATTTTTCAGTTATCAAAAAAAAATATATAACGTATGTGGCAAAATTAACATTGGAATATTAATATTGTTAGGTTCTTTTTTTTAACATCCGTTAAGTGGCTAAATGCCCCTTTTATTTGTACTAGTTCATACATAAGCAATTTGCAAGAACTAAACAAAGTCTTTCCTTCTATTTTTAGGTTGATTGACCACTAGTTACTCTTCTCAATTATATATAAGAAGTTTGGCACTAGCTCTCTTTTCTTTTATTGCAAAGAAAATAATAAGGATTATGTGGCTTGCACTCTTTCCTCTCTTTTGAGTACTTCACTTTCTTTGTTAAGCAAGACATCTAGTTTTTTCCATACAAGCAATATATTTAAATGAGTTGTTTGATATAAGGTATAAAGTATAATAATTTTAGAATAAAATGTATGTAGAATTATTTTATCTCATATTTAGTTAGAGGTATTAGGTAGTTCTTGGATTATTTATCTCATCATTTTTTATATAGTGATTGGATAAGTTATTCCATATACATGTTGGAATAATTTATCCTGAAATAGTTAACCCGCGATAACTTGTTCTCAACCAAACAACCCCTCTTATATCGCTGTTGCAATTTAAACGGCATGTTCAATATAATCTCATAAGTGATATATAAAAATAATAAAATATACGCAGAAATTACTCTTATTTAACCAGTTATAATGTTCTATTACTCTATTAATCAAGTTACTGTTACTATTATAGTAGTTAATATATAAACACCGTATCTTATAATATGAATATTCAATATATCGTCTGTGCATAAAACCTAAACTCTTTTGTCTTAACATTATGGGAAACTTTCACATATAGCCACTTAAAAATAATTAATTACTCTCTATAGCTATAGTTTGATAATTATAATTTGTAGCTACATATTATATGGATGAGAGAGGCGAGCGAGACTAGGAGAGATAGGAGAGAGGCGAAAGAGAGGGGGAAAAGAGTGTGAGAAAGGTGAATTGTATATGTATATTGGTTAGATAATTATATATTATACACATATATTTGTATATATGGCAAGAGAGATTGGGAGAGGGAGGAGAGAAACGAGCGAGACTGGGAGAGAGAGGAGAGAGCGAGCGAGATCGAGAGAGGCGAGCGAGAGAGGGCAGAGAGTGGGAGAGAGGTGAATTGTATATGTATATAATTGTATATAACTGTATATTATACATATACATTTGTATAAATGGCAAGCGAGATTGGGAGAGGGAGGAGAGAGGCGAGCGAGATTGAGAGAGGAAGGAGAGAGGCGAGCGAGAGTGGGCAGAGAGTGGGAGAGAGGTGAATTGTATATGTATATAGGTTAAAAAATTGTATATTATACATATGTATTTGTATATCTTGGTGAATTATACATATACAAACATGACTAATTATACAAACTCAAAGTCAGCCCACGTAATTAATGTATAATGTTAGTCGCCAATGATAATTATAGCAAACTATAGCTATGATGAGTAATTAAATAGTATATATTTGCCTAACCGCGTAATTTTTCCTAACATTATTTCTTTGCGTCTGATGCGTAAATCAGTTTACAAAGATGGAGATGAGAATATTCAACTCTGATAGTGAAAGGTGGCAAGTGTCTGGCCTTGTTTTAAGATTTTTCTTTCTTGTCACCCCCTTTTGAGTTGTTGAATGACATGATTTAATTATTGTGGGAGTTGAATTCTTTTAAACATATAATAGAAAATTAGTACTATTGTCTTTCATTTTCCATAGGTGCTGACTTTGTGCAACAATCATACAGGTTCCTTTATTTTTCAACTTTGACTAGCTTATAGTCAATTATTTCCTCCATCATGCTGTGGATTCAAAATTTCTAATTATTTCCTCTTTCACATAGTGACAATTTCAGGATTTCTAATTATTTTCTCTGTTTCATAGAGAAACACAAATAAATCGCTCCAATTATACCAGGTATGACTTAACACTATCAATTAAGTGGGGCAATAAAAATGAGAAATCATAGTTCAAATTTTAATAAAGAGAGTACTCCCTCCGTTTCAAAAAGAATGTTCCTATTTTCTTTTTAGTTGTTTAAAAAAAATGATCCATTTTCCTTTTGGGCAACACTTTAACTTTAATTTTCCACATGGCATGTTTATGACCACAAGATTAAAGGGCATTTTGGTACATTTGACATAACTTTAATTTTCCACGTGGCATGTTTATGACCACAAGATTAAAGGGCATTTTGGTACATTTGACATAACTTTAATCTAGAACCACAAGATTAAAAAGTCTTCTTTCTTCTCTTAATTAAACTCCGTTCCAAGTCAAACTAGGTCAATCTTTTTGAAACGGAGGAAGTAATAAATTAGTAAATGATTTCTTTTCATTTGTACAAGTCCTGGTGGATGAGTTACTTGACACTTACACTGATGCAAAATACTAAATAGCAGTGAAATAATAGTACGTTTTGGTTAATTTGGTGGTTAAACTATAGCGGTGGATCCAGAATTTCTAATTATTTCCTCTTCATATAGTGATAGATTCAAAATTTCTAATTATTTCCTCCGTTCCATATAGGAATACAAATAAATCACTCAAGTTGTACCCAGCCGTGTGACCTAACACTATCAATTAAGTGGGGCAATAATCATGAGAAACTATAATTCAAATTTAATATAGATAGTAATCAATTAGTAAAATGATTTCTTCTCATCTGCGTAAGTCCTCGTGAATGAGTTATAACTTAAGTTAATTTGAAGTTAAACTATACTGATTTTTAATTTTAACATAATGATAAATGGATGCAAATAAAATAAAATTGATGTAAGTTTCTCAAACAACGCAAGTAACAGCCTGTACGCAGCATGCATATTATACTCTACTATTGACCTCAACCATTTTTTTAAAAAAAAATAATAATCTTGTTACCACTGTTTCCTAAAATCTCAATTTTGTTATAGATTTCAGAGCTTTCATAAATGATAGTATGCTATTAAGGAATATTTTTATTCCATTTACAGTTGGGCTCATAGATTTCATGAAATTACGTCGATGGACATGTGCTGTTTGACTTTGATACATGGAGGTTAGAGTAAATTATTTTTCTCCGTTCATTTTATTTGTTACATATTTTTAAAATATTTTTTTATTTATTTCACCCTTAGCACTGCATACTATTCCCCATTTTTTTTCCAAAACCTAATAGGCTAATAATAAACATCATTTAATAGGAACAATATTGTAAAATACTTATAATTATTTTCTTAATTGATGTGTCAAGTCAAATAGTAACAAGTAAAAATGAATGAAGGAGTTTGTTTTTAATTTGTTTTACTACCTCCGTCCCATTTTATATGTCACATTTTAAATTTTAAGAGTTAAACAAGTTTATTTTTTACCGCAATTTTTTTATAGATCTTATAGACACTTTGAATAATCAATTATTGTGACTTATAGTACTTTTTACGTAGTTTACAAATATATAAATTTTATTTTAAAAAATTGAAAATTATATACATAATTTTTTTATCAAACTTATAGTGTTTGACTCTGAAAACGTAAAAAGTGAAAATTGGGGGTTTGGGTGGGGAGAGGAGTGGGGTGGAAAAACAACATATTGTCCCCTAATAAGTACCGTTTTTAAACTTTAAGACGAAATATAGTAATTTATTACAACTATACCTTTATATTAAATAATATTTTAAATTGTTTTCCGAGGTGGCCGGAAAATTAGAAGTAAAAAAGGAAATTATGAGGTGGAAATTGAATCCACTTTATATAAAAGTTCATATAGTTGAATCAGTATTAATACCTCATTTGTTTCCATAAGATTAAGACGTTCGAATCTGAATATACATCTAAATATTAAGATATACATTAAGATCTAGATGTGCAAATCTGAGTAAATTCTGAATATTAAAATCTAGATGGCCCTTAAGGCTTGATGAAGGCTGGACCGGGTCAGTCCATGGGCCAAAACTATTTGTTCAGAGGTAACTTACAAATTATAATAATCTCACTAGTATATGAGTTAATTAATTAAATACATGTTATGTTGTAAAAATTGAGAATCTTTCCAGATTTTGGTACTTTCAAATACATGTATCTCAAAATTAGGTTAATTAGTTCTAGATATACTCTATCCAAGTGGATGCATGTATCTTGAATATATAGACAAATATCGCAACCTCGCCTGCCTCTCATCTCACTCGCGTATCTGGGATGCATCACACTAGATACATGTATCTCACGTATCTAGTATCCTAGAGACATGTTAATCACACTAGATTTTTTGCTAGTGTTATTGAAATAACATCACCGTTTGCTATATTTGATTTGAGATTTTTTTTTTTAATGTTATCGAATTTTAGTTTGAAATGAAAAAAGAAGGACTAGCCTGCCCCAACACTCGACCCATCTAGGGTTAGGTTGGGTCGAGAATTTTTAGGCTTTTCCAAATGAAGGGACACCCTATCCTAACCCATCAAATTTCTTGGTCGCGAGGCTTGGGTCGGTCCTTTTTGATAACTCTGCTTGTATCCTTTCAGATATTCTCTAACTATTCTTGAAAATATAAATAATTTAAAGTAAAATCATAAATATGAGCAATCAACTCTCTTGAAATTATCACCTAGAAGATGCAAAGGGGAGGCAAAAATGAAAAAAAAATGTAAATTAAATAAATCTCATTGTTTTAAGGGAAAATTACGCGGATAAGCAAATTTATACTATTTAATTACTCATCATAGCTATAGTTTGCTATAATTACCACTCGCGACTAACATTATACATTAATTACATGGGTTGACTTCGAGTTTGTATAATTAGTCATGTTTGTATATGTATAATTTGCCAAAATATACAAATAAATATGCATAATATACAATTTTTTAGCCTATATACATATACAATTCACCTCTCTCCCACTCTCTGCCCTCTCTCGCTCGCCTCTCTCCTCCCTCTTTCAATCTCGCTCGCCTCTCTCCTCCCTCTCCCAATCTCGCTGCCATTTATAAAATATATATGTATAATATACAGTTATATATAATTATATACATATACAATTCACCTCTCTCCCACTCTCTGCCCTCTCTCGCTCGCCTCTCTCCTCCCTCTCTCGATCTCGCTCACCTCTCTCCTCCCTCTCTCGATCTCGCTCGCCTCTCTCCTCTCTCTCCCAGTCTCGCTCGCCTCTCTCCTCCCTCTCCCAATCTCTCTTGCCATATATACAATTACATATGTATAATATACAATTATCTAACCAATATACATATATAATTCACCTTTCTCCCACTCTTTTCCGCCTCTCTCTCCCAGTCTCGCTCACCTCTCTCCTTTATATAACTTGTAGCTAGAAATTGTAATTATCAAACTATAGCTATGGAGAGTAATTAATTATTTTTAAGTGGCTATATATGAAAGTTTCCCTTGTTTTAATATGAAATTACAATATATCCCTAATAAGTTTCTAATTACAGTAATCCCTTAAAAATTAAAAAAAAATAATTGTATATAATAATTGAAACTCGAATACATTAATATGCAGCCCGGATACATTAAAAATTAGCTCGGATATATAATATGTAACTCAGATATACTAATTACTGGCTCAAATACATTAATATATAACTCGTATACATTAAATATTATACATTAATATGCAGCTCGGATACATTAAAAAAATAAGTGATTTGGAGATTTTTAAAAGTAATAGGGGATAATGGAAATAACTGAAACAAAAGGGGTGTATTTTTGTAATTTGTCCAAAAAAACAATTCCAACAACTCTCTTAAACTTAATAATTTATTTATTTTGAACTAAAAAAAATGTCCCATAAATCGCTTATTTTGAAATAGAGGGAGTACTAATTTACTACATGTTGATTTGATTTGAGTTAGTAATATAACCTAAATTGACCTAACTTTTTTGTTCCGTGTAGCCAAATGAATTGACACAAATAGACAGCTGTTACATACAATTGGCAACATAGCCCAATATTGATTAGCAATTAATAGACAAGTAAAAAATGGAAAAATTGTATAAAATAATAAATTATTAACTCAAATTAAATGTTATAACCATAGTTTATTTTATTTGTAATTTGCAGCATACATCCCCTTTTCTTGCCATATGATTTGGTATACATTTAGCTATTTTCGGAATACAATTAATCATTTTATACAGTTCGGTATAAATGTATAAAATGTGTTTGTATTTGTATAAAGTGAGAGAAAAGTGTATATACAAATACAAATACATATATTTTCGTCCTATACACTTATAAATATACGAATTCAAATTTTATTATACAAATTACAATGTACAAAAGAATTTATACAAAATCGAACAATTTATATAAAATGAATGAATGTATCGAATTATACAAATCAAAAGCTCCATAACAAACATAAAATTTGCTATGGAACGCAATTATCAAACTATAACTATAACATACAAGTATTATTGTTATATTTGTTATATGTGAAAGTTACTCATAAAAAAATTGACACATATTAACCCAAAATTTACATATTGGCATTTTAAAAAAAAAATAAAAAATAATAAAATATATTTAATATCATCTCTCTTCTAACTCCAACCACTTCTCCTTAAAACTAGCAAAAAATTATTTAAAATTATCCCTTTCCTTTCAAATTATTATTTTCTCAAAGAATAAAAGATACTTAATTTATATCCTCTATCTTATGGCTTCCAACCATTTCAACTTAAAACTAACAAAATATTATTTAGAATTATTTCTCTCCTTGAAATTAACAAATAAAAAAATTGATTATAACTATTCTTCTTTTAAAAATTAGCAAAAATATTTGATTATGACTATTCTTCTCAAGGGTATTCCTACGAGTTCACTATCTATAAATTCCATTATTTTTCTCTTTGCTAGATTTTATGGTTAAAAACTCAATCCAGATTCACTTAATAAATTTATATATTTATTTGTATTAGCATTCATCTAATAGATTAATATACATTTATATTAGATACACGTATTCATAATAGATTGATTTACTTTTGTTTATATTAATATATTTCAAATTTTACGTAGGTATACATTTATATTTTATACCTATATCTATATTCATTAATAAATTGGTATGTGTTTGTATCTTTCTACTTTTATATATATATATATATATATATATATATATATATATATATATATATATATATATGTTTGCATATTATTTTGAAATGCAATCAAAGAAACTCTTTAACAAATTTCAGCAAGAACAATGGATAAACATACGATTATATCACATTTGCTTAAATAGGGAAAATTAAGGAGTCGAAGAGAAAATGAAAATAGAAAAAAAAATATTGTGTGGATATAAAGAGATGAGAAACAGAAAACGGATATAAAACTCTTCTGCATCTAGTATTTACACCAATTCATGTTCAATGCATGCATGTCATGTATTTCAATTTATTGTTCATTTTACTTAACTTTAATTAATTAGCATCTGTTTTACTTCATTAAATCACATAATAATAAAAATTGAATTATTTGATGTAAACACCTGATAAGAATAAGTTCAGAGAAAATAAGAATACTAAAATAGAAATAGACGAGTGAAAAATCAGATTTTTTTTAACTTTTCACGAAAAAGAAAACGTGATTATTGAATGACAAATAAATATTAAAAAAATCCTTTTTTGCCAATAAGTTAAAAAAGGGTCATTTATTGTTAATTTAGTCTATATATTGTCATGTTGTACCAAATTTTCAATTCAAGAACTTGGAGGAATTGGATTGAACATTTTTAGGTTAAAATTGACATCCGCCCTGTAGTGTAAATGTTGATGGAATTTTTTTCACTTTTTTGGGTCAACTCCTTCAAGTTTCATTAATATTAATGATTTACGTCTTATTTGATCAAACTTTCAATATCAACTCATTTTAAAAATATATTTTATCATATATTTTTAAATAAAAGCAATTGTGTTGACTAATCAATTTTAAAATTTTTTTTTTATCAAAATATTAGAGCATATTTTTTTGTTTGGTCAAAGTTTCAAAATGTTTTATGAATAAACTACTTTTTTCAATTTCTCAAAAACAACTTTTGCAACTACTGAAAAATAGTATTTCATTAATCAAAATACCCCAATTCTCTAAAATCTGTATGTTAAATTAAAAGTTAAACATTTTAAACTTTCATTTTGTTTTTAACTAAACAGAAAATAATACTCATAGTGGACGCATAGGTTAGGGTCGTACTCCCTTCGTTCCATATTAGTTGATTATTTTATTAAAAGTAATTGTTTTATATTGGTAATTGTCAATCATTCCAAAATAAGAAAGAATTAATTAATTTTTTTATATTGTCTTTGTAACTAATTAATTCTTTTTGAAAGTGTTGACATTTATTTGTAAAATTTGCAAGAAGTTTTTTAAGAGGTGAATTAGTAAAATTATTTTCTTATTTATAATTTCTTAAATAACGTATAAAATAAAAAGTAATCAATTAATATGAAACTGATCGAGTAATTAACTAAATTGAGGAAGATTGGTACCTACCATTTACCAATAGTTTGCTTCTCCTAATGAAAAGTGAAGAAAACGATTGATGTTCAGTAAAGACAGAGAGATATTCAATTATTTATTCGTAATGTCACGTTTAGTTATATTTGTTTTTTCTTTAATGACACAGTATTTGACTGTTTGAATAATTTAATAGAACAAGAAAGACTTTTCACATTTATAAATATTTTTAGAATTTAAATTTGTTTTTTTAATTTAATTAGAACAAGAAAGACTTTTCACATATATTATAAATATTTTTAGAATTTAAATTTGGTGTTTTAAATGTGTTATTATATTTCTATGATTATATAAGAATATACTATCATTTAAATATAATTAAAGGGCTAAAGTTGATGAATTTTCTAAAAGTATACAAAATATTGTTAACTTTTTTTTTAAAATAAAAAAACAAGATTAAAATGGAAGTGTACAAGTTACACATGTTGGTAAATGGATATATCTGGCGGGCTTTCATATTAGGAAAAATTACGTGGATAAGCAAATTTATACTATTTAATTACTCATCATAGTTATAGTTTGCTATAATTATCATTCGCGATTAACATTATACATTAATTACGTGGGCTGACTTCGAGTTTGTATAATTAGTCATGTTTGTATATATATAATTCGCCAGGATATATAAATAAATATGTATAATATACAATTTATTAGCCTATATATATACAATTCACCTTTCTCCCACTCTCTGCCCTCTCTCGCTCGCCTCTCTCCTTCCTCTCTCAATCTCGCTCGCCTCTCTCCTCCCTCTCCCAATCTCGCTTGCCATTTTTACAAATGTATATGTATAATATACAGTTATATACAATTATATACATATACAATTCACCTCTCTCCCACTCTCTGCCCTCTCTCGCTCGCCTATCTCAATAACGCTCTCCTCTCTCCTCTCTCTCCCAGTCTCGCTCGCCTCTCTCCTCCCTCTCCCAATTTCTCTTGCCATATATACAATTACATATATATAATATACAATTATCTAACCAATATACATATACAATTCATCTTTCTCCTACTCTTTTCTCCCTCTCTCTCGCCTCTCTCCTCTCTCTCCCAGTCTCGCTCGCCTCTCTCCTCCAAATAACATTAGCTACAAATTGTAATTATCAAACTATAGTTATGGAGAGTAATTAATTATTTTTAAGTGGCTATATGTGAACGTTTCCCTTGATATTATCTCTATATATTTGCTGTAATAAACACTTCGTTTGTAATGAATTTTCGAGTGCATTAATCGTATAAGTATTATTTGTATTACTGATGAAAAAATTAAGCTTCTTAGATAAACTCTTTTGATTAGTCGATTGATCTATCAAACACATTTTTTTAAGGAAAAAATAAAGTTGATACACATTACATTACGCTCCTTAAATTTTATCATAAAATTTTATTAGATATATTATTGTTATGTTCTCAGATAAAGTCCGTATGGGTCTGGTTGGTCTTTTCCAGAATTGGCAAATTTAATTATTTCCCAATTAATGAAAGTGGTACTTCCTTAGATTTTGTATCTTTTTTCATACATTGCTATCAAATAAAAAATAATATTTGGGCTTATTTTTCAAGAACGTGACAACAACACTGCCAGATAGAATTATTCTGGTGGATCGATCAATTATGTCTCATATTCTTTGCAGAAAATTACAAAATGTCGATATTTTTATTTGAATGTACTCAATCTTAAAGTATCTATTTTTCAAAAAAGCGTGATGTGAAAGTCTGAGTTTTTATGTGTATTTTTTATGGTGTTGATTGATTACATATTGACTTTGTTATTGTTGTCACTTGTTCATGTTATATGTTGATTGCCACTTGTTGCGTGCTATAGTTGATATTATACAATTATTTTATGTATATTGGTTTTTGTTTCGAGTCGCCTGATGATATCTAGTCAATACATGTTTCTAAGTACTGACACATACTTGTGTTTTTCTTTGTGTCCTTTTGTGGAATGTAGAGAGTATACCACCGATTTCAACTCACCCTTAGCTCTAGCAAAGCTCCAACACATCAGGTTCTAGGGTGAGCTATTCATTCTAGTTCATGTTGGATCCTCTCGGTCGTGGCATGATGTCCTTAATTTTTGAACACAAACTATTTGATTTATTTATTTATGATAGTTTTGATACTCTGAGACTTGGTATTTGAGAATTAGATATCCTTGATGTGATGACTTAAAATTTTTTGAGAAACTATGTTTAATAGACTTTAGTGAATTTGTATTTCTTACCTTAATAAGATTTGAATTTTTCCATTATGATTGAATTGCGTAAGTAGAACAATTAATAATATAAGTTGGGGTTGAATCAGTTGGTACCTTAGAGATTAGGTGTGGATGTCACTCATTACTCATTTTAGGGTGTGACAAAACTACTTTAAATTACAATAACTAACAACTTGAAATATTAAAGAATATATACATTTTTTGTTTGACTTTCCAAATAATATCTATGTTACAAAAATTAGGATAAAAAAACAACACACACATTGAACTCTACTGCCACAAACCTATATAGTTATAAAACCAGAAATTTGCATAGACATATATGCATAATATGGCTAGATATGATGTCTGAACAAGCTCATTATAGTTTAAACTCTAAAGATAATATAAGAAATTCTAAATAATTATACACACTAAAAGATGCCCAAGATTTCAAAAGGTTAATATATATTGCAAATATTCTGTAAAAGATAATATATATATTGCAAATATTTGTGTGTATATATATATATATATATAATTATAATTATTAATTATGTACTTATACAACTTGTTTGGTTCAATTCTTATATTATATTTTACTTTTATCATAATTAAATAAAATATTATCGATTTTCAAAATTTAAAATTAAATCAAACTAACTAAATGTTATTTTTTTATTTGAATTTAGGTTGCGCGATATTACAATTTCTCGTGAACACTCTTAGAAGTGGGTAAAGAAAACCTAACACGAATTTGCTACTTTATAGCTATACTATTTAAAAGAGAGCTTTTACATTTTAAATTCTTTGTAAATAAGTATTGTTATTTCTTTTAATATATAGTGAATCGGCTGCTCTGTGCAGTTTTCACACAATTTTATAGCTCAATTACTTAGAAGAGTGATATAATCAACTAATGCATAAACGTATAATTCACGAGTTGACATCACATTCTTTAAAAGAGAAGAATTTATTTTATTAAAACATAAAGAAGAATAGAAAATATATCATAAGATCTTATACTTCATCGTAAAAGATCATGGAGGACTAAAGACTCAACTGTAAATCATTAAGCAAATAAAAATCAAAGGCAAACAAAGACACAAATGAAGACTACATACTAAAATAAACTGACTTCACTGAAGATAAAAACTGGAAAAAAAAAAGAAGATAAATCCTTCTCTAAAGACAATCAAATCAATGACCCCCATTAATTTGACCGCAAAAGCCTTTAATTTGCATCATTGAGGAATCGATCTATTATATCAAAACTGTTGGAGGAGTAAAAAAGATACAGTTTGCCAGTCGGGGAGTAAGCAACAATAGCAACATGTGCACTTGTTGTAATAGAAGTTTATATGCGTCCTCGACTAGACTTGCACATAGCTTTTTGAAAGCTATAATGTGTTTTACTTTAGATGTTATCATCTTCAAAAGCTATAATGTGTTTTACTTTAGATGTTATCATCTTCAGTTCAATCTTTCTTTTGGCATATAATCTTAGTTTGTGTCATTACAACACTTTTTGAGTGGAAAAAGATAGACAGAATAGGCTTGATAAACTTTAGGAAGAAAGTTGCGCAATTTATTCGTGATAATATTTTTTTCGTGATTAAGTCAAGTATATAAATGAATTGCTTAGTATGTAATTTTCTTTGAGATTTACAATCCTTAAAATACATTTGACTCAAATTTTAATGGTACACGAGTTATAATTTTTTCATTCAGGTGCTTTTTACAATACATAAAAAATATTTTGACGAGACATGAGTTAAATTTTTTTCCATTCAAGTGTTTCAAGAGATTTACAATCCTTAAAGTACATTTTCACTTCAATTTTTTCCATTCAAGTGTTTCAAGAGATTCATAATCCTTAAAATACATTTTGATTCCACTTTTATAGGTACATGCGTTATATTTTTTCCATTAAAGTGTTTTACGAGATTTACAATCTTTAGAATACATTTTGACTCCAACTTTGACGGTACATGAGTTACATTATTTTCATTTAAGTGTTTCAAGAGATTTTCTATCCTCAAATACATTTTGATTCCACTTTTGTCGGTATACGAGTTGCATTTTTCCATTAAAGTGTTTTAAGAGATTTACAGTCCTTAAAATACATTGACGGTACAATGAGTTAATTTTTTTTCACTCAAATGTTTCAAGAGATTTACAATCTTTAAAATACTTTTCTACTCCAAATTTGACAGTACAAGGGTTACGTTTTTTCCCCATATTTACAATCCTTAAAATACAATGACTCCAATTTTGAAGGTACACGAGTTGTATTTTTTTCACTAAAGTGTTTTAAGAGATTTATAATTTTTAAAAGAGAAAAAGGACAAATATATCCCAAACTATCACAAATGATATATTAATACCCTTCGTTATACTTTAGGGTTCTATATACCCTTACGCTCTTTTCAGGTTGTGCATACCCTTAAACTAACGGATGGACACGTGACTTCATGTCAACCATTTACTCGATTTAATTTGTTTATTTACCTAAAATTAAAAAATCCACCCATTTTTACCTTAGCAAAGCCCTCCAATTCAATGCTTATTCCATGAAGCACACGAGTTGACTGAGACACGTGTGCTTATTTACTCTCCTTATATTGTAAAAATAGTAAAAAAAATGTTAAAAGAATGACAAAAGTCCCACATTGGTGATTAATGAGATGGGTGGACTCCTTATAAGGTCTGGGCAATTCTCCTCCCTTTGAGTTAGCTATTGGAGTGTGAGTTAAGCCTAAGACCCAATTTTACATGGTATGCCCGTTGATCCAAATCCTGTAAAAAAAGCGAAGACTGCCCTCAAGAAGATTTCGCTCAAAAGCATGGCGTGGATGGGGTATTAAAGAATGACGAAAGTCCACATCGGTGATTAATTCAAAAGCATGGCGTGGATGGGGTGTTAAAGAATGACGAAAGTCCACATCGGTGATTAATGAGATGAGTGAACTAAGACCTTTGAGTTAGGCCTAACACCTTCATTTCTAGGAGATGAATTGATCATCGTATTAACATCTACAAGATTCTAAATCATGATCAATCGTTTCATATTAAGATTTCAAATTTGTTCCAAAAACTACTTTACAGAGTACTAAGTTAACATAACCATGGTCTAAAATTTTACAGAGTACATATAATTAACCATTGTTGACTAAGGCAATTCCAGCTATATTTACAGTAGACGTGTAACTGAATTCAAAGTATACGTAAATACAATTACAACTTTAATAAATAGCTCACAATTCCAAAGATACTAAAGTCTAAACATCTTAAATGTTGAATTTCAATCCCTATAAACATCTGTCAGTACTCACTGCAAACAGAAAAAATAAATAAAAAGTATTCTTGTAGCAACCCAGTTTCGAGTTTCTCAATTACCTATCGATAAAATAACAAAATATGTACGTACTGCAAACAAGAAAAAAATAAACATTTCTGACAATTCAATATAATAGACATACATCTATACACTAATGTTTTCAGATGAACAATAAAATGCAGCTAATAGCAGCAAGTTGACATATACTCTAACAGAATAAAGACTCCTATTGTAGCTAAAGAAAAATATCACCTTTAAAAGAAAAAAAGTTTTGGAGACGATTAAACACTGATCTCAACTAGAAGTATATATGTAAGTGTTGATAATCACATCTGCTCCCCAATTGTCCTTGTATATTTCCAGAAAAAATGCAGAAAAAGTACATGAAACGATATGAATATTCACAATTTTAATCCAAGTACAATTCCTAAGTTCGTCAGTTTGAGCAAAATGAGGTTTTTACACTCATAGGAGAAGACTTGCGAATCAACTTGGAATCGTGTCCCCTTCTCGTATAGTTATTCACAGTACAGTAGTGTCCAAAAACATATCAACAGAAAAGATAGCAAAGACGTTGGCATCAAGCTTCAAACTCAAAGCAAAATTCTGAAGCTATCGAGATTTTCACCATATAAAATGTGGAGAAAGTAATTTCGTTACTCCAATTCCCCTGCGGGTTTCAACATGAAAAAGTTCTTTCAACTTCTCATCGCATATTATTTGCCTCTCGTCAGACAGATCCTTCAAGGTAAAGAAAGAAAACCAGTCAGACCATTACATAAAGCATTAAGCTGAAATTGGGAATGCAACTTTTGTCACTCAACCAAACATTAACTTTCTCAATGATACTCAAAAGGAAATGTTAAATGCTTATAGGCACACACTAATGAATTCCTAGTGTTCTTTCTTCGTATATAAGAAATTTGCGTCATGTTTACATGCTCATCTAAACTTCTTTCTAGATGCAAAATTAAGTTTCTTTTTGTTTGATAAGTGACACAAAGTTAAGTTTCCTAGTCACTGAATGGACTCTTGCTTCTCATAATATATACTAGGACTCAAAGAAAATAAAACTTGTTTAAACAAATTAGCTAGCAGGATAAAATACTCCCCACTGTCTAAAAAAGGTGCTTTTCTACATGAAGAAAGTCTTCTCATCTTACTCTTCAGATAAATAAAGTTGGTGATAGAAGAAACAAAAGGTAGCTCTTCCAACGCATGGTTCAATTTTCTAGCATAATCCCCAAAAGCTAGGTCTTGGGGTTGAGCTGGCCTAAGGTCCATTTCTACGGGTGTCAAAATCAGCCCATACAATCATAACCCACCCAACCGGTTTATGTTTGGACAGATAAATAATTCGCTTAATTTATTAACTTGGCTCATTTTGACCTGCTTAGTTCAGCCCAAATTGACCCATGAGAAATTTTGTCTAAATATTTTTAGAAATACCATATTTTATATAGTACAGTCATATATAAGAAAAAAAGTTTTATTAGGTACTCTAGCAAATTATAAGAAAACATTAAATTTAAAACTTAGTAAGAATTGGGAAGCTTGGGTTATGACCCGGTTTTTAGCTCAACCCAACCCACTTTAGCCCAAATAATATTTAAGCAGGTCAAAGACCCCCATTTATGACATTCTCCAATTCAGCCCAACCAACCCATTTGACACTCTTATCCATTCCATAACATAGTGTCAAGCTAGACCATCCTAGATATTGGGTTACCTAATCTTGCCCCTTATGTTATGCTATTGTGTTCCAAATGTTAAGTCATGGACCCTAAGGGGAGAGGGCTGATTGTATGGGTAGCAGTCACTAGTTTCTTTATATGATTTTGGACAGTCTATTTTCAATAGAATTTTTTTACGGAAAGTTGAATTCATTAAAAAATGCAGGGTAAGGCTGCCTACAATCGACCCTTGAGGTCCGGCCATTCCCTAGATCCGCATAGAGTGAGCTTAGAGCACCAGGCTGTCTTTTTTCCTTTTTGAATTCATTAACATTGTTTTCTTCCATAACTACTTGGAACCGACTACGACTTGGAACCAACTTAGTCCTTCCTAAAATCAGACCTTAGAGGTAATAACAGTAGACACCTGACTGGCTTCATGTGTTTAGAAGATACCAGTAAGCATTACAAGAAAACTATTTTGTGTAGCAAATGAAAGCATTGAACACCTGTCTAAAACAAGCAACATTCAAGTATGTATCTGTTACCAGCAACATTTAATGTGACTAAAGGCAAAAGAAATGAGCACCTACCACAGGTCATAGCGAGTATGACCTAGCTAAAGCAATCTTTAAAGTGAGAAGTAAAGGATTGTAATATCTCTAAAAGGGAAAGGCATAAGCTGAGGTTAATCCAGTGCAGAGATAAATTAGAACAGATACCACAAATTAATCACTACCTGTAAGCCATTTTGCTTAATGTATTCCCAAATTCTTTTAACAATATTGGGTCGAGACAATTCACTCTCTCCAGTACCAAGGAAATTAATCAAGGCATTAGAAAGCCGGAGTGGAGCATGCATACCAGAGTTCTTCTGCTTTTCCTCTTTCATTGGCTCATCCAAATCTAATCAAATAAAGGTGAGATCAGATACACTGTTAACAAATTGCGCACAACATATGGACAAGAATAGAAGTATAGAACTATGAATGAATCCAAATTTGTTAGCAACAAAAAACAATGTAGGGAGAGATAACAACCCTGTACTATTTTTAAAGGTACATCATGGAGCAGAACTGAAATGAAGTAACAAGAATGAATGCTAAAATGAACATCTAAGAGATTAAAACAAGTCTTTTGGCATAAGGACAGTAGGCAAAAGCAACTTCCGCAGCTGGGAGCAAAACATAAAAACATTGACAGAATAATGTTTGAAGCTAAGTTATTACCTTCATCCTCCTCTTGCTTCCGCTGCTTTTTGTTTGCTGTAGAATTTACAGAACCAGAAGTTGTTATTGTAGAAACTGAATCACAAGTCACACAGAGGTGAAAAGTAAAAATTAGAAATGCAAGACTTCAAGCATGTCTAGAATTAATCATTCAACAGGATTTAGTTTTTAAACCCTGAACTTACAAGATGCAACATCAGCTATATTACATACATAATATTAATATTTCCTCAAATAGTACTATTGAGTTACATGCTTACATGAGGAAACATCTATCATTCTTCATCCCAGATTACACTCCTGAAATTATGTTTCCCCACATATTATTATTGACTACAAGCTAGCCTTGGACTGCAACTTAATTGCACAGAATGATAAATTAAGACCAAGCAGTTACAAAAGAAATAAGGTGGCCACAATTATGACACGAAAACTAGTAGAGCATGTGTACTTTTCAGACAGTTAAGGAGTACAGTTACATGGCAGAACATTAATAAGTCAGCAACATACAAACACAAATCTAAGATTGCAGCCTTTCCAGAAACTATAAGTCAGCAAGACTTTATGAGAACTAAGCATAAGTCTGTAACAGCTTATTTAAAAAGCAGCTCTGTGAAAGCGATTAATGTACAAAATTTTCTAAGTGGGAAGAATCAAGTGTCGTAGTAGAGTTTTACAGAAAGTATCAGCAAACCAAGAAAATAGAGAAGGAAAAAGAAAGAACAAAGAGAAGCGTCCTATACCAGCATCAGAATCCAAAGGCCAGATATGCTGTGTCAGGGCCTTGTTCATTGCAAACATGCCTATGGTCTCCACACCAAAAAGCTCGCGCAATGTGTCATCGCAGTTTATAATCCGCTTATCTGATGGATTTTTCAACTCATTTGCTTTTATATATTGCCACATCCTCTTCACCACCTTCATAGAACATTTGTAAGGGTTTATTTACTTCATGCATGTTAATATTCATGGCAATTGGCAATGGAGACTTTAAACAATTAGAAGAGAGAGAGAGAGACAGACAGAAGCATGCAGAATTGTGATACCTCTGTCCTTGCCAGTTCAGCTTCCCCAGTAATTTTCTGAAGTTGCGGAGAAAGGCTGCATATTTTGGTAAATCCACCAGCTTTCCTTTTACCACTTTCATTCTTCTTCCCAGTCCTAATAGGATTGAATGTACCATTAGCTCAACTAGTATAGACTAGACTAAAATATAGAGTTCCTTTTAAGAGGCAAATAAGCAAAATAAATTTTCGCATACACAATCATGCAGATTTCATATTTTCTCTCCCACTCAGCATTCAGCATGATCAGATTAATAACTAATCAAATATAATGATACTTATTGTTTGCCGCAAACATTTAAGTTTGAAATTTCTGGGTCAACAGGTATGATAGAGATTAGAGACTGGTTAGCTATCAGAATCTGTAATGATGGATCTGTGCATAAACAAAAGAGCGATAAACTAGCTTAGCATCACTAATCAGCAAAATCACCTCAACGTGTTGTTAGAAACTTTTTATTATTAATTCAAACATCATCTAAACTTAAATGAACCTAGTAATGCAGATCCAGACACGAGTAAAGATGTCACACAGCCACCAGAAAAACTACAGACATGATTCATTCCCCAGCAGTATAGCAGTGACTTCTCCCAGAGAGAAAATGAGAGCACTCTCTCAGCAAAACTAACTGAAGTTCTAGCTAGATAAATTCTCAGGTTATGAAAGGGACATATAATCTCTCAGGTCACAAAAGGAAGATGCTGACCCTATAATCTCCTAAGCTTTTTGATTGAGACTACTCAAAAGAAATGAAAGTAAGATTTTCATCAACCTAATTGGTCTGTAAAATGTCAATTTTATATCTATTTAACATTGATGATCCTCTTCTTTTGCACTTCCCCTGAGGGGTTAATAGGGTACATATTGTTATTAACCTGTAAAGGAAACAAAATGGTAAAAGTGAACATGATAGTGTATTTTGACATTGCACTAGCTTTCTTAAGTATTCCTTTTTCCTTTCCTATTTCTTCAAGCCGATCAACCACTAAGAGATTTACCCTTCTGTTCTCTTTTTAAGTTTTTGGTTGCACCTGATTTCGCTCTTCATACGAGTAATTAACCCTAGTACAACCAGGTAATTTCTCTATTTCACTCACACTACAGAGAGATTCTTTGTTTTAACAAATGCAGAGGTTCGCAATAGTTTGCGTAACTTCTTAAAGAGATTTTTATGCTGATTTCTGGAAATCTATCGGTTGCACTTGCAGTCATGAGAAAGAATGAGAACAAGAGTAGCTAATGCCTTCCACAAAAAAGAGGATGAACAAGCAATAGTCTCCCAGGCTAATGCATCCAGAAATACTACATTTACTTTTTATCATTTTCTTTAAAAATAAATAGTACTAACTATATGCCATGGCCCACCACCAATCACTATTATCTTACATAGCTACAAAGGCGACATGCATTTTTACAACTCTAATAGTAAATGAGGGTCAAAGTTCAGGCTTCAAATGAGCAGTGAATAAAATCAATGAGTTGAAAGAGATAGCCAATATATCAACAATTTTTTTTTATGACAAGGGTAACACGCAGCCGCTACCCTTTGGGTGCGCACAAGGTAAAACCCCCGCTCCTATGCAATAGCTCGCAAACCACATAGGAGAGGTAACCCGCACTACGCAAGCCCGGTATGACGAGCTCGACCCAGAAGGCAACCCCCTGCTTTTGTTGGCAAGGGGTTTCGAATTTGAGACCTCCAACATATAGTTCCAAGCCCAAACTACTAGGCCACCCCGAAGGGTTAATATATCAAAAATTAGAGGCCAAACGTTTTGTGAGGATGAACGTTCTAGAACGTAATGCCAGCTGTCAGTCACAACAATGTCAAGATATTAGTTAGCAATTAGTTGGTTAAAACTGTCAGTGATCTATATATATGTATTAATGCATGCAATGTAAATGATACGAGAGAATGAAATAACAAGGAATCCAGTTCTTTTTTTTGCTTTCAATTCCTTTTCTCTCTTAATTCTCCATAGCTACAGCTTCCGTTGAAGAAGACTGTAAACTTTCTCAACACGTTTACACCTCTTCAAGCAAATCAAAACGCAATCTGGATACAGTACTAATATAATTGGTAAATGGAAAAGGAAGTGACAGAAACATAAGGATGAAAAATTGACAGAGATCGTAACTTTGATAAGAACAAAACATTTTTTAAACAAATCAGGCAGTAGCAGAACGCCGCGAGATTTCTACTTCCTAATTTCTCTCACTTCCAACCAACCTGAGTCTTTTCATCTTTTCTATAACTCATAGTGATCCTTTTTGACGACTCCTTAATTTTAATTTTCAAATGATATATTTAAGACTACGAACATTTCGTACATTCTATATTTATTTATTTATTTAAGTTTAACACAACAAGATTCGAAAACCAGGAATGCAGAAAGGAAAATGGAAATACATATTCTTGCATATGTAACAATATAGAAGCAACAAAATCTATAATAGTAATATTTGAATAAGACATTTAAACATAGCTCAGAATTTGGATAGATATGAATGAACACATATTTAGACTTCACATGCATTAAAGAAATACATACTTTTTCTCAGAACTTTTTCGTTTTCCTTTATCAACAGCCTTAGATTCCTCTTCTTCTTCCTCCTCCTCCTCCGGGTCTTCTTCTTCTTCCTCCTCCTCCGGGTCTTCTTCTTGTTCACTCACTTCCGCCGCTGAATCGTTTTCTACTTCCATTTCTTCCTCATTTTCTTGGTGAACTTGATAGTAGCTTTCAAGGCAAAGATCAATTTGCTGTCGAATAAACACTTTTCTATCCGATAAATCGATATTGAAGTCCTCTTCTAGCTTTCGCCGGACGATATTGTTGGTGGTGGTATCGAGGTCTGCCGTGCTTAGAATCTCATGAATCCGGTCGACGAGCTCGCTGTCCGATACCATTTCCTCTGGTTTGGGTAAAAGTTTGAGACAGAAAAAATCAGAGAAAGAGTGTGGAAATGAAATGGCTATTTTTGGGGCTGAGGTGGAATAAAAGGGCAAAATCCCGTGGATTTTGTGGGGTAACCGTCTACACGTGGGTCTCGAGTAGCAACGAGAAGGGTATTTCTGGAACAATAATATGAATTTTGTGCACCTGAATATTAAAAATAATTGGCAAATTATTTTTTGCTGCTCTAAATTGACAAATTAGTCCTCATCTTTCTGTTGCCTAGTGTATTGGACTCAATAATTCACGTGTTCTAAAAGCGACTGGCCGTTGCCTTTTTAATATGGAAAAATTATGCACCATAACAAACATTCTATATTAGGTACTACGGTGCTGATAGTTTAACTAAATTATAATTTACCGTTATAATTTTTTAATTTTTGTTATTCGTTTAATTTGTATAATTTATCTGATTTATATAAATACATATTAGTATATAGTTTGGTTTTTCATTGTATAAATTAAAAATTTGTATAATTCTATTTCTAATTCAGAATTTGTAGTAAATGTTTTTCTTAACTATTTGTATAGGATTAGTGAAAAATATAGTAAATTATCATATTTGTATATTGGCAAGCGAAATATACAAATAGAGTATGAAAATTCCTAAATATATAAATACTTGTCCTATTTATATATTAACAAATGAAATATCCAAAACCGCAATAAACATAACTGTAACTATAAAATGTGATTATCAAAATTATAATATATAACTTTATTATTATGTTTGCTAATTCTGAAATTCTATCTTTTTAACTTTACCAAATGTACCAGGAACTATGCCATAGGACAAATTTGGGCCTGATGAATTGGCCAGGACTTTAAGTGAAGTTTTACGTATTTCGTTTTAAAGTTATTTTTGTTAGGAAAAAAAATATTCTTTAAAGTTATTTTTTTTAATTAAGGAAAAGATTAATATTTTTTAGGAAAATAATTGATTTCTTGAAATTAAGGATAATGACTTGTGGAAGAATGGAAAACAAGGTCGTAGACTATTCCATATAAAATTTGTTTTCTCCATCCTCCAATATATTTCATGTTCTCCTAATTCCTTATCCTCTATTTAGGAATGACAAAATCAAACTCAGTCTGTTCATTTTGTGTAACTCATTCAAGTTTTAGTGGGTTATTGATCCGTCCAATTAAACTTAATTAATTCAGTTCAATTAGGGGTGTCAAATGAACGGGTTGAGTTAAAATTGAGAATATTAAAATGGGTTGAAATAGAAGTCGGGTTGGGTCTTGACCCGCCTAAGTTTACTTTTGGCTTAAATGGGCTAAAAAACAGGTTGGGTTTTGACCCGCCCATTTGATCCGATTAATCTCAATAATTTAACATATTGATATTTAACTTTTATAATCACAATTTGAATTTTTAGCTCAAAAATTGTTTTTTAAATAAGTAACAAAGGAATAGATAAACCCTAAAAGATGTTAAATAAAGAATAATTCATACCATAAATATAAAAACATATCTTAATAAAAAGTTTTAAAACGGGTTGAAATTGGAGATTGAATTGAGCTCAATTAAGGATTCTCCTCAAATGGGTTATGTTTGAATGAATTGAGATTGAACTTAATTCAAATTATCTTGAGCGGTTGAGCCTAACACTTAAAATTCTAGGCGGATTGGGTGGGTTACCTATGTTTGGATTTATTTTTGACACCCCTAAGTTCAATCCATTTCAACCCATTAAAATGGGTTAAAATGCAGCCCAATTTGAGTTATGAGAAATCGTGTCAATATATTTTTTATTGGGAAAAGTGTCAAAATACCCTTCAGCTTTAGTTTATTAATTGATTATATTCCTACCGTTAAAGTAAAGTTATGTATACCCTTGCCGTTATTAATTTCACCATTTATACCCCTCAATTGATGAAAATCCCAAATCAAATAAAATTGACCCGATTTCTTAATAAGTGACTCGTTCCTCATTTTAAACCCATCTATCTATCTTAAATCCAAAATAATTTAACCCATTTTTTATACCCAATTGGTGAAAAAAAGAATCAAAATCACCCACACCTGAAGACTGAGTAGTGCATGGTTGACTGTGAGTATTAGTGAATCCGAAATCATCTAACTTTAGAATAAGTACCACCGAGTTCAACCCCGTTGAAGTATTAATATTGCTTTGTAGGAGACGGATCTGCTAGAAATCCTGATCCATCTGATTTAGTAGCATTTTAGAAATTCCGAACGAAAAATCAACCAACGAACCAAATGGGTCCTTGTTAACACCCATCCCTCCTCCAACTCCACTTCCAGACATATTTTTCAATGATGTACTTCCAAGATTAGGGGTTTTAGTGTTACCACCACTCTGACTCACACTAGCACTGTATGCATCACCATTTACCACTATCAGAATTTCCAGTTGAACCCCAACTATCGAAATTTCCAGCTGAAACCCAGCTACCACCAGTTTTCACAGAGTTGCCACTCTTTGACAGATTATTAGCCATACCACCCATATAGAATGCACTCTTGTTAGCAGTTGGGGCAACATTTCTCAACGGGGCATTGATATAAGGAAAATGGGTTAGATTATTTTGGGTTTAAGAAGCATAGATGGGTCTCGGACAAGGGTTTAAAATGAGAAATGGGTAAGAAATCGGGTTAATTTTGTTTGATTTGGGAGTTTCTGTCAATTAAGGGGTATAAATGGTGAAATTAATAACGGATAAAGTATGAATAACTTTACTTTATCGATAGGGATATAGTTAACCAATAAACTAAAGTTAAAGAATATTTTTGACCTTTTTCCCTTTTTTGTTTAATATGTCAGTATGTATAGTCATAATATAGAAAAAAATAATAAATTTATTAGCTACTAAAATATTATAAAGAACAAAAAAATGCAATTATAACTTAATAAGAATTGTGTCTGTTGAGTTATGATCCACATTTCAGCTTCTTTCAATGCAATTATTTCGGTTCAAATAACTTTTGAACAAATCAATAATCTCTTAGTTTATTAACTCAGTCGAAATTGATCTGTCAAATTATGCCCAATCACTCATTTAACACCTATACATATATATCGAACGTCAAAAAAATAAATAAATACACTATTTTTTTTTTAATCTTCCACAAAAGCATTTTCCTTCAATAAATTAAGAAGAAAGATATACTTTCATTTGTAAGTGGATCTTATAATGACAAGTTAACGCCTAGAACACGATTCACATTTCTTGCCATTTTCAAAAGTTTTTTTGGTATTTAAAGTAAGGAGAACAGAGAGGAAATAAATTCAATTAGCTCTGTTTTTGTTTAATTAAAACTTAGTCATAATGCAGTTTGAATTATAACACAACTTGAGAAAATGTCAAAAGCACATTGATTTCTTCTCATCTTTTTCCAAAAAAATAAAAATATTTTGTAACGAAAAATATATATATTTTCTTGAGCAACAATTCGAAGCTACAACTTTTTTACTTCTTGAAAAGCAAAAATATTAATTCGCTCAACCAAGAACTAATATTAATCTAACTCTCTCTCATTAATTTAACTGATAAATCTTTCAAATATAACTTCAAACTCTTTTCTCATCTTCCATTTTCTGTTTAACTATATCTTTATTAATCTATTAATTAAATAGAAATAAATTTTCATTAAAGTCTTTCATCGATTTTTTTTTTTACTATTTAGATAAGAAAAAGTTACTAAAATACACATCTTGTGCTTCCCTTATTTCCAGATTTTATTTCCAAAAACCTCTAAAATTTCTTATTTCTTTAATGTATTCGAACCACATATTAATGTATAGAGTCAATATTTAATTTATCTGAGCTACATATTATGTATCCGATTTATTTTACAATGTATTGAGCTACATGTTATGTATCCGAACTAGTTTTTAATGTATCCGAATTACATATATGTATCTAATTTATGTTATAATTTTTTCGAGATACTTTTTAATTTATCCGATTTGTGTTACTTTTTAAGGGATCAATGTAATTACAAACTAAAGAGAGATAAATTGTAATTTCATATTAAAACTATGTGATTCCTAAAATTTGTCCTTTAAATAATACTCCCTCGTTCCTCCGTTCCTATTTAGTTCTCCACTTTAGAAATGACACACATAATAAGATAACAATAATTAGTATAGTGAAGTTATAATTTTATCCTTATTAATTATGATTTCAAAAAGGATGAATTAAAACTTGGAAATTTTCAAGAAGTTTAAATGAGGATATAATAGCAAAAATATTTTTGTCCTTTCTTGATTGTTCAAAATGGACAAAGAAATAGGGACAATTAAAAAAGAAAATACAGATAAATAAATACGGACGAGGGAGTACTTTTTAATAATATTTTTTCTTTTTTCATAAATTGACATTAAAATATATTTATATCGTAATAAAATAATTTATATATAATCGGCACACTTTGTTTTTTCTTGCCTAAATATTCGTTTTTCCAATTGAGTAATGATGGCCCACTAAATATTGAAACTTAGCAACACCTTGACAAGGGCTTTTGAACCGAAGTTTCTATCAGTAGAATGGGTTTAAGAATTGCCTCAAGTACAATAAATTTATCAAATATTTATATATAAAAGAACACATTTCAACTTAGTTGAGTAAAATAATTTTAGGTACAACTTATAGAGAACATACAACGAATAGTCGGTGCAAATATGTTCTTTTTATGGGGATTGGGGTTGGGGGCTTTTATTTTAAGAAACATAAAAGATCACAAAAAATTCTCTGATCACATAGTTGAAACGATTGGTAATAATTCAGTCCTTGATCCAAAACATTTAAATATTCTTTACTTCAATAGAAATTTATAAAATAAAAATAAAAATTATGTTTGTTCATATTTACAGTCAAGGAAAAAAAGAGTTTAAATTTAAAATATTGAAAATTTAACTTTGAATAATACTCCCTCCGTTTAAAAAAGAATGACCCTATTTCCTTTTTAGTCTGTTTAAAAAAGAATGACTCTTTACCTTTTTTTGGGCAAAACTTTAATTTTAACTTTTCACGTGGAATGTTTAAGACCACAAGATTAAAGAGCATTTTAGTACATTTGACATAACTTTAATTTAGGACCACAAGACTAAAAAATCTTTTTTATTTTCTTAAATTCAGTTTTAAATCAAATTAGGTCATTCTTTTTAAAATGGAGGGAGTATAAAATATGGCTTCGCACAGAATTGAGGCAAAATGAGAAGAAATAAAATAAAAAACAATGGGGTCTTTAAAGGATATTGTTTTTGCATGAAATCTTAATTGTAACGCATTTTTTTTAGCCATTGGACCCCATACTTTCCAAATCAATAATACGTACACACAACAACCAACATAGCACATGGGTCTCACTCATAATTATTTTTATCTTCTTTCTCCCTTTTCATAATTCATGTTTTTCTTATTCTCACCGAATAAATAAGGCATAATACGTATCATTTGATTTAATTTAATTTTATATTTATGTTTTTTAATTTTGGGTATAAATATTTAAATCTATATAAAGTAAATAACTAGATATATAAATCCTATGTGATATGATAATACATAGGACACATATTATCACTCATATTGAATGTATTTATCTATTTATTTAATTTTATACAGATTTAAATATCTATTTACATATATCAAAATTAAAAGACATAAATATTAATTGAGACCAAGTTAAAATCATATTTATAGATTATCCGATAAATAATATTCCCTCATTTCCTTTATTGGAGTAAAATTTTTTACTTTTCCACAAAGGAAGCTAAAGTTTCTGTAAATATAATAGGGACAAAAAGTGCTAATTTTGAAGGAATAATTTTGAACTTACCCAAACATAAAAAACCATATTTGTAAGTTTCTCAGTTATTTGCTGGCTGCTGTACTACCTAATCATTGCTAAACTTCTATAACCCTTTCTTCTTTATCCTCTCTCTTTAATCTTTACACCTGGAAAATGAAGGCAAAAGTAGAAATGAAAATGATAGAAAATAAGATCGGAATCAATGTCAATACTGGTCATATTTTGCTTATCCAAAATTAAAAAAAATAAAAATTAATCAAATTGAGTGTTGAAAAGAGAATCGAAGAGCAGAAGCAGGTAATGTGCCATAAATATGTGAAAACGCGTGAATACGCCGAATATGAGAGTTGGCATTAGATAGCTAGGCCCATCTAATTGTACCTTTTATTACCTACCCATTCATTATTTATCTGCTGCTTCATATTCAAAATGCTTCACTTCTGAAGATAGTGAAGCAACCTATCAACAACTCAGAAAGTGAAAGCTTCATATATACCATTCTTTCATTTTTTTTCCCCTAGAAATACTCAGCTAGACACTTGAAGAACTTAGTATGTTCCTTTCTTGTTCTGTTTAAAGCTGTTATCTTTTTCTTTTTTTTGTTGTTACATTCTTGTTTGAGCTGAAAATGTTAAAGAATTTCTTGATGACATCTCTAATTGTCTCTTTTGTACTTGAAGATGTGTTACATTGTAATGTTAACTTGGATATTGCAGGTATATTTAAAAAGGGGTTTGTGTGTTTATTCTTTCACCACTTCTCCAATGGGGAAATTAGCTTTGCTTCATTTGCTTTGTGGAATCTTGATTTTTTGGGCTGTCTCTGTGGTAAAAGCAGAGGATCCTTATAAATACTTCACATGGACTGCCACTTATGGAATGGCTTCACCATTAGGTACTCCCCAACAGGTTAGTACTTTGTTTCCGTTTTAGCTGTTTGTCACTTTGTTTTGATATGGGTTAATGAAGAACTTGAGTTTTTTTAATGAAAAGTTTTGATCTTTGAACTTGTTAGGTAATCCTTATCAATGGTCAATTCCCTGGTCCTAGGCTTGACCTTGTCACTAATGATAATATTGTCCTCAACTTGATTAATAAGTTGGATGAGCCCCTTCTCTTGACATGGTGAGTTTCCTTTTTCCAATCTATCCCTCTATGTACTTACATTTGCTTGAATATGGCCTTAGCTTCTTTAAACTTACTTATTCGTGGTTAATTTCGTTTACTGCACTTATTGTGTGAGCTCGTTCATATTACTTGTCCCAAGTCAGGATAAAGGAGGAGGGTTGCCAAGGGCTGCATACATCGATCTCACCCTCCTCAGACCTCACTTGTGGGATTACACTGGCTTTGTTGTTGTTTTTGTTGGACTTGTTTCTTTCAAAATGTGTTCCCCTTTTGGATTGTGGCAACTGACTAGGATGACTGCATTCTCATGATGTTTTTTGCTCGAGTGTTCATGAGTAGAAGAGCTAGAATGGGCAATGTTAAATGTAATATTGCTTATCATGTTTAGGAACGGAATCAAACAGAGAAAGAATTCTTGGCAAGACGGAGTTTTGGGAACAAATTGTCCTATTCCTCCAAACAGAAATTACATTTACAAGTTTCAACCTAAAGATCAGATTGGGAGCTATACTTATTTCCCTTCAACTCAACTGCACAGAGCTGCTGGAGGTTTTGGAGTGCTTAATGTTTATGCGAGATCTGTTATCCCTGTTCCATATGCAAAACCTGCAGGAGACTTCAGTTTGCTTATTGGTGATTGGTACAAGACTAGTCATAAGGTGAGTCTACTGCCTATGTCTTGTAGTCTTCTCTTTTATTAAATTTAGCTACCGTCAGTCACATCGGTGGAGCCAGAAGTTTGAGTTTATGGGATTTGATTCTAAAAAAGATAGCTGACTTAGTTCTGCATAAATTTGATCAAAGCTATTGTGTTCTGCCAACCCTGTAGCTTTCTCTCTAGCTCCGCCCCTGATCAGTCAGATGCTAGAAGTAACTTATTGAGGACCGTAATTTTTGTTTCATCTAATGATATGTATAAAAGCATTCTTTCTTGATATATTTGGGACATCTAATGAAAATTGAAATATACTTTTCAGACCTTTCCGCTATAGTCTAAAGATTTTTATGTATCTGTTATGTTTTCATTTTTAAGAATTTTGAGGAAATGTCAAAACTTATTTAGGAAACTGCTTGAAGTTTTCCATTGCTCTCTTGTATGAAGATTTGTCATAATTACAAGGATACTCAATTTTTCGAATCCTGGGGACTTGCAGGTATTGCGGCAAATATTGGATTCAGGGAAGTCTCTTCCCTTCCCAGATGGTCTCCTTATAAATGGCCAAAAGCAGTCAACTTTCACTGGCGATCAAGGTTATTCTCAGCATTTCAATATTCTCTAATGCCATGTTCGTTACTGAATTGCCATTCACCATCAAAATGTGCTGCTGTTTTACCCGCTACAAGTAATAACTCATTAACAACACCAATCTTACTTATGATTTTCAGGCAAAACATATATGTTCAGGATTTCAAATGTGGGTTTGAAAACTACCATTAACTTCAGAATTCAGGGCCACAAGATGAAGCTGGTAGAGGTCGAAGGATCGCATGTCATTCAAAATTTATACGATTCTTTTGATGTCCATGTTGGTCAATCTTTATCTATCCTTGTCACATTGGATCAATCTCCAAAGGACTACTACATTGTTGCATCTACAAGGTTCACGACAACTGTTCTTACTTCCATCTCAGTGCTCCACTACACGAACTCTCAAATACCCGTATCTGGACCTGTGCCAGCTGCTCCAGTTAATCAATTTCAGTGGTCGTTGATGCAAGCCAGAACAGTCAGGTACACATCATCAAATGAGCATTCACTGCCTCCTCACATCTATGCATTATGACCTCTCAAGTTTTAGAAATATGGCTTCCTTTCTTGTAGTTAGTCCTGCACTTAGTGAACATTTTCGCTCGATTCACCATGAATGGACGTTCATAGATCGCTAGGGTGAAGGGTAACCTTAAATATTTTAGTAATAACAAGGGTAGCAACTACCACAAGAACACTTCAGAGAGGTAAACTGTTTGTTTGCATGGGAAGTAACATGAGTTTTCCTGCTGCAGTGTCCTTAATGGGAATGATTATTCTGCTGCACCAGCTTAGCATTTTAACCAAACATATAATTAGGAATATGGGAAGGAAAAGTTCCGAGCTATGATGATTACAACTTTTCATAACCTAAGTTGTTTTCGTTTTGAAGGTGGAATCTGACATCAAATGCAGCTAGACCAAATCCTCAGGGTTCATTCCATTATGGAAAAATTACACCTTCAAGGACAATTTTGCTTGCCAACTCTGCACCACTTATCAACGGGAAGCAGAGATACGCTGTGAATGGTATCTCTTACATGAATCCTGACACTCCTCTGAAGCTTGCGGATCACTTTAACATCCCCGGGGTGTTCACTTTGGATTCCATTAGAAGTGCTCCCACTGCTGATTCTCCACACCTAGCTACAGCTGTGTTGCCATCTTCTCTCCATGAGTTCCTCGAAATCGTTTTCCAAAACAATGAAGACACAATGCAATCTTGGCATCTTGACGGTTATGATTTCTGGGTCGTAGGGTATGTCGTAATCATTAGAAAGTTTTGATTCACTGCACTTGGTGTAAGGTCGGCTTAGTTTTCTTACTCTTCCTGTTAATATTTGCAGTTTCGGATCAGGTACTTGGACACAAGCTAGTAGAAAAGGGTATAATCTTGTTGATGCTCTTACTAGACACACTACACAGGTAATTCCAGCTTCCTCCACGACAATAAAAATCCTCAACACTGTCAATATATGTCATTTTTGATCATTTTAGTTAAGTACTATTGATTATTCGTGGAAAGCTGAATTTTGCGGTTTCTAAGCTTCAAGATGAAATGTTTCTTGCAGGTTTATCCTAGATCTTGGACTGCTATATATGTGTCTTTGGACAACCAAGGAATGTGGAATTTGAGGTCTGCAATGTGGGATAGACAATATCTTGGACAACAGGTTTACCTGAGGGTATACAATCCAACAGCCAGTTTAGCTAATGAATATGACATACCTACCAATGCTCTTCTCTGTGGCAAAGCTGCTGCTCTTCGACATCCTTAATTATTTGGTCTCATATTTATGTTTTCTTGGTCATAAGAGGTTGACTACAAGAGATGCCGGCAAACATAGCAAGCAAATATTTTGTGAGTAACTTCATATTTGATGTTAAAGATTTTACTATATTTATGGAACCTTGGCCGAAAGATTATATTAAACAGTCTTATGAACATGAAAGATGAGTTTTTTTAACGATCAATAACATGGATCCGACTCCTCTCCGTTTCTCTTTTTAACGATCAATAACATGGATCCGGCTCCTCTCCGTTTCTCTTCTCTAATCATTTCCCCCAAGTTCTTATTTGGATTATTGACCTATGACATAAGTTAAAATAAATGACTAAGATGTAATTTCCAAAGTGAATCTCTAACCATAATTTAACTAATAAATACAATATGTATTTAGTATTAAAAATTATTATAATCTCACAATCTTATCAACATATTACTTTGTCCATAAATATAAAAAAAGTTCCTCCTAATTACTTTTTTTTACTTTGGATCTTTTGAATTTTTTTTTTAAATATTGAACTGCTGTCAAATATAGCTAATGTTAATTTTGGACAAAATGGAAAAGAAAAAGGTTAAATAAAATAGAAAAAATAATACTCTTCAATAGCTAATGGTTATAAAGAAAAATTCAAAGAAAAAATGCAATAAAAATAGAGTTTTTTTTCCGGAATAGCAAAGAAAAAAATTATATTCGCGCTTTATAGCTATAGTTTATATATTTGTGTTCCATAGCAAACACAAGTTTACTGTATATATTTTATAAATCAGCAATTTAGATTCCATCAATATACAAATTTATTTTGAAAACTGATCCTATTTGCGGTTACTTAAAAGGTAGGGAATACCATAAATCATGTATATCACATTTTAAATAGAATTCCATTTGTTCAAGGAGTTCTTCAGCAAGGTGAACTCCCATTATTTCGTGAACCAACTACTCAAGCGCAATACAAATCAAAGAAAGAAAATGACAACGAGTAATGCATTTAATACTTTATATTGTTTCGATTTTCATTTATGAGATGTATGTCCTTATATTTGAAAGACAGATTTGTATTGAACAGTCGATAAGATTGAATTTTATCGTATATTACGTTAGATTCTACTTTAGTTACAACTCGAAGTGTATAATTTTACATAATATATTAAAAAATATCTGATTGAAAAACTCTAGATATATTCAATTGCAGTTCGTCATATTGATTTCTGAAAAATATTTATTATTGCAACTTTTAGGGCAGAAGTATAAGTTCAACATATAGATTTTTTAACAAAATTTTGAGTTTGTATTGTTTAAAATCAACGTAATCCATAAATTCAGTTTGATTTGTATATTTTTGTCTTTTCAATTTGTATATATGATTGAACATACATGACTGCATAGTTCAAATTTATTTTGTGTATATGTATGTTTCATATACACAAAATAGGACGGTATGACTCTATGAGGAGACATGATCTTATCTTCTTCTTTACCAACTGAATGAAGTTGCAACTTCATTTCACATCATTTTCACATTGTAAAGTTAAAATGTCGTTAGATCAAAATAATATTTTGTGGTAAATTGATAATCGAGGTGATCAAGATTTTACTAATTTTGATCTGTAGTACTCAAATTTCGTTTTTCATTATTAAAAGTAAAAGTCTCCGATCGATACCCTTTTTGCAGATTCAATGAAAAAAAAACATTTCTATTGACAATTCTTTGATATCAAATCAAATGAAAAATAAATAAAAATAAAATTGCTAATTAAAAGGATGACAATGCAAAACGTTGTTACTAACAAAATTATAATATTATTTTTGATGTATGTAGAATGAACAAATTGGTTTATTGAGGTGATTTAGGGAGTTTAATTTGTTGAGAGTAGTGTGAACCGTGCATGTTGTTACGAAGAATTTGTTAATTTCGACAAATTTGAACAAAATGATGAAAGTAGTCAAATTTTAAATATTTGGAGAATGTTTTTTTGTTAAAAATAATAATTTAAGGATTAGTTTAAATTAAGGATATAGTTTAAAGATATTTTTTACTAAAAACTCCAAATAATCCCTTCAAAATATTTATCCAAGAGTATGGCTTGTTAAAACAAAAAAGCACAAAATATCTTTAATTTGTTTTCTTTCTATTGGTTAAATGCTTTTTATGTGTTGTTTTTTTTTGAAAAAAAAAAGAGCTAATCCACTTAAATTGAACTTCCTATCGAAATGCATGTTAGTCCATTTGCCATTTATCCAATCTTTTGGCTATGATCAGCATTTAGGATTTGGTCTCATCAATTTGTCTTCTTCCTGCATTATTTATATAAAGAAACACTAGTTTATATATAAAAAATATAAAACTCTTGTTTAGATACACTACATATTTTATTAACAAAATTTAAAAACTTAGCTTTGTTGCTACTGAATAAGAAATACTCAATATTATCAACAAAGATTATAATAGAGTAATATTCTTTCATTCTTAATTAAGAGGTTGCAAATTTAAGTCTCATCAAATATAAATCGCTTTTATTGAAATACTATATAAATAGAATAGAAGGTCAATAATAAAATTCAACTATTTATTCTCGTTTTGTTTGGGCAGCGAAAAATTGTCTCTGGCTTTTCGATTACTCGACAATATACAAATTATTTAATTTTCAGTGAGAAATTGTTTCTGGCTTTTCGATTACTCGTCAATATACAAATTATTTAATTTTCAGTATTTGCACGAGATTTATTTTGTTGTTTAATTTAATTAACTCCGGAAGAAGTACAAAATCAAATAAGCTAGCGAAATCCATGAATTGTAATCAAAGATAACTGCAAATTGCTCATTCAGTTGTGCTTTTTTCCAGTTCGCACGGCGAAATTCAAACTGCAACTTTAGGGTTTATTATAATTATAATTACAATTACAATTACTTCCATCGTCTCCTCGATCAATCGCGGCTTTGTTTGTGAAGTATACTAAAGAGGAATCATCAATTATGAATTGCGAAGTTTGTCAGCTAAAAGAACTTGTAAGTTTCTACTTTTGAATTATGTGAATATGAGCTCTGAGTTCTCTTTTTTTGGCTTGATTTTCGTTTAATTCTTCACTGGTTATCTTTGCTGAAGGATGTGAAGCACTTTGAGATACGAGAAGTCCTGCGATGTAAGTTCAATTCCTTAATCGACTGCTTTATTAGTGATTGTAATGTTTTGAATTCTACGGATTAATCCGCTGCTCAGACAATGTTATATCTATTTAGAAGAATATACCTACACCAACACACATATGCACCAGATCCCTGTTAAATTCTTCGATTTGTCTATGCTCTAGTTCATGTGTAATTAGGGCAATAGGATGGATAAACTTTCAGCTCATAGCTTATATTTGACTTGTTTGACTAAGTTTTGTGTATAATCTCAGCTTTGGCTTGTATTGGTTAGTTTTGATGTCTAATTCTATAATTGAATAACAAATTCCTCTCTAGATTACACATTGGTTCCTGTTGAAGATGAGATTTTTCTTTTTGAAATGGAGGCATTAGATGGTAAGAAACCATGAACAGTTGAAGATGAGATTTTTCTTTTTGAAATGGAGGCATTAGATGGTAGGAAATCATGAACAGTAAGATATAGAGGAAGTCGATTAAAATGGTTAGTGCATGAAATCACATACTGGAGTTGACTTAGATAAGATCTTTAATTGTACAAGATACCTATTTCAGCCTAAAAGTTTTTTCTTATGTTGATGAATAGCTGAACAACTTTGTTCACATGTCACATTGTTCATGTGTTCTAAAGACTCTGCTTTTGACATTCTTACTTCTGTGCTTTATCTTGTTTGCTATTTTGAGGTCAGTTCCTCCTAGATTTCATCTTTCAATGGTTGCAGGCTCAGAGTTCCTAACAATTTTGACTGTAGTTTTATACACTGTGCAGCTCTATCCTAAACAATCGAATGGTCAATTGCAGGTATTTTACATACAATTATGTTCCACAGAGCCTTAGGCCTGCTGCGGCCGAAGGATGTTGATTTGGAACTTTTTGACATTACATATGTAAGTAATAAATTCTCAAAGTGGTAGGCTTTATCTCTTTTTCCTTGTTTTCTTTTTCTTTTGAAATCAGTGTGGTGTATGGAAAAAAATGGAATAAGGTATTGTGGCTGGAGGAGTCTTGATTATTCAAAGACGAGACATGAGATGTGGATATGACATCATGAATTTTGGAAAAGGAGTAGATGACCACTATGCATTATCATTAGAAGCTAATATATTCTATTTTTTTCCAAGAGAAGGTGAATTAATGGTCAAACAAATTGTTCACTATTAGTGGAAGACGTTTCTAATGACACATTGAATTAGAGGGAAATCACTATATCATATAGAACCAAAAGCGAGGTCCTTCAAATTATGTTACTCTCAAGGAGAGGTTGGTGTAATACTGTAATATATCATGTGTCTTTTTCTTTTTTATTTTATCCTTCCCCTATTTTCTGATAGATCTGTTATAGTGATGCAATAATTTGCTGATATTTTTTTTTGATCAGTATAAGCTGCTGATACTTACTATTTTATGGTATACTTTTGGTTTAAAGTTCTTTCATGTTATGTTATGTAGACACAGTGTGGTGACATGGAGGTTGAAAAGAAAATTGAAGAGAAGATTACCCTATTCATTGATAGAGTCGAGAAGCACCCTAACAGGAAAAATCAGGTTAGCCAGTGGTTGCAGTTTGTTTCTGTTGGTGATGATCACTGTTTTGGCCAATGGCCATTCACTTTCCTACTTTATAGTTCTGTTCAGTGTTTTACATATTCTACTAGCCATTTCCTTTTCTTTTGATAACGGTAACCTTGTATTCACACCAAAAAACTCATCAAGAAAAACTGATGGTGGGATTTACAACCCCTGGGTGCATCATGATAAACAAAAACCAAAAAATACTTTACAGTTGTCCTATAATGTCCACTAGACTTTCTGCCTCTCCCGCCATGTCCTATTTACACCAAAAATATAGCAAACTCAGACTCTTCATCTTGATCTTTTGAATGCTGCTAGCTTGCCCATCACGGGATCTTCCATTCCTTTCTTTCCAAAGTGTTTATAAGATGCAACTTGGAATGCGTTTCCACCATCCTCTTTTGATCTTCTCCTTCTGCCCATTCCTTTGCTTTGTTTCAGCATGTCTAAAGAAGTTTTGGGCATTACCCAGCTAACTCCAAGTATACATTAAGAACATGTCCCACAGATTTACAACTGTTTTGCAATGTTGAAATAAGTGGTTGTTAACCTCTGCCTCCTTTTCACACATGTAACACCTTGAGCAAACCTGTTTACTACTTCTCTGTAACACTTCATGAGTTAGGAATGCCTATTACCAACCATGAGAAACATGACACCTTATGAGGGATTTTAATCTTCCAGATTAGCTTCCATGGCCACACCATTCCCATTGTCTGATTAGAGTTCATATTCCAGTAACAGGATTTCACAGTGAAGCCCCCTTTGTTGTGTAGCTTCCATATTGGACTATCAGGTCCCACTGAAACACCTGGGAATGAATTCAACACCTTCAACAGTCCTGCTACTCTACTAATCTCCCAATCATTTAGACTATAGCCATTTCTTTTTCTTCAATATGCTCTCTAGTCATAAGAATATCTTGTGATTTATGGTGGGTTCTTATTCCGTACTGTTTGATTCTTCTATTGTATGTTGCATTTTTTCTCAGGATATTGTTGCCTGTAACCTTTTGACTAGTGATATAAGTATCTTGTGGAATTTTACTCATTAGTGAAATCAGTATTGGTCTAAATATCTAAATGAACTTTCTGTTGTAACCTCAACATACATATTTGTGTAACTGGATGGAGAAAGTATGCAGATTTGCCTATCCTTCTGTGAAGTCAAAAACAAACAAGCCTCGTGGTTCACTACCAAAGTAGAGCGTTTTTACTGGGAACACTGGTATATAAATTTGAACGTGGCTCATCATCCGAAAGGTCATCCTGGCAAGTCTCATCTCTCAAAAGTAGTTGACCCAGGAGGTACCATACTTTTTTTCTCCTTTTCTTTTCTCAAACATTTTTTACATATGGTTTTACAATCTGTTCATTAGTCAATTTGTAAAGGGACGTATAACCTTTTGTTTGCAGAGAGTGCATCTGAGGAGAGGAGTGCTCGGCGAACAGTGTTGGAATCATCTCTTCGTGAAGTTATGTTTCAGATAATAAAATTTGTAAATGAGAAAAAGGACCACATTCCTGCGATTTCAAATCTTGAGTGTGTCACATTTCCCTATGAGATCACTATCTCAAGGTAATTTCCCCTTTCTCTAAGTTGTGAACATGTAATTAAGTTCTGCTACTCATCATAGATCAGTATACAAGTGGTTTGCTATTATTGACTTCAAACTGTCATTATTGATTAGTTTCTGTCGGTTTTGCTTTAATGTTCTGATCTATATTGATTAGAATTCCGAAATGCATTTGTTTTTCTTGAGTTTCTTCCTGCATGAAGTTATAATCTGCTGTGGTACTGCAATTTGGTATTTATGTTATTTGTTTTCAACTTCTTGCCATAGTAGTAGGTTATCAGCTTATATGAATATCCTTTACATGAGATATAATATCTTCAAAATCTTCACATCTATGGGGTTAATTGACCTAAGGCAAAAAGACTATTTTCAGTGCTGATGTTCTCCTTGTCCGCATAAGTAGAAAAGTGAAAGTGGAATAGGCTTATGATAACTCGTTATAGTCTTCCACCCTATGTTAGTCTCAATGTTCCTCTTCTCCTACTTCTAGCTTAAATTGATATCAGTGCAGTTTGTTGAGTAGACACTTATTCCTGGGTCTGATAACCTGCATGACTATTTTGGCTAATAGCCTAATATGTTCTTTCCATACTAGTGGTTTTCTTTTTCTCATATATGCTCATTTGTACAAGTAATGCACTTACATGGGCCACTTTTGCTATGCTTGAATTTGTTAATATGTTAATTTGGCTAAAGCTTATCTTTTTATGAAAGATTTAAGTTTTTGTAGGATGTAGGTGGTTTTTGAGCCTCAAGTTTGGCTATAACACTCGCTCAGTAATTGCCTTTTGCCAAAGACACATACTCTGTCATGGGTGATGAGTCTAGTGCTCAGATCTCTGTTTCTTCTTTATACTTCAATTTTGTTCTAAGTTGCTCGAGTTCAGATGCGGGTGTCTGATATGGATGCGTCTAGAGGTCAAATCCTTTATGATCTAAATTATAAGATTCGATGGTATGGATATGGGTGTGGGAATTCGTCTAAAAATAATTCAAATATCTAAATATAGAGTTAAAAAATATGCCTAAATTATGGTGGACTATGTGGAAGGAAAGGAATGCACAAATTTTTGAGAGCAAGTTTGAATCTGTAATTATTTCGTACAAATGCATTTCCTTATTGATTTTTTGGTGTAACATTGCTATTGCAAATGATATAAGAGGTGTTGATAGAATTCTTGAGTTCATTGCACATTCAGCAGTGATGTTGACCTATAAACATCTTTGAAGCACCTTCTGGTTGTGGACTTTAACAACAACATACCTAGTGTAATCCCACAAGTGGGTGTGCGGAGGGTAGGGTCTCAGCTCAAAAAAGCAGGATAGTAAGAAAGAAAAAGCGACAACAATATACCAATGCACAAAACAAGGTTGCAACAGATATTCAATACATATTGGAGAAAGATCAACGCGATACCTAAATCATACTACTAGAAGCATGACAACACTCGACCATCTACTATCCTTCTACCCTAATACTTGACCTCCATCCCTTCCTATCTAGGGTCATGGCCTCAGTCGGTTGAAGTTGTGCCATGTCCTCAATTGTTAAAGTTGTGCCATGTCTTGTCTAATCATCTGCCCTAGTTTTTCTTCGGCTTACCCAACCTCTCATGCCTCCTCACTGGCGCATCGTTGCACCTCATTTTCACGCGTCCGAACCATCTCAACATCGCTTCCCTCATCTTGTCCGCCATGGAGGTCACTCGCACCTTGTACCATATAACTCCGTTCTTAATCATCTCTCGTAGTATGTCCATGCGTCCATCTGGGCATTCTCATCTCTGCTACCTTCGTCTTTTGAACATGGGCATTCTTGACGGGCCAAACACTCAACCGCATACAATAGTTGGTCTAACTACTGTGCAAACCTTTCTTTTAAGCCTTGGCGACACATTTGGCTAGCCACTATTTCACCCACTTACTCCAATACTTACTCCAATACAGTGTGCAACATTATCATCAATCGCTCTGTCTCCTTGAATTACGGACCCAAGATACCTAAAGCTTTCCCTCTTGCGAAGTCACTAAACATGCACTCTACCTCATGTGTCAAGTCTCAAAACTTGCAGTCCAGGTACTCTGTCTTAGTCCTACTTAACTTATAACCTTTAGACTCTAGTGTCTTTCTCCAAACTTCCATCCTATCATTAACTCCACCAGGCATCTCATCAATCAATACTATGTCATCTGCCAATAATATACACCACGACACCTCCCCTTGAATGTATCATGTCAATACATCCATCACTAAGGCAAAAAGGAACGGGCTAAGGGCTGATTCCTGGTGCAATCCCATAACGATCGGGAAGTGCTCCGAATCACCTATCACTGTCCTGATTGAGTTTTGGTTCCATCATACATGTCTTTAGTAGTCCTACTATAAGCCACATATAAACATCTAATCTCTACAAACATCACATGCCTTTTCTAGGTCAATGAAAACCATGTTCCAACAATCTGCATACAAGATGGATGTCTTCAGTAGTCGAATGCCCGACATGATTGGTTGCGGACTTTCTAATACAAATATCTTTTAACAATAAACAATTACTCCCCTAAATTAGGATTTCACCCTAATTTTTATTTTGATTTAAAATATCATTGTAGCTGTCTCGAATTTTACTATCGAATTTAGTGATTTAGTCAAAGTACCCAAAAGCGAATGACCATATTAGGTGGATCCCACACCCATGTCGTGTCGACACAAGTGCGGCACCGAATGTGGAGTCAATGCAACTTAAGTTTTGTTCCTTCTGCTTCTAATGGCTGGTCAAAAAACTATATCCTCTAGCCGAAGTTTTAGCTATATCAGTAGCTGAGTAATTGTTGTTTTTCGAAAAATGCACACTCAACTGGGTCTCATACTCTGATCAGTGTCTTTCTTCTACTTCTAATGGTTGGTCAATAAACTATTTCCTCTGGCCAAAGTTTTGGGTGTTCCTGTGGAGTCAAACTATTTCCTTTGTGGCCGAAGTTTTGGGTGTTCCTGTGCAGTCACACTATTTCCTCTGGCCAAAGTTGTGCGAGGAAAAGTAGTTTGGAAATGGACCACTAATTACAATTGACACCTAAAGAAATGCGCTATGTTTCTGGTTTGACTCAATCGTTTGAGTGTTGTGGTTATATTTCAACATGTAGGTACATATATAGAGGATAAATTACACTTGACCTTACTTTATGTCACCCCATAAGACATTTTATTTAGCTGATTAAACTATGGTGCACGTTAGGCTCTCAGTCCATAAGTTCTACCATGATTAGATGCCAATTGTATTAAGTTATGGTAATGACTCCCGAAATAGATGAGGTTATACGATCTTGGCAATATGTAGTTTTATTTAAAATAAATTTAACATTTATCACCTTCCAGCTAAGTTTTGTGTTACCTTTCTTTAGTTCATCAGATTCTGCTTTTGGGATGGATGTGATCAGGAGGATGCTACAGACTGGGCATCCAACCATGCTCAGCTGATTGGAGATACCCTGATGGCGGCCAATCTTCCCTTTATCTCATTCTTTAAGAGGTAAAATGGTGGTTCATCCAATGTCTGGCAATGTGAATATTTCGACCAAGTACAGTATGGGTTCCTCTGGTCACACAATTGAAAGAAATGGAAGCTGTGGATATATTTGCGTAATCTACTAAATGTTTTTTTCTTTTCCATGTTTCATATCATAGTAAACGACATATACAGCTGAATATTACATGATCAATCTAATTAAGTTTGTTTAGTTTTTTTCAGTACAGTTAACTTGTAAGAACCAGGCTTCCTGACATGCCATAGGTGCTCGCTTGAATTTCTATTCCATAAAATTTCTTTATGCATCCAGCATAGCCGCTAGGGAAAATATTTTGCATTTTGAGTGTGTTTGGTATGAAGAAAAATATTTTCTGGAAATGTTTTTCAGTTTTCTAATGTTTGGTTGTGACAAAAGTTTTGGATAATGTTTTCCAAATCAACTCATTTTCCTCAAAATTAAGGAAAATAACTTCCCTTCAAAAAATTAAGGAAAACATTTTTCAAAACTCTCCTCCAATTTCAAATTACATTTTTTTGGAAAAACATCAATCTTAAAAAAATATTTTCAATTTCAAAATTTTATTTTTTCACCCGATCCCTGACCTCCCCCACCGACCCACCACCGACCAGCCCCCCCACCCCCACCCCCTTCCCAAAAAATTAATTTTGCTTTTTAAAAATATTTTCAACTTCAAATTTTTATTTTTAAACTCCTACCCCCCCCCCCCCGGGCCAGCCACCCCCAACCCCAACCCCTCCAAAAAATTAATTTTGTTTTTTAAAAATACTATCAACTTTAAATTTTTATTTTTTCACTCCTCCCCCCTCCCCCTCCCCCTGCCCCCACCACCATTCCAAAAAAATAATTATTTTATTTTTAAAAAATATTTTTAATTTCATAAATTATTTTTTACTCTACTAAAAATAAAAGATGTCTCTCAAAACATTTTTCATTCATAAATCAAACACTAAAAATCATTTTCGGGAAAATATTTTCTACTCACCAACCAAACATGAGAAAATAAGTTTAAAATCTACTTGTTTTCCAGGAAAACATTTTCTAGGAAAACATTTTCCATGGAAAACATTTTCCTCTATACCAAACACACCCTCTACCAAAACTCTGAAATGCTATAGAATCAAGTTCGGCTCTGAAATGGTTTGAGTGAGATTGGTCCGAATTATTTGGGCCTGCGATTAGGAATATTAGCCCATAAATATATGACTTGTGCCCATTATAGCCGCGTATTTCAGTTCATACAAAAATGGGGAAAATTTAATAAATAGCCAAGATATAAAATATAATAGATCTCCTTAGCTAGAGTTTGCCTATTTATATAGTGTAGCTATAGATTGCTATACTGATTCATGTTGTTCATGGTCGGGCAATTTCAATTATTAAAAAAAATGATCTGGTTAGTATATCTAATTAGAATTCTTTACCTAATATCACTTCTTCTTTTTGGCGAAAAAAGCATGACTCATTGTATATACAAATTGTATATGTATATAATTTTATTGAGTTTAGAAAAAGAAATTTATAATTGAAGTGTATTCTGTATAAACAATATGATATATAGTAGGTTGTATATGTTTATGAATAGATTGTATATTATAGATTTTGTATAAATTGAATTGGATAAACCAAACAAGTTGTTACGTATATCAGTATATCATATTAGTATTTGTATTTGAAGTATATATTGCATACTTGTATGGGTCTTAAAATTATGAAAACATGTGCCAATAAAGTGTATTTTAAACCAAATAAATATACATCTATAAAACACCTAATATATTTAGTTGTATAAATTATACAATATTGGCTTGCGTAGCTTTAATTTTGAAAATTTTTGATGAATGAAATTTTCAGATTTGAATTTTAATTTGGTTAAGTTATTCAATGGGTAGTGGGAGATTTTAGGAGATAGATTAGTGAGTGTCACGGTTCAAAAATGTACGCGATGAAACTTGCTTATCCATCAGACAAGTTAGTCTCAACCGACGATATCGACAGATTTGTGGAAATATAAAACAAGAACAAGATAGAGCGGAAAAACTTATTCTTTCTATTAGAACCATCAAAATTTGATCGTCACGTGTACAAGCCAGTAAATACATAAAATGCAGAATTAAGAATAAGTACAAGTCTCGGTCTTTGTTTCTTAAATAGAACAAAATATAAAGAAAAGGAAAAAGAGGGTTCGCCAAAGTGACGAGCAACCACCTCTTCAAATCCTTGACAAACCTCAAAATGAGAAGGAGAAAGAGATCACATAGGTCCGGGCTTTGAACCTACACGAGTGTAGAAGAAAGGAGTGATTACCAACTATACAGTCCCTAGCAAGCAACCTAATAAACAAGACATCTAGCTAGAAATCGAGCACCCTTTACTCTCCAACCTAACCTCCTCAAACTACAACCTGCACAGAAATCAACTCAATCTAACAGTTCTATAATACACGATTCACAAGGTCCAATATTCATAGTTCAAGAATCACATATCAACAATCAAACGAATCAAGTACATCAATGTCAATGTCATGTAAAATAGTTACACACAACATGTACATCAATCTCAATTAACAAGCAAGTCACACATAAGCATCAAAATGCACCAACTCACAATTCAATCAATCTCTCGCATGAATCATTTCCCATCAACCAATATCATTAGCCGAAATCATTTTCCATCGACTTTATATCAAGTTACTAGCCTGAACAATATCCGATCGGCTTTATCAACCCACTAGCCGGAACCATATTCCAATGGCTTTATATCAATAGTCCGAATCATTTTTCATCGGCTTTATATCACTCACAGACAATGACTTTGACATTATAAACACTTGCCAGAAATGACCTTGGAAAATTTAGGATTATCAAAGCCACTGACATGCAATTGAAGAGGTAAAATCGCTAGGCTTCAATATTTGTGTCAAAATGAGCTTCGTAGTTTAAGAGCAAATAAAGTGCAAAATTGCAACTGAAAAGTATACATAAAGATGAGAAATATTTCATCAAAGAGCATATATCAGTGATAATATTGTCCAAAGACTTAGAAAATACCTGAATTCAATTCCAAATAACTACATTTATATGTACTATAATTTTTGGCCCTCCGGTTTCCTTAAACAACCACATATTACCAAACAGAACGGAAATAATAATGGCAAAAGCTGAGTTTATTTGAAGTTGACTACCTCTAAAGTTTAACAGTGCAGTTTTAGAATATTCTATATTAGGAGGTGTGACTACTTTCTTAAGCTAAATTTCTAACTTTATATTCCTGATTAAGAACCGTTCCTTCTGCTCTTGTTGTTATATTTGCCAAAAAATAGTTACTCAAAATAAACTTGTTATTTCAGAAAATCAAGAAAGAATTACACAATCCTTGGTGAGACGAAATGGTCTGATTGATCCCTATACTTTTCTGAGTTTGTATTATGACCTTTTTACTTAACAATTTACCAATTGAATCCTTAAACTTAATAAAATACGATATATCAAATCCCTCTGACTATTGACCAGACTTATGTGCCGGAACCAAAAGCCAACAAAAATTTTCGAAAATTCCAAAAGGGCAACTCAACTAATCATGAAGCTAAAAGGATAACAATTTATAATGGCATCTAAATCAGATTTTTTTTTTTTTGAAATGAGGCGCAAAACCCCATGAGCCTTGTAAGGTTCATGCAACTTTAGCCATGTAAGGCTCAACCGCCATGAGCTTTGTCAGCGCCTTGCAGGCGTTTTTTTTATTATTTTTTTTTTTGCGTTTTATCTTCTTGTTTGTCAATTAGTTATTCTTTTTTCGGTTTATTTTTCTTGGGTTAAAAACTTGGACATTGTTAACTAACTGAATTATCCTCTGACACTACTTTCACATAATTTAATGTAGGAAAAACTACAGAATATGACAAACATTAATATACATTTAAATAAAATAGTTATAATTTAGTTTTTTTATTTATATGGATATAACTATATAGTAAATAGCAAAGTTAATTATATACCAATAATCAGTTTTTATATATATATATATATATATATATATATATATATATATATATATTTAATATAAATTAGTATTAAATAGGGAAAGTTATTATTACACTCATAATTAATTATGTCAACATTAATATCTTTTCTTTCATCAATATTCCTATATTACATATTTTTTGTAATTTTTCCCTCTAAATTTCTTTCAATTCAAGATCTTTTTATATGATTTTAGGAGCGATTTTTGTGATTTGAATTCATTATAAGGTATTTTCTAACTGATTTTTCTCCTCGTTTTTTATGAAAATTTTATTTATATATCTATTTTCATCTATTCTTATAGGATTTTGATTGAAATTGCTTTTTCATGAAAATTGTATTGCTTTTTCATGAAAATTGTATTGCTTTTATACTTTTATTTTCATGACGAAATTGCATATATCCTTGCGAAGAGTGTCACCTTTAATGCTGAATCCATTTCCTTGTTCCGGTGCACCGATGAGAGATCCCCGACGGTCTATGAGATGGAGCGTAGGGAATAATCGCAGTTCAGCGGAACTGTTAGGTTATCGTTGTTAGCAGAGAGTGTAGAGAGAGAATTTTGTTGTTTGTCAAATTTGTATATAGTATAATACTTATATACATATATAATTCTATTGTAATATTAATAAAATGGTGATTTGTGAATATAAGTATATCTGGATACATAAGTAATTTATCCAATTTGATTTGCCAATTCAAGTATAGTTGGATACATCAATACTATATTTTTATAAAAAAGTAGCTAAGTTAACATCAAGCCTCAAGTATTATAGGAAACTTTACAAAAAATAGATCAACGTTTTATTGGTTTTTTCAATTTTTCTGTACAGTCAAATAATTACACACTTTGATACATACACACTCTATTGTTTTTCCATTTTCTTATTTAACAACAGTGTATTCATATGTATAGTATATTGGTGTATTCATTTTTTTGGTTTAACAATAGTGTATCCATTTTTCAAATTGTTGTATTCATATGCTAAAATTGTACTACTTTACCTTGTTTGATGTATTAATACATTAAATTTTTATAAATACTTGTATCCTTGATATATTAATACTTTATGTTTTATAAGTAGAAACACCAATTTGAATTCAAAGTATTCATATGCTAATTGTTATTGTAATTGCAACTGTATTAGTATAAATAAATAATAAATAAAAAATATATGCAAAATACAACGAGAAAAAGACATGAATACTCTTTTATATTCAAAATTTTATGAATACCTTTATAATTAGTATGTAGTGAATATATTGTATTTATGAATATAAATACAACTTATTGTATTATGTGAATGAATCATATTTGCATACAATATGTAATTATTAGTTGGTAATTTAATAATGGAAATTTTAGTTATTTAGGAACATAATAAAAGGTTGGCACTTGGAAGTTATGGTAACATATCATACCTTATTTGGTGCATTGTATAAATGATAATAATAAAAAATAATAATAAAATTTAAAACAAACATGCAGCTAGAAATTGACATAAAGTGTAGTCATTTTTAGTAAATAACATACTTATAGCTATTGAACTTCAATAACCCTATAAATATAGTTATTTTTGTAAGTTGCTCTTTAATGTATCTTAATTTAAAATACTATCTCTTGGAATAAATATAAATTAAAAATTTATCACCTCAAACCCAATTAGATACGGATATGATAAACATTTACTTGTACTGATGTTTATATTTAAGCCAAATAGTGAATATTAAAAGTCAATAAATCAAAGTGAAAATGCATATCATTTTACCATAAAATAAGTATTCAAAATATATTTGCAAGGCATATGTTCTTTTCGTTAACTTGATATAAACCCCTAATGAAACTAATTTTATCGATATAGGTTAAATAATTGTATATTATACATATCTATTGTATATTTTGGTAAGCGAGATTGAGAGAGGGAGGAGAAAGGCAAGCGAGATTGGGAGAGGGAGGAGAGAGGCGAGAGAGAGAGCAAAGAGTGGGAGAGAGGTGAATTGTATATGTATATAGGTTAAATAATTGTATATTATACATATGTATTTGTATATTTTGGCGAATTATACATATACAAACATGACTAATTATACAAACTCGAAGTCAGTCCACGTAATTAATGTATAATATTAGTCACGAGTGGTAATTATAGCAAACTATAGCTATGATGAATAATTAAATAGTATAAGTATGCTTAACCGCGTAATTTTTCCTGTTAAAAAACATAATTTAGACGCCGTTACAAATTGTTGCCCTTTTGGTTTCATAATTAATTGAGTTGCCCTTTTGAATTTTTTGAAACTTTTTATCGTCCTTTTGATTCCGGACTCCATTAAAATGTCTGAGTTGACGAGAGAGTGTGACTACACGTATCTGAAGGCAAGTAAATATCATATTTAAACTTAAAATGTTAAAAAAATAAGATAATAAATTTTAAAACGAAAAAATAAATTTAAACAACACCCTCTTCTTCCCTCAACTTCACCTACATTTTCGATGATGAATATCCTCTCCATTTCCCCAAGTATACTTAAATGGAAGTCATGTGCCCTAATTAAAAACTAAAGGTGAAGATTTATTTGTTATTTTAAATCTCCACCTTTAGTTTTAAATTATGACACATGACTTCCATCCAAGTGTGTACTTAGGAAAGTGGAGAGATTAAGTAATTGAGAGAATAAGTAATGGAGAGGAGTTAAATCCCATTTTCGCTGCCATCCCCATCCCTGCCCCAATCCAATTTTTTTTCACCACCCCTATTGTCATCTTCTTACAGATCTTTGGCATTGACACCTCCTTGACGTCAAGTTTCAAGCTGTTATCCGTGGAGGGAGGAGAGTGGCGCTAGTTGATTTTATGCGATGCTCGTCGGAGTTCACTGATTTACAATGAAGTGAGAGAGAAAAAGGCGACACTGATACATTTTTCGCCAAAACGGGAGGTGGCGTGAGTGTTTTTTGATACGATGTAGAGCATGGAGAGGAGAGGTGGTCCCAGATAATTTGCAGGGATCACCAGTGGTCTGGCGGCTTAGGATTGCTGATTTTGTGGAGATTGGAGACGGAGGAAAGAAAAATGGTGAGGGTTTGCTATGGAGACTAGTGAAGGAGAAAGTGTTAAAGAATAATAAAAGTCCCACATCGGTGGCTAATGAGATGGGTGGACTCCTTATAAGGCTTGAGCAATCCTCCTCCCTTTGAGCTAGCTTTTGGGGTGTGAGTTAGGCCTAAGACCTAATTTCACATTGTATCAGAGCAGGGCCCGTCTCACCCGATGTTGGGACCCCCGAAATCAAAATTGCCCACGCACCAGATGCTAAGCACTGGGCGTGAGGTGGGGTGTTAAAGAATGACAAAAGTCCACATCGGTGGTTAATGAGATGAATGGACTCCTTATAAGGCTTGGGCAATCCTCCTCCCTTTGAGCTAGCTTTTGGGGTGTGAGTTAGGCCTAAGACCTAATTTCACAGAAAGTACATGTCTTGTCGGCAAGAGGAGCGGTGGGTCAGCGACTTGCCGGTAGATTTTGGATGTGTTTGAAACGGGAGAGGAGGAGTGTAGTCCCAAATTTTACTTATAAATAATCAATTTAAAATTTGTTAATTTACCTTTTTTTTAATAAAATTTTGTTTAATATTTTTTAAAAATAGTCATAGATAATGAAGATAATTATGACATATTATTAATTTATGTGATATAGATTTGACATGTCATTTATTTAAGGGAGAGTGAACTACACCATATGATAGGAAAAGTTTAAAAATCTTCTTTTTATTAAATTTAAAGTTCAGTTGTTAAAACGTTAAATAAAAGAATTTATAATACAAACACGTATAAGTACAAGGGTCTACCAGACCCTTTTGCCCCTTAGTGGTGACATGGTCTTATTTAGGGGTGGGCATTCGGTATTTCGGTTCGATTTCGGTTTTTATTTTTCGGTTTTTTCGATTTTCGGTTTTTGGAAAATGTGTACCGAATACCGAACCGAAATATTTTGGTTCGGTTCGGTTTTATTGATTCGGTTCGGTTTTTATTAATTCTGTTCGGTTTTTTATTTCGGTTTTTTAATGGGCCTGCTTAGTGGGCTTTTTCAAATTTTAAACTTTGCAATTTTTTTGTTTGATTTTTCAACTTAATGGGCTAAAAAGTAAAAATAGTGTAATATTTTTTTGTTTGATTTTTTAAAAGATTATTTAACATTAATAATTATTAATTAATATAATATAAATATAATATAAATTTAATATAATATTTCGGTTTAAACCGAAACACCGAATTCCAAAATAATACATACCGAAAACCGAACCGAAATACCGAAAAATACAAAAAAGTAAACCGAATACCGAACCGAAAACCGAAATACCAAAACCGAAATATTAAAAAAAATCGATTCGGTTCGTTTTTTCGTTTTTTCGGTGTTTATGCCCACCCCTAGTCTTATTTCAAGGATAAATCAACAGATACAATGACTTACATGTACTAACTTAAATCTTAAAACTACAGTGGAATAGGGATAGCAAGCAGAGGTTGAGCTTTTGCAAGGGTAATACCAAATCTTTCCTCCATGTCCAAGTCTTCAGGTGTAATTCCATCTTGTAGCTTCCAATTAAAGGTATTTAACAATGATCCTAGCACGATCGGAATCATCCTAATAGCCAAAGGCAATCCAGGGCAAATTCTTCTACCAGCACCAAACGGAAGGAGCTCAAAATCCTGACCTCTAATGTCTATTTCTGACTCCCAAAACCTCTCCGGCTTAAAGTCCAAAGGGTCTTCCCATAGACTAGAGTCCCGCCCTATCGCCCATACGTTCACAAGAACTTGGGAGTCTTTTGGGATAATATAGCCACAAAAATTAACATCTTCCTCTGTTTTGCGTGGAATCAAGAAAGGAACTTGTGGGTGTATTCGGAAGTTTTCTTTCACAATACACCTCAAGTAAGGCAAATTCGCAACATCAGCTGCATTTATTAGTTTACCTTTGCCAATCACTCGGGCAAGTTCTTCTTGTGCTTTCTCCATAGTGTGTGGATTCTTGAGTAGTTCAGCCATTGCCCACTCCAATGTATTTGACGTTGTATCTGTCCCCGCTTCAAACAAGTCCTGCATAACTTGCTGATGTAAGATCCTATGACCTAGAACATCAAATATATAATATGTGACACTGTTTTCTTTTAGTTAAAAATGACATAGTTTTATATTTAGTAACAACTTAACTGACCAGACAGAGTTGCTCGATTTGATTCCTGTCAATTTCTTTAGGACAAATGTTGAGAAGGGCATCTAAAACATCAACATTGGCGTGTTTACCCAAACTCCGCTCCTTTAGCCGCTCATCGATCAAATCACTCATAATGTGAAGAATCTTTGTAAAATACTTAGTCATGCGTCGCCTTACACCCTGTGGATCAATTTTCTGAAGAAATGGGAAAAAGTCTACCACATTGGGTTTACCAGCCTCAATGGAGATGTTTGACACCAATTCCTTAAATTCCTTAGCAGAATCAGTAAACGGATCGGTTAAATCTATAGAGAAAAATGTGTTCGATATCAAATTCATTGCAGTCCTGAAAGTTGCTCTGCTAATATTCACTGTTTCACCGACTTTGCTACAGTTACCACAATAATCAATCAACTCTTGAATTTTTTTACTTCTGAGATGCTCATTAGCGTCAAGTCTGTTACCTGAGAATATAAAAGTCTTATAACCAACCACCCACAGGCCACACCTTGTAATCCTAACAGGGGTGGCTCGACAGTGTTTAAAAAAAAAGACATGTGTCTTAGGCTCCCAAATTTATGGGGTCTCATTTTTAATAATAATAGATTATAAGTTATTATTTTTTTAACAAATATATTTTCATGAAAACGAAGGAATTATTGGAAGAAATTTGACATATTTAGAGTACTATATATCATGAAAAATAATTTAAAATAAGAATGATTATATTATCCATTGAAATTTAAAAGAATTCAATTATATAAAAATTATAAACAATTCAAGTTTAAGGCCCCCATTTAATTTTTGCTTAAGACCATTAATATGCTTGAGCCGTTCCTGTCCCTTAAATAAAATAAAACAAATCTTTACTTACCTGAGAAGATGTGGTAGTTCATAATCTTGCGAAGTTTTCTCCATTGGGAATCGACAGGTAGCCATATAGCGGAGAAATCATTGTGATTGCAGGCACGGAGTGCGTCAGGAATACACCTATTAGAAAAAGTTAAATCTTTCTTTTGCGTCACTTCTCTTGCTAACACTGATGACGAAATGATCACAGTGTTTATTTGCCCGAATTTCAGATTCATAATTGGACCATGTTTTTTTGCAAGTTGAGTAAGTGATATGTGGGGTTTATGACCAAGCAAATGAAGATTTCCAATAATAGGCAGAGCAAATGGACCTGGTGCAAGTCTTTTGCTTCTTCTAAGTGAAATCAATACCCCACGAACCAAAAAACACGCGAATAACAGACCTATCAAAGTGTTCACATAGTCCATTTTTATTGGCTTACGAAATGAAGATTTGGGGCTGGTTATATTGGTTTTCCTCGAGTTTGTTAGTCTGCTGTGAGGGTCTTGAAGGCAATGGAGCAGTACATTTATACTCCACCCATCTCTCAGACATTTCTGTGGGGTCATGGATTGGGACAGCTCAACATAATTTGAGGCATAAAACGAAATTTTTATTAGAGGCCTAAAATCTAAATAAATTTTATCTGTATTTATTTATTTTTCTAAATTTCTAGATGTAAAACAATTATTTTATGAATTATTAACATAATTCTATAAGTAATAAGTTAATAAACGTTAAAGATAAGAGTTAGAATTATAGAATCCGATTCAAAAAGTTGATAACTTGGTATACCTACTTCAATATGAAAATTAACAAAGCAACAAAAAAATTGTAATTCACTTTGTTCTACACTTTTCAACTACTGATTTATATTTTTGAGAGTGTATTACTACTCCTCTAACTATCAAAGATTTAAAGAAATAAAATGCAAAAGGAGTTAAAAAAGATAAATAATATGAGTGTTAACGAGAAAAATATAAGAATCCAAAACAATGTTTCCTTGATTTCTTCTATTTAATAGGATTAAGATACATAATATTTTATTTTTAAAAATTTGAGGCCCCCAATGCCAATGCCTTAAATTTTGAAGGCAAGAGTCGGCCCTGGTCTTGGTGGCAACAACCTGGAGAAGTAATGAGCCAATTATAAAATACTTTTTTTTTCCACTTTCAATCACCAATATATTAAGTAAAATAGTCCATTTTTCTAGCTCTACTATAGCTAATTTTAAGTTTGTAAGTTATAAATCACTACAACAAAAGCTGGAGACAATTAATCAGTAGTAAACCCGTAATATGCAAGGATAAATTAAACAAACAGGCTTCTCGATCATTCTTCACATTCGTCGTCTCCAAGTTTTTCAACAAAAAGTTTCAGATCAAGGTCATTGGCTCATTGCCCATGAATGGATTTTCTTTTGAATTTTTAAGTTCCTCCAAATCAGCAGTGTCATGAAACTAATCAATAGCTAAGAAAATCAGTATGTAAATTTTAAAATTCTCCACCAAAACATGTATGTAATGTAAATTTCACTTCCTACCTCAAAAGTGTTAAGGATATACTATTAACCATGCGTTTTGATATAGTATTATTTATTGAATAATTATTTAATAATTTATTCAATTCAATAAACTATTACATTAAGTAGATCAATTTGTCATATATATGTTGTCTTTAACTTATATAGTAGATGATTTGGTGTATAGAGTTTAAGTTTATACACAGAAGATTAAATCATCGATTTCTTGTAAGTTAATAGTTGTAGTTCACAATCGTAGATGAAAATTTGGACAAAACCATCAGAAAGATTATTGTAGCACGAGATTACATGTAATTTATCTTGATGATGAGAATACTATAGTTTTAACTTCTCATGCTAGTGCATTATCTATGTATTAAACGGGACCGAGCAAAGGTTGATCTTTTAGGCTGACTGATATAAACATATTCTCTAAACTGTTAAGTGTACTTATATTCTTAATCTTAATATAACGATTATGATCTGTATATATTAATTATCATTTTGATTTATTAAAGATGGTCAATATGTCTGGTAGATTGGATGATAATAATGCATATTGGTGAACTAATTAGTTAACTGATAGAATTCATTTCTTAATATAGAGATTGATGATACACCATTTTATGAGAAACTTATAAGTTTTCATGTGTAAACCCGATCGGTAGATTTATGAATCTGGCACATGAAATAAGTTAAGTATTGCTCTAGAGTAAATTAATCATTCAATTAAATTCGTCAGTAATTAATTTATTGATTAGTATCTGTAATCTCAACATGGAGAATTACACAAGTGTTTAATGGTGAATTTCGAAAAATAGAAAGAGTATAATTATAATTTTTTAGTGAAATGATTTATAATATATTATGGTAAAAATAATTTAAATTAATTATTTAAAATTATATCGATATCTCAATAATAAATTATGTAGTCCCTCTAGTGCCCAATTTAACTAGAACTCGCAATCTTATTTTCTAGTAGAAGGAGGAAAAGTAACGTGTACATTTCTTCCAAAAAAGAAACGTGTGTGTTGGGTTTTCTTGGAAAAAAAAAAGGATTTATACTTTCTTCTCATCTTCTAGAAAGACAATTCAATGTTCTATATAATAATTATCTATCCAAGTATTGAGAGAGTTGAATTATTAATGGAATCACTCTTGAAGACTGTAGAGTGTGATACGTACTATATCAAAAATGAGTTTTAATTGTAATTACTTAGCAATTATCGTTAAATATGTATTTTTAGCGGTAATTAACACTCTTTGTATATGTCCTAAAAGCTTTAGCGATATTAGATCTAATGACACTTAACTAATATCGATAAAGACTTTACGTTATGTATGTTATTTTCTAATAATTGACATCAAAAATAATACTTGCATCTTTATAGATAACCTAAAATATTCGTATGTAAAATTGTACGTATAAATCGTGGTTAGTAAATTTTAATTTATCACAAAAAGGACATCTTGGTGAGAATTTTATATCTCGTGTTATGTATGTTGACGACTTTTCTTGTAATAATAATGGAATTCAAATTGAATTGCTCAAAAGAAAATTTAATTAACCATGTACTTCCTCCGTTTTAAAAAGGATGACCTAGTTTGATTTGGAACAGAGTTTAAAAAAAGAAAGAAGACTTTTTAATCTTGTGATTCTAAATTAAAATTTTGTCAAATGTACTAAAATGTCCTTTAATTTTGTGGTATTAAACATGCCACGTGGAAAATTAAAGTTAAAGTGTTGCCAAAAAAAGAAAAGAATCATTCTTTTAAAAATAAACTTAAAAGGAAATAAAGATATTCTTTTTGAAACGGTGGGAGTATAATATACTTAGTATTGAGTGTAATTTATTGTTATTCGTAAAAGGTGGCTGTTTTATGAGATGACTCACAATTTTTTTTTGATCACATGTTGTGTCGGCTGGAATCTTCTCATAATGTTACTGCTGGTTGTTTTCCAAAGAATATAGTTAAGAGTTCGAATAAAAAAGGGCCATAAAATTTACTAAAAGTTTCAAAAGGATAATTAAATTTTTTATCAAATTAAAAGGATAATAAATTTTTATAGCGTTTAAATCAGGATTTCTGCCTCAAGACTATAACTACTTTAGCCTTATAAGATAATGGCAGCTTTTAGCCTTACAAACAGGGGCGGAGTTATCTTGGTTCAAGGGGTCCCTTCGACGAAAAATTACATTATTTACACATGATTAAACTAATATTTTTAAAAAAAAAATCGTTTTCTCAATTGAGTGAAAAATTTGAAAATGAGAGTTTGATAATTGCCCATATACACCATGTGTTTTCTTTATCACATGCACTCCTTATTCCTTCACATTTCAAGAACCCAACAAACAAAACTACGTACTCGATACTTATATATATTTCTTTTATATGCAAATTAATACTATAGTCTATATATATCTGAATTTTAGTTGCTGTATGATGAATAAATATTACTCAACATAAATTGAGTAGTTTCAAATGGACAAAGAACACTAAATTTGACTCAATATGTTTTAATTTGTCTTTTTCATGATAATGATGTTTCCAAGATTGAATGTATTCTTTGTGGGAAAGAGGGCCACATTAACGTTGTATTCGCCCGGTCGTTACGAAGAAAAATATTTTATAAGAAATAAGCGAATTTATCATTTATAATATCATAAATTATGCAATTCATTAAATTTTGGGTTAATAATTGACCTGCTCATTTATTAACTTACTATCAGTCTATTTTAATCGATTAAAATTTAAATTGATATCTTGTGATCCCTTCATATCATATAATGGTAACTAATGATTTAATACGATGTTTAAGAAATAAATAAAGAAATAGTAACTAATGATTTAATATGATGTTTAAGAAATAAATAAAGAATTTTTATGACTACAATAATTAACAAGTTATTAAGTGTGCAATGAAAAGTTTAAAATCAAATATAAATATGTGTTTTCATGAGATGGTGACACCAACCTAAAACTAATTTGCCTGACAATGAGAAACTAGAATAATCAACTAGAGCAAAACACATGAATTAATTAACATAACGAATTAATTAGGGGTTAAAATATGCAATTTATAAAATTAATTATAGTGATTAGAACATTTTTCTTGGCATGAAATTAAATTTGAGGATGTTTATTACACTATTAGAAAATATGGAATCAAAGAAATTTATCGGTGCTAATCCGTCACTAGAAAAAACTCCTTGCGAACTTTCTTATAATCTAAAGCTAAATAAAATTAACACAAAATTTTAATTATTTAACTACTAAATTTATGTATCGTTAATTCTATATTTTCTAATATTGCTATTTTTCTTAATGTTAGTATCACTAAAAAAGATTAATTCTTCCGACCTTCATCTATAGTTTAATGAGTTAATATCTCAAAATGTCACTTAACTTTGAAAATTTATATAGAAAAGTTATTGAACTTTGTTTTATATTAATAAAATCACTCAACTTAGACATTTATATCAATAAAATTACCAAATTTATCATTCAAAACAATTGACAAGAACAGTAAATTATCTTCTTATATCATATTAAACATCTCATATAAACAATTTTAAGAAATTGCATCTATTTAATTTCCTTAATAGAGGATTTGAAGGGGTTGGAGTTTGTGGGTGGGTGGGGTGTCACCACTCACATTGATTAGTACGTTATTTCAATTACTTTACGAATTTTTTTAGATAAGGATGGAAACATTATATGATCTCTTTTTGTTGTTCCGGCTAGTATTCGGTATCTATATTGAAATTTGATTAAATCAAAATTTACGTTGAAATAGAATAAAATAAATAAATTGTTTCTTAGAATAAAATAAATAAATTGTTATTTATGATTTTAATACAAGTCACTACGTATTTAATTGCTAATTTGATAATCCGTATTAACTCTCCTAAATTGAGTTATATATGATTGGATCAATGTAACTAGATGATTTTCACTTGACGTAAACTAACAGCTGAGTTAGGTCAGTATAAGATTATGGAGTGAATAATCAATCATTATATATGTATATTGTATGAGTAGTTCTCCAATCCAATCGATTGGCTATTCAAGATGCATGAATGTATATGTATATGATGAGTTTGAATATAACTATTCAATGTTATATGACTGTTTTATTGATCTATTGTAACTATTTATTCAATCTGAGATGTCTCATTTTAATCCCATTAGTACTATTTTGGGTCAAAACAAACTAGAGGGTTCTTACTATGTTGACTGGAGGAGAAATCTCGACATCGTGCTAACTGCCAAAGAATATAAGTTTGTATTTCATGAAGAATGTTCATTGAAACCAAATGAACAATCTAGTGATGAGGATATGTTAGCATATCAGAAATGGGGCGAAGCTGATGAGATGGCGCGATGTTGCATTATGACTTCAACGTCAAGTGTGTTGCAACTTCAACACCAAACTATGCTGTCTACTTTTGAAATTTTGGAGAATATCAAACAAATGTCTGGAGACCTGGGCCGATCAGCTAAGCAGACTACCATGAGAACTCTCATGAACAAGATGGTTGAAGTTACTTCTGTAAGAGAGCGTGTTCCGAAGATAATAGGTCTTCTAAATGAACTAGAGATTTTGAGGGCTGAAATTGAGTATGACTCATAAGTTGAGATGATATTGCAGTCTCTACCTGACAGTTTTCAACAGTTTTGCCTAAATTATAATATGAATAAGATGACTTTATCTTTGACACAATTGAAATGAGCTGCAGATGGCGGAGACACTTGTCAAAAAATATGCACCATCCTTGACACTAAATGTTGAGAAAGGTTCTACTTCTAAATCGCAAGGTGGACAAAAGAAGAAAAAGACTCACAAAGCTAACGCAATTGCACCTCCAACTGGGGGGGGGGGGGTGAAAAAGTCTAAGGGCAAGTGTTTTCATTTCAAGATGTCAAGCCATTAGAAGGCACACTGTCCAGTTTTCTTAGCCAAGAATAAAAATAACCCGTGTAATTCACTTCACTTGTCGTTGCAACATTTTAAGCGACTGTTTCTTCTACTTCACGGTGAGTAGATTCAGGAGCTACTGATCATATCTGCACTACTTCTCAGGGGTTTCAAGAAATTTGCAAGCTGATTAGAGGTGAAGTTAGCGTTTTTAAGCGGATGGTTCAACAACTCCAATTTGAGCATTAGGAAATATTAATTTTTCGTTTGATAGTGGTAGAGTTTTAGTGTTTTTAAAGACATTCTATATGTACCTGCTGTTGGAAGAAATTTAATTTCAGTTTCTAAATTTATGAGAGATGGTTATAATATTAATTTTTCTGATAATGATTGTGTTATAGCTATGATAAACATCTTCTCTCTGATGGTACATTGATTGATGGTCTTTTTATTATTGTCTCTCCAGAATTACAACAAACCGTAGAACTGAATAATATTAACTTTTCAAGTGAAAGAAATCATTTTTCTGATTTTAATGAGACTTATCTATGGCACTTGCGTCTATATCATATAAATCTAGATAGAATTTCAAGGTTGGTTTGAGATGGACCATTAGGTTCAATAAAAATAGAGGTATTACCAACATGTGAATCTTGTTTAGAAGGAAAAATGACAAAGAGACCTTTTCCTTTGAAAGGAAATAGAGTCAACGATAAACTAGAGTTAATTCATTCTGATTTGTGTGGCCCGATGAACATCCAAGAGAGATATGGGAATGAGTACTTCGTTATTTTCATTGATGGCTATTAAAAATATGAATATATTTATTTGTTGCATCGTAAGTCTGAAAGCTTTGAGAAATTCAAAGAGTTTTAGGCTGAAATGGAGAAATGACATGGAATATGTATCAAGTAATTGCGATCTGATCGTGATGGTTAGTAAATCTCTAATGGGTTCGTTAGTTACTTATCAGAACAAGAAATTATATCACAAAATGTCTGCACCTAGAACGCCACATCAAAATGGTTTAGCAGGGGAAAAAAAACTCTTTTAGAAATGGTTAGATCAATGATGAGTTACTCTGATTTGCTTTATTCATTTTGTGATATGCATTAAAAACTACAAATTACATTATGAACTTATTCTTTCTAAATCTGTTCCTTTGACAACCTTTGAACTGCATACTGGGCAAAATCTAGTTTGAAACATGTTTGAGTTAGGGGATGTCCAGCACATGTGCTAAAAGGAAAGACAGAAAAATTGCAACCTAAAACAGAAGTATGTATTTTTATTGGATACCCTAAAGGAACGAAACTACGAAAGGTGGTATGTCTTATAATTCTAAAGAAAAGAGGGTTATTGTGACTATCAATGCCGATTTTCTGGAAAAATGATTTTTTTAACAAGCCATATTCTTAGAAGTAAACTAGTTTTACAAGAATTACGCAATGAGATAACAAATCAGTCTACTGAAAAAAGTGGAAATCAAATTCAAACACCACATGTTAGAGTTAATATACCATTGCATCATGTAATGGGAGAGATGTTAATAAACATATAATTTCACAAGAAAGATCTTAAAAATTCATTGCATCAAGGTAGTAGGAGTAATAATGAGCAGATTGCATTAGAGGAAGAAGTTGTTGATATCTCTACACCACAAGGTGCTGAAATAACATGGACGCTCAAGATACTACAAATGATGTGGTTCCATAACAAGATCATAATAATGCAAGTCTCTCAAAACATTCCCCTGCAAGTGTAATGTCTCATCGTAGTGGAAAAGTGATAAGAAAATCACTTCGATATGCACTTTTGGGAGAGTCTTTTGACAGAATTCTTGAAGATTCAAATACCAAACCTGTGAATTACGACGAAGCACTACAAGATAAAGATGCAGAAAAGTAAATCGTTGTTATAAAATCAAAATTAGAGTCCATATACTCTAATAAAGTATGAGATCTTGTAAAACCACCTGTAGATGGAGTCAAACCTATTGGATACAAGTGGATATATAAGAAAAATAGAGGAATATATGGAAAAGTGCAAACTTACAAAGCTAGACTTGTTGCAAGAAGGTTTACTCAGAAAGAAGGGATCAATTATGAGGAAACTTTTTCGTCAGTAGTCATGCTTAAGTTTATTAGAATTCTCTTATCCATTGTTGCTAATTATGATTATGAGATTTGACAAATGGACGTCAAGACAACTTTCCTTAATGAAAGTCATGATGAAAGCATATTTATGCGACAACCAGACAGTTTCATAGAAAAAGGCAACGAACGCATGTTGTCCAAGATTAAAATATTCATTTATGGATTAAAGCAAGCTTTTAGGGCGTGGAACACTTGCTTTGATAATGCAGCAATGTCTTGATGAGTCTTGTGTGTACAAAAAGTGGAATGAGGATAAAGTGGTGTTTTTGATATTATATGTAGATGATATCTTGCTCATAGAAAATAATGTGGGCTGATAAATTCAGTTAAGGAATGGTTGTCCACTAAATTTGATATGAAGGATTTAGGAGAAACTGCTCACATCCTTGGGATGAAGGTTCTACGTGATTGTAAGAAAAGAATATTAGATTTATCACAAGCTCTTCATATTGATACAATTCTTACCAGGTTTATCATGATTCCAAGAAAGGATTTCTTCCTTTCAGAGATAAAATTTCTCTATCTAAGGATCAATGTCCTCAGACAGATGAAGAAACAGAAAATATAAAGACAATTCTTTATGCTCGGCGGTAGGAAGTCTCATGTATCCGATGTTAGGCAGTAGAACTGATACTTGTTTGTCGTAGTCTGGTTAGCAGATATCAGTCTAATCCTGAACGAAAACACCGGAAAGTAGTTAAACATATAATCAAGTACCTGAAAAGAACTAGAAACTACATTCTAGTCTATCATTGGGATGCGTTGGTGCCCATAAGTTACACAGACTCAGATTTCTAATCTGATATGGACTTTAGAAAGTCGATCTCAGAAAATGTGTTTATTTTGGGAGGTGGAACCATTGTTTGGAGAAGAATCAAGCAAACCTGTGTTGCTCATTCTACCATGGAAGCTGAATATGTAGCAACATCTGAGGCAGCTAAGGAGGCAGTGTGGCTCATAAACTTTCTGAAAGAGTTGGCAGTTGAATTAAATTCATCAGTAATTTAATTTATTGATTAGTATCTGTAATATTAACGTGGGGAATTATATAAGTATTTAATGGTGAGTTTCGAAATAAATAGAGGAGTGTAATTACGAATTTTTAGTAGAATGATTTGTAATTTATTATGGTAAAAATAATTCAAATTAATTACTTGAAATTATTTTTATAATAGAAAGCCTCAGTAATAAATTTTGTGGTCCCTCCAATCCCCAATTTAACTAGAACTCAAAATCCTATTTTCTAGTAGAAGAAGGAAAAGTAACATGTATATTTCTTCCAAGAATGAAACGTGTGTTTCGAGTTTCCTTGAAGAAAAAGGATTTATAGTTTCTTCTCCTTTTTGGACTAGGAAGACATATCTATAAGTAGAGATTCTTATAATCTAGAATGACAATTTAGTATTCTATACAATACTTGTTCACCCAAGTATCTGTGATTGTTATCTATATTCGTGCAAGATGTATGATTCTGAAATGTATTCGCTGTGTATGTTATTTCTAACAAAAAAATCATATTAAAATTTTCAGCTTTCAATTTCATTTTCAGTGGTTCCAACTTTTGAGTTTCGAAATACCTATCGACACTAAGCTTTTTGATTTACTTTCTAATTAGGTACACTTTTTTTTTTAGCTATGCACAAGTTTTGAGAGTATTTGTATGTGTTGGTTTAAATTTAAAGTATTTATTACATAAATTATGTTTCCAATAATGTGCATTGATATGAAGAGATTAATATAAAGAAGGGTAAATTTATGAAGCCATGATTGATTTATATATTTTTTAAATAGGTTTAAAAATGGTTATGAAAAATCAAAGTAAAAGAGATAGGCGTAACATCGTAAACCACAAGTAAGATGAGTGTTATAGAGCAAATCTGAAGGGAGCTATTTGAAATTTATCCCTAAATTTTTTATTTCCAATAAGTTTATCCTATTATTAATTGACTATTTACATTTTTACATTAATTTATCACTTAATTAGCACAAATATTTTTCTTATAGGATATATTCCATTCACTAGTGGTATTTATATTATAGAAAAATGATCTAAATTTTATTTTATTCTTGTAATATGGAAGTTTAATTATATGACATGTCACATGATTAGTTCTCTATATTTGTTCTGCCGTATTTTTTTTTAATTCTTATATATAAATAAAAAAATATTTTACTAATATTTTACTTTGTCGGAGAGTTTCTTAATCGATAATTATTATTATGAACTTTGTGATGATACGTCGTCTTATTCAAGTTGTCAGAGCCGCTTATACCTTGCTAGAGTATATAGAAAACACAATTTGGTTAATCGCGAGTCACACCAAGTAGGATCCATTTGGAAATAGTAGTCCGTATCAAGAATTTCTCAACTCTTTTTTCTTTTCAATACTTAATATTTTTCCTTATGAGATAAATAAAATTAAGAAGTATTAGACTAGACATTCTTTATATCAAATCTGAATTTTGTTGCTTCACCAACATATAAATCTTTATTGTACTAAATAAATATGTTCCTGGCAAAATTTATGAATTTGTTAGAGCCACACATATATTTTCTTTAATAGTTCATTACCAATAACAATCTTTTTACCAAACAAAAAAAGGAGTAACCAAGAGTTACTACTGTAGACAATAAATAAATCTGTTCAAAATAATGAGTTTTGAGTGATTTATTGTTTGAAACTCATGTTGCCTCATGAGTTTATATCTGCACTATCTTGTTGAATAAAATTATTTTGCTTCATATTTTTTTGTGATTATAATTTATTTTCTGTCACTATAAAATTTGTTGCAAAATTGGCATGTCCAGTGAAACCAAATCTGCCCTTCATCTTTTCTCTCTCAAATCAAATTTGAAATTCTCAAGTTGTGAAGGTAGAATAATGAGTAGTTCAAGGCTCGACTTTGAGTTTTATCAAATCTACACTCCGACAAGCCTTGAAGCAAGGGACATTTGTAGACATTATATTGAAATTTTGCGGGACTCTACAAGATGCGTTCAATTTGAGTTGAGACTGTGTTCCATTCAAATAGAATTCTTGGAGGCTACTCAACCCTAAACCCTAGTTCACGCCTATATAAAGGGTACAAAATTCCCGTAAAAGGCATCTCAAATATCCCATAAACTCTTGGATATTTTTTAAAGATCAACATCTCAAATATTCTACAAATTGATGGGATATCCATATAGAGATCAAATCTAAATCATCATATTTCGAGAAATACGCCACTAACGACCCTCGAATCATGGTTTAATCTTAGGAGAGTCGAATTAAGGGACGAACAGAATTGTACCCGCAATCTTTATCAATAATATCATGTTTCTTCATATTTTATTTGTGACTGCAATTTATTTCCAGTCATAAAAAATTGGTTGCAAACAACTTCCCGTTTAATTGTTGAGGGATATATCGAGATAATAATCAAAGATTTTGAATTTATTCAAACTTCAAAGTAGATATCGAAAATCGGATACCTAGTATGAAATAATAATAATAAAAAAGATTTCATCATATAGTGGGAAAAAATGCATACAGCCAACATTGTAATTTATAGATAATATACCTATTGTGGCTCACATATAACCTTATCGTAACAGAAGTGACTCACATGTACTACTATCACAAAATTGACTCAAATATATCTTTTTCTGCTAATGAAAGTGAAAATATTAATTTTAATTTATTTATTCAATTTTTTATTTTTTAAAAATCTGTATGGAGATGATTCTTCAAGCATAAATCTTTCCCACACATGATCAAGAGCTTCCAATTATGCCCTATAGCTATAGTTTCAATAATTGCGCTCTATAATTATACTTATGTTTGCTATGGAGGCCGCGCTTTGTAAATTTCGCTTGAAATATACAAATAGTGTAAATATACACAAATGGAGGTTGCGATCTGTATATTTGTTTGAGAATATACAATCATGGTAAGCATATACAAATTCTAATTATATATTTAGAATTTTTTTTCAGAACTCCGTGTGTATATTTCACTTGACAATATACAAATAGGGTAGTTTATTACTTTATTATATTTTTTCATAAATCATATACAATAGATACGTTAAGCAGATACAAATTCTGAATTTATACAATCAGGAACCGAATTATACGAATTATGGATTTATACAATCAAAGATAGTAGTATCAAAATTCTGAATTTATACAATTAGGAAATAGAATAGAAAAATTTTGCGAAATTGTTATCACAGATTTAAATAAATCAAAACTATAGCTATATTACATAATATATATATGTTAGACGTTTGCCATGTCACATATTTTCTCTAAATTTAATGCTTTGACAAAGTGTACTCCCTCCGTTCCTTATTAGATGAAAATTTCTATGTTACACGATAATTAAAAAATCATTAATCATTGATTAACTTTATTATTTTGTCCTCTGTTAAGAAATTTCAAACTACATAATGTTAAAGAAGAAAGAAACTGATGATTGGAATATGTCAAAAGAATAGGTCCAACGAAACTGACTGACGTGTCTACAACAAGTGTTGATGAAGAAGAAAGCTGACGACTGGAACATGTCATAGGAACAGGTCCAACGAAACTTACTGGCGAGTTTAAACAGTGCTGTAGAATTAGAGTCACACTAGGATTAAACTACTTATATTAATTAGGATTAGATAAGATTATAATTATATTATGATTAAGACTACACTATGATTAGGATTAGATTTCTTTTATTATTATTATTATTATTATTATTATTATTATTATTATTATCATTATTATTATCATTATCATTATTATTATTATTATTATCGTTATTATAATAGTATAATGTGTTGGGGTAATGTGTTTCTGGTGGCCAAATCCTTAATATGTCCGCACAAATCTGACCATCAGATATTCGGTGACAATAAGATTAATGGATTCAATGAACATGTGCAGCGCGCTATCATATTTTAAGTTTTAATCTTATTTAGCTAGTAATATATTCTCTTGTTTTTTAATTTATTTACTTTGTTTTTTTAAATTCATTTTTAAAATGTCAATTTTTTAATTTAATTTTTCAATATATTTAAATTATAGTTTTTTTTTAAAAAATTAATATATATTTAATATATCTTTAATTTAAAATCACAAAATTTCATTAAAGATATGTACTTAAAGCTTATACAATTTCTTAGAAGTTCATTTAACACGTTCCTCACTTATGAGCTGTTGGGATGATGTGTTTCTAGCTGTCGATCTCAATATGATCCGACAAATATCACCAAAAGGTGTGCGGTGGTAATAAGAATTAGTATCTTAATAGATTAAATTTAATTTAATGCATTATCAGCATGTGTACTATCGAATTCTAATCTTATCTAGCTACTAATATAATCGCCAGTTTTCATTTGTTTATTTTAGGGAAACTTTCACATATAGCCACTTAAAAATAATTAATTACTCTCCATAGCTATAGTTTGATAATTACAATTTGTAGCTATTTGTTGTATAGAGGAGAGAGGCAAGCGAGACTGGGAGAGAGAGGAGAGAGGCGAGAGAGAGGGGAAAAGAGTGGGAGAAAGGTGATTGTATATGTATATTGGTTAGATAATTGTATATTATACATATGTAATTGTATATATGGCAAGAGAAATTGGAAGAGGGAGGAGAGAGGCGAGCGAGACTGGGAGAGAGAGGAGAGAGGCAAGCGAGATCGAGAGAAGGAGGAGAGAGGCGAGCGAGAGAGGGCAGAGAGTGGGAGAGAGGTGAATTGTATATGTATATAATTGTATATAACTGTATATTATACATATATATATTTGTATAAATGGCAGTGAGATTGGGAGAGGTAGGAGAGAGGCGAGCGAGATTGAGAGAGGGAGGAGGGAGGCGAGCGAGAGAGGGCAGAGAGTGCGAGAGAGGTGAATTGTATATGGATATAGGCTAAAAAATTGTATATTATACATATTTATTTGTATATCCTGGCGAATTATACATATACAAACATGACTAATTATACAAACTCAAAGTCAGCCCACGTAATTAATATATAATGTTAGTCGTGAGTGATAATTATAACAAACTATAGCTATGATGAGTAATTAAATAGTATAAGTTTGCTTATCCACGTAATTTTCCCTTTATTTTATCCTTTTTATTCCATTTTAAAAATATATGTATGTGTACTATCGAATTTTAACCTTATCTAACAACTAATATAATCGCCGGTTTTCATTTGTTTATTTTTATCTTTTTATTCCATTTAAAAAATATCTGCATGTGTACTATCGAATATTAATCTTATCTAACTACTAATATTATCGCCGGTTTTCTTTTGTTTATTTTTATCTTTTTATTCCATTTAAAAAATATCTGCATGTGTACTATCGAATTTTAATCTTATCTAACTACTAATATAATCGTCGGTTTTCATTTGTTTATTTTTATCTTTTTTTATTCCATTTAAAAAAGGGCAACTTTCACATATAGCAAATATAAAATTCATATTTGTATGCTATAACAAAGTTTGCATAATTGCACTCCATAGCAAACATATAAATGTATAATTCGCTATACATATACAATTGAAACGAATTTTATAAAACAAAGTGTATAAAATGAGAAAGAGAAAGAGACTTGGGCAGAGAATTGTATAAAAACGAAGTGTATAAAACGAATTGTATAACTATAAGTGTATAGAACGATTATATACAATTTGAATTTGTATACAACAAGAAAGAGAAATTATATAAAAATTTGAATTTATATAAAACGAGAAAGAGAGAAAGACAAAAGAAACTGGGCAGGAGAGTATTTTTATTGTATAATTATAAGTGTATAGGACGAAAATATATTTGCATGTGTATATACAATTTTCTCTCGCTTTATACAAACAGAAACGCAATTTATACATTTCGCTTCTGTTTGTATAAGCGAGAGAAGCGAGGGTGGCGAGCAGATTAGGGAGAGTGGCGAGCGAAATATGGAAGAGGGGAGAGAGGGGAACAAAAATATATGTATTTATACAATTTCCTCTGCTTTATACAAATAGAAACTAATTTTATACACTTGTGTTTGTATAAAAGTGAGAGAAAGCGAGCGAGAGATGGAGCGAGAGAGGACAGTGGCGAGCGCGAGTTTGAGGGAGGGAGATTACTGGCAAACAATTTGCTACGAGACACAATTAAATCAAAGGATAGTTATAGCAATTAATTTGATTTATTAGTTTCCATTATGTTGGGAAGTAGGAGAACATATAAAGTAGTTTTGATGATTGATAAAGTGAAGGCATGGCGTCGTATGTGTACAATTATGAGTATTGCGGCAAAGAAGAAAAAGTGCAAAAATAAAGAAGGAAACAAATATGGAAAGAAATAAAGAAGGAAAGAAATTAAGAAAAAATAGCAATTCAAGTCAAAGAACGAAAGAAATAAAGAAGTTAGAATTCAAGTCAAATAAGAAAAGAAATAAAGAAGTTACGATTCAAGTCAAATAAGGAAAGAAGTAAATATAGACAAATTCAAGAAGGAAAAGGATTTGTAATTCCTTTCCTTATAGAAGTTGAAGGCAAATAAAACTCTATAAAAGGATTAATAAGTTGAAGGAAAATAATATCTTTGCATAAACAAAAATCGAGAGAATTTTCTAGCAAAGCCAGATCTATTGCATATTCACGAAATATATCATCTTGAGAGCAGTAATTTTCTGGAGAAAAAATGCAGAGCTTCGTCACAGCAACGTAAGAACCTGGTTCACGAAATCTGTTCCACACTGAACTAAAACGCAGAGCTTCGTCACAGCAACATAAGAACCTGGTTCACGAAACCTGTTCCACTATGAACTATTGAATGTTGAAGTTTGATCAATTAAAGTCTAGGGTTATTAGTCTTTATTGATTTGTTCTAGGTTTATTATTGAGTTGTAATAATTCCTAGATTGTGTAACAAGAAGTGGGTTTGACTTCTTGGGAGTTGAGTCTTGAGAGAATTGTAACAAGAAGTGGGTTTGACTTCTTGGAAGTTGAGTCTTGAGAGAATTGTAACAAGAAGTGGGTTTGACTTCTTGGGTGGTTAGAGTTAAGAAGAGTTGAGAGTCTTTGTAAACAAGAAGCGAGTTTGACTTCTTGTTGAGTGGAGAGTTTTCGATTAGAGTTAATCGAAAAGGGTAGAAGTTTAGAGTTAGATTCATTGATTAACTGAGTTGTAAATCTTGAATTAATATAAAACTTCGGTGTGGTTTTTCCCTTCCTTGAGTTAGGAAGGTTTCCACGATAAATCTTTGTTTTATTGTGTTGCAACAGAATTACAAGAACCTGGTTCTTGTATCAGGATAAGGTTTCTTCAATTGGTATCAGAGCAGGTCTTTTCATTAAAAGACTAACATATCTTGAAAAGGATCAATGGCAGCACCACCTACACCACAAGAAGGAGCTTCTCAAACTCGACCACCACTGTTTAATGGAAAATATTATGGATGGTGGAAGAACCGTATGATGGATCACTTACTAGGAGAAAATCCAGACCTATGGGGAGTCGTGTTGGACGGTCCGACCATACCCATGAAAACTGGAATTGACGGAACCACTCAAGTACCAAAGGATAGGAAAGAATGGAATGTTGCAGATAAACTTGCAATTCAGAACAATGCTAAAGCAAAAAAGATCTTGATATGCGGAATAGGTCCAGATGAATATAATCGAATATCATTATGTCAAGATGCAAAAGCAATGTGGAAAACTTTGCAAACTGCGCATGAAGGAACAACTCAGGTAAAGAAGTCTAAAATAGATAACTTGAACAGACAATTCAAATTATTTCGAATGGCTGAAGGTGAAATAATCCAAGAGATGCACACCAGGTTCACTGCTATCATTAATGAAATCTACTCACTAGGTGAAATAATTCCCAATGGAAAGGCAGTCAGAAAACTTTTGAGTGTTCTTCCAGAATCTTGGAAAAGCAAAGTAGAAGCCATTACTGAAGCACGTGATCTAGATAAGTTAGCTATGGATGAACTCATTGAAAATCTCATGACCTATGAACTCAAGAAAAAACAAGAAAAGGAAATTGGAGGCAAAAGAAAACAGAAGAACCTGGTTCTTACTGGCACAACACCAGAAGATTTTGAGGATGAAAACATTGCGTTAATGACCAAAAGGTTCTCAAGAATGTTGAAAAAGGGACAAGTATTCCATGGAATGAACTCTCAAAAAATCACTGAAAATCCAATAGATCAAGTATGGCACAAGTGTGGAAGTGCGGATGACTTTGTCAAGTTTTGTCCATTAAAAGCTCTAGAGAAAAAGAGGAATAGTTCGGATAAAGAAAAGGAAATCAAGAATGATAAGTATATTTCTACAAACATACGAATGACCAATAAAAAAGTTGATCTTTCAACGAAAAAAGCCTTTGCCACTATGGGAGACCTATCAGAAGAAGAATCTGAGGATGAAGGGTTCGAAAATCAATCACTACTTGCAATTGAACAATCAAATAAATATGATTTTCTTGCACTCATTGATGAAACAGATTCTGAAGATGATGAAGAAGATGACAAACAAAGCGAGGTAAGTTTTCATCACATTAAAGTAAATATTGAATCATATTCTAAAAAGGAACTAGAGTCCCTATTGAGTACTCTTATAGATGCATATCAGTCAATCAATTCTGAAAGAGAACAAATGATGGAAAACTCTGCATCTTTAAGAGAAGTCAATGACAATCTTGAGAAACACAATCACTTTCTTCAAAATAAATTAAAAGAACAGATTAAAATCTCAGAGTTAAGTCACAAGGGCAAAAATCTGCTAGTGAACTTCAATTAGCTCTAGAAGAAAAAATAAAATTGTTAACCATAAATTGTCAAGCCTTAACAGAAAGAAATAGATTGCTACAAGAAAATCTTGATCATACCAAACTTGATCTGGAACGAAATCTTAGATGGACCAGGTCCTCTGAAATGTTAACTCAGATTCAAGAAAGGCAAACCACCAGTCGAAGTGGGATAGATTTTAGAAAACAGAATAATCTTATAGCATACACTATTCACATGTCTAAAAGTTTATGCACTCATTGTGAAAACTCAGGTCATTTAAAGAATCAATGTAAAGCTTCATTTGAGGCTTTTCAAAAAAATGTTAAGTTCACTAAAAAGGAAAAGACTGATACGGCTCAGAACCTGGTTCCAAATAAAACTGCTCAAGATAAAAGGTTTTCTTATTTGCCTTTATGGGCTAGAAGAAATCTTATTCATCCTTTTACTCACATAAAGGGGCCCAAGCTAATCTGGGTTCCCAAGACTAATCTTTGACTAGTGTTTCAGGTGAAGATGAGAGGGAAAAGGCCAACTTGGTATATGAATAGTACATGCTTCATACAGGTGTTAAAAATGGTAGAAAATTTCCTCTCGCTCTTTGGTTTTCAAGGCGGAAGTTTAGTCCTTGAAAAAGATGAGAAAAATGAAAGAGACAAGATCAAAAAGGTTGAAGAAAGTGACATGATATCAAACATCTTTGATGATGTAAATTTAGGGAACATTGCAGATGAACCTGGTTCACATCTAACAATCATTGTTGCACCTGCAACATGAATTACTGTACTAACCTATGATTCTGGAGATTAGGGGAATAATAGAGTAATCGGGACAGTTAGAGTATGGTACACCTTCAGGGGGAACTTCGTTGTGTGAACCTGGTTCTTGTTATTCATTGAAAGGTATTGAAAATTGACAAGGGTTGGTTCTTGTGACTCAGCTTGAGATTCTTTTGATCTGGGAGAATATGATGATGCGACATTCTCATGAAGGCCTTGATATGAAGAACTTGAGAAATATCAGTCAAAGCATGGTCTTATCGAAACAAGTTGATGCATTATCATGATTTTCTTTAATAATTGGCTAGTAAACGAATAATCTTATGCTTGAGTAATTATACAATGAATATCTACTAACTCAGTCTCGTACTATAACAGCTACACACTCCAGGCACATCTCAAACAATGTTTAGAAGGTCTGCGAATATTATCTCTACTCTTTTGCTAACACGATTAAGTAAATCAAGGAGGAACACAAAAAGGAAAACCTGGTTTCTCTGTAATACTCAGGTATGTACCATCCTTTTTCAATGCATGAATTTCTTGAGTTTGGGTCAAACATAAACACTAGTGAACCTGGTCGATCATCAAAAATTCAAATCTTATAAAACACCAAGAACCCTCTTTGACAATGAGCATCATTCAATCCCAAATCGTTCTAATGATGAAAACCTTAGTCTTCAAGCCACTCATGCTTTATTTGAGGGGGAAGTTTGCTTTACCTCTCACTTCTGAACCAGGTTCACAAACTCCAAATTGATATTTCATTCATTCCAAGTATATAACCTGTCTATCTCTCAGGGGGAACAATTCTCATAGAAATAACTTGTTGATTGCTTTCATTATTGATAAACACATCTCTTTGTGCACCAAAATATGGTGAAACTCTTACTTGTAGTTGATACTCCTTCAAAATGTCATCAAGAAAAAGGCTATCAAAAAAATAATCATGGAGGAATGAAAATGTTATAGAGTTTAAAAAAAAAAAATTATGATGTACCTCATGTTTCTCTTGATGAAATTTCAAATTCTAAGAAAACTGATCAGAACGAAGGAGCTGGTGCACAATGGGCATATTAAAAAAAAATTATCAATGGCAGTAACATCCCTTTCTTCCTTACTTTAATAATCATTATCCCAAATCCTTATCCTCAATTTTTTTAGACTCTCTAATTCGTTGATGTGCTTATGTCTGTCTCATACTCATGATATCACATGCTTTTGATTTAGGGCTCTAAGGGCTTAAACTGGTACATAATTGTTTATTCTGTTTCTTATTGAAGATCTTAATTGTGTATGTGTTTAAGATGGCTAATATTCTCAGATTAACTTACTATATTGTTAGCAGAAGTGTACTTGAAAGTGTTGCCCAAGTGGCTATGAGTTAAAATGATATTGCACTCGTTGAATGTTAATCGAGTTCTTTGGTTATTTGTTTTCAATGATGCCAAAAGGGGGAAATTATATAATGTGGATAGACATAATATTCATAGTTTGTCATAATCAAAAAGGGGGAAATTGTTGTGGAATAAGAAAAACATGAAGTTTGTAGTTTTGATGGATGACAAAGAGTTGTAGTTTTGATTTCTAACAAAGAGTATTGATGTGTAACAAATCATTGTTTATCATCATCAAAAAGGGGGAAAATGTTGGGAAGTAGGAGAACATATAAAGTAGTTTTGATGATTGATAAAGTGAAGCATGGCGTCGTATGTGTACAATTATGAGTATTGCGGCAAAGAAGAAAAAGTGCAGAATAAAGAAGGAAACAAATATGGAAAGAAATAAAGAAGGAAAGAAATTAAGAAAAAATAGCAATTCAAGTCAAAGAAGGAAAGAAATAAAGAAGTTAGAATTTAAGTCAAATAAGAAAAGAAATAAAGAAGTTACAATTCAAGTCAAATAAGGAAAGAAGTAAATATAGACAAATTCAAGAAGGAAAAGAATTTGTAATTCCTTGCCTTATAGAAGTTGAAGGCAAATAAAACTCTATAAAAGGATTAATAAGTTGAAGGAAAATAATATCTTTGCATAAACAAAAATCGAGAGAATTTTCTAGCAAAGCCAGATCTATTGCATATTCACGAAATATATCATCTTGATAGCAGTAATTTTCTGGAGAAAAAATGCAGAGCTTCGTCACAGCAACGTAAGAACCTGGTTCACGAAATCTGTTCCACACTGAACTAAAACGCAGAGCTTCGTCACAGCAACATAAGAACCTGGTTCACGAAACCTGTTCCACTATGAACTATTGAATGTTGAAGTTTGATCAATTAAAGTCTAGGGTTATTAGTCTTTGTTGATTTGTTCTAGGTTTATTATTGAGTTGTAATAATTCCTAGATTGTGTAACAAGAAGTGGGTTTGACTTCTTGGGAGTTGAGTCTTGAGAGAATTGTAACAAGAAATGGGTTTGACTTCTTGGAAGTTGAGTCTTGAGAGAATTGTAACAAGAAGTGGGTTTGACTTCTTGGGTGGTTAGAGTTAAGAAGAGTTGAGAGTCTTTGTAAACAAGAAGCGAGTTTGACTTCTTGTTGAGTGGAGAGTTTTCGATTAGAGTTAATCGAAAAGGGTATTAAGTTTAGAGTTAGATTCATTGATTAACTGAGTTGTAAATCTTGAATTAATATAAAACTTCGGTGTGGTTTTTCCCTTCCTTGAGTTAGGAAGGTTTCCACGATAAATCTTTATTTTATTGTGTTGCAACAGAATTACAAGAACCTGGTTCTTGTATCAGGGTAAGGTTTCTTCACATTATATACAATTTTCCCTTTAAAAAATATCTTTTGCTTTTTAAATATAATTTTTAGAAATTTCATAATGTGATGAGCAAGTTATATCTTATTCCTATCATTTTTCAATTTACAGAAATCTCTTCAAGTTTGTGTCATCTGGATACATCACATACATTCGGATACATAACATGTGATGCATTAAATAACTTGTTTGTTGAGATTAAAAAAAAATAAACTTAAAATTAAATGTAGTTTCTCATAATCACGCAAATCAATTTGGTGTCAATTTTTACAAATCATAATAGATTCAAACAACTCAAATTTCAATTATTCTTCTCTCAATTTTGATACATATATATATATATATATATATATATATATATATATATATATATTATTTATTATATAGTTTGAAAATAGTTGAAATTGACGTATATTATATATCCTGTACAATTAATTTGATACACAATGCTTTAGCGCTATAGAACATTACAGTTTATATATCAAGTATATTTAATCGATAATGTGTACAAACACATAATCTTCTAATTTGAATAAGTCTGAATAAAAATTTAAGACTGCAAATACATAAAGTAACTCATACATGGTAGATTATACAATTTGAAATAATCATGTTCAGATAAATAACTAAAGGCATGAGTCACGAAATTGAATAAATTTGAGTGGTGATAAAAGATAACAAAATTTGTAATAGCTATTTATAAAATACATAACTGTGAACATGATATATATTAATTTGTGTTTCAATAAATTAATGTTATGTATCAAAACTAATATTTGAACCTGATACATTATTATGCATGATGAAATTGGAATGCATCATAATGTTGAACTGAAGACATTATACATTAACTTAAAAAACAAAATACCTAGGTATATCAAAATCTGAACTCCTGTGTATCAGAAAAAGATGAACAAAAAATTGATCAAAAAAATCAAAAATATGATATGTTGAAAGCACAAAAAAAGATGATGAAGAAATCTTTCTTCACATTCTCCTTTACTCTTCCGTTGCTTTTTTTTTTACTTTCATCAATGATGTTATCCATAAATCTGCGTTTTTTCCACAGTTGATTTTGAAGTTGAAGTTACATCCTTCTTCGACTAATTGGGTAATCACATTATCAAAAGATGAAGCATCATCCATAGATATAAGAATTTGTAGTTGAAAAGGCTAAAAAGAAATCAAAAATTGCCTCAGTGCAGAGGCGGAGTCAGGAATTTCGCAAAGGGTGTTCAAACTTTAAAAGAGTCGATAATTTTTTTAGAGGAGTCGGTGCACAAAATATTTTCTTTATTGATGAATTGTTGCACCCAAATTTAAAAATTAAATTACATATCACTTAATAACTATATCATTCGGAAAATTAAAATTATAAAACTATCATGATTTAAATCAAAACTAATGGATAATAGTCAACAAAAACAATTTTAGCTACTAGTTGAATATACTCACTCTAGTTCATATTAAATGAATTGTTTGAGACTTTTTTCGTGATTCAAATAACTGAATGTTTCAAAGTTCGAGATAACTATCGAAACTTATTTCTATATTTACCTTTTGTTTTATTAAGATTCTTAACTATTTTACATCTTCTAAAAAAATAGTTTAGAAATAATCAAAAGTTTAATAGTGGATAATAATTTTTAATTTTATCTTTTAAAAAAAATTCTTGAGAATGTGCATACCTAAAAATTTACTTAATACTGATCGAAAATATATAGAAAACCATAAAATCTTAATTATTAGGTTAATCAATTTAAGGCTAGAAACATAAAGAAGATACATGACAACTATTTATGTGTTTCTTTTTTTGTTTAAAAAGAGATTGTGTTAAAAATACGCAGCAAGTGAGGATCTGTTTTTTTTCTTTTCGATTGAAAAGAGAGTGTGTTTTAAAAACCGCAGACCTCTTACACATAAATGAACACGGTTACCACCAGACCACTAGCCTTTGTCATATCTTAGGGTGTTCAATTAATTATATATGTAGATATTACACAGTATTTTAACTACATATACTGTATAATTTTTCTACTAAGGGTGTTGGGCTGACCACCTTTCATACCTGTAGCTCCGGCCGTACCTGAGTGGATTAGCCAGAAGCCTCTGGCCAGTGGTGCCAATTAGCTGGTTTCTTGATAGGACATAAATCAAGCTAAAGAAGAAACACTGCAATCAGGATGAAAGTTTCTTTAGCATTTTACGTAAAAATTTCTCTTCTTTAGTCTTTGTTTTTCCTCTCCAATATTTGGTGGACCTGGAAGATCTACGCGGTATACTTCCTACAGTTGAAAAAGATTTGTAAGAACAAGCACTTTGATACATAACACGAAACAAACACATAGATCTTCAATTACTGGATTTTTTAAAGAAGGCATGAGCATATTGATAGTCAGGTATCCAAAAATATTGAAAGTTTTACTTGGAAATTGGGCTTCAGGTCACCAGTAGTCTTGTGTAATAAATATATTTGTCAAGACTCAATGTCTTCAAGTTGAGCTCATAATGTATAATTTTTCCACTCAATTGGGAGGATATGATCTGGCGAAAGACACAAACATGGCAGATGATGTTCACTTGAGTCGAATATCGAGGTAGGAAGGAAATCAAAATATCTGAGAACGTACGTATAATTAATACAAATATTCAGTTAATCAAAACTTATGCTCTCTCTCACTCTCTCAAGTCATAGAGAAGTTTTGTTGGTCAGTACTTTATCTTTGACAGTATGTAAGCAGTAAACAAAACCGCTTGATCTACAATTGAAATCTAAATCAGTCAGGTTTGTGTAAATACACATATGTTTTTAGTTATGCCTATCGTGGCCGCAAAACCATTAGTAAAGTATTTGGAACACATGATATGCAGGACTGCTGATTTAATAGGGAATGCTGGTTTTTGCTTCACTCGTTGTTGGAAGAAACACAATGGTTAATCATCTGCTAAATTAGCTACAATGACAGAGGAGTTTGTTCCAAGACACCTACCGATGCGACAGGCCAAGCTGAACCATTTGACAGTATCAATAGGTTCAACAAGATCCAATAATTTCATCAAGAAAGTATGAATTATAAAGTGTTGTTGGATAAGTTTGAAGAACAAAAACAAGAGAAAATACATTTTTTTAATTCATGCGTTTGTTATAGAATTAGTTTGAGGCTGATAACTCAACTTTCTTCTTGATTGATATATTTTTACATTATTTAAGCATCCTCATTTGCAATATCATCATGCAGTGTATTACAAACTCATGTGGTGATCAGAAAATATTTAGTTCTCTGTAGCTCTTATTTTCTTCACACTTATTTGGTAGTAGACGTTAGGTAATTCATTAGGATTAGTAAGGTAAGGTCTAGCCCCCTTACTTGCACTTATCCCTCTTGATATTTTTATGTTTAATAAAAGGCCACTAGACAATGTCTAGGGGTAAATTTACGAATTTTTTTTTTCAACAAAAGAATCGTAAAATGATGTTGGAGGAGAGTTTTGGAAAATGTTTTCTATATTTTTTTAAGGGAGGTCACTTTCCTTAAATTTAAGGAAAATTATTTGATCTGGAAAATATTTTCCAAAACATTTTACCCAACCACCATGAGAAAATTGAAAAAGATTTTCCAAATTATTTTCCTCCATACCAAAAATTTTTCGGAAAATGTTTTCCTCCACACCAAACACAGCTTAGTAATGCATGGATTAATAGAGTAAGGATTAGTAATGCATGGTTTGTTTTTACCAAGTGTTTGTTTTATAGTTTCCCACCTCATGTTGTGTTTGGATTAAAACTTTACAAAAAATTTCTCTCCAATTATACTCTTGAATTTATTAGGTTAAGGTAAATATTTGCCGGACAATATTATTTTTTATGTCTTCTAACTAGCTATGAGAAAAACAATTTTGTTGTTTTTGTTTGCATTTTTGCCATTTTGGTTAAAAAAAATTGATATACCATTTTGGAATTTTTAACAATTTTTTTTACCCTTTTGACTCCGAACTCCGTATATCAATATGTCATATTAGTATTTGTATTTGAAGTATATATTGCATACTTGTATGGGTCTTAAAATTATGAAAACATGTGTCAATAAAGTATATTTTAAACCAAATAAATATACATCTATAAAACACCTTATATATTTAGTTGTATAAATTATACAATATTGGCTTGCGTAGCTATAATTTTGAAAATTTTGGATGAATGAAATTTTCAGATTTGAATTTAATTTGGTTTAAGTTATTCAATGGGTAGTGGGAGATTTTAGGAGATAGATTAGTGAGTGTCACGGTTCAAAAATGTACGCGATGAAACTTGCTTATTCCCATCAGACAAGTTAGTCTCAACCGACAGATTTGTGGAAATATAAACAAGAACAAGATAGAGCGGAAAAACTTATTCTTTCTATTAAAACCACCAAAATTTGATCGTCACATGTACAAGTCAGTAAATTCGTAAAATGCAGAATTAAGAATAAGTACAAGTCTCAGTCTTTATTTCTTAAATAGAACAAAGTATAAAGAAAAGGAAAAAGAGGGTTCGCCAAAATGACAAGTAACCACCTCTTCAAATCCTTGACAAACCTCAAAATGAGAAGGAGAAAGAGATCACATAGGTCCGGGCTTTGAACCTACACAAGTGTAGAAGAAAGAAGTGATTACCAACTATACAGTCCCCAGCAAGCAACCTAATAAACAAGACATCTAGCTAGAATTCGAGCACCCTTTACTCTCCAACCTAACCTCCTCAAACTACAACCTGCACAGAAATCAACTCAACCTAACAGTTCTACAATACACGATTCACAAGGTCCAATATTCATAGTTCAATAATCACATATCAGCAATCAAACGAATCAAGTACATCAATGTCAGTGTCATGTAAAATAGTTACACACAACATGTATATCAATCTCAATTAACAAGCAATTCACACATAAGCATCAAAATGCACCAAATCACAATTCAATCAATCTCTCGCATGAATCATAACCAATATCATTAGCCGAAATCATTTTCCATCGAATTTATATCAAGTTACTAGCCTGAACAATATCCGATCGGCTTTATCAACCCACTAGCCGGAACCATATTCCATCGGCTTTATATCAGTAGTCCAAATCATTTTTCATCGGCTTTATATCACTCATAGACAATGACTTCGACATTATAAACACTTGCCAGAAATGACCTTCGAAAAGTTAGAGTTATCAAAGCCACTGACATGCAATTGAAGAGGTAAAATCGCTAGGCTTCGGTATTTGTGTCAAAATGAGCTTCGTAGTTTAAGAGCAAATAAAGTGCAAGTGCAATTGAAAAGTATACATAAAGATGAGAAATATTTCATCAAAGAGCATATATCAGTGATAATATTGTCCAAAGACCTAGAAAATGCCTAAATTCAATTCCAAATAACTACATTTATATGTACTAGAATTTTAAAACCTTCGTGGCCCTCCGGTTTCCTTAAACAACCACATATTACCAAACAGAATGGAAATAATAATGGCAAAAGCTGAGTTTATTTGAAGTTGACTACCTGTAAAGTTTAACAATGCAGTTTTAGAATATTTAATATTAGGATGTGTGACTACTTTCTTAAGCTAAATTTCTAATTTTATATTCCTAATTAAGAACCGTTCCTTCCGTTCTTCTTGTTATATTTGCCAAAAATAGTTACTCCAAATAAACTTGTTATTTCAGAAAATCAAGAAAGAATTACACAACCCTTGGTGAGACGAAATGGTCTGATTGACCCCTATACTTGTCCGAGTTTGTATTATAACCTTTCTACTTAACAATTTACTAATTGAATTCTTAAACTTAATAAAATACAATATATCAAATCTCTCTAACTAATGACCAGACTTATGTGTCGGAACCAAAAAGCAACAGAAATTTTCGAAAATTTCAAAAGGGCAACTCAACTAATCATGAAGCTAAAAGGATAACAATTTGTAATGGCATCTAAATTAGTTTTTTTTTTTTTTTGAAATGAGGTGCAAAACCCCATGAGCCTTGTAAGGCTCAGCGCCTTGCAGGCGTTCTTTTAAAAAAACGGAAAAGGGCCTAAAATACCCTCGAAGTATTGGAAATAGTACAAAACTATCCTCCATCCACTTATTGGCTCCAAAATGCCCTTTTCACCCACCTATTGGCTCCAAAATACCCTTGTCTCCACCTTTGGGTTTAAAATTGACCACTTATTTAACGGTTTCAAATTTAAATCATTTGAATAGTTTTTTAAAATACTTGGCGCTCAACAATTTGATATAATTTGATTTTTAATATCATTTATAAACCAACACACTACCCACCCATTACTAATTAAACATCACCCAATTAATAAATTAATTCTAATATCAAAATTGCCCTAAACACTACTAAAACACGATGAAATTACAGATTCCTGAAAATGACATTCAAAACTATTCGAGTCTGAATTGAAACTCCAATTAAATTTAGGTTGAACCGCTTATTTAGGAGGACGCTTTCAATATGATTCTCTTTCAAGCTTAAATTCGAATTTTATGATTAAAGGTAAAGAAGTAGTACATCTCGAATTAATTCATGCACTTTTTTTAATATAATTTAATAAATATTTATTATTTGTTTTAAATATTAAAACTTTAATACATTCTTTTTTAAAAAGTTATCTATTAAGTAACATTACATAATTGAGACGAGTGAATAATTAAGATGAACATAGTCAGACTTTTAAGTTTATCGGTAATTTTTAATTAGACACTTGAATTATAATATGTTTTGATTGAGGACTTTTATGTATGATAATCTACTTCTATAGATATTTTCGCCTCAAATTTTTAGAATTAGCAGTAGTTTCTCTGTTGTTGCATTAGTAATGAGTCGGGTTTATTAATTGGGTGTGGTTTAATTAATAACGGTGGGTAGTAGATTGATTTATAAATTATATTAATAAGTTAAATTATAACAAATAGTTGAGAGTCATGTATTAAAAAATATTTAAATAGTTTAAATTTAAAATCGTTAAATAAGTGGTCAATTTCGAACCCAATGGTGGATGAGAAGAGTATGTTGGAGCCAATTGGTGGATGAGAAGGGTATTTTGGAGCCAATAGGTGGATGGAGGGTAGTTTTGTACCATTTTTGATACTTCAAGGGTATTTTAGGCCCTTTTTCGTTAATTTTTTTTTTTGCCTTTTATCTTCTTGTTTGTCAATTAGTTATTCTTTTTTCCGTTTATTTTTCTTGGGTTAAAATCTTGGACATTGTTAACTAATTGAATTATCCTCTGACACTACTTTCACATAATTTAATGTATCTCAATTAAAATACTATCTCTTGGAATAAATATAAATTAAAAATTTATTACCTCAAACCCTAGATACGAATATGATAAACATTTACTTGTATCTGATATTTATATTTAAGACAAATAGTGAATATTAAAAGTCAATAAATCAAAGTGAAAATGCATATCATTTTATCATAAATAAGTATTCAAAATATCTTTGCAAGGCATATGTTCTTTTCGTTAACTTGATATAAACCCCTAATGAAACCAATTTTATCGATATAGGTTAAATAATTGTATATTATACATATGTATTGTATATTCTGGCAAGCGAGATTGAGAGAGGGAGGAGAAAGGTGAGCGAGATTGGGAGAGGGAGGAGAGAGGAGAGAGAGAGGGCAAAGAGTGGGAGAGAGGTGAATTGTCTATGTATATAAGTTAAATAATTGTATATTATACATATGTATTTGTATATTTTGGCAAATTATACATATACAAACATGACTAATTATACAAACTCGAAGTCAGTCCACGTAATTAATGTATAATGTTAGTCACGAGTGGTAATTATAGCAAACTATAACTATGATGAATAATTAAATAGTATAAGTATGCTTAACCGCATAATTTTCTCTGTTAAAAAACATAATTTAGACGCCGTTACAAATTGTTGCCCTTTTGGTTTCATAATTAATTGAGTTGTCCTTTTGATTTTTTTGAAAAATTTTATCGTCCCGGACTCCATTAAAATGGCTGAGTTAGCGAGAGAGTGTGACTACACGTATGTATCTGAAGGCAAGTAAATATCATATTTAAACTTAAAATGTTAAAAAATAAGATAATAAATTTTAAAACGAAAAAATAAATTTAAACGACACCCTCTTCTTCCCTCAACTCCATCTACATTTTCGCTGATGAATATCCTCTCCATTTTCCCAAGTATACTTAAATGGAAGTCATGTGCCCAAATTAAAAACTAAAGGTGAAGATTTATTTGTTATTTTAAATCTCCACCTTTAGTTTTAAATTATGATACAGGGCTTCCATCGAAGTGTGTACTTAGGAAAATGGAGAGATTAAATAATGGAGAGAATAAGTAATGGAGAGGAGTTAAATTCCATTTTCGCTGCCATCCCCATCCCTGCCCCAATCCATTTTTCTTTTTCACCACCCCTATTGTCATCTTCTAACAGATCTTTGGCATTGACACCTCCTTGACGTCAAGTTTCAAGCTGTTATCCGTGGAGGGAGAAAGTGGCGCTAGTTGATTTTATGGCGATGCTCGTCGGAGTTCACTGATTTACAATGGAGTGAGAGAGAAAAAGGCGACATTGATACATTTTTCGCCAAAACGGGAGGTGGCGTGAGTGTTTTCTGATACGATGGAGAGCATGGAGAGGAGAGGCGGTCCCAGATAATTCGCAGGGATCACCAGCGGTCTGGCGGCTTAGGATTGCTGATTTTGTGGAGGCTGGAGACGGAGGAAAGAAAAATGGTGAGGGTTTGCTATGGAGACTAGTGAAGGAGAAAGTACATGTCTTGTTGGCAAGAGGAGCGGTGGGGCAGCGACTTGCCGGTAGATTTTGGATGTGTTTGAAATGTAGAGGAGTGTAGTCCCAAATTTTACTTAAAAAAAATCAATTTAAAATTTATTAACAATACCTTTTCTTTTATAAAATTTTGTTTAATATTTTTTAAAAATAGTCATAGATAACAAAGATAATTATGACATATTATTAATTTATGTGATATGCATTTGACATGTCATTTATTTAAGGAAGAGTGAACTACACCACGTGATAGGAAAAGTTTAAAAATCTTCTTTTTATTAAATTTAAGGTTCAGTTGATAAAACGTTAAGTAGAAGAATTTATAATATAAACACGTATAAGTACAAGGGTCTATCAGACCCTTTTGCCCCTTAGTGGTGACATGGTCTTGTTTCAAGGATAAATCTACAGATACAATGACTTACATGTACTAATTTAAATCTTAAAGTTTATCCCAACATCTACAGTGGAATAGGGATAGCAAGCAGAGGTTGAGCTTTTGCCAGGGTAATACCAAATCTTTCCGACATGTCCAAGTCTTCAGGTGTAATTCCATCTTGTAGCTTCCAATTAAAGGTATTTAACAATGAACCTAGCACGATTAGAATCATCCTAATAGCCAAAGGCAATCCAGGGCAAATTCTTCGACCAACACCAAACGGAAGGAGCTCAAAATCCTGACATCTAATGTCTATTTCTGACTCCCAAAACCTCTCCGGCTTAAAGTCCAAAGGGTCTTCCCATAGACTAGAGTCCCGCCCTATCGCCCATACGTTCACAAGAATTTGGGCGTCTTTTGGGATAATAAAGCCACAAAAATCAACATCTTCCTCTGTTTTGCGTGGAATCAAGAAAGGAACTTGTGGGTGTATTCGGAAGTTTTCTTTCACAATACACCTCAAGTAAGGCAAATTCGTAACATCAGCTGCATTTATTAGTTTACCTTTGCCAATCACTCGGGCAAGTTCTTCTTGTGCTTTCTCCATAGTGGGTGGATTCTTGAGTAGTTCAGCCATTGCCCACTCCAATGTATTTGACGTTGTATCTGTCCCCGCTTCAAACAAGTCCTGCAAAACTTGCTAGTGTAAGATCCTATGACCTAGAACGTCAAATATATAATATGTGACACTGTTTTCTTTTAGTTAAAAATGACATAGTTTTATATTTAATAACAATTTAACTGACCAGACAAAGTTGCTCGATTTGATTCCTATCAATTTCTTTAGGACAAATGTTGAGAAGGGCATCTAAAACATCAACATTTGCGTGTTTAACCAAACTCCGCTCCTTTAGCCGCTCATCGATCAAATAACTCATAATGTGAAGAATCTTTGTAAAATACTAAGTCATGCGTCACCTTACACCCTGTGCATCAATTTTATGAAGAAATGGAAAAAAGTCTACCACATTGGGTTTACCAGCCTCAATAGAGATGTTTGACACCAATTCCTTAAATTCCTTAGCAGAATCAGTAAACGGATCGGTTAAATCTATAGAGAAAAATGTGTTTGATAGCAAATTCATTGCAGTCCTGAAAGTTGCTCTGCTAATATTCACTGTTTCACCAACTTTGCTACAGTTACCACAGTAATCAATCAGCTCTTGAATTTTTTACTTATGAGATGCTCATTAGCGTCAAGTCTTTTACCTGACAATATAAGAATCCGTTTGGTAGGAGGTATTAGTTAAAATAATTCATAAATTAAAATTTAGTCCAACAAAAACATTATTTGGTTACTTTATTTATTTATCATAATCCATGGATTAGTTATACCTCATAGAAGGTCTTATTTTATTCCTAGAAAAGAGAGAATTATTTCTAGAGAATTCTACGGAATTCTCTAGTCTTCTCCAGGCGTCTAGAGCGTAAACCTCTGACCCTTCTGGCCCGTATTCGGACGCAAATTCAGCTGGCGTTGTGGCGGAACGTCACACATAGCTTTGTAAGGCGCTTGCGACGAAAATTCTGATTTAAATTTCGTTAAAATTTATTACCCTTTAGTTTGATAAATAATTTAACTGCCCTTTTGAAATTTTTTAAAAAAAATTGTTACCCTTTTGATTACTGCTCGAATAGTTAAAGTTGGTAGTGGGACCAATGAATGATTCTTTTTGGTAGTAATGCATGCTGATACATTATAATGAAAGATCTGGAATTTCGTTTACTGTTGATCATAACTATTCTTATATGGGTACAAATTTTATAGGCCTAATCAATTGGTGATCTTTTAAATTTGGCACGAAATTTCAGTTAGACATTTTAACTGGGTGTGGTTTCTTTCAGACACCTCATGTATGGTACCGTTGTGTCATTTTGACACTTTTTTTTCCAATCAACAAAAATATATGAAGTTTATGTATTACGCGAATGACGTGTAAAGTGACGAATTAAATGATAACATTTGTCATTTGTATAAAAAAATTCTTAAATAATAAATTTTGAGTAAAAATAAAAATTAAACAATGAATTAATGACATTTTATTATTTTGCCCAAATAACTTTTAAAAATAATTAATCCAATAAAATTCCCACCCCCACCCCCACCCCCACAATCTTCTTCTCCAAACACCCCAGTCCATTTGCAGAAATATCCCCCCCCCCCCCCCCCCACACACACACACACACACCAATTTAGCAGAAATTTTTGTACACACCCCGTGCTTCCCCAGGTGATTTTATTCTGCAAAAACATATGAGTAGATTCACAAAAAAACAAAAAATACTTCTATGTAAATATTCAATTCTTTTGGGAAAGAATCTCATGAATTAATTTACTAAGTAAATCATGAAATTGGTATATTTCTAATGGCCCGTTTGATAATGCAATATGGTATCATGATATGGAATCATAAGATGAAATTGAAGTTTTGTTTGACATGCGATATGAAATTTTTGTGTTGTATATTTTCTCATAAACATAAAAATCTCACAAGTTATAAAATTATAAAAATAGCCCCAATTGTTATTCAATCTTATCAAATAAAAAAATTATAAAATCGCATAACGAATTTTTACAGAGGTATTTATTCTCTACGTAAGTAATTGTTTTATTTAGCTTTAATTTAATAAATAAATTGTACATAATTATAGTGTACTAGTTTTTAATATAATTCTCCCACATAGTACGAACAATTTCCTCAAGTTAAACTTGCATTTCTCGATCATGTGACTGAGAAGACGAACCAACATTGTTAATTTGAACCATTTGTTGGTCAATATCCTCCACAACTATATGTTCATGTTTATAGACCATAAATATTTCATCAAATTAACAATCGATTGGTATGAGTTAAAGTGACTATATGTTGTTGAGAATAATAATTTTTTTGTTGTTGAGAATAATAAATTTTAAAAAGTAATGATGTGATTATAAATTTTATTACATATGAAATAAATGGTTAGTAGATATAAATGTGGGGTTGTTTTAAAAAAAATATAAACTTGTGGATCAATTTTTGTATTAAATATCTCAAATCATGATATGGAATCACCATGTAATTCCATATCATGCTTTTGGAGAATATGGAATCACATCTCATTATATGAAATCATGAGATAGAATCAACGTGAAATCGCATGTCCAAACGCTGATTTCATCTCACGATACTATATCGTAATATAGTATCACATGGCCAAACGCATACGTAATTTCTAAAACAATTGTCATCATTTGTTGAGATTAAAAAGAAAAATAAACGTAAAATAAAATTTAGTTTCCCATAATCACGCAAATCAATTTGGTGTCAATCTTTCTCAAATCATAACAGATTCAAACAACTCAAATTTCAATTTTTCTTCTCTCAATTTTGATATATATATATATATATATATATATATATATATATATATATATATATATGGAAAATGCATAAGTACCCCCTCAACCTATGTCTGAAATCTCAGAGACACACTTATACTATACTAAGGTCCTATTACCCCCCTGAACTTATTTCATAAATAATATTTTACCCCTTTTTGGCTTACGTGACACTAGTTTGGAAAAAAAATGTCAACACACGTTGGGCCCATAAGATAGTGCCACGTAGAACGAAAAGGGGTTGAAAATTATTTAAAAAACAAGTTCAGGGAGGTAATAAGACCTTAGTATAGTATAAGTGTGTCTCTGGAATTTCGGGTATAGGTTGAGGGGGTACTTGTGCATTATCCCATATATATATATATATATATATATATATATATATATATATATATATATATATAATACTTATTATAATGTTTGAAAACCGTTGAATTTGACGTATATTATGTATCATGTACATATCAATTAATTTGATACACAATGCTTTAGCGCTATAGAACATTATAATTTATGTATCAAGTGTATTTATTGGGTAATTACAAACACATATCTTCTAATTTGAATAAGTCTTAATAAAAATTTAAGACTGCAAATACATAACACTAAGTAATACAGGGTAGATAATACAATTTGAAATAATCATGTATCAAATAAATAATTATAGGCACGAGACACTAAATTGAATAAGTTTGACTTTATGTATATGGTAGTAGTAACAAAATTTGTAAAGTTATTTGTGAAAATGCATAAGTACCCCCTAGACTATGACCGAAATTTCAGAGACACCTCTAAACTTAACTAGAGTTCTATTACCCCCCCTAAACTAATTTAAAATGGAATAATTACACCACAAATGTTGACATGTCATAGAGAGTGTGCACACTCTCTTGAAGGCAAGTGACCACAAATTGAACGCATGTCATTGTTTAATTGGTAACTCTATAATTAGTTAGTACACATATTTACTGATAATAAAACTTATATATATTTAATTATTTTTGTCTCTTTAATTGTAAATTTTATTTTAATCGCTTTCACTTAAAAAAAATTTCAACTAATTTATTATCTTTTCACTTATAGTTATTTTTAATAAATTGTGTGTATTTAATTTTTTTTTAAAAGTATCATTGAATTTTAATGTTTTAATATGTTTATGTTTTATTGGATTTTCTTTACTTATTTTAATAACCGTTTAAAATTAACTTATTTTAAATACAAGACATTTAAAATCAAATCAAAACGAAAGACGAAGAAAATAAACTCAACAAAAAAATAAATGAGAAAAAACTGAATGTAAGTAAAAAAAAATAGTTTCGATACAAGATAAAAAAATGTGTATTAACTTAATTTAAATACAATATACAAAAATAAGAATATTCTTTTAAAAATATTTAAGAATTATTTTTTAAAAAAATTATGAAATATTTTTTAAAAAAATTAAGAAATAATTTTTAATTATTTAATTAAAAATAAAAATAATTAATTACACACATGGCGTGCGAGTGTGTACAAACACAACCAACTTGGGTGGTTGAAGGTGTCACATCAGCACAAAAGATGCACAAAAATACGAATAAAATGAGTTCAAGTAAATAATATGATCTTAGTTAAGTTTAGGTGTGTCGCTGGGATTTCGGTTATAGGCTAGGGGGTACTTATACATTATTCCTAGTTATTTATAAAATACATAACTATGAACATGATACATACTAATTTGTGTTTCAATAAATTAATGTTATGTATCAAAACTAATATTTGAACATGGTACATTGTGCATAATGAAATTGTAATGTATCATAATGTTTAACTGAAGACATTATACATTAACTTAAGAAACAAAAACAACTAAGTAAAGAAAAAATCTGAACTCATATGTATCAGAAAAAGATGAACAAAACATTGATGAAAAGAATCAACAATATGATATGTTGAAAGCACAAAAAAAAATGATGAAGAAATCTTTCTACACATTCTTCCTTACTCTTCTGTTTTTTCTTTTTTTCACTTTCAACAATGATGTTACCCATAAATCTGCGTTTTTCCACAGTTGATTTTGAAGTTGAAGTTGCATCCTTCTTCGATTAATTGGGTAATCACATTATCAAAAGATGAAGCATCATCCATAAATATCAGAATTTGTAGATGGAAAGGCTAAAAAAAATCAAAAAGATTACCTGAGTGGAAATTACATGATACTCCCTCCGTCTGATATTGTTTGTCATAGTTTCTATTTTTAGAGTCAAACTATAAAAAACTTTGACTAACATTTTAAGATGCATCATATTAATATGCAAATTAATTGCAATTTATAGTAGTTTTCATATAGTTTAGAATATCTAAGTTTTTTGTTTAAATATCGTGTGATCTAATTTAACTTTGAAAATTAGTGAAATTGACTTTCGAAAAACGCAACATGACAAACAATACCGGACGGAGGGAGTATAACTCTTTTCAAAATCCTAAGGCTGATGAATACCTGGTTCATGTCAATTGTTTGGCTGGTTCATCGTGTGTGAAAATTATGGAATGATTTTGACTCTCCAATATTTGGTAGACTTGGAAGCTTTACGCAGTATACTTCCTACAGCAACAAGCATAGACCAAATATTTACAGTTAGAAGACAACGTTCATTTTGAGGATGTATTTCAGCGATTAATAACACTCTATATATACATGTATGTATGTATCTTTCTTTATTGTTCTTAAAAGCATTTCATCCTTTCCCTCGAAGTCTCGTGCAATAGATACTGCATTTGCAAGCTACCAGCAGATGAATGATAAGTCAAACAGTAATCAATGCTAATATCAAATTAGACATGGTATCTTATCTGCTTAAAAGAAGGGCCAATAAACTCGACCAGAGAATAATTCTGGTAATACAGGTATTTTCATCAAATAATTCTGCAACACATGTTGTGGTTGGTGCGCGCCTCCTGCAGTAAAACAGACTCTCAGCCAATGACATTGCTTTGTGCATTTATGCCTATCCTATAATATGTCTATTCTCCATTGACACAAATAAGTATTTGCACATCAGTTTTTTTGAAGAAAGCAAAAGCCTCATTCTCTCAGGAAATTCGACTCAAAGAACAACAAAGGGACCTGATAGAGTTGTCATTATTCTTAGCTGTTAGGATTTATATTACTATGTTCGTTCATGTAAGATTTATTCCTATGTTATGAAGGAATTAGATCAGTGTCAAGTTCTTGTGTGTCATTCCAAAGTTTAGCTAGAGTTAGCTATGTTTGGATCGTAAAGTCTATATTGACTAGAGTTAGCTGGTGTAGTGGGTAACATAAGTGTTGCTTAGTTCTTGTTTGGTAACAGAGTTGTTACAACAATGGGGAAGAGATCGATCATTACGTTAATTCCTAAATTCTAATTTCATGTTCCTACAAACTAGTCCTTCTATTCTTGTTTACTTGTCATGTTTGCCAAAAAAAAGTTATTTCCAAATATTACTGTCATTTCAGAATAGTATTTGAAAGATAGATCTACAAATATATACAATGACTTATTCAACATTTTGACATATTATAGATGTTGTAGTATTCTTGTTGCTTAATACACATTCAAGTCTTAAGTTTATCCCAACATCTACAGTAGAACAGGTACAGCTAGCAGAGGTTGAGCTTTTGCCAAGGTAAAACCAAATTTTTCCTCCATGTTCAATTCTTTAGGTGAAATTCCACCATGTAGCTTCCAATTAAAGGTATTTATCAATAAACCGAGCACGACTGGAATCATCCTGATTCCTTACGAATCAGGATAATCTTACGAAGCGTTCTCCACGGAGAGTTGTTGACAGGTAACCATATAACTGAGAAATCATTGTGATTGCAGGCACGGACAGCGTCAATAATAAACCTATTGGAAAAAGCTAAATCTTGTTTTTGCATCACATCTTTTGCCAAGATTGATGAAGATATGACCACAGTGTTTATTTGCCCAAATTTGAGATTCATAATTGGACCATATTTTTTTGCGAGTTGAGTAAGTGATATGTGGGGTTTATTACCAAGCAAATGAAGATTTCCGATAATAGGCAGAGCAAATGGACCTGGTGCTACTCTTTTGCTTCTTCTAACTGAAATCCATACACCCCACACAAAAATCCAGAGATATAATAGGACTAGCAAAATGTTAATGTACTCCATTTAAAGAAGGAAAAGATACTCTTGTATGAAATTTAACTGCAACAAAACTCTCTCTCTCTGTTTTTTTTTTGGTATGAAAATAATTTTTGTATTGTTATGATGGAATGGGTGGTGGTTTTATTATGGTGATTTTCGTGGTAGTGATTTGTAGGTTATTGATGTAAGTTTACTGTGTCTCAGTGTAACGATATTCAATCGCCTATATCACTGTATAATATAGGTTGGATTTTTGTGAGTGTCAAATGTATGTTTGAGATAATCCATAAGTATAGCTTACTTTCTATCAGTTTTTCAAAATAGATATATATATATATACATATAATTTTTTTGAAAGTTACCGGGTGCACGTGCACCCCCACGACATAGGATGGATCCGCCCCTGATTAGTTGAGGCAAAATTAAAAAACAGATTTGTGTATTATGCCTAATTAAAATCACTTAAAAAATACTCATTTTGCAGGGGTTATAATTGCCTTTTGCGCCACAATTTACTATTGCAATTTTAAATACTATCACAAATATTTCATTTATAACAGCCATTTAGACAAATTATTAAATCTCATTTAGCAGGGATTTCTACCTCCGCAATCTTATTTAACAAAAGAGAATTTTTAATTTGTAGGGCTTCATAACCAAAATTATGAAATTGGGTTAAAACCCCCACAAGATTGTTTGCAGAATTTCTACTGCATAATTATGAATTTTAGCTCTAATGTGCGTGATTTTGATGTATTTAATGCATTTTGCCAGATAGAATACGAGTACTTATTTTTAAAGTTTTGAATAGTAAAATGCAGCTATGCATTGACAAAATCAAAGCAAGTGAAGCAACAGCTTTGCGCACCCTAATGGGGGGTGGGGTAGCAATCATGACTCATATGTAGACTTGTAGGAGTAGTTTTTTTAGCTTTAAAAAGGTTGTCTGTTTTTTGTTTTTTTTTGGTTAAAAGATAAAAATAAATCTATATAAGAAATACTTCTTTAACTTTATTTATTTATCCATTTTTTTACTTGACATCTATTAAAAAAATAATATTTGATGTCATAAATTTATTATTTTATCCTTGTTAGTTGATAAAATTTTAAAATTAATTTACTCATTAAAGAAGTTCTATCTTATTGAAAAATATTTACTTTGTAAATAAATTGAGGCCATAAAAGATAAAAAAATATTTTTTTTCTTGATTTATCAAAAATGACAAATAAAAAGTCAAAATTGGACAACTAGACTGATGGGCTATTTATTACCATTTCACAATACATATGAAAAATTGATTTAGACATTTACTTTTGACCTTTAATTTCTTAAAAAATGTCAGGGTCTCCGTTCAATAATAGTTGTCCTCCATAATGAAAATAGATGTCTAATAATACTTTAATTTAGAAAATCAAGAGATAACTTACATTTTGTGTCTATTTTACCCTTGATATTAAATACTTCCTTCATCTCATTTTTTTGAGGTAGTTTGCTCAGCACGAAGTTAAAGAAATAAATAAAGACTTTTAAAACTTGTGGTCCAAAATGAATGATAGAAATTTGTGTGGATGTGAATTATTTTATTTAGGGTAAAATAGACATTTTATAGTTAAATGATTACTTGGTATAAAAATGTGTCTTTTTTTTGGACCGACTAAAAAGGAAAGTAATTCATATAAATTGAGACAGAAAGATTATTATTTATCATCTAACACAATTTTAAAACATTAAATTTAATAAAGTAAAATGATAATATAGTAATATCGCATATATTATTTATTGCTTCTTAAGGAGTGACAAGCCAATAGTGAACAACTATTATTGGACGGAGGAAATAATAAATACAATGCCTTGAAAAATATAATAAGAAAATAATTATAACTAATGATAAAGGTAAATTGAGAAAATGACATAAATAGTCCCTTAACTATATAGTAAGTCTAAAATGGTCTCTTAAACACTTGACGAATTTAGTCATTTAACTATTCAAAAACTTATCAGTTTTGTTCCATTAACTATACACTTACCAATTTTAGTCCTTTAACTATAAATTTACCGATTTTAGTCCTTTACGTATTCAAAAACTTATCTGATTTGATATATCCATTTTAATACAAATAGCCATAGTTTGGACCCGTAGATTGAATTTATGAGCCTTACAATTTAATATAAATTCTACGAAGTAGATCTATGGCCCGTTAAAACTTCTACGGGTCGTAATTTGAACCCATAGAATAACATTCGAGCATGAACATTTAATACGAATTCCATGCATGAGATCTACAGTCTATAGATCAAACAACGAACTGTAGATTGCCCTGTATAAGGTTTCGATAGCTTTTAAGAGCGATAGTACTTAAGTCTTTTCCCACCCATTTTAAGCATAAACCCCAACTTTTTACACCTAAATAGGTTCTAAATAGTATTAATATACCCTATTACTCTTATTAACGCTTCCAAGTCTTAGAATAAACATCCACGAGGAAAAAGTTAGAGTTTTCAAGCGTTCTTTCAATTTCACCAAGAAGTTGATTCTTCCATATATGTAAGGCTAATCATACTAATGGATCATGTTCGTCCTCATGCCCTATATCTAAATTCAGTATGTAAAAGTTTAATCTAGGGTTATACCCTTAGTTTTGAGAATTTTTGAGATAAGTTATATTATTGATTTCTGAGTTCAAATTTTTTTATTATGAGTTGATATGTATTATGCATTGAGATCTTTGAGTTGTTTTTCATGGTTATATTTCCACATAAACCCTATTTACTAAGTTTCGTTGAGAATCTTTTAATCAAATATTTTCCTTAAATTAATTTTGAGAAGTTAAAAGTGAGTTCAAGAGAAACTTAAAAGTACAATTTTTTACTAGAGTTTGAAGGAACTAAATGATTCCCAAATGTATCATTTTTATATGGAGAAAAAAGAGCATTAATTTTCAGAAACAGTATAACATTTTTTCAGATAGAGTTATTACAAAGTAGATACTTCTTCAAGAGGCCCTTTGAGAACTTATCTCAACTCAGAGAAAATATTTTTACTTGAGCATCGAGTTATATATTTTGAAAGTAGTGTTGAGTATTGATATGAAGAATTGAGTTTAAACAACTCACATTCCGATAAACCAAGTAGCCAGCGTGGGGTAGGATCACACCGATTTTTGGATGACTCCTCGCTTCCTTTGAAAAAATTATTATAGTGGATCCATTAGTTGAGTTTGTTCTACACCCCGACAAGGTATAAGACAATTCTGGCAGCGTGGATAAGACATTGTATTATCATGAGGCTCATAGTGATGATTGTCGATTAGAAAAACTCCGTAATAGAGTAAAAAAATATTTCTTTTTATTATACTTAAAAAATATAGTTAAGTGAGTTAGCATATTTTATCTTGTAAAGGTTTAAATGATCTTATCTCTATTTATACTTTACATTCAGTTGATTATTGTTTCAGCCTTTTCAATTCAGTTATTATTGCTTCAGCTATATTACATATTCGTACATTCAATTGTACTGATATTTTTCAATCTATATATTTTATGATGTAGATACAGATATCCAGGATCATTAACGGGTGCTTCGTTGAGATCACTTTGAACTCCTTGACATCTTTTGGTGAGCGCTTGCATTCCGGGGGACTCCATTTCTTAATCTTTCAGTTTAGTAGTTTTGAGGTGTCGTGGGTCTTGTCTCGACCATGTTGAACTATAGAGGCTTCATATATAGATAGATAATGTTGATGATTCTTTCAATATTTCCTTTTCGAACTATTTTTGCAAATTATTATTGTTTTCAGATTATTTTGAGACAGTTTGAGTTGAGAAGTTTTAAGACTATTAATTTAAATTCTATTTTAAAGCTAATATATGCTTGAATCAATCTTCTGCTAAGTAGTCAGCCAGGTCAAATATTCACTTGGCACCAACGATGGTTCTCGGGTGTTGTCCACATACAGGGTGTAGGCTCGGACATGACAGGTATGCAGGTGCACTTCTGCATCAACATCTTTATTCCAGTTCTGGTAAGTAGAACTTCCGGTTGGACCTGCGTGCGAAAACACACCTGCAGTTTTCAGTTTCTTTACTTTGTTAGTGCATTGCACCCACGCAGGTTCATTTCCAACTTCAGTCAGTAGAAGTTTAGCTCCAATCCTTCAATTTTCTTATTTTGAAGGAACACATGCATATAAGATGAAGGACCTAAAATTCCTTCAATTAGCATCAAAATATAGCAATGATTCATGCTTAAGAGTCGAATAAGTAGGTAAAATACCAACACACACTCAAAGTTAGAGGGTATATATGTCAGTTAAATCAAAGTTAATGAGTACACTTATGTTATGCCATTAAAGAACTTGATAGATACATTTAGCAAAGTAAAAAATCCATGCTTCTGTTGTGGGGTCCATCCCCATGTGGTAAGAATATCATGTGCCAATTTACTTGGCTGATTTTATTTTTTCATTGAAGTCAAAGGTTAAGATGTGGAGGAAAAACTAAATATCCATCAGCCAATTTATTTGTTTGAATTTTTTTATTCTTGAAGTCAAATGTTGATAAGATGTGAAGATACAACTAAATATCCATGTGCCAATTTATCTGTTTGATTTTTTTCCCTTGAAGTCAAATGTTGATAAGATGTGAAGAAAAATTAAGTTTCAGCAATAGTAATATCTCTTTCACTTCTTTCCACACACAAAAGAAAAATTAAGTTTCTCCAATATTAAAATCTTAAGTTTAATATTCAAACAGCTACAACGGAATAGGGATGGCTAGAAGAGGTTGAGTTTTTGACAAGGTAATACCAAAATTTTCCTCCATGTCTAAATCTTTAGGTGCAACTCCACCATGTAGCTTCCAATTAAAGGTATTTATCAATGAACCTAGCATGACCGGAATCATTCCGATAGCAAAAGGCAATCCAGGGCAAATTCTTCGACCAGCACCAAATGGAATCAGCTCAAAATCCTGACCTCTAACATCTATTTCTGACTCCCAAAATCTCTCCGGCTTAAAGTCCAAAGGGTCTTCCCATAGACTAGAGTCCCGCCCTATCGCCCATATGTTCACAAGAACCTGGGAGTCTTTTGGAATAATATAGCCACAAAACTCAACATCTTCCTCTGCTTTACGGGGAATTAAGAAAGGAACTTGTGGGTGTATTCGAAAGGTTTCTTTCACGATGCACCTCAAGTACGGTAATTTTGAAACATCAGTTTCATTTATTAGTTTGCCTCTCAATTACTTGTGCAAGTTCTTCTTGTACTTTAGTCTTGAATTTTAAATAAAATCACGAGGATGAGTAATTAATGCTAAAAATAAGTCTCTTTTGGGATAATCTACACAGGCTAAACCTCCCCATCAATTAACTCTGACAAAACTCTTTTTATTTTCTACTTTTGTATGTAAATAATTTTGTATTGTTATGATGGAACGGGTGGTTTTTATAATTAATGGTGGTTTGTGATGGTGACTTGAAGGTAATTGATATACGTTTATTGTTTCTCACTGTATGTGTGAAGCATTTTTATATGTATGTGTCATGTATAGGTTGTATGTTTTTTCAATGTCAATGTATGTTGTGCACATTTCAAATGTTATACCTGACATACAATAAATAATAATACAAAGATTAGCTGGATTTTATACGTTTTTGCAATATTAGTGCCGCTTTGTTTTGTGAAGTTTATTGCTATTTTACATTCTACTCAGTCCCCCTCCTAGACCTCTCTAGTCTTGACTTACTCCACAACGTCAAGTATATGGTCGACACCAAGGTCTTGTAGATGAGCCCGCCAATGATAATGATGATGATAAGGATCACGCGGCAAACAGACCGCCACATGATTGAACTTTAGTGTAATAGATACTAATTTATGTCTTTTATATATGGTGGTTTGAAAGTATTCGATATGTACTTTGTGATTATAAGCAAACTGTGAAGTAGAATTCTATAACTTATGACTTTTGTGACTTTTACATTCAATTTTGGTGGATTGTTGTACACTGAAATAGCTGAAGAAGGGACATTGGAGGCAGTTTAAAAAGGAGACAACAGTTACTATATGGGGAGCTTTAATATTTGATTTTTTCATGGCAAAACGCCTGCTTATTTAGCGACTACATAGGTTCTTAAGTTTATCGCAACTGTTACACCGGAATAGGGATAGCTAGCAGAGGTTGAGTTTTTGCCAAGGTAATACCAAAACTCTCCTCCATGTCCAAATCTTTAGGTGCAATTCCACCATGTAGCTTCCAATTAAATGTATTTAGCAATGAACCTAGTGCTACTGGAACCATCCTGATAGCCAAAGGCAATCCAGGGCAAATTCTTCTACCAGCGCCAAATGGAATCAGCTCAAAATCCCGACCTTTAAAGTCTATTTCTGAATCCCAAAACCTTTCTGGCTTAAAGTTCAAAGGGTCTTCCCATAGACTAGGGTCGCGCCCTATTGCCCATACGTTCACAAGAACCTGCGAGTCTTTTGGAATAGTATAGCCGCAAAAATCAACATCTTCCTCTGTTTTGCGCTGAATTAAGAAAGGAACTTGTGGGTGTATACGAAAGGTTTCTTTCGCGATGCACCTCAAGTAAGGTAATTTTGGAACATCAGCTTCATTTATTAGTTTGCCTCTGCCAATTATTTGTTCAAGTTCTTTTTGTGCTTTCTCCAATGTATGTGGATTCTTGAGTAATTCAGCCATTGCCCACTCCAATGTATTTGATATTGTATCGGTCCCTGCTGCAAACATTTCCTGCAAAACTCAATGATTTATGATCCTATGACGTGTTGCTTTCAATTAGACAAGCAGAAAATTGAGGATTGGAAAAAGAAGAGTGGAGAATGAATTAACCAGACACAGATGCTCGATATGATTCCTGTCGATTTCATCAGGGCTAATGTTGAGAAGCGCATCCAACACATCAACATTTGCCCGATTTCCCATTTTCCTTTCCTTTATGCGCTCATCGATCAAACCACTAATAAGGTGAAGAAGCTTAGTAAAATATTCAGTCAAGCGCCGCCTTATACCTTGTGGATCAATCTTCTTAAGTAAGGGGAAATAGTCGACCAAATTGGGTTTACCAACCTCAACCATGATGTTCCACACCAATTCCTTAAATTCCTTAGCAGAATCGGAAAATGGATCAGTCAAATCTTTAGAGAAAATGGTGTTGGAAATCAAATTCACTGAAGTCCTGAAAGATGCTCTGCCCATATCTACTGCTTCACCAACTTTGCTACAGTTGTAACAGTAATCAATCAGGTCCTGGATCTTTTTAGTTCTGAGATGCTCGTTAGCGTCAAGCTTGTTACCTAAGAATAGAACAAAAATTAAATCTGGCCACGACTAAAATTTAATTGAACTTCCAATTTTTGCATTCTTTACCTGAGAAGATGTGAGAGTTCATAACTTTGCGAAGTGTTCTCCACTGAGAGTTGTTGACAGGTAACCATACAACAGATAAATCAGAGTGATTGCAGGCGCGAAGGGCGTCTGGAACAAATCTATTGGAAAAGGCTAAATCTTGCTTTTGCAAGACTTGTTTTGCCAAGACGGATGAGGAAATGACGAGTGTGTTTATTTGCCCCAATTTCAGATTCATAATTGGACCATGTTTTTTTGCGAGTTGAGCAAGTGATATGTGGGGTTTATGACCAAGCAAATGAAGATTTCCAATGATAGGCAAAGGGAATGGACCTGGTGCAAGTCTTTTGGTTCTTCTAAGTGAAATGAATACTCCACGCACCAAAAAAAAGATGAAGAAAAATCCTAGACAAATGTTCACATAGTCCATTTTTATTTTTTTTGTGAGGTCTTGGGATGCAATGGAGCCATAGTTATATAGGGTGCCTCATGTGTTATTTCTCGTGTGCCAATGTGTTATTTCTCGTGTACTTTGCTCTGAAATTTTTGTCTTTTGTCTTTATACAAGTATAAGATGAAAGTTATAGTTTGTCCTACATTTAACATCTTTAATAGAAATTTAATTTTAGAAATACTTAATTTCTAAAATAGACTTATATTACGAAAATCTACACATACCTGCTATGATGTTTATAATTAAAATTATTTGAATAAATATATATATATAAATAAACTAAAATCAAAATAAGAAATTTGAATACAATAAAGTATTATGATTAATAAAATAATAAATTCTAAAGTGTAAAAAAAGTTAGTATAACTTACATAAATCCCATATTATAAAGAGTAAATTATATCTTATCCCTATTCTTTTTCTAATTACAATAATTCCTTAAAATGTATACCTTCTGGATACATAAGTTACATCCGGATACATTAAATTCACCATTTGAATACATTAAATCTAATACAAGAAGAATCTTTCGATTGAGCTAAAAAGGGGATAAAATCTAAAAATCTAATTAAATCCAAAAAATTACGCTTACGTTCCTTCATACTCTCAATCATACAATGGGAAACTCAGAATGAAGAATTTCAAAATTTCAAAATTTCAAATTGCTCCCAATGGATATCCAAAATCCCACGTCTTGTCTTCACCTACTTTTCACTACCCTAATTAATTTCACATTTATTTATAATACTTTTTCTTTTCAATTACAGAACCTTCATTGATGCTGTATTATTATTCACCAAGATCCATCTTTTCTGGTGAGAATCCAATCCATTTTATCCCAGCTAAACCCTTTTCCTCTTTTTTCTCAAAGTGGGGTCCTTTTTTTGAAATTTGAGATGTTATTTTGAGTAGTGACTGATGTGAAATTTGTTGTTAATCAACACCCTTTTGTGTTTTTTGCTTTTATCTGTTAATAGATTAGATTGTTAGTTCGAATCTTGTATCTTTATCTGAATTTGAGATTCAAAGGTTGATATGTTTTGTTTTGTGGAGAAAACTAACTGAAGTTTTTGAATCTCAAGTCAGTCATTGCAAATGAATAAGAGATCGATAAGTTGAGAAAAAATTTGGAGATCTGATACATTATTGACGTGAAGAAACAAGAGTATAGATATTCAATGTATCTGTTATGTATTGATACAACAAATAAAAAGGCTGAAGAGATGCATGGTTTTAATGGATCATTCATACCTTTTATCATGTTATGTAATCATTTTTTGAATTTCGTTTTCGAGATGGATAGATTTATCAATATGTTACTATTTATATATCTTGTTTAAATTGATAAGTGTTGCAATTCTACTAGATACATTAAATAAGAAATTACTCTTTGTTTCAAAGAGGATGACCTAGTTTGACTTGGAACGGAGTTTAAGAAAAGAAAGAAACTTTTTAATATTGTGGTTCTAAATTAAGGTTATGTCAAATGTACCAAAATGTCCTTTAATCTTGTGGTCATAAACATGCCATGTGGAAAGTTAAAGTTAAAGTGTTGCCAAAAGGAGAAAGGGGGCATTCTTTTTGAAACAGACTAAAAAGAAAATAGGGACATTCTTTTTTAAACGAAGGGAGTATTGTCCATAAGATGTTAGATTTGAGATCGATACATTACCGTTTGGTAATTGTTATGTACTAGATACATTTAGTATAAATTTGAATTTACGTATCATGCTTAAAATAATTGTACATGATACATTATTATTTATGTAACTTATTTTGTTTGATAGCAGAATCCATATTATCATAAATTTGTATATGAAAAGACTGAAACATGATAATGATACATTTGGTAAAATTTTTGTATCAAGTATCAAAACTAATTAAGGTTATGTATCAAATTAATATTTGAACACGATACATTGTGCATGCTAGAATTGTAACGTATCATAATGTTAAAAACGAAGACAGTATACATTACTTTAAGAAATAAAATCAACTAGATACATTAAAAATCCGAACCTATACGTATCAGAAAAGATGAACCACCAAAAAAAAAGTCAACAATTTAATCAACGGAAAGCAACAAAAATGTATCCTTCTCGGACTAATTGGGTAACCCAATACTGAAAGATCGAACCAATGTAATGAAGTGTATCAAGACCGCCATTAGAAATTTCTGGAAAACAATTTCAAATGCACTTCAAGATGAACTTTCTTCAGTAGCAACGTTTTTCACCCCTCTTCCCGTAAAGAGATCGGGAGTAACCAATTTAATAATTTTTTTAAAAAAAATTAAGAGAAATTGAAAATTGATGTGATGGAAAGAAAACTACCTCTTGAATAAATTAAAATCATTAATTGGAAAGTGAAAATATTTGGAATTCTAAGATGGATTAATGTAGGTAACTGTATAGAGATTTGTGGCTTGAAAAAAGGAAAGAAAATCATGGATATGAGATTTCAAAGTAATGTATAAGAAAATATGTATAATGGGAGCAAAAGAAGGGATTTTTGATATTATTAAAAATGGTAGAGAAAAATAAGAAAATATGATAATTAATGGTGTGTAGTTAAGTAGCTTTTCCTCACTGGTATTAGGTATATCTAATTAAATAGTAAATTTTAGTCATCTATACAATTTGAAATATATCCATGTTCAGAAAAATATTTGTTTTCCATTTTAATCAAACTTCCACTATATACAAGTCTAGGAAGCATGTCATCACATATATGCCTATGTTCCAGACAAAGGCAAATTAGTCATTTGAGTATTACTTTACTTTCCTCAATGCTGCCGCTGTTTGTGCAATGTGTTGGGAGAGATATAGAGTTCATAAGACCCATTGTAATGACCCACCATGTTATCACGCCATATAAGTGCCACTTGGCACAAGGTTGCCTATGTGGAGGGCTTATATGGGAAGAAGGTTAGTCATAGTAGAAGGTTCTAGAAACATGTGGAGAATTTTCATAATTAATCCTAAAATTTCATAGATTTGCATGAAAGTCCTTGGAATCTTCTAATTATGTAGATAATTATAGAGTAAGAGCTTATTTGTAAATATGAAGGGACTTACATATATATTGTTATTTACATATTAATCTCTAAGTTAGAAGTATAACTAGAGGGATAGTCATTTGTAAATTCAACAAGCAACAGCAAGCGATTCTCCCAAGTCTTGAGTGGAGCCATTTAAAGTCGAATTCAAGGTCTTCTTTCCCAAACAGCCTCATCTATGAGGTGAAACACAAATTTTAGGAGTTGAAGCAGGCAGGAAGCATACTAATATATATGATGGAGTTTATCACCCTCACACTTCAAAGTCTCAACCTCATAGATGAAGATATGTTCTTTCACTTTATGGATGGATTGCAAAATTGGGCCAAGATGGAGTTGGAACGCCGATATGTTAGGATTATTAATGAAGCCATCACGCAGGCCGAAGCTTTGACAGACTTTAAGTATGACAAGCATGATAGAGGCAGATGAGAGGAAATTCTCTTGTGTCTTTCGTCATTTCCTTAGCGAATTAGTGTCAGAAAGGCTTTAGAACTTGCAAGATCGTGAAAAAATCGTGAGAGAGTTATCAAGTCCTGCACAATGTGCTTAGTAGAAGTTGAAGGTTGTGACACCATGCTACCTACAACAACGGCACCACTAAGTGTTCACATGTCATAGGACTACACGCAGGGGCGGATTTACGTTAAACGAAGGGGGTTCATCCGAACCCCCTTCGTCGAAAAATTACACTATATACATATGATTAATTTTTTAATTTATGTGTATATATATACTATTGAACCCCCTGAACACACAACAAAGGAGTAGCTCAGTGGCATTGGGGGTTCAAAAATTCGCTCTACTGTGGGTGGTCGCGTGTTCGAATCCGGACAGAGGCATTTTATTTTGTTTTAAAAACAATAATGCAATCAGAAAACGATGTTTAATTCCAAAAAATTATAATGCTGATTGGAAATTAAGGATTTATTAGTTTAATTCCTAATTATAAAGTCAAATATTAAAAAAAAAAAATCTTCTTGATTCGACGGTTTAATCCGACCCGTTTATATCTGAGATTTGACCCGTTTATTCGTGAGTATTATTTATGTGATTAATTTTTTTTGAACCCCCTTGATGAAAAATCTCCCTCCGCCACTAACTACACGATGCCATTTACTTTGCTTCTTCCGTCTTAATTCAATTACAACTAAATAATTCTACTTGGTAATAAGTATTACCGCTAAAAGAAAAATCTAGGAATAATGCATATACACGCCCTTTAATTTGACCTCAGTTGATATTTATGTTCTCTTTTGGATATGCACAAGTAAGCACTTAAACTTGTATAATATTAAATAAGTAGACACTTGCATCTTACATGGCATAATGCATAGAACTTCATGAAGGACACAATTGTCATGTAGGACGCCACGTGTACATAGGAGGTATCTGTCTATTTATCAATTTTATACAAGTTAAAATGCTTATATTTGCACACTCAAAGTTGAAGGACATAATCAGTTGAGGCAAATTAAAAGGCACGTTTACTGAAATCTATGTGTTGTTGCAGTGTGTATAGTTTCAACAATGTATTTTAGAAGGTTTTAATTAGAATGAGTGACTACTTTCTTATGCTAAATTTCTAATTTTATAATTTAAGAACTACTGCTCTGTTCTTTTTTTATAGGCCATGATTGGCAAAAATAATTATTCCAAATAATATTGTCACTACTGAAAACCAAGAAAGAATTACATAATCCTTGGTGGTGACATGGTCTTATTTCAAGGATACACAAGTACATATAGATCTACAAATACAATGACTTATAAAGCATTTTGACAGTGCTCGACAGACATACAAAATGATCCAATGCTTATGGCTCATTATAGACATATTATACACTAGAATATTTTTATGTATATATTATATTATTGATATATAGTGTAGTATTGATTCTTGATCTACCAACATCTACAGTGGAATAGGGATAGCAAGCAGAGGTTTAGCTTTTGCCAAGGTAATACCAAATTTTTCCTCCATGTCCAAATCTTTAGGTGCAATTCCACCATCTAGCTTCCAATTAAACGTATTTATCAATGAACCTAGCACCACCGGAATCATCCTGATAGCTAAAGGCAATCCAGGGCAAATTCTTCGACCAGAACCAAATGGAATCAACTCAAAATCTCGACCTCTAACATCTATTTTTGACTCCCAAAATCTCTGCGGCTTAAAGTCCAATGGGTCTTCCCATAGACTAGAGTCGCGCCCTATAGCCCATACGTTCACAAAAACTTGTGAGTCTTTTGGAATAGTATAGCCATAAAGCTCAACATCTTCCTCAACTTTGCGCGGAATTAGAAAAGGAACTTGTGGGTGTATTCGAAAGGTTTCTTTTATGATGCACATCAAGTAAGGTAATTTTGCAACATCGGCTTCATCTATTAGTTTGCCTCTGCCAATTACTTGTTCAAGTTCTTCTTGTGCTTTCTCCAAAGTATGTGGATTCTTGAGTAGTTCAGCCATAGCCCACTCCAATGTATTTGATGTTGTATCTGTCCCTGCTGCAAACAGGTCCTGCAAAACTTACTACTGTAAGATCATATGATGTACGTAGATGCCATATAAAATTCCAAAACATATGTTGCTTTCAATTAGTCAAGCTACCAAACAAACAACTTGTTGAGAGTTGATATATTTTTGTAAAAGAGAACCCATCACCTTAGGTTGTGACTTGTGAGCCTTTGGTGCAGAGGTTTGACTAGATCCTTACCATATCAATGTATAAAAAAAAGTTACTAGAGGTCAGAGGGGGACATGGACCTTACCTCTAACATATTAGAGGGACTATTACTAAGAGTAACACCAAAATATTTGATGAGAAAGAGTAAGCTAACTTAAGAAAATAATCATTTACATAACTAATTCGTCACACTATCTTTATTAATTGATGTTTAGTATTAAGTTTTAGAAAATGATATGAGAAATAAGTAGTTAATGTTAAGAGTAAACAAAAAAAAAAGTAGTTATCTTATCTCATATTGTATAAGTGACAAGTAAAAGTTAAAAAACACATGAACAAATAAGGATTGAAGAAAGAGGGGTAGAGAATAAACTAACCAAACACAGTTGCTCGATTTGATTTCTGTCAATTTCATCAGCGCTAATGTCGAGAAGGGCATCTAATACATCAACATTTTCACGATTTCGCAATTCCCTTTCCTCTAGACGCTCATCGATCAAATCACTCATAAGGTGAAGCATTTTAGTAAAATAATCAGTTGAGCGTCGCCTTATACCTTGTGGATCAATCTTTCTAAGAAAGGGGAAATAGTGTACCAAATTGGGTTTACCAATCTCAACCATGATGTTCCACACCAATTCTTTGAATTCCTTAGCAGAATCAGAGAATGGATCAGTCAAATCTTTAGAGAAAATGGTGTTGGATAACAAATTTAAGGAAGTTCTAAAAGCTGCTCTGCCAATATCCACTGCTTCACCATTTTCCCCGCTTTTGTGACAGTAATCAATCAACTCCTGGATCTTTTTAGTCCTCAGATGCTCATTAGCGTCTAGCTTGTTTCCTACGATTATGAAAAAGAGGACAAAATCAATCTATTGTGTTTAAAGTCAAGGTAGTTCAGTTCCTGATATAGGTACTGGTGATAGGGGAATGAAAGAAAGTTGAGTATTTGTTTGCCATCATCAAAAAAGGTGACGAAACAGAGTTTCGTATAAAAGCTACAATTGTCCAAAATCCTGCATCTGCAAAACCTGTTGTGGTTGGTGCCCAGTCAATGGAATGGATTTATGTATTTGTGCCTATCTTATAATGTCTATTCTCCATTGACACAAAGCAAGTTTTTGTCAAAAAAAAGAAAAGAAAAGAGAAGGGTCTTTTTTAAAGAACGGAATAATAGCTCAAGAACAGCCTGAGGACAAGATAAAGTTTTCATTGTTCTTAGTTGTTGCTAGGATTTATAATTCAATGGATAATTGTGTAAGATCTATTCCTAAGTTATAAAAAGAATCGGATCGTTTGAAGTTTTTGGTGAGCTTTTTGATTCTTAGCTAGAGTAAGCTATGTCGGGTTGTTGAAGTCTAAATCAACTAGATTTAGTTGGTTCAGTGGACAATAGAGTTATTGCTAGTAGTAGAGTTGCTACAATAAGGAGGAAGGGATTAACGAGTTATACTCTTTAGGTTACAAGGATTTGTAATATGAAGTTGTGCTCTATTTAGAGTCATGAAATGGAGTTTGAGTTAAAATCATGTGATACAGGTTGTAGTTTTCTCCTCTCTTGAGCAAGATAATTTCCACGTAAAAATTTTATGACTATTTTACCTTGAGTTATTTGCTTTCTGCACTTAAATTATGTGGAGGGACCTGATCCATTGACTATTAGTGGATGCATATATTCTATTACAATCTACTCTAATTTTTAGTCTTATATAATTGGGTCAGGAGTCCAGACTCATTTTATAACTAAACTGCGAAATATTTTTCAGCCCTTTACCTGAGAAGATGTGAGAGTTGATAATCTTACGAAGCGTTCTCCACGGAGAGTTGTTGACAGGTAACCATATAACTGAGAAATCATTGTGATTGCAGGCACGGACAGCGTCAATAATAAACCTATTGGAAAAAGCTAAATCTTGTTTTTGCATCACTTCTTTTGCCAAAATTGATGAAGATATGACCACAGTGTTTATTTGCCCAAATTTGAGATTCATAATAGGACCATATTTTTTTGCGAGTTGAGTAAGTGATATGTGGGGTTTATTACCAAGCAAATGAAGATTTCCGATAATAGGCAGAGCAAATGGACCTGGTGCTACTCTTTTGCTTCTTCTAACTGAAATCCACACTCCCCACACAAAAATCCAGAGATATAATAGGACTAGCAAAATGTTAATGTACTCCATTTTTCTCAATAGTTTTAGGGAATATGTATTGATTCTTGGAGGCAATGGAGCTATAGCCTAAGAAAGTTATATATGTATATCACTATATATTTGTGTATATGCCATATAGTTCTTTTTATGTCAGTTATATATCAAGTGTGTGTATATCTGACATACATACATAGATTGGCTCGATTTTACACCTTTTGCATAATTAGTGTTATTGCGTGTAGGACGATCAATGACAGATTTGTAATTATACTCAAAATACAAGGTAAATTTCTATAAGAAAATATCTCACTCCAAAATTCTATTTTTAATTATTTTTTTTAAAAACAACAACAACACACTTAAGGTAATTCTAGAAACATTGATTGTACTCTTTTATCATTTTAGAAATATCTTTTATCAGCTTAAAACCCTTCTTTAAATAACGTAATTACGTGTCGTCTATTTATTTTCCATAGAACATGAAAATACATTTTTAGTGCATAAGCCATGCTTAAACTAAGCACATGACTCATGATGAAAATAATTAATACGATAATCTGATTACATTTTGATATCCAAGATGAACCTTTTTTTTTTATACAAGGAACATGCATGAATCTAAAGATAGAAACCTCAATGGAGTTCGGCCTTAAAATGGACATTTTTTTAGTATTATATATCAATTTTTCTAATAACACAAATCAAAGGAAAAATTACATGAATTAATATATTTTTAAAAATAATTACTGATTTTAGCGATATTTTTTATTTATTATCATTTATAGCAATATTGTGATAAATTTGTAATATGTATTAAAAGTGAATTATATTTGCAATATATTTGAATTATAATTGTTTTTGAAATATATTATGTTTGTTTGGTAAAAAATTATCACATTGTATTATAAGTGTATTAAAATATGTGATAAATGTATTATCCATCATTAAAGCTTGTAAATTTATCTTTGTAATATGTATTAAACTTGTATTATAAATGAATTAAAAGTGGTCAAGTAAAAAAAAAATATTATTGCTATAAATGATAAATATTTTTTTGTTATAGTATATTTATGTAAGTTTCCCCCCTATAGGTGATTCCATGTGTTCCAGTCCTATGGGTGATTCCATGTGTTCCAGCCCAAATTACATACAAAAAAAAAATGTATTATGATAGTTCGCTCATAAATGACTCATCTACGCTATTTTTGTATGAAAAAAAGACACATCCATATCATTGTGAGTTAACTGAAAATTCATTCCATTCAATAAACCATTTTATCTACGTAACGAATGATGATGTGACCACATCATTATTGTTATTATTATTATTATTATTTAGACTTAAGTTATTGTAGACCCTTTAAAGTTGTCCGTATAATTTATTTAGACACCTTAATTGAGACTCTTACCTATTAGACACTTTAATATTAACGAATAATTTTCTATTGAACATAAAATGATAACTATCTTTAAAAATATTGTACCTGTAATTCAAACATGTTGATAAAATCACGAATAAAATTCTGACACGTGACACATGGGCCCATAATTTTAACTTTGACAAATAAAAAATAATTTTCAGCCTTTAATAATATAGAAAAATTTAAATTGATAAAAAAAAATCTGCCCCCATCCCCATCTAACCTATTGCCCTTTCTTCTTCACCTTTTTCTCTGTCATTCCGCCATTGCCATTCACCATTGATTCTTCCGACGATAACAAAAAAAATGCCGAGCCCCACCTCATCCCGTATTCACCCACTAAATCCTTTCCTCTTTCTTTTTCTTCGTTATATTCTATTCCTTCGGCGGCTATTGCTACTTTTCTAAAAATAATCGACCTCGATAAATTTATCGACATATCAAAAAAATTTATAACATTTTTATAAGTTTAATGAATGGAGATAGTTGCTCGATCGGAGTTATTGAAATTAAAGATGCATAAATATTAGTCAACTTTTTAACTCCAATGGTCAATTTTTTTCTTCTTCTTGCAAATTCAACATGCAATTTGTTTACAGAAAATGAAGAGAAAAAAAATCAAAACAAAAAGCAGAGAAATTTGAAGTTATTAAAATGGTGGATTGAAGAAGAAGATGACTTGTACATGAGTGTGGGGGTGGGTTTTATTTAATTATTTAAAAGATTAACACTTCATTAAATTAATTTTTTCATTTATTTAGTCAATGCATGCCAGGTGTCAAGAAAGTAGGCACAAATTAATTTATTTTTTAAAAAAAATGTAGTCACGCGCTCAGCGTCAGTGAGATGCACTTATTTTGCGACATCAACATTTTGTGTTTAATAGGTACAACATGTCTTAAATAATTTAGGTGTTCAATAGATACTAGTCCTAGTTGAGATGTCTAAATAAATTATACATATAACTTTGAGGGCCATCGATGACTTAAGCCTATTATTTATTATCCAAACAAAATCAATGAGAAATTCTAAAACGCCTTTGATTTTTAAAAAAAAAGAAATACTCAAATTATAAAGTCACGGAGACTTTAATCTTCAAACTGGAGTAGAAAAATTAAAAGATTTGGTCTCTAAACAAAATAGAATACAAAAAACAATAACAATAATTAAATTTTTAATTAAGCTTATTAATATCCTAGTTTAAAACGGTAAATCAAAATTAACAAATAATCTGAAAAACAATTTAACAAAAAATTCAGTAACATTAATGATTATTTGAAAACATCGAAAATTCACTATATCAATGAATAGAAATTTGATGATCAAAATTGAGGCTAGTTAATCCTTGATATGAGTATATAGACAACAAGAAGTAGCACAAATAAGTATTAATGTGTTTTATCAAAGAAATCACAACCTCTTCAATATTAAAAAAATGTTCAAATTGCGTCCTTTGTTAGATTATCTTTTCAGAAAAACACCTAGTTATTTTTGGAAAAAAGTAATGCCGTTGAGCCATGTGAAAGGAATAAAAATATCATTTGTTTGTAGTTTGGTTTAAAAATGTTCCTGTCGTTAATATTTTGATTCAAAATTCCTTTATTGATGGGTCAAAAATGCTTATTTTCCAAATAAATATACTATTATTTTTTTTGGAATAATACATAAGTATCACCTATCCTATGACCAAAATCTCAGAGACATATCTAAACTCAACAAAGATCCTATTAACTCCACTAAACTTCTTTTATTCGGATTTTTGTGCACCTTTTGTGTTGATGTGGCACCTTCAACCACCCAAGTTGGTTGTGTTTGTACACTCGTCCGCCATATGTGTAAATAAATTTTTTCTAAAAAAAAATTAAAAAATATTTCTTAATTTTTTAAAAATAATATTTCATAATTTTTTTAAAAAATAAAATTTATAGTTTTTTAAAGAAAAATATTCTTATTGTTTATATTGTATTTAAATTAAGTTAACATTTTTTTACCTTGTATCGAAACTAATTTTCTTTTACTTACATTAATTTTTTTCTCTTTTATTTTTCTATTGAGTTTATTTTCTTTGTCTTTTGTTTTGATTTTATTTCAAATGTCTTGTATTCAAAATAAGTTAATTTTGAATTGATATCAAAATACGTAAAGAAAATCAAATAAAACATAAAAATATTATACCATTAAAATTAAAGGATACTTTTAAATTATTATTTTTTAAATACACACAATTTATTAAAAATAATTTAAAATGAAAAGATAATAAATAAAAGGGAAAATGTACAAGTACCCCCTCAACCTATGCCCGAAATCTCAGATACACACTTATACTATACTAAGGTCCTATTACCCCCCTGAACTTATTTTATAAATAATTTTCTATCCCTTTTCGGCCTACGTGACACTATCTTGTGGGCTCAGCGCGTGTTGACATTTTTTTAAGGTAATGCCACGTAGGCCGAAAAGGGGTAGAAAATTATTTATAAAATAAGTTTAGGGGGATAATAAGACCTTAGTATAATATAAGTGTGTCTCTGAGATTTCGGACATAGGTTGGGGGTACTTATACATTTTCCCCTAAATTAAAAAATTTAAAGTGAAAACAAATTGAAATAAATATTTTACAAAGAAAAAAACAAAAATAATTAAATATAAATAAGTTTTATTATCAATAAATATGTGTACTAACTATTACAAAGTGACCAATTAAAAAATAACATGTGTGCAATTTGTGCATTCATCACTTGCCTTCAAGAGAATGTGCACACTCTCTATGACATGTCAACATATGTGGTGTATTTATTCCATTTTAAATTAGTTTAGAGGTGTAATAGGACTTTAGTTAAATTTAGGTGTGTTTCTGGTATTTCGGTCATAATGTAGGGGGTACTTATGCATTTTTTCTTTTTTTTTAATACAGTTTTTTTCTAATAATAGTTTTTAAAACTAGCAAATGTTTATCTTACTTCAATTAAAAAACAAAAAATATTTCTTATTTTATTATAGTTATTTTTATCTTTATTTATATAATAATTAATGATGGATATACTATCATCTTATATATATGACAGATATTATCCGTGAAAAAGTATATGAACTTATACTATCTTAATTGACAAAGTGAGATTAAGAAAGAAAAAAATATTTTTTATATTTTTATTTGTTAAAGTGATTTTAAAAGGAGAAAAAAACAAGAATATGATTTTTTAAATAATATTTTAGTTAGGAAGAATGTGTTTAAAAAGAAAAAATAATATAATTATTCGGATAATGTCATCTTTTACCCATTTAGTAACTATAGGGGCATTTCTAGATTAAAAAAAAGTATTGACTACAATAATATTTTTGAGTCAAACTATAAACATAGGACATTTTTGTTCATTTCACATAGTTTAAGGGTATTTTTGACCTATACCCCTTTATTATTTATTCACACTTCATGTCATGATCCGATCCTACACCCTGGATGTGGTTGACACTTGAGAACCATTGTTGATACCTAATCGAACCCTCATTCTGGCTGACTATAAGCGAAAAACTAACTCAAACATAAACAAACATCAAACTGGAAGAAATGTTTAACAACTATTTACTCAATCTCCAATATCTCTCAATATATTTACTATAAAACATAAGTTTTGAATATAACCTCTTAAACTAAAAGACTCTCTAAAATTGTCTATCTATGAAACCTCTATTGTATAAAGACAGTTATCGGGATAAGATTCATGACGCCTCAGTAAAAGAAAACTACTATTAACAATTCATAAAAGATGAGGTCCTCCGGAAGCAAGGAGGCCTCACTTAAATCTGACGAGCGGATGAAATGATCTCAATGAAACTGTTGAGGATTTTAAGTACTTGAATATGCATCATAAACGACGTAGGGCGAATGACATTAGTACATTGAATATACGAGTATGTAAGATAGCTAAATAACAAATAACTATATTAAAAGGACTGCAATAGCTATAAATAACGATGCAGGGCGAATGATGTTTGACTCTTCGAACAAATATGCTAGAAAGGATGTTTGGACGTTTACCTAGATCATACGTGTATGTGTTTTCCAAGAAAAATTTGATGTTCCTTTTTTTTAAGAAGCCTGTGAATTTCTTGTCTTATTTAGAATCGGATAACTTTTATGTTATTACAGCTCTTGGGACCACAACAAATAAGGGTACTGCTGAGTACTGAATCTAGAGTTCTCACATGTTCCTGTGGTCAAAGGGGTGATGTGGCAAATTCAAATTTTGTGATCAAATTAATTAGAATGATGTATCAAAAGCACACTTAAATTTGTTTTTTAATTTTAATTTCACAGCTAAATTACTTCGAAAATTAGTAACACATTTAAACTATCCTCCATAAATTCGAGAAGTACATCTCAAGTAATACATGATGATATGCGTTATAACACTTTCTTTTTAAAATAAAAAAAAATAAAAAATGGACACATTGATTGTCATATGGAAAACAATTCCCCCATGACAATAAAACAACTTTAACAAATAACTACAAAAATTATGATGAAAGAAAATTTGATCAACCATTGAAATTTCATCTATATCATATATAAATTTGGATAAAAAATTAACATACTACTGAGCTCATGCTGCCATAGGCTCCTGTGTCTCATGTAGATACAAATATTGAACAAGATTTTTTTTCTTATTAATGAAATTTTATATATAAAAAATACTTATATAATTTTTTGTTTTGAAATAATTTAAAGGCGAAAGGTCTAGAAACTTTCAGTGTGCATAAGTAGGTATTTAAATTAGTATGAAATTGAATGTGTTTCACATGTGTCCTACATGGTATAATACACGTAGGACACAAATGACCATCTAGGACGCTACATAGGATATATATGTTTATTTATTTAATTTTATACCTATTAAAGTATCTACTTGTGCATAATGAAAAATTAAATGACATAAATATGAGCTAAGAGGACACCAAGTTATAAAACATGTTCATTGCGAACAATTTTATGATGGTAGAGGTCCAACTAACCAAAGTTGGGTGAGGCTCCACCCATTTTTTGACACATGAATTGTGAAACCTTTCTTATTATAAAAGTTGAAAAAAAATAAAAAAGTAAATAGTGGGATTGACAGCATTAAATATGCACTTATATTTAAGAGAGAGAAGATGAAAAAGGTTCTTGGATTTATTTTCTCTTCTAGAAAGCAGCTGGAAAAAAAAATAAAAGTAAGCAATAAATATGCACTTATATCTAAGAGAGAGAAGATGAAAAACGTTCTTGATTTTATTTTCTCTTCTAGAAAGGAGCTGGAAAAACATTAAAAGTAAATAGGGGCCTGCAGTATTAAATGTTAATTTAAATATTCACTTATATCTAAGAAAGAGAAGATGAAGAAGCTTCTGGGTTTCTTTTGACTTCTTCAAAAGGGCTGAAAAAATTAAAGAAGGTGAACAAGTTTCCTTTCTCTTCTTCAAGGGAGAAAAAAGATATGAAGAATTATCTACATATGAATTTTCAAAGGAGAAAAAAATCAGAAGTATCTATATACGTTTTTCATGTACGAATTTTTTTTCATATTTCTTAAACTCTTTAATACTATCAACACAACTAAATTAAAGGTTGCATATATATTATATTTCACAATAGATCTCTATGGATCTTCTTGCTTGCACATTACTTGTAATTCAAAATACAAAAAAAAAATTGTTGCATTGATTTTTATGCTTCAAATATCAAAAATTAAGATCTGCACCAAAGATCAAATTGAATTTTCTTCAAATATCTCTTTGTTTGATTGTTGACTCTGCATGCAAGCTCCACATTATGAATTCAGATTTTGAGTCAAAAATTAAGGAAAAATGCTTTATGAATCTCCATGTAACTGCATATTTGATATAGAAAAAAAAACATATCAAGATTAGTATATGTATGAATACAATAATAAACAATGAAAAAATTATTTAACTAATTAAAGAGAGAACAAACCTCAAAACTTAATTTCATAGATTCATGTTGTATTTGTTGCATTGAGACTGATTGCATGTCAAAATTTACCGTTTTTTCATGTTTTTGTCCTGTTTTGCTTTTGAATGTCACCTGTGATGTCTTTTTCTTTTTTTTCTCACCTTTTGGCTTCATTCTTGAATATCCATTTCCCTTTCCTTTTTTCTTAATTGGATCCAAAATTTGATCCTTGGCCCCAATTAAAGGATCAACGGATGAATCAAATTTGTGTCTGTTTTTATCACAATTTTCACCATATAGTTCCTTTAGATGCTTAGTAATCTCAACTCTTACTTGGTATAAATACCTTCTAGCAATTTCTTCCGAATCTATATCATTTGCAGCTAAAGTCATGACAGTAAATGATTCTTTCATTAACCCGTTCAAACGAACCGTCATAGAAGATTTTGTTGTTCCCTTTTTTTTGGAGTACTCCGCAAATCCTTTATCATGCTTAGCATTCTTAGACCATCTTTTCAAAATGTATTTCTCAGGAATAGAAGTAAAATTCAAGTTAAAGAACAAAACTTTAAGTGCGTGACAACATAACCGACCCATGGATTCAAACATATGACAACTACAAATAATAGAATTGTCAAGAGCATTGAATTGAACAATTTCAGTTTTCTTACTTTCACCCTTTAAAATTGTATATTTTGTTGGACTTCCTTCAGTTTCAACATTGATTACTCTTTTGGTTGTCCCTTGTAGAAATTCGTGTTGAAATCTTGTGTAAATTCTCCTGGTGTACACCCTAGCAGCATGCTTTAATATCCCACAGTCTTCAATGAAAATTTTAGGATCACCTCGAGATTTATAATTATCTATAGCTTCAATGTCACACATTTCAATTGTACGTTGCTCATAATGCTTTACAAACTCCGTTATACTCATTGTCTTGCATGACATTTCAGTGAAGACTCTATTTGTGCTCTCACTTCTTTAGATTCATTTGATATCTGCTGAGAAAGTAGAACAGCTAAATATAGGACACCATTTTTTTTCCAGATCATACAACTTTTGAAGCCAAGTATTACTTGCACAATCCCAATCATCTATCATTTTTTCCATATTAACTCAAATTCTGATTCTGAATTGCACCTCCACAAGAGAGTATCAGAGCAGTATCGAAATCCTGATTTAAAATAAAGCTGTGGTATATTTTTTTTGAGCATTTCTATCAATGTGCCATTCACACAATCTATGACATGTTTCAGGAAAAACTTCCTTAATAGCAAAAGCTATGGCAGGAGCTTGATCAGTAAAGATTGTTTTTGATGTTTTCCCTCCCATTGCTTTCAGGAATGTTTGAAAAATCCAAACAAAAGAACCACTTGTTTCATTGCATAAAAATGCACATCCAAAGAAAGTATTTTTCCAGTGGTTTATTCACACCAACAAAATGGAGCACAAATCATGTCATATCTATTTGTACGATAAGTAGTGTAAAAAATCATCATATCTCCAAAACACTCGTAGTACAATTTAGATATACTATCTCTCCAAAAGAAATTACACAATCTGCCATCTTCATCAACTTGAAAAGAACAAAAAAAGTTTGAATCCTCTAATTGTAAATGCATAAAATGATTTATCATGGTTTGAGCATCTCCACCACTAATCATATTCCTCGTATGTGCTTGTATAAAGTTATGAGCATCTTGTTCAATAGATCCAGCATTTTCACCCACCAGCTTCGTTATGAAGGTATCTAACCACTTTTTTTGTTCGAATACCGACATCCACCATAGAACCAAGAATACTTTTAGTAGCACTTGTAAGCTTACGACCTGATTGTATGAAATGTTTCAAATTATCTTCTATCATTGGATAACTATGCACGTCATTGAATTCACATACTTCCCACATCCCATTTGAAATTTTGAATTTTATACAAGCCATACAACCATATCTATATTCTAATCTCTGTCGTTTCCTTTCTTGAAAAAGGGAAAGCTTATCAGATTTTTCTTCACAAGCACAAAGAAATAACCGTCTAGTTACTTCTTTATTTATGTTGCAAGTCTTTGCACTTTTTCGAACACCAAAACCTTTGGCTAGAGCATATGAATTATATGCATTGTAAGATTCTTCTTCAGAATTAAATTTCATACCAATCTCAAAAGCAAAGTTCTTATTAATGTTATAAACATTATTTGCTTTTGTAGAATATTCGTTGTCGTTAACATTGGAATCTACAATAATAATTTTAATTTCTGAGTATCAAAACTTAAGAAATAGATAAAAATATAAACATTTACTTAATAGAGAACCTTCACACTCGAATTAAGAAAATATCATATAAATAAAGTGTATTACCTTCTTGAAGAGAAGACCCTTTATCAATATATATGTCCTCCATTTTTAAAAATTTGAAGCAAAATCTGCACAAGAAACAAATTATATTATTAAGAAATTATATTTTTCAAATATTACCTTAGCACATAAAAATATTAAAACATGCCTTTTATTTTTACTATACATTTCAAATTTAACTTAATATTATGTGATCACCATTAAATTTGAATGCAAAATTTCTTGAAATTACTAATACTAATATTTTATATGGCAGAAGCTTTCTACCGAGCATGAAGATCATTTATGACAACAATGAATGATGCACAAAAGTCTTCATAGATAATTGTGTCATACAATCTTGAGCATTTTGAACAAGATAATGCAATATTCTATTTCAAGATATGTATAAAATATATTTATCTATATGTATAATGAGGATTATCAATAAACAACTTTTCATTCTATTTAAAGCTTTAGCAAGAAATGTAATATCATTGGACAAATAAAAAGAATATTGAGAGCAAAAATAGTAAAAGAAATAGTTCATAGATATGTATATTTTGTAACCTTACTTGAACAAAACTTGAACGAGAATAAAAGATCATAGATGATGTAGTTTTATTTTAGAGCAACAATGGTGTATTTTTATCTTAGAGCTTTTACTTATTTGGTAGGCAAAGATCCTAATTTAAGGAGGGAAAATAGTACTCTCTTTCCCTCTATTTTTATTGTACTATATAAATGTTTATTTTAATTATTTTTATTTTGTTTCATTTGACTTTATTTGCAAAGTACACATATTGACCCACAATTCATGTGTCAAAAAATGGGTGGAGCCCCACCCAACTGTGGTTGGTTGGACCTCTACCACCATAAAATCTTTCTTCGTTGCCACTAAAAGCTTCTGTTGTTGCGGAGTGTGAAGTTTGAAGAATGTAGTTTCAGAAGGTTCTGATTAGGATGAGTGACTACTTTCTTGTGTTAAATTTCTAATTTATATTTTAAGAACCACTCCTTGTGTTCTTGTTTACTTATCATGATTGGCAAAACTAGATATTTCAAATAATATTGTCATTTCCGGTAACCAAGAAATAATTACATAATTCATGGTGGTGACATGGTCTTATTTCAATAATAGATCAACAAATACAATATTGACTTATACACTAGAATATCGTTAATTTACTTAATATATATTGTAGTACTGATTCTTGATCTACCAACATCTATAGTGGAATAGGGATAGCTAGCAGAGGTTGAGCTTTTGCCAAGGTAATACCAAATTTTTCCTCCATGTCCAAATCTTTAGGTGCAATTCCACCATTTAGCTTCCAATTAAACGTATTTATCAATGAACCTAGCGCGATTGGAATCATCCTGATAGCCAAAGGCAATCCAGGGCAAATTCTTCTACCAGCACCAAATGGAATTAGCTCAAAATTTCGACCTCTAACATCTATATCCGACTTCCAAAACCTCTCTGGCTTAAAGTCCAAAGGGTCTTCCCATAGACTAGAGTCGCGCCCTATTGCCCATACATTCACAAGAACTTGTGAGTCTTTTGGAATTGTATAGCCATGAAGCTCAACATCTTCCTCAACTTTGCGCGGAATTAGGAAAGGAGCTTGTGGGTGTATTCGGAAGGTTTCTTTTACGATGCACATCAAGTAAGGTAATTTTGCAACATCAACTTCATCTATTAGTTTGCCTCTGCCAATTACTTGTTGTAGCTCTTTTTGTGCTTTCTCTAAAGTGTGTGGATTCTTGAGTAGTTCAGCCATAGCCCACTCCAATGTATTTGAAGTTGTATCGGTCCCTGCTGCAAACAAGTCCTGCAAAACTTACTGGTTTAAGATCATACCATATAAAATCAAGTGAGATTCCAAACATATGTTGCTTTCAATAATTAGGCAAACTGATATGTTGTCACCGAAGAAAAGGGGACCGAATACTGTTGATATTGCCACAAGCATTTAATGTGGGAGAAGTAGTAGTAGAGAATAAACCAACCAAACACAGTTGCTTGATTTGATTTCTGTCAATTTCATCAGCGCTAATGTCGAGAAGGGCATCTAACACATCAACATTTTTACGATTTCCCAATTCCCTTTCTTTTAGCCGCTCATCGATCAAATCACTCATAAGGTGAAGAATCTTTGTAAAATATTCAGTCATGCGTTGCCTTATACCCTGTGGATCAATTTTCTGAAGAAAAGGGAAATAGTCGACTAAATTGGGTTTACCAGCCTCAACCATGATGTTCCACACCAATTCCTTAAATTCCTTAGCAGAATCAGAGAATGGATCAGTCAAATCTTTAGAGAAAATGGTGTTGGAAATCAAATTTAAGGAAGTTGTAAAAGCTGCTCTGCCAATATCCACTGCTTCACCAACTTTGCTACTGTTGTGACAGTAATCAATCAGGTCCTGGATCTTTTTTGTCCTCAGATGCTCATTGGCATCTAGCTTGTTTCCTGCAAATATAATAAACGGAAATTAATGAATTTACTTGTGTAGACAAATTGGTTCAGGACTCAAATTTAACTCAATTGCATATTTACCTGAGAAGATGTGAGAGTTGATAATCTTACGAAGCGTTCTCCACTGAGAGTTGTTGACAGGTAACCATATAACTGAGAAATCATTGTGATTGCAGGCACGGACAGCGTCAATAACAAACCTATTGGAAAAAGGCTAAATCTTGCTTTTGCATTACTTCTTTAGCCAACACCGATGAGGAAATGATAACGGTGTTTATTTGTCCTAATTTGAGATTCATAATTGGGCCATATTTTTTTGCAAGTTGAGTAAGTGATATGTGGGGTTTATCACCAAGCAAGTGAAGATTTCCGATGATTGGCAAAGGGAACGGACCTGGTGCAACTCTTTTGCTTCTTCTTCTTCTAAGTGAAATCAATACTCCACGCACCAAAATCCAGACGAATAACAGTCCTACCAAAATGTTAATGTAATCCATATTTCTCTTTAGTTTCTTGGCTTATCAGAATATATTGGTTTTTGTAGGCAATGGAGTCATAGGTTTGGATGTATGTATGTATGTATGATGCATGTTTGATGTATGTTGGCCTATATGCTTCAGTGTCCCTACAATTACGCACATGCATGCGCCATATAAGAACATACAATGATAATCAATATGTATCTTTGTGTATATATATGTCTTCTATGTCAAGTAGATGCATGATATACTTATGACATACACCATAATACAAAGATTAGTTGAATTTTATACGTTTCGCAAAATTAATGTTGTTGCGTTTTGTAAAGTTAATAATATTGCTATAATTAACAATTATTAAGCATCATTAACATTGCTACTTAATTATAAAAAATCAGCATATATATAAAATTAAATTTATTGACAAATTTAAGAGGCGATCAACTAATTCAGTATACTTCTTATCCTGTGAAGTAAGTGTGATGAGAGGCTGAGCTTAATCCTGTGTCAGAAATGACAAATTTGGTGAGTGCAACAAGTTGTGCCAAGTAGGGCTTCAAGAAAATTGTAGCATAGGGACCTCTTTCGTAAGAGGAATATCGTTCCTCTCCAAAATAGCTAACCTACGAGATATCAAAATGGACGGATTCAATGGAAATTAAAATTTAATGAAGTCATGATCCGCTCAAATTCACTATGAGCAAGAATGAACCTAATTATAAAAGCTTCATTGTTGCTCAAAGTGAAGACCGAAGCCCTTATAATTAGGTTTTGAATAAAGGATCATCATGTTTCAAGGCAGAAAGTTCTACATCAATGGTTGCTCAGATCAAGGGCAACCATTTTTTTCTCCGAACTTCCTTAATGAAAATCTTGAATCCGCCACTAGCTCAAATACCAAAGTAAATAAGACTCAAGATTAAAGGTGGATATATATGATATAATACTGCTGAATTTTGTTTGACATATCTAGGGTGCCGTACACTAGAAGGAAAAGGATTGTCCATTTCACAATCACAGGTCTTGTCACCAAGGTACTCAACATGGTAGGGGACCGACAAGGTAGCCTCCTTTCTATAAAAGAGTTTGGAGCGAGAAGGACAAAAAAAAAATTGAGTAAAGTTTTCAAAAAGTAGTAAAAATTGAGGATCAAATTAAAAGGGTAATATTTGAATGAAAGTATGGATGCCGTTAAATGTTGATTGGAAGACAAACTGACATGAGCCTTGTAAGATGAATGCTGACATGAGTCTTATCATTATAATATATTAAAAAAAACGTTTAAAAAAGATTAATATTGTTTCTCCATTATTTATTCAATCATTTTGTTGTTGTGCTTTCATGATTATTCAACCATTAAGAATCTATTTAGTAATAACAATTAAAAATCAAAACAGTTATCAATTAAATATTGAACCCATTAAATTTAAAGCGATCAAAAATCAATCTCTCGTGACACACACTTATTCATAGATATATGTACCCACATACTTATTTTTAACTCATGATAATTGTCATTAAAAGATTCACGAGTTTTTGAATTCAATTAATAATATATATATATATATATATATATATATATATATATATATATATATATATATATATAATATGTCATCGTTTTAATATGTATATTTTATAAAAAAAATTACAACACTATAGATGTGTTTACGTGTATCTACAAATAAGTGTATGTCACGAAAGCTTGATTTATGATCGATTTAAATTTAATGGGTTCATAATTTAATTGATAATGATTTTATTTTGTTATCACGTTTGGTTCTTATGGATAGCAGATTTTTTCTTAGTGGGTTAGCATGTCTACAAATCGATAACAGATAAGTCAAATCGATAAACTTTAAAATCAGACTGAACCGAATGATACGCCTAAATAGTGACTTGACCGCAACACTTACATTTTTATTTACATCTAAATAGTGAAAATAGAAAAAAATAAACACGAAAACACAACAACAAAATGATTGAATAAATAATGGAGATGGAATTTTTTTTTATCTTTTGAACTTTTTTTAATGTTGTAACTATAAGACTCATGCCAGCATGAGCCTTATAAGACTAATCATGTCAGTGTGTGTCTTGTAAGACTCACGTCAGCGTGCACCTTACAATGATTATGTCAGTGTGCGTCTTACAAGGCTCATGTCAGCATGCGCCTTCAACCAACGATCTAACAATACCTATCCTTCCATCCAAATATTGACCTTGGTTTGTTCCTTAATTTTTTGTTGTTCTTTTGAAAAATTTGCTCAATTTTTTTTTTCTTTTAGCTCCGAACTCTTTTATAAATGGGAGGAAAATCATCACCATAAATCGATACATAATGTTGATAAATGGCTAAATAAATCCTTTAATTTGCCAAATACTTTTGATTTGTTTTAATTCAATATACCCCAACACATTATGGAATATTCTTTTACGATAATTCTGGCTCAAATGTTTTGAAAATTTTCGAACGCATGTTCATTGTATTGTATAGATAAGTAATAAGTTAATGGCCCGCCTATAATATAGATGAGTTTATATTTTAAAATATGTCCTCTGCTTTAACTATATGCATTAGTTTCAATAAATAAAAAAAACTAATGCATATTACAATTGATGTTGACATGTCTAAGTAAAATAAGGAGACATATATTATGTGATTAATTAACTTAATTATTTACATAATTGACATTTGAGAATATACACAAATTTAAAATCTTACGTCCTAATATAGAATACTTTATTATGTATTTATATGCTCAACTAGATCAAGTCATAGTTTAAGCATTTAAATAATATTTACTAATAAATTTAAAAAGCTATTAATGTATTCAGTTTTATTAAATAAAAAATAGTAGAGGTTCCGATCAATTAAAATTGTGACGAAAGCCAAGGACTATAGTGTGGAATTCGTTGAGGTATTTGGATTATTTTTTATTATAATATGAATATACCTATTATTGGAATTTAATTTTTAAAAAAATACCTATTCATGATTTTCTATTCACACTTGCCGATAAATATGTGTGGAAAATATTTCTAAAAATTCTATTAATTATACCAGGCATGACAAGTGTACTCTTCAAATTAAGTTCAAACTTTCTGTATGTATTGTAATTGCGTGACGTCTAACCATTTACTATTATATAGAACAATGACAAAATATATATGTAGTGCACATCTATAATAGCAGCTAGGTTAACGATATTAATTGCATGTTGCCTGCATATGTATATCTTCTCTAATTTTGTATACTACAATCAACATAATCTACCCTAAATTTTATCAAAGATGACTACACCTATATACAGGGGCCGACCCACATAGTACTTTAGGGGTGCTCGAGCACCCATTGATTTCATATCGAACTATATATATATATATATATATATATATATGTAAAAATTCAGAAAAAACGTATAAAATTTTGAGGTGAGCACCCATGAAACAAATGCTTTGGTTCGTCTGGTGGTTATAAGTGGGTATTGAAGGTTGTTTCTTGAACAAATGCTGCGGTTCGATTCCCCCAAAGGACGTTAATTTTGGTTTAAAATTCAACTCTTCTCTTTTACTTATTTATTTTGCTGATTTTTTATTTTATTTATTTTTCTTCCTATGCTGATTTGTTTGTTTTTTTCCTTTCACAAACTGTCTCTTGCTGAATTTTCCTACACAAACTTTTATAGAAAAAACTGTCATCTTTCTTTTTTTAAATCCAAAATAATTTTTTATTGTAGTTTTTTATTATTTTTTCGATATTATATTTAAATATGATTGTCTTTTTTATGACACATTTTAAATGTGTACACTTATATTTTGTAAGTGGTAACTACATGAGCACCCAGAACATTAAAATCCTGAATCCGCCACTGCTTATATATGATGTATAAATATTCGTATTCGGAAATTATCTCTATTATTGAGAGTTATGGATTAATTAAATCTAAAAAGTACTATGTAACACTAGTCTAGAATTAACTGATGATAAAAAGGCTTTAAAATGGCCATTGCGCATCATTACCGCCAATGCGGACACAGGATATTTAGTAATGACTATAAATAAGAGGTTAAAGGTTCAAATCCCTATAATATTAAACTTTTCACTAAAAATTTCTCAAATATAAACGAAAAAATCAGCCCCTTATTGGGACTCGAACTCGACCATCGCCTGTGGAAGCGATTGTTAAACTCGCATTGCAAACCATCGACCAAGAAGCACAATTATTCAAATAATTTCATTAATATTATTTATAAGGATATTTTTATATTTCAGATTTATATATATATATATATATATATATATACTAAAAAATTTCAACGAAGCAGTGTCGATCGACACCCCATGACGTAGGGTGGGTCTGCCCCTGATTATCGCAGGCAGCATACGAGCAAAGTAAATAAGTGAATACATGCATCTCACATGGTATAATACACATAGGGGCGGATCCACGTAGATAGTTTCGGGTGCTCGAGCACCCCTTGACTTCGAATTTTTTTTGTATATACTATATATACGAAAAATATGAAAACTATTATAAATTAAAATGATAATATAGAAGAAGTAAAGTGGAGATAGAAAATAGGGAGAATGAAATTTTTGTACCATTTCTTTCAATGTTAACATACATATTTATAGGCCAACAAGTTGCTTTCCATCTTGACAAGTGTCAAGATGCATAGAATGATGTTTGCCAAGTGTAAGGACACTTGTCTTCTTTTGAAGACATTTAAGTGTCATAATATGGCCATAACCATACATAATTTACAACACTCCCCCTTGGATGTTTATGTACAACAAAAAATCATAGTTATTTGTAATACGTATTATTTGTTGCCTCATTAAAAACCTTACCAGGAAAACCCAGTGGGATAAAACCTTGGTTAAGGAAAAAAGAGTGCAACACGTATCTCCCCCTGATTAACACATTACTTAATATCTCGAAGATGACGCATTCCGATCTTGTATCTGAGTTTCTCAAAGATTGAAGTTGGTAATGCCTTGGTGAACATATCTGCTAAATCATCACTAGAACGAACTTGTTGAACATCTATTTCTCCCTTCTTTTGAAGATCGTGAGTAAAGAAGAATTTTGGTGAAATATGTTTTGTTCTATCTCCTTTGATGTATCCTCCTCTTAGTTGAGCTATACACGCAGCATTGTCTTCAAATAAAGTTGTTGGGATGTCTCCTTTTAAGGGAAGACCACATGTTTCCTGGATGTGTCGAGTTATTGATCTCAACCACACGCATTCTCAACTTGCTTCATGTATGGCTATTAACTCTGCATGATTTGAAGAAGTAGCAACCATAGTCTGTTTTGTTGAACGCCATGATATAGATGTACCTCCATATGTAAATAAGTAACCTGTCTGAGATCGACCTTTATGTGGGTCTGACAAATATCCTGCATCTGCATAGCCAACTAATTGTGAATCGAAATCTTTTAAATAAAATAATCACATATCGATAGTCCCTTGAAGGTATCTAAATATATGTTTAATACCATTCCAGTGTCTTCGAGTTGGGGAAGAACTAAATGTAGCTAATAAATTTACAGAAAATGATATATCTGGTCGAGAATTACTAGCAAGGTACATCAATGCACCAATTGCACTAAGATATGGTATTTCAGAACCAACAAGTTCTTCGTCATTCTCATGAGGTCGAAATGGATCTTTATTAATATCAAGTGATCTCACAATCATTGGGGTACTTAATGAATGTGCTTTATCCATGTAAAATCTCTTTAAAATATTCTTAGTATATGTTGATTGATAAATAAATACTCCACTTTTAAAATATTCAATTTGTTGACAAAACAAAATTTTGTCTTTCCAAGGTCTTTCATTTCAAATTCCTTTTTCAAACATTCTACTGCCTTTGAAAGCTCTTCGCGAGTTCCAATGATATTCAAGTCATCAACATATACAGCTATAATGACAAATTCAGATCCCGACCTTTTAATAAATACACAAGGATAAATTGGGTCATTCTTATACCCTTCCTTTAATAGGTATTCGCTAAGGCGATTATACCACATGCGTCCTGATTGTTTCAATCCGTATAAAGATTTTTGAAGTTTTATTGAACAATTTTCCCGGGAATCTTTATATACTTCAGGCATTTTTAATCCTTCAGGAATTTTCATAAAAATATCGTTGTCTAGTGAGCCATATAAATAGGTTGTAACGACATCCATCAGATGCATGTCAAGTTTTTCATGAACTGCCAGATTTATAAGATACCTGAACGTGATTGCGTCCACCACAGGAGAATATGTCTCCATATAATCAATACCAGGTCTTTGCGAAAATTCTTGTGCTACTAGTCGTGCCTTATATCTTACGACTTTATTTTTCTCATTTCGTTTTCGCACAAAAAACTATTTGTACCCTACTGGATTTATACCTTCAGGTGTTCGGACTATCGGTCCGAAAACTTCGCGTTTTTCAAGCGAAGCTAATTCAACTTGAATTGCATCTTTCCATTTTGGCCAATCATTTCTCTGTCTACATTCCTCGACAGATTTGGGTTCAAGATCCTCATTTTGTTGCATTATTTCTATGGCAACATTATAAGCAAAATTATTATCGATAATTATATTATTTCGATTCCATATTTTTCTTGATGAGACATAGTTTATTGAGATTTCTTCATTATTTTCAGGCGCCTGAACCTCTTCTAAGGTTTCATCAATTATTATGTTTCTTTGCTCTTCTTGAGCAGGTTCTTTCATATTATGATCATCTTGATCATTAGCTCCTTTTCTTTTTCGAGGATTTTTATCTTTGGAACCGATTGGTCTACCACGTTTTAAGCGTGGTCTAGACTCATTTGTATTAATTAATTGTCCTATCGGGACGTCAATTCGAATTGGAGCATTAGCAGTTGGAATATGAGATTTAGTAACTCTTGATAGGTCAGTGAATGCATCTGGCAGTTGATTTGCAATATTTTGCAAATGGATTATTTTTTGAACCTCTTGTTCACATTTATTTGTACGAGGATCTAAATGAGATAATGATAATGCATTCCAATCTATTTCTTTTTTCAGCTGCATATTTTCTCCCCCTAATGCTGGGTATATTGATTCATCAAAATGGCAATCAGCAAGATTTGCTGTAAATAAATCTCCAGTCATAGGTTTCAAATATTTTATAATCGAAGGATATTCATACCCAACATATATCCCCAACCTTCTTTGGGGACCCATCTTTGTACGTTATGGTGGAGCAATTGGAACATATACCGCACATCCAAATATTCTTAGATGGGAAATGTTCGGCTCGTGACCAAAAGTCAATTGTAATGGAGAGATTTTATGATAACTTGTCGGTCTGATCCGTACAAGGCTTGCTGCATGTAAAATAGCATGACCCCATAATGAAATGAGAAGTTTTGTTCTCATAAGCATTGGTCTAGCAATTAATTGAAGACGTTTAATCAATGATTCCGCTAGACCATTTTGAGTATGAACATGAGCAACTGGATGCTCAACTGTTATCCCAGTTGATATACAATAATCATTAAAAGCTTGGGATGTAAATTCACCAGCATTATCAAGACGAATTTTCTTAATTGTATAATCTGGAAATTGTGCTCTTAACTTTATTATTTGAGCAAGTAACCTTGCAAACGCCATATTGCGCGTTGATAATAAGCACACATGTGACCATCTTATAGATGCATCTATTAAAACCATATAATATTTAAATGGTCCACATGATGGGTGAATGGGCCCACATATATTACCCTGTATACGTTCCAGAAATGCTGGAGATTCAATTTCCACTTTGATTACTGATGGTTTAGTAATCAATTTGCCTTGAGAACATGCAGCACAAGAGAATTCTTTAAATTGAAGAATTTTATGGTTCTTCAAAGAGTGTCCATGTGAACTATCTATTATTTTGCGCATCATATTAGAACCGGGATGGCCCAATCGGTCATGTCAAATAATAAAATCATTTAATTTAGTAAACATTTTGTTTACTATGGCATGTGTTTCAGCCATTCTAATACTTGTGTAATATAAGCCATATGAAAGAGCGGGTAAATTTTCAAGTACAAACTTTTTACCCGACATAATTGTAGTAATATAAAGATATTCATTCTTTTCATCACGTGTAGTCTTAATATGATAGTTATTTTGACGAATGTCTTTGAAACTTAATAAGTTTCTTTGAGACTTACTACAATATAATGCTTCATTGATTATCAAATTTGTTCCTCCGATAAGTACCAAGTTAGCTTTTCCGGAGCCTTCTATTAATTTTGTACTACCAGATATTGTATTTACATTAACTTCTTTCATAATTAAATAAGAGAAATATTTCTTATCTTTTAAAATTGTATGTGTTGTGGCACTATCTATAAGACATATATCATCATGATTGATTTTGGATCCAACTGAAGATTGAGGAATTTCCATATTCTTCATAAAAATAAAAGATATAATAAGAACATGAAAAACAAACAACATAAGAAACTTTTAAGAAATTATACTTATAGAAATTGATAACATTTAATGCCTTAAGAAAAACATTTAAGAAGAACAACATAGTAGTAAACATAATAGAAAATAATATTATTTTTCATAATTTTATTCCTAGTTAGTAATATTTGGGAGGCCTTCAAAATCATCATCTTTATATGCAAGATTTGCCTCAATATCATCATATTTATTTGAGGGGGCTGCTTCATCATCATCATTTCGAAAGGTCAAGTTCGCCTCCACATTATTATCTTTTCTTTTGAGAGAGGCTTGATAAAGTTTCACAAAATGATCAGGCGTACGACATTCACGTGCCCAATGACCTTTCATGCCACATTTGTGACAAATATTAATTTTTCCCCGAGAAGGATTATTTTGAGGAACTTTGTTATTTTCATTTCTATTTCCATCATGCCGATAATCATTCCGTCCTCTACCACGTCCACGTCCTCATCCACGATCATGACCACGACCACGACCACGTCCACGAGAATTATTTTCTCTTGATTCAGACTGATTATGTGCTGCTACAACATTCGCTTCAAGGAATGAAGCAGACCGAGTGGGTCGAGCTTCATGATTTTTCATCAACAAAGTATTATTCTGCTCAGTCACAAGTAGGCATGTAATTAATTCAGAATATTTCTTAAACCCCTTTTCACGGTATTGTTGTTACAACAACACATTTGAAGTGTGGAAAGTGGAAAAAGTTTTCTCAAGTAAGTCATCATCAGTGATAGTATCTCCACATAATTTTAATATGGAACTTACTTTATGAATAGCAGAATTATACTCAGTTACAGTTTTAAAATCTTGAAATCGAAGGTGTATCCACTCATATCGAGCTTTTGGTAACACCGTAAGTTTTAGGTGGTGATATCGATCCTTCAAATTAATCCATAATTCAAGAGGATCTTTCACAGTTAAGTATTCAGTTTTTAATCCCTCATGAAGATGATGTCGGAGAAAAATTATCGCCTTCGCTTTATCCTGACTTGATGCTTTATTTTCTTGTTTAATAGTATCGCCAAGACCTTTAGCGTCAAGGACCCATGACAAATAATTTTTTCCAGTAATGTCAAGTGCCACAAATTCAAGCTTTGATAGATTTGACATGATAAAAACTAAAAAGAAAGATGAGTTAGAAATAATAAATTTGACTAAGACCAAATTTCTAAAGCAAATATAGAGACACATAAATAGGATCAACAATATAAAAATAATATTTCTATTGTTAGGTACATAATAATAACATACATAAATAAAACTTTATGTAGTATGTTAGGACGTTCGAGAAATAAAAATTATGATAATATTATTTTGTAAGAGTAGTTGAGAGAAAATTATATACATATCAAAACTAATATAACCCACTAAATAATAGAGTTAGGTATATCAAAGAAAGATCATCAAGTTAACTTAACTAAAATAAATAAATAAGTAAGAAAGAATTAACATGTAAATAAAAATATATAAGAGATGATTTATTATAGCTAATATATTTGAAAAAAATTAGAGTTTCGTGTTGATAACGTATTATAAATTAAAATGATAATATAGAAGAAGTAAAGTGGAGATAGAAAATAGGAAGAATGAAATTTTTGTATCATTGTCAAAGATGCATGGAATGATGTTTGCCAAGTGTAAGGACATTTTTCTTCTTTTGAAGACATTTAAGTGTCATAATATGGCCCATAAACATACATAATTTACAACAAAACTACATTATTAGATATAAATAAGTACACAGTATAATACCCTTTGAACAAAAGTAGTTGTGGGCGCTAGTTTTCCTTTGAATGATAAGGCGTGCGAAGCTACTCAGCGAGGGGTTCGAATCCCATCAAGCCCAAAATCTTTTTCAACGAATTTGCACCCTTTTTTTTTAAATGTTTTTTAGCGATTTTTTTTTTACTTTTTCCAGCGAATGTTGCACCCTTTTTTAATTTTTTCTTTTTTTTTTTTAATAATGGATTCTTTTACTTAGAATTTTGTACCTGTTTTGATTTTTCCTATTCTTATTTAGTTTAGGCTAACTAATTAATTTTTTCTTTCTTTTTAATTTTTAGTTTTTCTATGCTTTAAAACCTTTTCTACTACCTGTTTTTGAGATTTTTTCTTTGAACAAAACGACGAAATCATTCTTCTTCTTCTTGTTTCAAAGAGAAAACAGTTATCCCAATTACAAACTTCAAGTTTTTTTCTTTTCAAAATCAAAATACAAAAGTATGATAATATGATTTTATGTTTGATTAAAGTTGAATAATGAAAAAAAAGGTTTAGAGAATTAGATTTTGAGATTTTTCATTGCTTATGGGTTATGGCTAGTACTCTTAAGTCTTAAAATAGATTTTACATATTTATTTTTTTGTTACTTGATAAATAGATTTAGACTTTAGAGTATCACATATTTAGTATTTTGTGATTAAAAATATTTTTTTTTGAATACTTTTGAAATAAACTTTTTCCTTTTTCTTTTATTAAAGAGTTTGAGTTAGTATAGGCTTTTTTATTATTATTAAAGAGTTTGAGTTAGTATATTGTTACACTATGTAATTGCTAACAATTTCATGTTAAAAGAAGTGAGCACCCATAATTGTAAATCCTGGATCCGCCACTGAATACACATAGAACTTCATGTAGGATACATAATGCAATATAGCTAGGACGCCACGTGCACATAGGAGATATGTGTCTATTTGTCAATTTTATACATTTTATGTAGTATGCCTCAAAAATGTATTGCAACTAAAAGTATGTGTCGTTGCAGTGTGAATAGTTCAACAATGTATTTTAGATGGTTCTAATTAGGCTGAGTGACTTCTTTCTTATGCTAAATTTCTAATTTTATCATTTAAGAACTACTCCTTGGTTCTTGTTTACATGTCATGATTGGCAAAACTAGATATTCCAAATATTTTGTCATTTCTGGAAACCAAGAAAGAGTTACATAACCCTTGGTAGTGACTTATACAGCATTTTGACAGTGCTTGACAGACATACAAAATGATCCAATGCTTATGGCTCATTATAGACATATTATACACTAGAATATTTTTATGTATATATTATATTATTAATATATATTGTAGCATTGATTCTTGATCTACCAACGTCTACAGTGGAATAGGGATAGCAAGAAGAGGTTTAGCTTTTGCCAAGGTAATACCAAATTTTTCCTCCATGTCCAAATCTTTCGGTGCAATTCTACCATCTAGCTTCCAATTAAACGTATTTATCAATGAACCTAGCACCACCGGAATCATCCTGATAGCTAAAGGCAATCCAGGGCAAATTCTTCGACCAGCACCAAATGGAATCAACTCAAAATCTCGACCTCTAACATCTATTTCTGACTCCCAAAATCTCTGTGGTTTAAAGTCCAAAGGGTCTTCCCATAGACTAGAGTCGCGCCCTATTGCCCATACGTTCACAAGAACTTGTGAGTCTTTTGGAATAGTATAGCCATAAAGCTCAACATCTTCCTCAACTTTGCGCGGAATTAGGAAAGGAACTTGTGGGTGTATTCGAAAGGTTTCTTTTACGATGCACCTCAAGTAAGGTAATTTTGCAACATCAGCTTCATCTATTAGTTTGCCTCTGCCAATTACTTGTTCAAGTTCTTCTTGTGCTTTCTCCAAAGTATGTGGATTCTTGAGTAGTTCAGCCATAGCCCACTCCAATGTATTTGATGTTGTATCTGTCCCTGCTGCAAACAGGTCCTGCAAAACTTACTACTGTAAGATCATATGAAGTAGATCGATGCCATATAAAATCAAATGAAAAATTCAAAACCATATGTTGCTTTCAATTAGTTAAACTGAAATGTTGTCACAGAAGAAAAGGGACTGAACACTATTGATAAGACGAGATATTATTGCCACAAGCATTTAACCAAGCTACCAAACAAACAACTTGTTGAGATATTTTTTTAATTGAAGTACTAGAATATTACGAAGTTATAGAGAATTGAAGGAAGATCTCTAGAATGAGTACTCTATAGAGAGAAGTCTAGAAATGTTCTAGATAGGATAGTTCTAGAATTAAGTAGTTAAAGAAATATTCTAGAAAAGAGTAGAAAAATATACTTGGCTAGATTGTTCTATCACCTCCAATAAATAGAGGAGGTCCATTTGATATATAACTAAGCAAGAAGCAACTAACAAACTGCTGAAGCAAGCAACAAGTGTGATTAAGACGATAAGACCGAAATGGGTTCTTACTTTGATATAATAAAATTCAAGTTGTGTGAAATCGATAGTGCCTATCGTCTCCAAATAACAATATTCAACAGATTTATTATAAGTAACAAGTAAAAGTGAAAAACACATGACCATTGAAGAAAGAGGGGTAGAGATTAAACTAACCAAACACAGTTGCTCGATTTGATTTCTATCAATTTCACCAGGGCTAATGTCAAGAAGGGCATCTAATACATCAACATTTTCACGATTTCCCAATTCCCTTTCCTTTAGCCTCTCATCGATCAAATCACTCATAAGGTGAAGAATTTTAGTAAAATAATCATTTGAGCGTCGTCTTATACCTTGTGGATCAATCTTTCTAAGAAAGGGGAAATAGTCCACCAAATTGGGTTTACCAACTTCAACCATGATGTTCCACACCAATTCTTTAAATTCCTTAGCAGAATCAGAGAATGGATCAGTCAAATCTTTAGAGAAAATGGTGTTGGACAACAAATTTAAGGTAGTTCTAAAAGCTGCTCTGCCAATATCCACTGCTTCACCAACTTTGCTACTTTTGTGACAATAATCAATCAACTCCTGGATCTTTTTAGTCCTCAGATGCTCATTAGCGTCTAGCTTGTTTCCTGCAAATATACATAATAAAGGTGAACAAAAATCAATAATTAGTGTAAACAAATTGGGTCAGGGCTCATTTTATCCGCTCAATTGCAGCGTTTACCTGAAAAGATGTGAGAGTTCATAATCTTACGAAGCGTTCTCCACGGAGAGTTGTTGACAGGTAACCATATAACTGAGAAATCATTGTGATTGCAGGCACGGAGAGCGTCAATAACAAACCTATTGGAAAAAGCTAAATCTTGTTTTTGCATCACTTCTTTTGCCAAAACGGACGACGAAATAACCACTACGTTTATTTGTCCTAATTTGAGATTCATAATTGGGCCATATTTTTTTGCAAGTTAAGTGATATGTGGGGTTTATCACCAAGCAAGTGAAGATTTCCGATGATAGGCAAAGGGAACGGACCTGGCGCAACTCTTTTGGTTTTTCTAAGTGAAATAAATACTCCACGAACCAAAATCCAGACGAACAACAGTCCTACCAAAATGTTAAAGTAATCCATTTTAATTTCTCTGTAGTTTCTTGGCTTAGAACTATGGAGTCATAGCCTTACAATGATATATATATATAGATATATATATGCGGTGTGGCTCAATGTTTTTACTTATTTTTGTCTTTACATATGTTGAAGAAGAATGGTTTAATTTGGAAATATCGTGTGATATTTTTGTGTACTTTTGTTTTCCTATGAATTATTAGTCCAAGTATAATTATACATGATAAAAATTATACGGAAAAGGTTTTAAATAATATATGTCGTACCATGCGAAATTGAGGCAGATTTAGTTTATCCTACATTAGTTTACATAATCATGCTTTGCCGTTGACTACTTGGTCCAAATATACTCTTTTAAATGGTTTTCACGCAATTATACCATTAAACACGTATTTTTTGTATGACTATGATTTTTGTATGATATGTTACGGTGGAATGTTTATGTTTGTTGTTAATGGTAATTTTCACTATGGTTATGTAAGGTAATTTGTGGATGTTGTCCTATATGCTTCAGTGTCCCTACAATTACGCACATGCTTGCGCCATATAAGAACATACAATGATAATCAATATGTATCTTTGTCCACATATATATGTCATATATATCTTGTATGGCAGGTATATCTCAAGCAGATGTATAGTGATGTAGCCAGAAATTTTATAAAGGGTGTTCAAATTTTTAATAATAATTTTCTTTACAAAAAAATGATAATTTAAACTATCAAAACATATAATCAAGTTAAGCAATATTTAATTAAATATAAGTAATTTTTTTAAATAGAATTACAAGTGTATAAGTCAAAATTAACATAAAGAAAATAAAGTACTATTGAAAACATAGTTCAAAAATGTTAGTGCAATTGTACTCTATGAAATATTTTTTTTCTAGCACTATACAACCGTCTAAAAATATTGAGATTCTATCCTTAATAATATGGTGATATAATTTGAGTTATTGCATCTCCTATTTATAGAGAAAGAAAACCTTATTCCATAAGAATTTGTTTTTAAAAAAAATGAAGAAAATCTTATTACATAAGGAAATGATATTAAAATTTAAAGAAATAATTCAATTTTAATTGAAAAATACCCACAAGAAAAAAGTATTAAATTTTACAAAATCTTATTCCACAATGAAAAGGTATTAAAATTTAAGAAAATAATTCATTTTTAATTGAGAAAAAATAATTAGTCGAAAAGAGATTTGAACTTGGGTTGGTGGAGCAAGTAATGACACATTTAACCACCAAGCTACTAAATATTTATGTTAAAATCACGTATATCTATTTCCTTAATTAAATTCAAGACGTCAAAATAATTAAAGAAAAAAGAAACACCCTTGTGGGGAATCAAACCGGGCAAAGAGTAGGATAGCGACGGCTATTGCCAACTCTGCTACGCCTTATTTAAATTTTTAGGGGGTCCAAATTCTATATATATCAATATTAAATCAAAATTGTACTTGTATATATAGCGTAATTTTTCGACAAAAGATGTCCAATTCCTACGTGGCTCCATCCCTCAGGGTTTAAATTTGGTTAAGGAGCTGTTAAATGCGTTGTTCCACCAGCTCCGGAAAAACAGCAGGCACATACTCTAAAAAAGCATGAATTTTGCGAGACTAATCTAATCTTATTCAACCTTATATGGAAATTAGGACGAAGCCTGGCAGATTCATGATATACATATGGCATATATACAACATAATACAAAGATCAGTAGAATTTTATACGTTTTGCAAAATTAGCGTTGTTGAGTTTTGTAAAGTGAATAATATTGCTAAGATTAACAATTATTAAGCATCATTTGATTTAGAATCACAAGATCAAAAATTGTTCTTTCTTTTCTTAAAATTTGTTCCAAAGTCAAACGAAATCATTCTTTTTGAAACGGAGGGAGTATATATATGTATATATGTATGTATATATATATATATATATATATATATATATATATATATATATATATATATATAAGTGCATAGTTGATATTATATTCAAGCATCTAAATTAAATTATTTGACAAATTTATGAGGTGATCAACTTACTTAGGGCATCTCCAATCCTGTACTCTATTTCACTTTCCAAATATAAAGTTCTCTATTTTTTCAGACAAGCAACTTCAACCCAATTATCTATTTTACTTTCTAAAAAAGAATTTTTTCTCTCTCCTCAATATTATATTTATTTTTATTTTTTTTTATTTTCTTATTTCATAATATAACTCTCTTTTTTCTTTTTTCGAAATAATCACTTTTATATAATTTTCATGTAATATAAATTTTTGTTTTTACAAAAAACATTTAATAGAAAATTATATTTTATTCTAAATCTCTAAATAACATACCTTAAAAACAAATATTATATAATATACAAATTAATGAACAATTCAGATAAAAGTGAAATCATTAATGAGATATGATTATACAAGCATTACATAAATACCTAACTTTCATGATTATTACATTGCTCACACAAGTGCTCTATTAACGCATTATGGAGTTCAAAATGAGCATTTTTGTTCGTATTTTTTTATGTCTTGCTAAAAATTATTCAAATCGAAGATTTTCATCTACTATCATTTTTATCGTTGCAATTGGAGCCTCTACGACATCTTAAATTGGTGCATTAAGATTACATTCATCCTCAATTATCATGTTGTGCAATATAATACATGTAGTCATTATATCATGTAACACTTCCTTTTTCCAAAAAACTGATTATCCTACAATAATTGCAAAACGTTATTGCAAACCACCGAATGCACGTTCAACATCTTTTCGTCTCGATTATTGTTTCATCGTGTAATATTTCTTCTTTAAGAACGTGAATTACGAATATTTTGATCAATTATAGACCATTTAAATTTGTGCATTCTTTATAGTGAAAATTAATAAGAAAATCAAATTATATTAAATTGACAATAAGAATTTAAAAAATAAAATATTATTAAATCAGAATAAAAGTAATATATATTAAATAATATATAGTTTAAAAAATATTATATTACATTTAAAAAGAATTACAAGTATTAGAGAATTAATTCATAGTCTTATACGAAAAATTATATGTTAATTACAAAATAATAGAAATAATAATAATAAAAAAAAATAGAGAGTGTAAATAGTAGTTCTCCAAATTTGGAGAACTACTATTCAACTCTCTATATATAGAGAATAAAGAGTAAAATGGAGGGTGATTGGAGAACTCGTTCTCTATTTTACTCTCTACATATAGAAAATGGATAGTAAAATAGAGTGGAGTTGGAGATGGTCTTAGTAGTCGTTTGGCCATGCGATACCATATCACGATATGGTATCGTGAGATGGAATCAGCGTTTGGACAGGCGATTTCACGCTGATTCCATCTCATGATATGGAATCATGAGATGTGATTTCATATTCTCCAAAAAGCATGATATGGAATTACATGGTGATTTCATATCATGATTTGAGATATTTTAATACAAAAATTAATTCACAAGTTTATATTTTGTTAAAACAACCCCACATTTATATCTACTAACAATTTGTTTCATATGTAAATAAAATTTATAATCACATTATTAACTTTTAAAATTTATTATTCTCATCAACATAAATTTTATTACTTTCACCAACATATAGTCACTTTAACTCACGCCAACCGATTGTTAAAGTGATGAAATATTTATGGTCTATAAACATGAAAATATATTCCGGATGATATTGACCAACAAATGGCTCAAAGTAACAATATTGTTGGTTCGTCTTCTTAGTCACATGATCGAGAAATGCAAGTTAACTTGAGGAAATTGTTCGTACTATGTGTGAGGATTATATTAAAAACTAGTACACTACAATTTCTGTTTATTTTTTTTATTAAATTAAAGTTAGATGAAATTATTACTTAAGTGGATAACAAATACCTTAGTAATTATTTATTATGCGATTTTATGATTTTTTTTATTTGATAAAATAAATAAAAAATTGGGGGCTATTCTAATAATTTTACAACTTATGTGATTTTTATGTTTATGAGAAAATATACAACATAAAAATTTCATATCGCATATCCAAACAAAACACAAATTTTATCTTATGATTCCATATTATGATATCATATCATCATATCATATCGCATAACCAATGAGCCCTTGGTATACTTCTTATCCTGTGAAGTAAGTGTGATAAGAGGCTAAGCTTAATCCTGTGTCAGAAATGACAAATTTGGTCGGCAACAAGTGGGGCTTCAAGACAATTGTAGGGGCCTCTTTCGTAAGAGTTATATCGTTCCTATCCAAAATAGCTAACCTACAAGGTGTTAAAATGGGCAGATAAAATTCAAAATTAGAATAATTAAAACTAAAATAGGTTATGACCCGCTTAAATTTACTTCATAATAATTCATTTTCAGTTATAATAAATGAATCTAGGTAAAATTTTTGAACTCCCTAAATGCTTGAAACATGATGATCCTTTATTCAAAACTTAATATAAAGGCTTCACTATGAGCAAGAATGAAACTAAATATAAAGGATCATCATGTTTCAAGACAGAAACTCTTACATCTATTGTTGCTAAGATACCAAATTAATTGAGGCTCAAAATTAAAGGTGGATATATATGATATAATAATGCTGAATTTTGTTTGACATATCTTAGTTGCCGTATACTAGAAGGTAAAGGATTGTCCATTTCACAATCACAGGTCTTGTCACCAAGGTACTCAACATGGTAGGGGACCGGCAAGGTAGCCTCCTTTCTATAAAAGAGTTTGGAACCAAAAGGACGTTCGAAATCTAAATAAGAAAAAAAAAATATATACCAAAATAAGTTACTATTTCGAAAAGTAATTAAAATAGGCTTAGTGGAAAAAAAAATTAACTTTATCTAATATTCTAAACGTTTTTTTGTTAGTCTCATAACGTCTATATTTTAATATATAACAAAACTATTTATTGCACTTTATAAAGTGGAAGAAAAAATTATGTTTTACAGAGAGAAATATTTTCACGTTTTGAAGCTTTATAAAGCTTTTTCAGTGTTTGTTATATAATTATATTGATTTAACATATCATAAAAACAGAAAAAATTATTACATTAAGTATTTTTATTTTTTAATCTATTATTGGAATTTCTTTTTGAAAAATATATCTATTATTGGAATTTCTTTTTCAAAAATATTCACACCTCCTAACAAATACGTGTGAAAAATATTTTTTAAAAACTCTATTAATTATACCAGGCATGACAAGTGTACTCTTCTTTACTTCTAAAAAGAATCAGTTATAACTAACAATGGAAGAATTATTTTTTTTTGCCTTTCTCTTATGTGTAGGGGATTCAAATATGTGAACACGAAATAGAGTAATTATTTTGGGGTACTGAAATTTAATTGTTGGATTTAAAGAAACAAAATGAGAAGAAGATAACGGTTGTGATGATTTATAGATCTGAAAAATTAAAAATTATTTCGATTTAATAAGATTAATGGCGATGTTGCAGTAGCGTGGGTTGATGGTGTGTGGTGGATGAGATAATCACAAAGATTGAGGGAAGAAGATGAACAGTGTTTTAAAAGTAATTTTTAGCCTTAAAAAAAGCTCCTCACGCGCTGACTTTGAGTGTATTACACTCACCATGTCAGCGAAAAGTGTCAAAATGACAAAACAAGATCCTACATGAAGGGTTTAAAATGAACATCACTAAGTTGAGATGTCTAAGTAAAATTTCGTGCCCAATTTAAGGGGCCACCAATTGATTAGGCCAAGAACATACAGTGATAATCAATATGTATCTTTGTGCATATATATGTCATACATGTCTTGTATATCTCAAGCAGATGCATCCAGTGGCGGATCTAGGATTTTAAGATTGTGGGTGCTCTGAAGTGAAAATGTAAAAAATACGTGTTAATAATGAGATTCGAACCTTGGTAACAACACTAAAAGAATCTTAAGTACCCAACCAAGAACCATTGGGCCAACTATATCATTTATTCATTAGGTGCTCTATGTTAATTTTATACAAATACCTATCAATTTCTACATAGATATATATAATTCGTAACGAAGTTAATGAGTGCTCGAGCACCCGGCGGACACCATGTGGGTCCGCCCCTGGATGCATCATATACGTATGGCATATATACAACATAATACAAAGATTAGTTGAATTTTATACGTTTTCCAAAATTAGTATTGTTGAGTTTTGTTAAGTTAATAATATTGCTATAATTAACAATTAATAATCATCATTAATATTGTTAACTAATAAAACTATTCGCGCTTCGCGCATGATGAAATTTATTACTTCTTATCATTTATTCTTAATAACATTAGTATAAATTAATGATTATTTTGTAAAATAATGAACGATGTCAGTGAGTTACTCAACAAGAACAAAGTACACAAATATTTAGTTGTGAAGAAGAAGAAGAAAAAGAAGAAGAGGAGGTAATATTTAAAACCTAGCAGTCATTAAAACTAAAACACTATATTATATTACATACAAGATTACGTAGTAACACACATTCATAATGTAAAGGAAAATGAAATTCATTACTTCTTATCATTTATCCTTAATAACATAAACATAAATTAATAAATGTAAAAATACATACTAAGATTAGTAACATAAGCAATGGTGTCAGTGAGGAACAAAGTACACAAATATTTAATTATGCAGAAGAAGAAGAGGAAGTTAAGAATTTTTGTTGTTTTAAAATGAGAGGAAATCCCTCTATTTATATACAAAAAAGGGTAGCGTAAGCAAATGTTATTGTGCCTTATCGAAAATGTTACAACTACTTGGAAAAGTTGCAACTCTTCAGAAAGGTCATAACTTTTTATAAAAGTCGCAACTTTTCATTAAAGTCGCAATTCATCATAAAAATCACAACTCTTCATAAAAGTCACAATTCTTCATTAAAGGATAATCATGTTTCAAAACAGAAACTCTTAGATCTATGGTTGCTAAGATACCAAATTAAATGAGGCTCAAAATTAAAGGTGGATATGATATAATAATGCTGAATTTTGTTTGACATATCTAGGTTGCCGTATACTAGAAGGAAAAGGATTGTCCATTTTACAGGTCTTGTCACCAAGGTACTCAACATGGTAAGGGACCGGCAAGGTAGCCTCCTTTCAATAAAGGAGTCCGGAGAGAAAAGGGTTAAAAATTGAGTAAAATATCAAAAAGGTAACAAAAATTGAAGATCAAATCAAAAGAGAAATTTCTATTTTTTATTATATAGAAGTATGAAGAGAAGGACGACCAAGGATATTTTTGTCAACAAAAAATAATCAAGCTTAGTTAATTGTATCTTGTGCAATAAAATATTCAAATTTCCAGAAAGATCAACAAAAATTTATGTAATTCCCATTGAATCCACGTCAATAATTGTGGATTCTAATGGCCATACGTGTACCAATACATTTGGAGGAGAAAAAGAAATCATTGCAAAGTTATATGGACCTCATTTATTGATTTATTATTACTTCAAAAAAGCCTACATTCAAGTTGATACATTTTTTTAAAAAAATCTTTCTTATTTTTGAATGTATAATTTTTAATGAGATCTTTTTATATCAAAAATTCAAATTTAAGGGCTTTTAATCATTTCCTTTTTTAAGTGTGGTTTGGTCATGAAAAAATACTGTTTATTTTATTTTAAAAATTTATAGTTGAAGTCGTTAAATTTCGTGCAAAAAATATTTAGAATATAAATATAATTTTTAAAGGCATAATACATAAATATGTCATCTAACTTTCATGTCCTTTAATTTTAGATGTTTACAAGTAGATACATAATCTTGTATCAAATTGCACAAGTTGATACTTGTGTTCTACTTGACATCCTACATGACAATATAATTCACGTCATATGCGATATTTTATGTCGCTCCTACGTCTTTTATTCCCCACAGGACGTGTGAATCTACTTCTTCAACTTTATAAAATTTTAAGTGCTTACTTGTGCACGCCCTAAGTTGAATGTCATAGATGTCAAACGAAGTCAAGTTAAAAGATATATTTGTATATTATGTTTTTCTAAATATGGTTTATGTTCCTCAGTTTCTAAAAATTACTTCACTAATTTACATGAGACATACAATCAAAGTGCACTAAATAAAATAATATCTCAAAATAGATAGTTGTATAATGTCATAGATCAGATCTCATATAAGAACTACCACATACTATTACAAAAAACAACACTTTGTTTAATTTTTTTTGAAGTTGAACTTGTGTTAAGCTATTGATTTTGCAAATAATATATTACTATTTGAATGTATTTTTTAAAAAAAATGGGTTCAGTTTTATAAGAATAAATAATTTGTGATAAAATTTTAAAAATGATAATATAGTTAGGGGTCGTTTGGTTATTGGTTAGAGTTATGCAGATATTAGTTATGCATAATGTATTTATGCAGGATTTAGTTATGTGGTATTAGTTATGTAGAGATTACAACAATACATAAATTATTAATTACTTAATATATTATTTACAATTAATAAGTAAGCAAATACTATAATTTCACAAAAAAAAAATCTATTCTATACTTAAGTGGAATCTCTATTTTATTTCTCTAAAAACATAACTCTTTCTCTGTTTTGAAATTATTAATTACTCAAAAAAAATTCTCTTCAAAGAGATGGTACTCAAACTGCTCAAAACTCTTTTGGAAATCTTAATTTCCTCTCATCTTAAATGTAAAAATATTTACTCTTGGGAATACTTAGTTCTAATATATCATTATAAAGAAAATGAACTCAGTTCTACTCTTCCTCAACTCATATGCCCAAGTCTTAAAAAAATTAAAAAAAAGTTTGCAAAAGACTTCTTAAAATAAGGTTTATGTCAAATTATGGATGTGAGTGACTCAATTCAAGGACTCGTGATACCTCTCATCTAAAGATTGTTCGACTCATAAAGTTCATGCGGAATTATGGGCATAAACTGCTGAACTCAAGGACTTTATGGGTAACATGTTGTAACCCCATGATTAGGAATATAATCCCTAAATGTTTAGGAACTCAATACTCAATTTTTAGAACTTGAAGATACTGCCGCTTTCAAATATACTCAACTTATGAAGTTCATGTAGAATTTATGGGCATAAACTAGGGTTGCGTATCGGTCGGTTTGGTTCAATTTTAAAGTTTATTGGGTTGAGTTATTGGTTATCGGTTTGTAGAGATGCTAAACTGTTATAGAACCTTTAAGATATTGGCTTATCGGTTATTGGTTTATCGATTTTTGATCGTTATTGGTTTAACCATTAAGATTTGACACTAAAGAAAAAACATTAAAAATCACTTAAAAACAAGGTGACAAACCAAATAAACAATGCACTTGAGTTCACAAGTTACATCTTGCTCAAAAGCAAATACTTTTACATTGTAGAATAACCAAGTGTTTGAGACAACCAAAAATAAAAGTAGGAAATCAAACTTGAAGTCAAGGACTTTATATACAAAATGATATAAATATAATTATTTGATTTACTATAGGGTTATCGGTTAACCCTTTAAGAAAAAGTTTCAAACCGTTAAGAACCGATAACCTGATAACAAAACAAATCAAAATCGTTATCAAAACCGCTAAACCAATAACCCAATACTATAAATCAATAACTTTTTTATCGGTTCGGCTTATCGGTTTTGGTTCGGTTTTGAACAGCCCTAGCATAAACGACTCGACTCGAGCGTCTAAATAACAATATGGAATTCATGTATACGATTATTTTCACCCTCATACTTACTTCCTCAAAACTTAGCTCAAATCAATAGTTGATCTCAAAGGATTCACAACTGAACTCAAAGACTTTCTTGAACTCTACTTCTTAGCTCTTTCTTGAGAGTTATGATTCATGATATGAAGGATCTCGATGATAGTGTAGATCCATGAATACATTTTCATCATTCTCATACTCACTTACTTGAGTTTTGAAACAAGTTATTAGAAATTATAGAAGACTCCTTAAAAGACTCAAAGAGACTTTCTCAAAAGACTCGAAAGAACTCTCAAGACTTAACTCTTAGCTCTATCTTGAATTTGAATTATGAATTCAAGGTTATTATTTTTGGTATGAAATATATCGTAATGACTAAGAGTTTTAGATAGTTAATCGTGATAAATGGTCAAGAAAACATTATTTGAAAGCAAGTCCGCGATACAGAGATGCATTTTAATATTTGATCGCGAAATAATATATTTAAGATTGTAATATTGGTCCGTTAACAGGCTCTTTCATATCTAGTATGTAGATAGAAGGATGGACGTGGTTAAAATTATTGGTTGGAAAACGCATGTTGACATAAGCTTTGTAAGACACACAATAACATGAACCTTGTAAGATGAATGCTGACATGAGCCTTACTAATATAATATTTAAAAAACGTTCAAAAAATATTAATATTCATTCTCCATTATTTATTCTATCATTGTTATTGTGTTTTCGTATTTATTCAAATTGTTAAGAACCGATAATACAATAACAAAAGAAAATTAAAATCGTCATAAATTAAATATTGAACTCATTAAATTTAAGCGATCATAAATCAATCTCTAGTAACACGCACTTATTGGTAGATATACGTAAGCACATACTTATTTTTAACTCATGATAATTGTCATTGAAAGATACATGAGTTTTTAAATTCAATTAATAATATATATATATATATATATATATATATGTCTGTCTTATCGAAAAATTTTACCTTTTTATAAGAGTTTTCGATTTTTTAAAGTCGCCACTTAATTTTGAGAAAATTAAGAAAACTTTTGCTTTCAAAAGACTTAACAGATAAAATCATTTTGAAATAATAAGGGGGTTCGGGGATTCATATTAACGTCTTAGGAAGGTTTTGAGAGCACCTAAGACGTCCGCTAACTTGCGGTTATCCGACAACACATTTATTTGGCTAAACTTAAAATTGCGATAAAAATATTTTTTAGAGTTGTTTGAAAATTAACGCCGAAAGAAATCATTTAAGATTGTTAAAAAATTTATTTATCTAAATAGATTTTAATTTGTAAAATCCTTTAAAGATTTTTTACTTGATTTGATCGAGTCGTTAAAACCAAAGTGGCGTTTGCGGGGGTTCGGATTCTTCTAACCTTAAGCTAACGACAAACAAAACAGTTCAATAAAAAAAATAAGGAGAGAGAGGAAAAGGGATTTGAGTCCAAATCCGGGTTCTGTTCGCCTTGACCGATTTTTGGACCCACCTGTTTTGGATTTTGACCCATTTCCTTTCGTACCTGTCCTAGACTAAGCAAATAATTAATACTAAATAAATACAGTAAAGCAAAACACGACAAGGGCTTATGTCCGAAAATAGATACAATACGAAATGCAAAAAGTAAAAATAAAACGGGTCTTCTAATTCATCTTCTCCGACTTTCTTCAATTCTTTAAATCTTGGGACCCGTCCATCGGTTTAATAGGTTGACTGAAAAAGAGGAACTTTGGGCCTTTACGGCTCTTCTCAAGGAATGCAAAGGAGAGAGTGAGAGTTCACGTTGAACTCGGACGAATTTTACATGCAATGGAGAGCAAAAATAAAAATTAGCACTTGAAAATAATATCTCTAAATCATATCTTAAAGAGGATTAAACGATTCCAAAATAATGAATGTACCTAAGCAGATTACAACTTAACACCTAAAGCCAAAATAAGTAAATAAATAAATAGATTGGAAAGGAGAAGGCAATTGATGTCATTAATTTTATCTAAAAGCACACATAATAGATAAACAGTAATATCCAAAATATGTAATAATCTTATAAGTAAATATAACAATGATGCATGAATAACTAAATAAATATTTTAGACCATGATGTGAAGCGAATCCAATTTGCTATGGTAAATTAATACACACATAGAAGTATGACAGTAATAGCAACTTAACGTTAATATTAATTAAACTCAAGATCCAAATAGTTAGCAAATTGGGTAATTGACAAATTATATATATGTATATATATATATATATATATGCATATAAAAAAAAATTAAGATCAACCAAAACAGACCAGAACTCATTCGAATTGACTATATTACATCACTTCCTCTGTGTATGAACTTAATGCCTAGAAGATTCAATCATAAAAATAGGACTAAACACCACATTATATAAATAATAATTCTGATTATAAAATCAAGTAGAAAATAAACGACAGCTAGATCGAAATATCTTAAAACAACAAGTTTACATAGATATTGAGCTAAATAAAATAAAGATTAAATAGGCTATTGGAATGCAGATTATACTAAGAACATGGCCATAACTCCTAAAATACAACTAATACACAAATAAATTCCTAAAGAAACATAAGCAAACTAAAAGGAAAAACAAAAAAACAAAAAAAAATAAAAAAAAAATCAAAAAAATAAAAAAACAAATCACCAGATTCTGGGCAGCGAACCGAAACTACGAGTTCGACGGAGACAATTCCACCTCTTCAACTCGAAAAGCCGCAAAACATTGAACTATTGAACCAAGATTTCATAAAGCTTTTAGGGTACTCTCTGATTACTGAAAAAGTCCTCCTTTTTCTTGTGTCTTTGAACAATGAAGAGAGGGGCTTATATAGGACAACTTTTAGTTCAAAATAGATGGGGGGAAGCGATTTGGGACTAATGCAAAAGTCCAAAATTGGTCTATTGAATGGTTTAAAGTAATTGATTAATAGGATGAATTCACGTAAATTAATTTAGCGAGCTTCTTAATCTTAACAAAAATAAAAATAATCAATTTAATCGTAAACTAGTTATTCAAAAATATAACCATGATTTAAACAAAAATAATTTAAAAGACTACTTACTAAATTTAAAACATTTTTGAGATGGTTTTTTGAATAATCATAAAATATACTAATTATATACATAATTATGTAAAATATATATATTATCTAAAAACTATTAGAAACGGCAAAACTATTCAAAATAACGCAAACTTTATATTTTTTCTTAAATTTATAAAACTAATTATTTTAAATTGTTTGAGAATTTAAGAAGCTCATGAATTAATTCCTACCGTAGAGGGTCAAAATTGGGTGTCAACAATGTCATCCTTTAATATGTATATTTTATAAAATTATAGGACTATATATGTGTGTTTGTGTAATGTGTGCCACGAGAAATTGTTTTATGATCAATTTAAAATTTAGTGGGTTCAATATTTAATTGATAATAGTTTTGTTTTTTAAACTTTTTTAAATGTTAGTCTTGTAAGGCTCATTTCAGCATGCGTCTTACGAGACTCATATCAGTGTGCACCTTACAAGACTCATTTCAGCATGCATCTTACAAGGCTCATGCCAGTGTGCGCCTCCAATCAACAATTTAACGTCACCTATCCTTCCATCCAAATATTGTCCTTTTGGTTTGTTCCTCAATTTTTGTTGTCCTTTCAAGAAAAAATTGCTCAATTCTTTTTCCTTTTTAGCTCCAAACTCTCTTATAAAGGGGAAGGAAAATCATCATCATAAATTAGAAACATAATGTTGTTAAATGGCTAAATAGATCCTTTAATAGTTTAATTTAACAAATACTTTTTATATAGATACTTAAATTGTAATTTGTTTTAATTCAATACCGCAGTACATTATGGAGTACTCTTTTAAGATTATAATTCTCGCTCAAATATTTGAAAATTTTCAAGCGCATGTTCATTGTATAGATAAGTTAATTTTTCGCCTATAATATAAATGAATTAGTTTTTAAAATATGTTATTTGCTTAAACTATATGGCATATGCATTAGTTTCAATAAATAATAAAAATTAATATGTATTCCAATTGATGTTGACATGTCTAATTAAAATAAGGAGACATATGTTATGTGATTAATTAACTTAATTATTTACATAATTGACGTTTGAGAATATACGCAAACATAATTTGAATCTAACTTCATAATGTATTTAATTAATAATGCTTTATTATGTGTTTAGATGCTCAACTAGAACAAGTCATATTCTAAATATTTAAATGATATTTACTAATAAATTAAAAAAAGCTATCAATGTATTCAGTCTTATTAAATCAATCAAAATGTTAATTTTTTCATCCCTCTACTATTTTAGAAGCTCCGATTAATTAACATTGTGACGAAAGCTAAGGACAATAGTGTGAAATTCGTTGTGTGTCCTTGAGGATTTAAATCATGTCACTGTATTTGAGGTATTTAGATCACTTTTTATCATAATAGAATAAATATACCTATTATTGGAATTTCCTTTAGAAAAATACCTATTCATGATTTTCTATTTCACACATCCCAACAAATACGTGTGGAAAATATTTTTTTAAGAAAATTATATTACTTATATTAGGCATGATAAGTGTACTCTTCAAATTAAATTCAAACTTTCAGTATGTATTGTAGTTGCGTGACGTGACGTCTAACCATTTACTATTACTAGTTTTGAATATGTGTGCGCACATGTAATTCATACTAATCATTAGTAAAAATAATTAAATTATAAATCACATGTAATTCATACTAATCATTAGTAAAAATAATTAAATTATAAATCTATTTTTTGACAAAATTATTATCTATAAATTATGAAGACTTGATCATTATATAGTTGGAATAAAACAAAATAATGTCATATCACTAAATTATTGAACAATTATAAAGGAGGTGATAGCTGTCGCATGCCTTTGATTTTGGATTGGATAGAAGGCGAGGTCAAAATTTGTGAAGATAGAATGTTCTTAGTGTTAGAAAATATATATACAAAGCGAAAGTATATCAAGATCTTTACTGCTTACATGAATAACAGATAATTAATATCATTTATGCTAGAATAAATATAATATGTTGGAACACATAAACATACGGAAATTTAATTCAAGAATTACCTCTTGAAGAGTGAGTGAATACCTTCAAGCGAATCCCCAAGATAGACAAACATTCAAGCGAATTTACAAGGTAGCTATGATCTTCTACATTGATCCTAAGTCACATTCGAACTTTCTCAATACTTGGGTAGGCAAGTATTCAATAGAAAACTAAAGTATCCAATAGAAAACTAATCATCTTTCTAGGGTTAGAAGAATCTCTAATTATAGAGAGTTCTTCCCGATCCAAAGAGGAAATAAAATCACTTTTTTTTCTTCTACTGAAAATTTACACGTTAGTTTTCTTATATAAGAAAAATCACGCCTATCCTTTTCCCTTTAGAAATAGGATTTTGAGTTTTAGTTAAATATGAGCACTATAGGGATCACATAATTAATTATCGAGGCTTTCTATTATGAAATAATTTCAAATAATTAATTTGAATTATTCTTACCATAATAAATTATAAATCATTCCACTAGACATTCGTAATTATACTCCTCTATTTCGTAATTTTCCATTAAACACTTATTTAATTCCCCATGTTAAGATTTCAGATACTAATCAATAAATTAAAGTTCTGACGAATTTAACTTAATGATTAATTTCCTTTAGAGCACTACTTGACTTATTTCATGTATCGAATTCATAAATTCACTTGCAAGATTTGACACGATAAAAACTTATAAGTTTCTCAAAAAGGCATATCAGTCTATCTCTATAACGAGACATGAATTTCATCAACTAACTTATTATTTCACCAACATATATTATTATCATCCAATTTACCAGGCATATTGACCCATCTCAGAATCTCACCTTTTAATAAATCAAAACGATAATTAATATATACAGATTATAATAGTTAAATTAGGATTAAGAATATAAGTACATTTAATAGTTTAGAGAATATGTTTTTGTCAGTCAGTCTAAAATAACTATCTCTACTCGTGTCCCGTTCAATATACAAAATGTACTAGCACAAGAAGTTGGAACTATACCATTCTCATAATCAAGATAAATTACAAATAATCTTGCGCTATAATCGTATCCGATGACATGTCCAATTTTCATCCTAAATTGTGAACCAAAACTTTATACTTATAAGAACCGATGATTTAATCCTCTATGCTACAATCTCTCTGCCCAAAAATAAAAGATAAGATATTTTCTAAAAAAAATAGTATTTTTATTCATTAATCATAAACTAAAATATTTTTTCAATAATGGTGAACGGGCAGGGTGTCATTCAAGTTTAACAGCCTACAACCACATCTAATGTCTGCAACAATAACAATAACATGTGCATGCAAAAACTTATCACCGCCCTACTTATCAGGGGCGGACCCATCCTATATCGTGAAGGTGCACGTACACTTGGTAATTTCCGAAAAAATTATATGTATATATATATATTTATTTTGAAAAATTGGTAGAAAGTAAGATATATTCAACAGTGCACCCATAAAAAACATAGAAGTTCTCTTGGGCAATTGGTAGAAGGTAGACTTACCACCCTCTAGACTAGGATTTGAATTCACTTAAGCCTATTTTTATTTAAATTTAGCTTAGACCTTATATTTGAGTTGTGTTTATGTTGATGCACCCAAAATCTTTAAATCTTGGGTTCGCCTCTGCTACTTATACAAACACTTTTGTCAAGATACACTTGCGTGTATCACATGTAATATAAGTAATACATAAAATAAGAAATTCCGTGGGGTCTGACACCATTTGCATTAATAATTCATAAAAATTAAATAAAAAATTAAAGAAGATAATAACTAAACAGACAATATCACAAGAAAGACGCAGATCCATCAGTTTAAACATTTGTCGAGATTTAAAAATAAACTAAAAACCTTGCTCACTTCATTATAGATCAAAGATAAGAGTAGCCTTATTGAGCCAAGGAGAAAAATGGAGTACGTGAACATTTTGTTAGGACTTTTATTCGTCTGTTTTTTGGTTCGTGAAGTTGTTATTTTTTCAGTTAGAAGAAGCAAACGAGTTGCACCAGGTCCATTTCCTCTGCCTATTATCGGTAATCTTCACTTGCTTGGTGATATACCACAAATATCACTTGCTCAACTCGCAAATAAATATGGCCCAATTATGAATCTCAAATTGGGGCAAATAAACACAGTCGTCATTTCGTCATCAGTGTTGGCTAAAGAAGTAATGCAGAAGCAAGATTTATCCTTTTCCAGTAGGTTTGCTCCAGACGCACTTTGTGCCTGCAATCACAATGATTTCTCGGTTGTATGGTTACCTGTCAACAACTCACAGTGGAGAACGCTTCGTAAGGCTATGAACTCTCACTTCTTTTCTGTCAACAAGCTTGATGCTAATAAGCATCTGAGGAAAAAAAAGATCCAGGAGTTGATTGATTACTGTCACAAAAGTAGCAAAGTTGGTGAAGCAGTAGATATCGGCAGAGCAGCTTTTAGAACTTCCTTAAATTTGTTGTTCAACACCATTTTCTCTAAAGATTTGACTGATCCATTCTCTGATTCTGATAAGGAGTTTAAGGAATTGGTGTGGAATATCATGGCTGAGGCTGGTAAACCTAATTTGGTGGATTATTTCCCCTTTTTAAAAAAGATTGATCCACAAGGTATAAGGCGACGCTTGACAAATCATTTTAGTAAGGTTCTTCAACTTATGAGTGGTTTGATTGATGAACGGCTAAAGGAAAAGGAAATGGGAAATTTCGAAAATGTTGATGTGTTAGATGCCCTTCTCAGCATTAGCCCTGATGAAATCGACAGGAATCATATCGAGCATCTCTATCTGGTTAATTATCTTTTATATTTAATAAATTTTCAACAAGTAGCAATGTGATGATTATATGATCTAACACTAGTAAATTTTGCAGGACTTGTTTGCAGCAGGGACGGATACGACATCAAATACATTGGAGTGGGCAATGGCAGAACTACTTAAGAATCCACATACTTTGAAGAAAGCACAAGAAGAACTTGCACAAGTAATTGGCAGAGGCAAACTAGTAGATGAAGCCGATGTTGCGCAGTTACCTTACTTGCAATGCATCGTGAAAGAAGCCTTACGTTTACACCCACCGGTTTCTTTATTAATTCCTCGCAAAGTGGAGGAAGATGTTGAGCTTTGTGGCTATACTGTTCCAAAAGGCTCGCAAGTTCTAGTGAACGTATGGGCAATTGGGCGCGACTCTGGTATATGGGAGAACCCTTTGGACTTTAAGCCAGAGAGGTTTTGGGAGTCAGAAATAGATGTTAGAGGTCGGAATTTTGAGTTGATTCCATTTGGTGCTGGTCGAAGAATTTGTCCTGGATTGCCTTTGGCTATCAGGATGATTCCAGTCGCTCTAGGTTTATTGATTAATACATTTAATTGGAAGCTACATGGTGGAATTGCACCTAAAGAACTGAACATGGAGGAAAAATTTGGCATCACATTGGCAAAAGCTCAACCTCTAGCTGTTCCAATTCCACTGTAGACTAAGTTAAGTGTTCAACTACTCGAGCAAGTTTGGCGTGTTGTTTAAATTGGGTTGTCAAAAGGCTACGTTATTGTATTTCTAGAATCTATATATGCTTGTGTATCTTTGCAAATAAGACCAACTCTTCGGGATGTAATAATTTCTTGGTGAAACCTATACTTTATTTATCCTTATTTATGTGACACATTTTAAATTTTGAGATTCAAACAAATGTATCTTTGAAAATAAATTTTTTATATATTTTAAAAATATTTTAAATTATCAATTATTGTGACTTAATGTATTTTTTAACATAGTTTTCAAATATATAAAATTTATATTAAAATTTTAGAAGATTATATGAACTAATTCTCGGTCAAATTTAAACTGTTTGACTCTCAAAAGACGAAATATGTCCGAGAAACTTGAGCAATCGCTCCTGATGAGCTAACTTTTGCGATTGAGTTCGCTTAATTTTCCCATAAATAAAATATCACACCGGTTAAAAACAATTATATTTGAAAAAAGAGATGTGAAAACTATTGTTTTAATTGTAAGTTATTCATAAATGATCATTACTATTTTAATCAAATTACATTATCTGATTATAAAGTTAGGGTCAACTACAAACTAATTGTTAGTTTGTTAGAGAGAAGAATCACATATCAACGACACATTATTCATTATTATAAAGATATTTTTTTATCATACTTGCTTGGCTGATGATTTTATAAATGAAATATTAAAAAAGCATGTTAAGCATATAAAAATGAAAAGAAAGACTTAAAAATGAAATATTTCTTATCATCATATACTTCATTTTTTTTGTAATATATTGGTTAATTTACAAATCAATATGATGAAGAGAAAAGATAATCTTGAGTGTAAATTTTCATGAAACTAAATATGAATTTATATAGACAAAATAGAGGAAATGAAAAGAAAGAATTGTAAATGAAATATTTCTGAGATTCATGTATAGTACAATTTTCATCAAGCGACTGATAGATTCCTTTGCGGACTATTTAAATATGCGATGGGGTATTGTAAGTGACAGAGTGATCTTGCTGCCATAATCCACTTAGATTCGGTCCTTTGTCGCTCCAATCCGTCCCTCCCCTTCCAATTCAATCATCGTTTGAGGCCCGCGCACAACGACGAGCATGTGCACACATCGGTGGGAGACATCGATCGAAGCCCGCACACAACGGCAAGTCCCTCCCAGTGGTGGACCTAAGATTTTTGTTCAGGGGTTCAAAAAATAAAAATATAAACGTATAAACAATTCTTTAGAAATGGGACCCTTGAATTCTGTTGGGTTTAAAACAACACTTTCAGCATATTTTTTAAAATTAAAAAAAAACTAAAAAAAAATTGATAACAGAACTGAAAATTACAACAACAAAAAAAATTTAAACTAAAAAAGAAAAAAAAAGAAAATTTTATCATGGAGAATTAAATAGTTGATGTGAAACTCAATTTCAAGGAGACTTACTACAACATCATCCGTTTTTCTTTTTCATAGAGGGGGTGATATATATATATATATATATATATATATATATATATATATATATATGAAATCCAAAAAATTTACCTTATATATATCGTATAATTTTTTTGCCGAGAGAGTTCAGGTGAACCCCCTGGATCCAACGTGGGTTCGCCCCTGCTCCCTCTGTCCCAACGACTTAGCAAACGACGTGCCCTTGGGGGCCTAGAGTCAATATGATGAAGAAGAAAAAGAAAACTTTTGAATGCGAATCTTCATAAAATTAAGTATGAATTTATATGGGCAAAATAGATGAATATTATAGAACATTGTAAACTTACAAATTAAAGTTTAAAGGTTATGGTCATAAAAATATGAGAGTTATAAATATTATTAAAAATATAAATTTATAGAGGTGTAAATAATGAGTAATTACTCCTTGTAAATATATTAAACAATAAAGAGAAAATACTTAAAATATTAAAACATATTATCATTCTATGATTAGAAGAAAGTAAAAAAAGTGAAAAGATAAATGCAAATTGGAGAAATTAGGAAGATAAGCGAACATATACTAGTTAATTACAACATAGCTATAATTTGAATTATTACTATTCACGAATAATTTCTAGCTGTAATTACGTGTGTATCTCTCCTCTCTTCCTCTCTCCACTCTTATACATATACAAATACAAATTATACATATACATATACAATTATATGACAGATATACAAATATTATTCGCCTCTCTGCCCTCTCTCACACGCCTCTCGTCTCCCTCTCCCAACATCGCTCGTCTCTCTCCTTTCTCTTACAATCGCGCTCACCAGATATACAAATACAAATGTATACCAATTATATATATAATCATCTGACAAATATACCTATACAATTCGACTGATGTATATATATAATTTGTCTCTCTCCACCTATGTCTTTTCTTGCTCGCCTCTCTTCTCTCTCTTCCAATCTCGCTCACCTTTCTCCTCCCTCTAACATGTAAGTACAAATTCTAATTAGCAAACTATAATTATAAAACATAACTAAATTTATTTTTGTGGCTATTTACAAAAATTTCTATAAAAATAATAATGCAGTAATCTTATCTAAGAGAAAGGAATTAATAGAAATTGGATAAATCTAGAGTACAAATGTAAAATATAACAACAAATATTAAACTGATTAACTATAAGAAGCTTTACTGGAAAAAAAAAACTTCAAAAGATCTATTTATATTTTAGTTTAGACCACTAATATATTTAAATAGTTCACACTACCGACTCAATAATTATTTGGTGTTTTAATGCATTTATTTTGGAAAACAAAACAGGTGGTCACATCATCCCATTAATAAGAAAAGATCGGAGTATTTATATATTTTATTTAATAATAAAAGGAGTAGACGGTACGACTTCCAACTTGTTTTGGGGCCTCCCTAACAAGTACATTACCCTATTGTTATTGACATTATTGTTCTAGATAGTAATTAAAAAATTAAAAAAAAAAGGCACAAGTTGAGCTTCAAATTAAATTCTTGATAAATTAAACGATAGAGTAGATTTAGATTAGGATTGTCTCGTCCATAAGGTTACTAAAGCATCTCTCAAAGATGTATATATATTGTTTTAAAAAATCTCATGAATTTGAAAATAACTTTTTAGAGAAAAACAATGTAATAATTTTTTACCTCCTTTAGTATAAGGGATCAATAATTAAGAAATTGAATAGTATTTAGTTAATCGTAACATCCTTTCTATGTGGCTATATATGTTGTTGCCTCATATATTTTTTGACCATTATCATGAAACAAAATTATTATTCTTATATTTACTTCTCTTATTCTCCTTTCACTATTTTTTTTCTTTCATAATTGAATATTCTAAAGCCTTTCAAACAATCAAATCTTCAACATTATGCAAAATTTATTATTTTGTGTTCATAAAAAGATCAAATTTATTTTGGTGTCTTCTTCAAATTTAAGCAGTAAAACTAATTAATCAACATTATATTAGTATCATTATATCGACCTATCAAATATAGCACAACATTTTTTTGATATAATTATATTATTTTTTCAAAATTTTGAGTCATACTATTCTAACCATTATTATATATTTTGCAGTAACGTTGACTATTGTTATAAAGATCTCTTTTTAAAGTTTGGCTTTAAGCTCCCAAACTCGTTGAGACGATCCTGATCTAGATAATATTCATGAAGCGACGGATTTGAAATAATATCTAATTTATTTTGATAAAAAAAATAATAATCTGGATGCAGGATAAAAAGTAGATTTATTTTAAAATTTGTATTCCTTCAAGTCAATATTACTATGTCAAAGTATAATTAATTAATGATAATAATGTAATTATCGTTAAAAATATAAGTAATTATCAGTGGCATTACACTTTAGCTATTCTTTTGCAAATACTTTTAAAACCTGTAGCGATTAAATTTAATGACAATCTGATAATATTAATAAAGACTTTAACATTTTTTGTTAATTTAAAATAAGTTATTTTTACGGTAGTATATAGAAGTAATTGGATTGACTGATTAGGTTAAAGAACTGGTGTATATATATGCACATCTGACAAATGCTATCACTAAATAATTATATATAGATTAATGTTAATTAATGTATGGCATGAAAGAGTATAACATGCAAATGTTATAATCTAAGCTTATTGTCACTAAACGTACATCAAACTATTTTAATAAGGCGTTGATTTCAAACAAATTGATGTCAATTATACAAAATCATCGATGATCATTTTCTCCATTGAAAATCATCACGCGCGAACTAATTTAATCTTCACACTCTTCTATATTTAATGTCAATATATATGAGGAAACACGAAATTTCTCCGTTCACTATTATTTGTAATAGTTTTTATTTTTAGAGTCATACTAAAAGAACTTTGACTAACATTTTAAGATGTATTTTTTTAGGGAAAATTACGCGGATAAGCAAACTTATACTATTTAATTACTCATCATAGCTATAGTTTGCTATAATTACCACTCGCGACTAACATTATATATTATTACGTGGGCTGACTTCGAGTTTGTATAATTAGTCATGTTTGTACATGTATAATTCGCCAGGATATACAAATAATATGTATAATATACAATTTTTTAGCCTATATACATATTTAATTCACCTCTCTCCCACTCTCTGCCCTCTCTCGCTTGCCTCTCTCCTCCCACTCTCTGCCCTCTCTCGCTCGCCTCTCTCCTCCCTCTCCAAATCTCGCTTGTCATTTATACAAATTTATATGTATAATATACAGTTATATATAATTATATACAGATACAATTCACCTTTCTCTCACTCTTTTCCCCCCTCTCTCTCCTCTCTCCTCTCTCTCTCAATCTCGCTCGCCTCTCTCATCTAAATAACATGTAGCTACAAATTGTAATTATCAAACTATAGCTATGGAGAGTAATTAATTATTTTTAAGTGGCTATATGTGAAAGTTTCCCTAAATAAAAATGGACGGAGGAAGTATTATTTTTATTTAGGAAAAATTACATATATTGGTATATTTTAATAAATAATTTCTGATTTTAGCAATACTATTTATTTATTACCATTTATAGCAATATTATATTAAATCTGCAATATGTATTAAAAGTGAATTATATATGCAATATATTTGAATTATATATGAATTATAATTGTTTTTTAAAATATATTAGGTTTGTTTGGTAAAAATTTGACACATTGTATTAAAAATGTATTAAAATGTATGATAAATGAATTATCTATCATTAAAATTTGTGTTATATGTGAATAAAAAATTGTTCTTTGTAATATGAATTAAACTTGTATTATAAATGAATTAAAAGTGATCAAGTGAAAAAGAAATATTATTGCTATAAATGGTAAAATATTTTTTTATTATAGTATATTTATGTAAGTTTCCCTTTTATTTATTGTAGAAAAGTTTAGCAGTGTTGTATTTGAATTAGAACTCTCTTTATATTGAACTCTGACACATAAGAGGTGCATGTCTTTATACTACTAGGAAGTTGAGCTTATTGAAATTTTGCATATATTTACTCAAAAATAACTTAATTATGCTTTATAGCTATCATTTGCTAATTACCAATCAGAGCTATATGTTAGAGAGGGGAGAGAGGAGAACAAGAGATGACAGAGAGTAGAGAGAGGTGAATTGTATATGTATATCTGTCAAATAATTATATATATATAACTTGTATATAAATGTATTTATATATATGGTGAGTTTGGGAGAGGGAGGAGAGAGGTGAGCGAGATTGTGAGAGGGAGGAGAGAGGAGTGCGAGAGAGTGAAGAGAGGTGAGCAAAAGAGGGCAGAGAATAGAGAGAGGCTAATTGTATTTGTATATATGTCATAAAATTACATATACACATACATATAGGGGTGGCAATTTGAGTCCATATTAAATTAAATGAATCACTCATATTTTCTTTCAATTTCTTAAATGGGTTAATATGGTCTTCAACTTATTTAAGCTCATACAAATATGGACAAAATAGGTTAACATAAAAATCCATATTCAGCCCATATACAGCCCATATAAGTGAGAAATAAAACAATTTTTTTTTAAGTTTTGAAAAACAAAAAAAATTAGGAGTCGGTTGATAAAAGGTGGGGGATGCCGGGGAGTCGGAGGGGGGTAAGGGGGTAATTTTTTTATTTTTTTTTGAAAAAACAATTTTTTTTTGTTTTTCAAACTTTTGTTTTTTAGGGGTAGGTTCGTGGAAGGTCGGGGAGGGAGGGGTAAATTTTTTTTTTTTGACAAAACAGATTTTTCTTGTTTTTCGAAAACAAAATTTTTTAGGGGTCGGGGGGGGGGGGGATGCCCGGGAGAGGGGGTAAATTTTTATTTTTTTTTTAAAAAAACAGATTTTTCTTGTTTTTCGAAAACAAAATTTTTTAGGGGTAGGTTGGTGGAAGGTCGGGAGAGGGGGTAAATTTTTATTTTTTTTTTTTTGAAAAAACAGTTTTTTTTTTGTTTTTGAAAACAAAATTTTTTAGGGGTAGGTTGGGGGGGGGGAGATGCCCGGGAGAGGGGGTAATTTTTTTATTTTTTTTAAAAAAAGTATATTTTTCTTGTTTTTCGAAAACAAAATTTTTTTAGGGGTAGGTTGGTGGAAGGTCGGCGGGGGTGCCTGTAGGGAGGGGTAATTTTTTTTTTTTGAAAAACAAATTTATTTAAATGGGCTAGAACCACTTTGCCCAAACCATATTTGACCATATTATATTTGGATAGATTGTATTCCAAACCATTTTTTCTCAATCCATATTCAACCTATCTAAATCCAATCCAACCCAATCCAACCATTTGCCACCCCTACATACATACATACATATATGTGTATGTATGTATGTATGTATGTTTATATGTATATATATATATATGTATATATATATATATATATATATATATATACGTATATATGTATATACATATATACATATATACATATATATATATATATATACATATATATATATATATATATATATATATGACGTAATTATAGCTGAAATTAAGTTGTGAACGGTAAGTAATTCAACTATTTGTTTATCCACGTAATCCCTGTCATTATTATGCAGTGGTATGTATCACAGTCACTTCTATACACATTATCACTTACAAATTTGGATACTTGTTGCATACTATTACATAATACCGTTTGAATTCATCTTTAGGTAATGACAAAAAAATCTCATTTTGTGTAACGATTAATTTGATAAGATTATATTATTGCCTTAATCATATCTTGTCATTTTATTTTTACTTATTATAAAATTATTTTATTTTATTTATGTAACGATCGATTTGGTGAGATCGTACGTTAATTATTTTGTCATTTTCTCTTTAGTTATCATGTACTAATTATTTTACTTTTTATCATATCTTTTTATAGTAGCTCTATTTCCTACCTAAATTTCTTATAGATTTCCATTCAAATTGTTGATGTGTGACATCATGTAACTATATGAGAACGACACTACACCAAAAATGATCTTTAGAATCAATAAATTAACGGCAATACCTTAGTTGCCGTTAAATATGTCTTATTACATTCATTTGACACTCTTTGTAAATATTCCTAATTAGTAAATTCAAACAGAGTTTAAGTACTACACGCTAGCTTGCAATGTAAAAGAAATTCTTACATATCCATATAGAGACATACATATTTTAAAATGAGATCAAAAACATTTTGTGATGTCAAATAATGAGTGAAGATCTAAAAGATAATAATAGGTAATTCTCTTGTTATTTATAGATGATAATACTATACTTACCTCTCTTATTTTGATTTTTCTTTTGTAACATTTTGTTTCTACCTATTTTATTAGTACAAGTAATGAAACAATTTTGTAAAACTATCCCTTTCTATATTAAACACTTGGAATTAATAACTTATTTAGAAAATTCCAAGGGCAAGTTTTACAACTACATTTACTCAATATAACAAAAATATTAGAGAGAGACTCGTTCAAAATGAGAATAAACAACAACAAATTTAGTAGTATAATTTATAAATGAAGTGTGAAAAGATAATATGTACTCGACTTTGCTTTTACCTTACGAAAAATAGTGAACATATTTACAAGTGATTAAGAAAATAACAAAATGACCGTGGTAGGTACTAAAGAGCAATTGTCATACATAACTAATACGCACATTGATTTCTTTTTAAATTTTAAATTTTGATTTATTTTTTTATATTTTATTATTAAAAAAAATAAAGTCACATTTGTTAGTTACTTTAGATTTATTTTGTTGGAATTGTATAAATTTACTTCAGGCTTATTTTACTTGATTTTTTATAAAAAAAAAAATTCTTTACATTTATAAATATTTGCAATATATGAGGTTCTCATCACTTATATCGTTGTTATTATTTATTTTGCAGCAAAGAAACTTTGTTATTAATTGTAATTTGATGAATTATAGTAGCTACTTATTGCATTGTTTAATAGTTTTTATCATGATAATGTATTATGATATTCGGATAACATATTATGTAGTTCAATATAATAGAGATAATTTGTATCAAACTTAATTCATTTGTATATAAAATAAAATTAAGATTTGTGATAATTAATGATAATGAATGTGACTAATGAAGGTCTTATAACTTGGGATTAGCAAGTATGTTTCGTATGATTGGATATATATATAACTGTTTATGAGTACTAAATTATGTTTCTTGTTTTTTTTTTTTTAACAGCGAAATATATTTTGAAAACTATGGTGAAATAAATGTTGAAACTTCAATTATACCTCACACAGATCTAATTTTTTTTTTCAAAAAAGAAAATTGAAAATTTATGATCAATGCTAGTTATTAGTTTACATAAATTTTCAACAAATACATTCTTTAATAGTTGGTCAAACAACTCTTTCCATCAAATCACATATAAAAAATATTAAAATATTTTATAATCTTGTGAGGAGAGTTTATTACAAAACTAAATAAGGTTAAAATATGATAGTGCACATGCTAATAATGTATTAAATTAAGTCCAATTAACAATATACTAATTATTTTTACCACCGCATATTGGTGAGATTTGTGGGGTTATATTGAAGATTTGGCCGCCAGACATCATCCCAAAAGTTTATATATGTGTTTAAATTTTGATAAATGATTGAATTATAATATATTCAGTATTAAAATCACATTTAAATTATTTTTTTTTGGAGATTTTATATCTAAATTATTGGTAACGTGAGTATTCATAAATTTAAAAAACACACCTCAAATAATATGTAATGGTGTGTGCATTACACTATTTATTTATTAAAAAAACCATAATTGCCTCATGGAAAAAAAATACTACCATGACAAAAAGTTCAGAATCTAAAAAATATAGTGTCAAAAATACACTTAAATTATCTAGATTTTTTTGATATTTCACATATAAAATATTGGAAGAGTGGAAAACACACCTAAAATTATCAGTCGTAAATTTAAAAACACACCTAAAGCAATATATGATAATGTGTGTATTGCACTCTTTTCAAATAAAAAATTATATATCCCATTAAAATGTCACATGAAATTAAAAAACAATTCATGGTGGGGGTAGGAATATTGGTTGTTGTTGTTCATTTACAAGAAGGAATTTGAGAAGCTATCATGGAGTTAGTTGGAGAGAAAATGAGGAAAAAATTCTTGTCGATCTTTTTATTGAAGCTTTTAGATGCAATTTTGATTAACTTCCTTTATTTTTTTTTCTTTATACTTGGTACTATTATTGTAATACAAAGTATTGTTTAAATTGATATTTCTTAATTTATAATAATTAAATAAAACTACTATTTTATTCTATTTTATTTTCAGTATTAAACATTTTTGAATTAAAATTAGTTATGTCTTCTTTTTTAAATAAGGTGTCACTTCATATATATATATAAAGCAGCAATCTCAGGATGTTTTTGAAAGAAAAAATTTCTTTGTTCCATTTTCATTTAATTAAGAACGACTTTTATAAAATTATGGAACCTATATTTGTTACGGCCTTTAAATTTAAGGTTATATTTTTTAATTATAGCTTTATTACTTTTACGTTAGTGATATTTGTATAAATTTTATAACTAATTTAAATAAAAAATCAGTAGTCGGTGGAAAAGAATTTTTAATTTCAATGAGCCTCTTTATATTAGGCTTTTAGAGAAAAAAAATGAGATGATTATCGTCAAACAAATATATAAAATTTATTTTAGAACAAATTTAAAATCATTAGATCAAACACAATTCAAAATTTATCAGCATTAACAATATTTATCAAGTTTAACTTTTGGATTAAGAAATTATTTATCAAATATTTATTTTACATTAAATAATTTAATTTACTATTACACAAATATATATATAGTTAATATTAGATTAAAAAAATTAAAAGTATTTAATTAACACTATTTAAAAAATAAATTTATAAATAAATTTTGCACTCATGCAGAACACGATTTTCCCTCACTCACTAGTCAGTAGTATAAAAAAAAAGATACAAGAATAAAATAATCAAAAATATAATTTATAATTTCTTTGGAGTGTAAATTTCTATGGAGCCAGTTAGACCAAATTGTTTTAAAAAGGATAAATTTTCCTATATATTATATTTTATGTTCTATTATATAATAAGAGGCTACAATAACAATTTAGGATGGTTCTGCTTGCTTTGCCCAGTTGGTTGTAGTATGACACTTCATGCCTTAGGTCACAAGATTGAACTTAGAAAATGTCACTTTTAAATTTCTATTTTTAATTTAGTCAATTACTTAATTTTAGGCTTTTAAGTTTTTTGGTGGGACCAATTCAATTCTCTTTCTTTTTCTTATTTTTTATGTTAATAAGAGGCTACAACAGCTTAGGGTTGTTATGCTTGCTTTGCCCAACTTATTGTAATATGATATTTCATGTCTAAGGTTTCAAGATTGAATCTAAATAATGTCATTTTTAAATTTTTATTTTTAATTCAGTCAATTACTCAGTTTTAGGCTTTTAGCTTTTCAGTGGGATCGATTCAATTCTCTTTTATATATATATATATTTCCATTTATTAAAATGTATGTTTCATCATTTATCTCCGTCAACTGTTTGCTTGCTTATTCACATTTTCATTTATGACCCACTTTAATTCTTGTCATTGAATATACAAAGTTAAGTGGGGATCCAAGTAGGTATTCTACATTCATCCTCTAATGGGTCCATTTCAGTTGACAGTTCTACAATCAATTCTACGTTTTATCGTATATTTTCTCTGCTCATATTTAGTTGTTATGATTTCTGTTTTAATTCAAAATATAGAAACTTCAATTAACAGTTTATGATATATTTTTTATCATATTGATATGAAAAACAATTCATATTGTATAATACTCTTGCCCTAGACCCCCATTTTCTATTCTACCCTCATTCCTCTATGATTCCTATTCAGTTAATTCGAACTTGAGCCCGAATGTTGAATTCACTTTTTGTATTCTTTCTCTTTCCTCCCTTATTCTAAAAAGGGAAAAAAGAGAAAAGAGGAGGAGATGAATTCATCACCAATATTTGATTGGATTTCTTATTTTCTTCATTTCTTCCCATGACAATAACTAGAAGGAAAAAAAAGGGGAATGTCAACGCATCCGGCCAAAAATGATTAATCTCTATCAATAGTCCTGCTAAAGCCCCGAGCCATAGCGTACTTAGTACTGGTGCCACAGAGAGATATGTTTTTAGATCTCGCATTGGAAAACCACCTTCTTTTGTATTATTTGTTGGAATAGATAATACATATATGATTAGATGCATATGTATTAAGGGTTGCTTAGAGTTGGACACAGAATTTCTAATTCAAATTGAAATTTACAATAATTCGGGAAATAAGATTTTCCTTTTTTGTGTATTTTTCGTATAGTTTTTGAATATCTAAAGTTTTTGTTCAAAATATCGAAATAATGTAATCTAATTTAGCTTTAAAAATTAGTCAAATTGACTTCCGAAAAGCACAACATGACAACTAAAGGTGAATGAACAGAGTAGTAATTAGTACAATTACCGACTTCAATTAGTACATCTGATCCTAAATTCTTCAGATATCATTCTTGTGAATGTCAATCTTTATTTGCTAACAAATATTTAGTTGTCTCTCCAAATTCTATTGTGCCTCATTTGACTAAAAAAGTAACATATATTATTTGAAAATGACATAAAAATTACTAAAAAAATCACAAAAATTATCAACTTAAAATATTTAGGAGACACATAAAAAAATTGGTTGAACTCTCGAACATAGAAAGTAAAATATGTTATTAAAAACTCAAATAAAAAGTATTACAAATTGAAATAATTGATAGCTTAAAATATCCACACGACAAAAATAAATAAATATTTGTACTGCTTTTATCACATAAATTAGGATTGGAATGATCTTAAAATTTTAATTTTTGTTATACATTATAAAATAGTCGAAAAATTGAAATGCAATAATTTTGTAAAAATAACCAACTAAGCCGTCCTAGCCCTAATATTACCTGCAGCTTTGCTCTGTTTATTTATACTTAAATTTTAAAAATTATTTCATTTCTATCCTTAATTTCATCGCTATATTTATTTGTCATTTAATAATAATATAACTTTACTTTTATCCATATTGGATCCGGATTTGTTTACTAAGTATCTGTTGCCAAAAAAAATGAAGAATGTGCTGACATATTAAGTTCATCTGATGAACTCACCTAATTGGGAATATGAGATATTCAAATGATTGATTTATGCATTCTTCATTTCGTCATTGATCAAGATTGTGCCACGTTTATTTGATCAAGTGAATCTTAGTGTGCCAAATGTATGAGCTGATCAAAGAAGGATAATTGTAGGAAAATGACACGTGTAAAATAATTACAATCTGTATGTATTTTCTTTTGTAGTTTGTTATTTTAGATGCCCTTTTGGGCCCATTTAGATGCACAATAGGTTAGCTAGAATTTCATTCTGCTTGTATATATACGTGGGTACAGAGCAAGAGAAATACACAGAGAAAATTTTGGCAATTCTTTTTTTATTCTTTTATGGTATCAGAGCAACAGATCTGAGGAAACGATCTTTGCAATTCTTCTTTTCTTTCTCTTAAATTTTATCCAGTAAATGATGGGTACTGAAGCTGTTAAATCCATTTATGAGAATGTTGCCACTCAGATTGATAACTATCATCCATGCTTCCTGAATCACTCTGATTCACCTGGAATGAACTGAACCAGCTTTAACTTTGATGGTTCAAATTATGGAAATTGGAAAAGAGGGGTTCTTATTGCGTTGTCGGCCAATAACAAAGTGGATTTCATTAAGGGAACTGCAAAATACCAGAAAAAGATCCAACTCTGCTTGTTCAATGGACGAGATGTAATGACATGGTCAATTCCTGGTTGCTTAACTCCCTGAGCAAGGAAATTGCAGAGAGTGTTTTGTACTCTCAAACTGCAGAAGAATTGTGGAATGAATTGGAAGAGAGATATGGGCAAGCTGATGGTGCTAAGATGTTTCAGATCCAAAGGGAGCTCAACAATATTCACCCAGGAGCGAATAATGTTGCTGTTTATTTTACGAAACTGAAGAAGATATGGGATCAGCTGAAGGAATTGAACACTTTCATGATTTGCAATTGTGATTGCACATATGATGCTAAGGGTCACAATCAGAAGATGCTTGATGATCAAAAACTCATCCAATTTCTGATGGGTTTGAATGAGGCTTAAACGGGGATAAGAGGAAACATTCTGATGATGAAACCTATGCCTACTGTTTCTCAAGCATACTCTATCGTACTTCATGAGAAAAGCCAAAGAGAGGTACACACTAGAACTCAATTTCTATTGACTCTTCTGCTTTTACTGCAAAGGGAGGGGATCCTCCGAGAAACTATCCTACAAACAAGGGAGGAAATCAGTATAATGGAAATAAGAGGGACTATGTTTATTGTCAATACTGCAAAAAAAAGAGGACACCTCAAGGAACAATGCTACAAACTAGTGGGTTATCCCGAGCATTTCAAGTTCAACAATAACAGGCCAAAAAAAGGACCATATTTGCCTCAGCAGGCTAATGCACTACACACTGAAGAGTCCAACAAGATAGGCAATGGGGGAAATCAATTTTCAGGTATCCAAGGTTTTACCAAGGAACAATCTGAACAGCTGATGCTTATGTTCCAATCTGCAAAGGAAGGAAGTCCAACTGTTTTAAACTCGACAACAAGTGCTAGTGCCAACCTGGCTGGTAACCCCATTGCATTACATGTTTACACATCTTTTTTTTCTTCTATACATTGTAACTCTTAGATCATCGATACTGGTGCAACACAACACATGACTTTTGATAAATCAATCCTACACAACATTAAGAAATTTTCACAACCTGTCCTAGTAAATTTGCCTAATTCACATAAGGTTGAAGTAAACTATGCATACAACATATTTATTTCACATGATTTTGAACTTCATAATGTTTTATATATCCCTGCATTCAAACACAATCTTCTTTCAGTTAGCCAATTATGCTTACATGATAATATTATTCTATTTTTTACTAAGACTGGATGTTTTCTACAGGACCCTTTGTTGAAGAGGGTTCAACTTTTTGGTGAAGCACAGTCAGGACTATACATGATGAAGGATGACATTTTGCAGCCAACAAATTCTAATTCCAAGGCACTTGAGCCAGTTCTTAATTTTGTTTCTAGTTTTTCTAAGTCTTGTAGTTTTGAGTCTGTTTCAAATTCCGAGTCTAAGTCTTTGTATTTGAATCCAAGTTGCAATGAAGTCATGAATGACATTCCTACTGTTTCTAATTTGAGTTCTTTGGCACAACTTTGGCACTATAGATTGGGGCATTTGCCTTTTGATTCAATGAAACATATTTCCATTTTGCCTAAACTCACTGGTAAAGGGGACCCTCCTTGTGTAATCTGTCCAATGGCAAGACAAGTCAAACCAATTTTTCCAATTAGTAAAATTAAATCTAAAAGATGTTTCGAACTCTTGCCTATCGACACTTGGGGGCCTTACAAAGTTCCAACCTACAAAGGAGAGAAATATTTTCTTACAATTGTTGACGACTTTTCTAGATGTACTTGGACATATCTCCACTCACTAAATCAAATGCTTTTCCAACTTTGAAATCCTTCATTTCATTCATAGAGAGACAATTCTCCACAATAATCAAAGTGATTAGATCAGATAATGCCTATGAATTGGGTTCAGGAAATAGTCCTAAGGAGTTTTTTTACATCTCGTGGGATTCTACATCAAACTACTTGTGTCGCTACTACACAACAAAACGGTGTTGTAGAGCGAAAGCTTAGACATCTTCTTGAGATTAGCAGGGCATTACTCTTCCAGGGCATTACTCTTCCAGTCCAAACTACCTAAAAAATTTTGGGGGAATTGTTTACTTACTGCTACTTATCTTATAAATCGGTTTTCCTCGAAAATTTTACACCACAAATCTCTCTTTCAGATTTTATTTGGCATACCACCTGATTATACCCATCTCAGGTCCTTTGGTTGTTTATGTTTTATTTCTACTTTGGCTAGAGGAAGGGATATACTGGATGCTAGGGCTTTTCCTGGATATTTTTTGGGATATCTATTTGGACAGAAGGGTTATAAGGTCTTAAATTTACTCACTCATCAGAATCACATTTCGAGGGATGTCAAATTTATTGAACACATTTTTCCGTTTGCTTCCCCATTACCTGTCCTCCTTTATTTCCAGTACCTCCTCTCGATTCTGCTGAGCCTAGTGTTGTTTCTCATTCTTCTCCTACACATCCTGCCCCCGTATCCCCCTCTATTTTCCCTTCGATATCTTTTTCATATCCTCCTCTTTCTTCTATCTCTTCTAGTTCACCAGAATTTTCTCCTAGCTCCCCTACTTTATTTCCCCGAAGTTCTTGTCCAGATACCATCGAACCATTATCACCCTCTCCATCTACTCTTGTTACTCCTGCAGGTGAAGTGTCATCCTCAGCACCAGCTCCTGACTTGCGCAGATCTCAAAGGGATCACAACCAACCTAAGTATCTTTCTGATTATTTTTGTCATACTGCATTTTCGGTTATGTCTCCTAATCCCCATGTTTCTCTTTTTTTATTCTTCTTCTTTTTCTGCTTTAACTACTTCCAATCAACAATTGGTTACTTCTGTTTGTCAAATTCAAGAACCTGTTTCTTATCTTCAAGCCGCAATGCATCCTGGTTGGCAGTCTACTATGAATGCTGAGTTTAAAACACTTGATTCCAACAAAACTTGGGACATCGTACCTCTGCCCCCTGGTAAATTTGCATTGCTCTGCTAATGGGTATACAAAGTTAAGCTCAAGTCCGATGGTACACTTGAACGTTTAAAGGCACGTTTGGTTATAAGAGGTGATATTCAACGTGAGGGCATTGATTATACGAAAACCTTTTCTCCGGTTGTAAAAATGACTACTATCCGTTGTTTATTAGCCATTGCTATCAAGAAAGGTTGGAAATTGTATCAGTTGGATGTTAATAATGCATTTCTCCATGGTGACTTGGATGAAGAAGTATACATGCGTTTGCCTCTTGGACTTTCTGCTTCATCTCCATCTCATGTTTGTCGGCTTCGTAAATCTTTGTATGGCCTTAAACAGGCCTCCCGTCAGTGGTATGCTCGTCTATCCTCTGCTCTTGGCACAAGAGGTTTTAGTTGTTCACTCAATGACTACTCTCTTTTTTACAAGTTCACTGGATCTCTTGTCATCATCATCGCAGTTTATGTCGATGATATCTTGATCACTGGAAACCACTTGTCTGAGATTGCTGCTATGAAATGTTTTCTTAATTCAGAATTTCATATTAAGGATTCGGGAGAAGCCTATTTCTTTTTAGGGATGGAATTGCTTCATGAATCAGGTGGTTTGGTTGTCACCCAACGCAAATATGCTCTAGAACTCTTATCTGATTATGATTGTCTTTAATCTCGTTCTGTGTCCACCCCTTTGGATCCTATTGTCAAATTGACCGCTGATTGTGGCTCTCTTCTATCTGATCCGACCATTTATTGTCGTCTCATCGGAAAGCTCAATTTTTTAACAAATACTCGTCCAGATCTATCCTTTACTGTCCAGTCTCTCAGTCAGTACATGCATTCTCCTTGTGAAGGTCATTATCAAGCTGCTCTTCGCACTTTACGCTATATTTGCAGGGACCCTGGTTTAGGGATTTTCATCTCTCCGTCTCCTTCATTTCAAATCTTGGATTTTTGTGATTCCGACTGGGCTTCTTGCTCAGATTTGCGTCGCTCAGTCAGTGTTTTTTTTGTTAGTCTTAGTGATAGCCCTATTTCCTAGAAATCTAAAAAGCAGTCGGTCGTCTCTCTTTCTTCTGCTGAGGCCGAGTATCGCTCCATGCGTCGGTTAGTCGCAGAAATTACTTGGATGGTCCGTCTTCTTCATGATCTCTCTATTGCACCATCTCTGCCCATTCCTCTACATTGTGACAACCAAGCTGCCATTCACATAGCAAAAAATCCAGTCTTTCATGACAGAACAAAACACATCGAGCTTGATTGTCACTTCGTCCGCAAAAAACTGTTGGATGGTTTGATTTCTCTGTCCTTTGTGCCTTCTTCATCACAACTTGCTGATCTCTTTACTAAAGCTCTTGCTGGACCTCTTCATAAGACTATTTTGCACAAGTTGGGAGTTCGATCTCCGGTCTCCCACTTGAGGGAGGTTGTTGCCGGAAAAAATGGAGAATGTGCTGACATATTAAGTTCATCTGATGAACTCACCTAATTGGGAATATGAGATATTCAAATGATTGATTTCTGCATTCTTCATTTCGTCATTGATCAAGATTGTGCCACGTTTATTTGATCAAGTGAATCTTAGTGCGCCAAATTTGTGAGCTGATCAAAGAAGGATAATTGTAGGAAAATGACACGTGTAAAATAATTACAGTCTGTATATATTTTCTTTTGTAGTTTGTTAGAGTTGTTATTTTAGATGCCCTTTTGGGCCCATTTAGATGCACAATAGGTTAGCTAGAATTCATTCTGCTTGTATATATATGTGGGTACAGAGCAAGAGAAATACACAGAGAAAATTTTGGCAATTCTTTCTTTATTCTTTCAGTATACATCATAAGAACCTTCGTAGTTTGATATTTTTACTCACCATTTTACAAACCTCTTAAATTAATTAAATAATATTTTAAATTCTTTTCTTACTTGTCATTGATCTATGTGGCATTTTTGTCTCATGTGCGTGTGTTACAATTTTTTTTTGGCCCGCAAGGCCTATGAAAAGTAAATTTTGATCACTTTTGACCTCTATAACACGCATCTCCTTCCATAATTAATCAATTTTTGCCTCTCATTCGACTTCTCTTTCCAAATTTATTTTGTTTCTCCCATTAATTATTTTAAGGTCCTTTTACTTGTGTAAATCTTTTATTATCAGTCAATTTTGTTCAATTTTTTTTTTAATTTTATTTTTGTTGCTTAATCATTTGTTCTGTTATATTATCTGCCCATATAAACTTTTCTTCAATAATCACTTCCACAAGAATTTCATCAAATACCAAGAAAAAATATTTATTTTTTTACAATTTCATCAAACTCACGTAAGAAAAAAAAAAGAATATTTCTTCACTTTCATAAACCCCTAAAAAGAAGAAAAGAAAAATAACAAATCTTCTCCATTTTCATTGAATATCAAAAAAGATTTCAACTTTCTCCAATTTCATCACACCTCAAAAAAGTATCTTTATTCGATTCAATCACAACACCCAAAAAAAGAAGAAGCAAAATCCCAGAAAATCACATGATAATTATTATAATATTTATAAATCCTAAAATTCAATATACACTAAAATAACAAACCAAAAAACAGTGAACAAAACAGAAATTAACAAACTTACAAAAACGAGACTAAAAATTGCACTCAAACACCTTCAACAATCGACAATATCATAGGGTGAGGAAAACATGTGTATCTATTCCAACAAAGATAAAATAAAATATGAGGTTTTAGACTTTTACCGTATAAATTTCTAGGTAACAATTTTTAATAACATGTAAATGAACATGTACTTGGTTGTAATCACACAATACTTAGCTGTTAAAAATGATTTAAAATATTGTATTTATAAAGATCCAACAGACAAACAAAATCAAGTAAAAAATCTCCACGTCATCAACCTGATTTTGTTCAATCCATACTTGTACAATTTTATGTGTCTCTCTCTACATCCCTAAAACTTGACTATTCTATCAAAAAAACACATTGATCAAATAAGATTTTACATATGAGATTTAAACTATTGGTTACATTTAAAATTCTGACCGACCAGTAGTTGCAATAAATTTCCCATACTCTAATCAGTACCGAAATAAGAATTTTCATTAAGAGGAATCAATATCTTAAAAAATAGATGGTAGTAGACCTATCTTGGTTCAAGGGGTATCGTGTAAATAGTGGTTAAATTTTAGTTTTATAAATATAAATTTATAAATTGACACGTGGCCTCTTGAAACAAGTTGAAAGCTTAGTCTATTGGTTAGGGGCTTACAAATACTAGACATACGAAGTAGTCATAGGAATTCGACATTTATTATATATATCTAAAAAATTATTTTAACCATATATAAATAATATAATTTTTCACCGAAAAAGATTCAAATAAACCTTAACAATAAGATGGCTCCACCACTGGCTATAATGTCACGAAACCTCTATAATCTATATAACCCACCTCATAGTTCTAAAGACTAAACCTAAGAAAAGAAAAATCACAAGGCCTAAAAAATGGAAGCTAACAAGAAACAAGGAAAACGTTTTGTTTTAGTACATGGTGCAGGCCATGGAGCTTGGTGTTGGTACAAGCTAAAACCATTGCTAGAGGATGCAGGCCACAAGGTCAGTGCCCTTGACTTAGCAGCCTCTGGCATTGATTTGAGGAAACTAGAGCAACTTCACACACTTCATGATTACACTTTGCCATTGTTGGAATTGATGGAATCTCTTCCACAAGAGGAGAAAGTCATATTAGTAGGGCATAGTCTTGGTGGTATGAATTTGGGACTTGCTATGGAAAAATACCCAAAAAAGATCTATGCTGCTCTTTTCTTGGCTGCTTTCATGCCCGATTCTATTCACATCTCCTCCTATGTTATGGATCAGGTGAGAATAATATATTACTAATTTCTTCTGTTTAGAAAAGAAAGAGCTAGTTAGATTATTTTTTTATATATGATATTCAGTAAAAATTAATAAAATGAGCTTTAAGTTATGACGAACTTGCAGTTTAGATCTGCTAGTTATATTAGGTAAGCACATAAATAGTTTTAGTTAGGTGAAAGATACAGGTTTACTACAGTTCAATCAATAAATATAGTTGATAGAAATGACAAAAATAATTGAAGTAACCGAAATAGCGTCATTTCAGTTTTTATATATCAGGAAATTACCAATCGATGTGATGTGCTGAGTACATTATTTTTTTGGCGTTTCTCCAGCTATACCTGTCAATTAATAATTTGTTTTTGCCTTGTTCAGATTTAGTATGTTGATATTAATATATGAGTACTTTATCACAAAAATCATGGATGATTATTTGACTTATAAATCCAATTTTTGAAGTACAATGAACGGACACCAGCAGAGAATTGGTTAGATACTCAATTTTTACCATATGGTACCCCTGAAGAGCCACTCACATCCATGACTTTTGGTCCCAAATTTTTGGCTTACAAGCTCTACCAGTTAAGCCCTCCTGAGGTAATCTGTACTCTTTTTATCATATACCTTATTGAAAAATCATTAATTTTTTTTATTTTTTTTTTTTGGAAAATGTACAAGTATTCTCCTAGGCTATGATCGAAATTTTTAAGACAAACCTTAGCTAAATTAAGGTCATGTTACTCCCGTGAACTTACTTTTTTGTAACTTTTATACACCTTTTGTTTTATGTGATATACTCCGTGACTCCATGCAATTGAGGCGCGTGAGAGATATTTGAATGCCTCGTAAGCCAAAAAAGGTGCACAAAATTAAAAAAAAAATAAGTTCAGGAGGTAATAGGATCTTAATTTAGTTAAGGTGTGTCTCTGAAATTTCGATCATTACTCTAGGAAATAATTTTTCATTTTTTTTTCCGTTTTGAAACAGAAGCGATCTTACGTTTAAATGATAATGTGATAGGATGTTGCATTAGGATTATCATTAGTGAGAACAAGTTCTCTGTTTCTGGAAGATTTGTCAAAGGCCAAGTATTTCACAGATGAAGGATATGGATCTGTGAAGAGAGTTTATGTAGTGTGTACAGAGGATAAAGGCATATCAAAAGAATTTCAACAATGGCAAATTGATAATATTGGTGTTACTGAAGCAAAGGAAATTAAAGGTGCTGATCATATGGCAATGTTATGTATGCCCAAAAAACTTTGTGACACTCTCATGGAGATTGCAGATAAATACAATTGATCCATCTCATGTTGTTCCACGTTAAATAGTTGATTTGAATAAATACTACTTGTTGCTTTCATCGCGAAAAATTACACTGTATATGATTGTGGTGTGTTTATTCTATGTATTGATGATCTAAGAGTGTGGTGAGATAATAAAACTGTATCAGTTCTTGTAATGACAATTTTTGTGTCTAATTTACACTAATTGATGCTGAAATGTGAGCAGTTAAAATTTTACTGAAATGATAGAGAGAGCCGAAAGCACAAGACTTCAAATCATATTCAATACTTACATCTTCTCCTAGAAGGTCATGGATTTGAACAAATCCATTAACTTTTTCGTAGATCCTATATTTGTATTAGAAAATTAAATATATACATGTGAATCCTCAAAAATATTAATTTAGAACCGTCAAACTCATAATCTTGACTTCGCCTTACAAGTCCTTTTCTTTATATGAATGAAAGGTTAGGTATTTATAGCTGAGAGCTGCTAAACAGCCAGAAAAATATGGCCAGAATTTGGCCAGAAACGTACAAAGACTATGCTAACCTTTTAGTTTAAAATAAAGAAAAAATATATTAAAGTGTTTGTCATTTCCTAAAATTACAATTTAATTAGAAAACTGATTCATAGGTTTAGAATATGAAGAGTCCCATTGGGACAATATTTTCCTTTAATTGGAGCAGCCAAATCTATTCCCAAAACTTTTTTCTCCTAAATTAAATATGGAAAAAGAAATTGATTTAATGGAACTTCATTCCTGCTCCATGATTAAGTTACGCATTTTCTTTTCTGAATCAAATTAAATTCCTATAAGTTAGGCATTTCCTTTTCTAGATAAGGTCAGTTTTTATTTTTTTTTAATAAATCAAATTATTTATGTAAATAATTTATACATTAAATTAAACTATATGTTTAAATTATTTTTTCAATATAATTTGTAAAATATTGTACAACGATAACTCAAAATACATTAGACCTGATGAATATATGTACTGGAGTATCTAACTAAAATAACCAATATATAATGATCACTATAATTTAACAATGAATAAAAAATTTCCTTCGAATAGTAGCTCAAAGTGTAGGAATTGAAAAGTGAAGTAATGTGGGTATACATCGAATTTATATTGGGTGAGTCGATCAAAAAAATACTACTAAGATCTTAATTTTGGTATTCAAATTTATATGGTAAAGAAATATATATTTAAAATTTTATTTATTTGTCATGAGGCCCATATTTACATGGCATATAAAATAATTTATTTTGTCATATCAAATTTATTTTAATTTTAAGTGATTTTTAAAGCTAAATTTTTTTTAAATTAAGTGATTTTATTGATATAAAATAAATTTCAATGATTTTGTTAGATAATTTCTCATAAGATATTAACTCGTATTAAAGCTACTGTGATATATTAATTCATCTTAAAGGTTAATTTATTTTTTCGGTTGTTAAAGATGGTCCTCTTGTTATTTTGAGTTCTCATTGATTTTAACCTATTTAATCTGATCATTTAGCTATTTTTAGATGTATGTTCTAAAGTATTTTGCCTTTTTACTTTATACTCTTATTTTTGATATTATCATATGATTTCGTAGTGTAAATTGAGAACACTTACGTGAAGAACTAAAGCGTTTGATCACTGCTTATCCTCTATATTACGTTGATTTGATAAATTGTGAACAATTACTTATATTTATTACTAAAATGACCTTCAATTGAGTATTTTTTTTTATTTTTTATGTATAAATAAAAAATAAACTATATATTTAAATAATTTAAAAGTAGTTTGTAATATTGAGGTGAGGACATCTCAAAATACATTAAACATGGTAAGTGTAGATAATTATAGAAATCATACATAAAGTTCATTTGTGTCGCACCAAAAAGAGTCAGACATTTATAGTATTAATCATACAAGTCTTTCCTCCTATATTACGTCGATTTGATTAAGTTGTGAATCATCACTTATATTGGTTACTAAAACGATCTCCAATTAAGTAATTTTTTTAAAAAATTATAATGTTTAAATAAAATTAAGCTTTATAATTTAATATTTTAAAATGTAATTAAATATTATATAAGGACAACTCAAAACACATTACACTTGGTAAATATCGATAGATATAGAAATCATGCATATAGCTGATATGTGTCGAACCAAAGAGAGTCAGACATTGATATTATTAATCATATAAGTTTTATCTCCCATATTATGTCGATTTGATAAATTATGAATCATTACTTATGCTTGTTGCTAAACTTACCTCCAACTATGTAATTTGTTTAATTAATTAAGTTTCAATAAAATTAATCTATATAAATAAATAATTTTTAAATGTAATTTGTAAAATATTGGGATAATGACAACTCAAAACACATTAGACCTGATAATTGTCAATAGTTATATAATCATGTGTATAGCTCATACATATCGAACCAAAGAGTGTCAGATATTAATAGTATTGTTTATTAATAGTATTGATCAAACAAGACTTATCTCCTATATTACGTAGATTTGATCAATTGTAAATCATTACTTATATTTATTACTAAAATGACCTCCAATTAAGTAATTTTTTTAATTATGATATTTAAATAAAATATATTTAAATAATTTGTAAATATAATTTGTAAAATATTGAGATAATGACAACTTAATATACATTAGACTCGATAACTATTAACAATTATAGAAATCATGTGTATAAATATGTCTAATAAAAGAGATCAAGATATTAATATTATTAATCATACATTTTTATCCCTATATTACGTCGATTTGATAAATTATGAATTATTACTTATATTTGTTACTAAAATGACCTTCAAATTCTAATTAAGTATTTTTCTAATTATTATATTTGAATAAAATAAATTAGTGTTAAGTAAATTCAGTTAACACAAATATTTTGGTCATAATCTATTGTAATATCAATTAACTAATTTTTTATTATAATACAACCAACAAAAATATAATGTGATTCAAAAAATATTTTTTTTCCCATTGATTTCATAATTATTATTTTAAAAACATAATTGAAAACATTTTTTTTTTTACAAATTGGGACATCCAATCTACTTAATGATCAATGTGTACTTTGGTAGAATTTGTAGTACATATGATTCCGTAGTACATAATTGATTAGGATTCCGTAGTACATATGTTGGAAACATGAGAATGGATCACCCCAAGAATTTTCTTTAATTTTTAAGTTAAAAGGGTAAAAATGTCCAAAAAGAAACTAGTTTATAGTATGAATGGGTCTTTTTATCATTCTGGCCAAATTCTGGCCAAAATTTTCTGGCCAAAAGGATTTATCCATTTATAGCTGGTATAAATTTTGCTGTTAGAATCACTGTTAAAATAAATATGCGGAAAGGAAGAACAATCAATGAACTTTTGAGATCCAATATTTATGTCGCAATCTGCGCCTACATTGGACGTGGCCGGCACTCGAGAACCACTGATGACTCACAAGCGAAATTTCATTTTGTCTAACTACATGTGTGGAAAACTAACTCAATTATTATTTTTAATATTATATCTGCTGATGATTATAAATTATAACAATGAGGTAATGGTCTTCAAACTAAACTTGTCACACTTGCCGTGTTGGGACCTGGTAGTATTTTGTTTTTTCACCGGGATTTGGTAGTATATATACGTTATTATTTGGCTAATTCTTTTCCATATTGCTTTGATGAAGCCACTTGTTTTTGCCATCTCAAGTACACTTGACAAAATCTTGTAAGCCAATTAAATGTTGCCAACAAGTACAAAATCTTCTAGCCTGTTTGTACAAATTATTTGGAGATCAAAAGTATTTCTTTTTTTTAAAAAAAAAATGTGCTTGTAAAAAAAAACATTCAATTAAGTTTTTAGGAAAAAAGATGTGTTTTTTTAGTGAATAGAGAAACTGTATTTTATAAACTAAAAAATGTATTAGCTTTTTCCGAAAGCACTCTTAAAAATTTGACTAAACACAAATTATTGCTCAAAAATATTTTTTTAAAATTTATCATCTAAACACACCTGTTTCTTGCTAAAAAAAATTTATAAAATATTTTTAAAAAATAAAATAAAATTCAAGTGAAGCTGATTTCAAAATTTTAGTTAGACAAGTTATTATAAATTTGTCAATTAAATCTGGATATCTCTTAATGTCTCTTTCAGTTCCATAAAATGTTGTCTTTTTCTATTAAAGGCGCGTGATCATTGAGACTTGAGAGGATGTACATATAATGCTTTAAATATCTTATTTCTCCTCTGTTACTTTTCTTAAAATATTCACCTTAATAATTTATTATTTTTGAAAAATAGATAATTAATTAATTTCTCATTTATTCCTAGAATTAAATATTTTTGAAATACAATTAATCGATTCATGTTCTTAAATAAAATATATTTGTAGAGCTTGAACTAATTTTTTTTTTTTAAATTAAGAATAGAGAGTTAGGTGACATTCTGTTACAAGTCACGACATTTAATACTCCATTTTGTCTTCTTTGAGAGGACCATTGCTTTAGGTAATGATATTATCCAAACTAGTTTGAACCCACCCTGGTATTCAATTTTAATCTTTTTATGAAATAATATATAATTATATGATATTTATAATTTATTTTAAATTATAATTTTTTAATTTTAATTCCAAATCAAATAAAAAAAAGTATTATATAAATTAAAATGAACGAAATTAAATATTATCACATAAATTAAACAGACTGGTTACCACCATTCATAAGATATCAAAGATAACATGTTGCTGTCATGAAGCATAACTTAACTGATTTTGCCTAAAGGTTAGGTAGTAGAAAGGACCATCTCTTGTTTTATCACATGCCAATATTTTTTACTCCTTTGAATTAATGATTTAGATTTTATTTTTAATCATTATTGGAATAATGGTTTGGTAATAGTTTATTCTAAATTTTTAATGACTTAGAGTGTGTTTGGTATGAAGGACTGGAAAATGTTTTCCAATTCTCTCATATTTGGTTGGGACAAAAGTCTTGAAAAATATTTTTCAAATCAACTCATTTTCCTCAAAATTAAGAAAAATGACTTCCCTTCAAAAATTAAGAAAAACATTTTCCAAAACTCTCCAATTTCAAATTACATTTTTTTTTGGGAAAACCATCAATTATAAAAAAATATTTTCAATTTCAAAATTTTATTTTTTCACCCGATCAGATCTGACCCCCCCCCCGGACAGCCCCCCCCCCCCAAACACTACCCCTCCCCAAAAATTAATTTTGTTTTTTAAAAATATTTTCAACTTAAAATTTTAATATTTTTTTAAACTCCTACCCCCCCCCCCTTCCGGCCATCCCCTCACCCACCCCCAACCCCCAAAAAAATTAATTTTGTTTTTTAAAAATACTATCAACTTCAAATTTTTATTTTTTCACTCCTACCCCCTGTTCCCTGCCCCCATCCACTACTCTCCACCCCACCCCACCCCACCACCACCCTAAAAAAATAATAATTTTATTTTTAAAAAATATTTTCAAATCATAAATTATTTTTTACTCTAGTAAAAATAAAAGATGTCTCTCAAAAACATTTTTTATTCATAAATCAAACACTAAAAATTATTTTCGAAAAATATTTTCCACTCACCAACCAAACAAAAGAAAATAAGTCCAAAATCTACTTGTTTTCCAAAAAAATATTTTCTAGGAAAATATTTTCCATAGAAAACATTTTCCTTCATACCAAACACACCCTTAATCGATAACTTGATAAAAGTTAATAAAATCATAGTTTTACTCTTTAGATATATAATGTTATCCGATGAAACAAACGCTTAGTTTAAAAATGACAATTGAATGAGTTGTGTTATATTGAGAAGGATCATATTGGGTCAAGATAATAAATTGATCAAGAACTAACTCAATTTAAATTTGCTTGGATGAAATAGGATTGTCACACTTTCTCTCTCCCACACTTCCATTTTTCTCAAATTTTAATCCATTCTTCATTTGCATTTTTTTCTTTGCGAAACCTCTTTTTCTATTTAAATTTTTCCATCATTTTACCAATGTTTCTATAGACATCTCAGTGCAAAAATTATACATCCATATTACTATTATTTTGTACTTTCACAAATTCATTTGATTTACTCTTTTTTTCTCTTAATTCTGGTAACTTATAAGAAAAAAATAATCTACAAAAGCATCATTTCACATTTTAAGATAAATAAACATAAAGAAAATCTTGAGCGTGAAACACAAAATTAATATTCGGCAATAATTATTGGATAGGTGCCACCGAACTAGAAAATTTAACAAATATGAAAAAGAAAAGATAATTGAGTGTTTAATGTCGTTAATATAATATTATTATTAATAATAATAATATTAAACATTCAAATACATTAAGTGGTTATAGAATAAACAAAAATAAAAAACATATTTGATAATTAAGAATTGAGTGATTAAAATTGAAATCCCAAAAAAAATAAACTAATGACTAAAATATAAATAATTAAAATTAAATTGTATTTAAGTGCAATAAATAATGTTGATTGAATTTTAGTAACTCAGTTAATCTATATATTAATTTACGCTACTGAACAGTACATACGTGTAAAACTCAATTAATTTCCAATGCTGTGATGTCCACCAAACCACTATATAATATAATCCATCTAAGAGTTTTTCAAGACTAAACCAAAGAAAAAAGGGCTAAAGATGGAAGGTATGAAGAAACATTTTGTTTTAGTACATGGTGCATGCCATGGAGGTTGGTGTTGGTACAAACTAAAGCCATTACTAGAGGCTGCAGGCCATAAGGTCACAATCTTTGACTTAGCAGCCTCTGGGATTGATTTGAGAAAAATAGAGCAACTTCACACACTTCATGATTACACTTTGCCATTGATGGAATTGATGGAATCTCTTCCACAAGAGGAGAAAGTCATACTAGTTGGACATAGTTTTGGTGGTATGAATTTGGAAATTGTTATGCAAAAATACCCACAAAAGATCTATGTTGCTATTTTCTTAGCTGCATTCATGCCTGATTCTATTCACATATCTTCCTATGTTTTGGATGAGGTTAGTATAATATACCTAATAATATGTCAATCTCAATTTATGTGTCACTTTTTTTTTCTTTCTGAGAGTCAAACAATTTAAGTTTGATTGAAATTTTGTGCATGAAATCTTCATGTGTTTTGAAATAAACTTTAGGGATAATGCACAAGTACCCCTTCAACCTATGTCCGAAATCGCAGAGACACACTTATACTATACTAAGGTCCTATTACCCATTAACTTGTTTTATAAATAATTATCTACCCCTTTTTGAACTACGTGACACTATCTTGTGGGCCCAGCATGTGTTGAAATATTTTATCAAACTAGCGCCACGTAGGCCGAAAAGGATTAGAAAATTATTAATAAAATAAGTTTAGGAGGTAATAGGACCTTGGTATAGTATAAGTGTGTCTCTGAAATTTCAGGCATATGTTGAGGGGATACTTATGCATTTTCCCTAAAATTTATATATTTATAAACTATGAAGGAAGTATTATAAGTCTAACAACTGACAATTCAAAAAAATGTATGAAAAATGTGATGTAATACTTTTTGATTGTGAATGATTGTTTTACTAATAAATCCAATTTTAATGTAATTTATTGAAGTACTATGAACAAACACCAGAGGAGAATTGGTTAGATACCCAATTTTTACCATATGGTTCCCCTGAAGAGCAACTTACATCCATGACTTTTGGACCCAAATATTTGGCTAACAAGCTCTACCAGTTATGCTCTCCTGAGGTAACTTTTCACTCTTTATTCAAAATCAAACATCATTGTTTATTTATCTCGTTTCGAAATAAATGCAACGTTACATGTGTTAGGATCTTGCATTAGGATTATCATTGGTGAGATCAGGCTCTCTGTTTCGAGAAGATTTGTCGAAGGCGAAGTATTTGACAGATGAAGGATATGGATCAGTGAAGAGAGTTTATATAATGTGTTCAGAGGACAAAGGCATACCAAAAGAATTTGGACGATGGCAAATTGACAACATTGGTGTTACTGAAGAAAAGGAAATTAAAGGTGCTGATCATATGGCAATGCTAAGTATGCCTAAAGAACTTTGTGACATTCTCTTAGAGATTGCCCATAAATACAATTGATCCATCTTCTACTCATTTGAATAATTAGTTGTTATTGCTTTTAACTCGAAAGTAAAAATTGAAATACACGTCTTATGTTTTCTTATTTTCAGTATCTCTTTCTATTTCTAAAAACCTCTAAAATTCTTTATTTCCTTAATGTATCCGAGTTAGTGTTTAATGTATTTGAGCAACATATTATGTATCAGGTTTATTTTATAGAAAATACATCAAATTCCCCCTAAACTTGACACGAAAACTCGCTTTAGTACTTAAACTATACGGCTAATTATTTAGGCCCCTAATCTCTTTTCAAGTGAATTAAAATACACCCTGATATAATAATACCAGTCTCACAATGGCAAGTGCATTTCACATGCGCCATGTCATCGATACGTCAGCGCCACATCTGCGTCACGTCATTGCCACATCAGCATCCCATTCAACATATTTAAATTTGATTTTTAATTCTTTTTTGTTTCTTTTTATTTGCTCACAATTTTAGAAAGTAAAAAAAAATCAAAAAATAAGAATTAATATAAGAAAAATAATCTAAAGAAAATCAATTGAAAAAGATTCAAAATCTCAAAACCATTCTCACAAGAACACTCAATTTCTAAGACGCAAAATTAAAATAAATAAATAATAACTACTAAAAATTTAATTTGAAATGAAAATTTGTAGAGTTTCATTGAAAATTGCTTCAAGTTCATCACATTCAAACCTTGCCATAAAGACTAATATTAATTTGAAGCAAGAACAAATTGATGACTTTCCAATTTTTTCTTGTTCATCACATTTTTTTTAATTTATTGATAGAAATTAAAGGAAATGAGGGTGGATGGATCCGTCTTGAAGAAGGAGAAAAAAATATGAAAAGTATAACAAAGAAAAAGAAGAAGAAGAAAAGTGTGAAGCACCGAGATTGAAAGACAAATAAATAGGGTAGGAGTGGGGGTTCGTTGGGGGTGGGGGGTGTCGAAGAAGAAGAAAGGGTAGTGCAAGTGGTGGATGAGGGCGGGAGGGGTGAACTGGGTGTGAAGAAGATGAAAGGACGGGAGGTGGGGGTGGGGTTGGTGATACTAAAGGTTGAGGGTGGTAGGGTATGAAGAAGATGAAGAAAAAAAAAATTATTGGATAAAATGAAAATAATTGGGGTCCACTCATTCTTTTTTTCCTTATTTTTTTATCTTTACGCGCCTCAATTTTTTTGACTTGCCATGTCAGCAATTTGGGTGTATTTTAATTCACTTGAAAAGAGATTAGGGGGGTAAATAATTACCCGTGTAGTTTAAGTACTAAAGCGAGTTTTCGTGCCAAGTTCAGGGGGAATTTTATATATTTTTCCTTTATTTATAATGTATCTAAGCTAGTTTTTAATGTATCCGAGCTAGTTTTTAATGTATTCGAACTACATATTATATATTCGGTGTATGTTATAATATATTTGAGATACTCTTTAATGTATCCGATTTGTGTTTTATTTTTAAGGAATTAATGTAATTACAAACTGAAGAGGGATATATTGTGATTTCATATTAAAACGATGTGATTCCTAAAATTTATTCAAAATTATATGATTGTGATGTGTTTGATGTATGGAAGAATGTGAATAGACATAATTAAACTGTGTTAATCTTTATCATGACTATTTCCTATTAGAGTCAATTCCCTAAATAGTCACCTAAGTTAAGAGAATTGTCTTGAAATATCATTCATGTTTTATTTAAGATCAAAATTATCACTCAACTATCATTATTTTTCTCCAAATATACTTGACATTTTAAAAGCCCCACTCTCTCCTAGTTGTTATGACATGTCATTAAAGTCTTTTTTTTAATAATAGACTAATTTAATTCATTAAACCATTTAACTAAAATAATGATCATATTATTATATATATATATATATATATATATATATATATATATATATATATATATATATATATATATATATATATATATATATATATATATATATATATATATATATATATTAAGAATAAATTTTTATATTTAGGAATCTTTTTTCATAATTAAACTTTTTATTCTTTTATGTTATGAAGAATACGTTTTAAGATGTATATAATGTCATTAATTGAATACTTATAAACACATACATTAAAAAAATATTGATATGCAAATCACTCATGAACGCTAATTTACATCAATTAATAAAAAATTATATAATGAATCAATAATATTAAAGCCAACTAACTACTACAATAATACTAATTGTATATTTTAAAATTAATGCTTCCAATTTTTTTTTGAAATAAAAATGTGAATAATATTATATTTTTTATAAAAAATACTAAATACCTCAAAAGTTTCCTTCTATTCTTGTTGATATATCATATCATTAAAACATCATTTTGAAAAATAATAAACCTATTTAATTCATCAAACTTATGTCTCTACAAAACAAATACCGTATATAAATTACATGAGAATTTCTGAAGATTATAAGAAAAAAAATTAAAAATACAATTCTTTTATATATTTTTACCAAACAAAATTCAAGGAAAAACCTCATTGTGCACTCAAATAATTATTTTTTAATAGTTAATTGATCTTTAGAATTATTGATTCATTATACAATTTATGATTAATTGATGTCAATAAGCATTCATGACTGATATGTATAACAATATTTTTTTGAATGCATGTGTTTATAAGTATTCAAAATTGATGACATTATAGTACATTTCAAAAACATATTCTTCATAACATTAAAAAATAAAAAAAATTAATTATGACAAAAGATTTTAAGTATGAAAATTTATTCTTAATAAACTAATATTATATATATATATATATATATATATATATATATATATATATATATATATATATATATATATATATATATATATATAAATTATTATTTTAGTTAAGCGGATTCAATGAATTAAATTAGTCTATTATTAAAAAAAAGACTTTAATGATATATCATGTCAAGTGAGGCTTTTGAAGTGTCAAAGTATATTTGGAGGATTATAGTGATAGTTGAGTGATATTTTGATTCTAAATGAAACATACATGATATTTCAACACAATTCTCTTAACTTGGATGACTATTTAGGAAATTGACTCTTCGTGTTACAACTTTTCTTTCTTATGTCTTCTCATTGTCACTGCACAAACCATCAAGAACTTCCATCATTTGTTAGTGTAATGGAGCTCTAAGATTAAAGACATGATACAATTTCTCTAATATATTATTAGGCACACATGTTATTTTCTTATTCTCTTTAATTCAGACTCGTAAATATTAAATTCCGCATAACATTTTATTATTTCAATTCAACAAAATTTATATGTGATATCAATATTGAAAAAGTGAACGAATGAATAAATCACAATAACACCATCATAATTTAGATAAACATAATTAAAGAATTATATTAGAAAAAAATTCTCCTTGATGATTTTTCATTTATTGAAATAATATCCATAATAGATTCATTTAAAATATTATGACAAATATTATTAAATATATACTCCCTCTATTTCAATAGTCAAATATTTGAGTTTCCAGATAAAGTGAATATAAACACCCCTGTCTACCAAATCACTATATATATATATGACCCATCTTTGTGTCCTTGTGGCTCAAAGAAAACAAAAAACCACAAGGCCAAAAAATGGAGGTTATGAAGAAACATTTTGTTTTGGTACATGGTGCATGCCATGGAAGTTGGTGTTGGTATAAGCTAAAGCCATTGCTAGAGGCTGCTGGCCACAAGGTCACTGCCCTTGACATGGCAGCCTCTGGCATTGATTTGAGAAAAATAGAGGAAATTCGCACACTTGTTGATTATACCGTGCCATTGATGGAGTTTATGGAATCCCTTCCTCAAGAGGAAAAGGTCATACTGGTAGGGCATAGTTATGGTGGTATGAATTTGGGACTTGCTATGGAAAAATACTCACAAAAGATCTATGCTGCTGTTTTCTTGACTGCTCTTATGCCTGATTCTGCTCACATGTCCTCCTATGTTTTGGATCAGGTAAATATATTTAATAAGTATACTACTTTGATTTCTCTTTTTTGATTTGTTTGTCTTGTTTGATTTGACTTATGCTTGTTAATCTTGTGGTTTGTGAATGATTGTTTGCGTTTTATTTATATAAACTCAATTTTAATGTTCAGTACTTTGAGAAGATTTTCAACTACAGACTTGTTTTTTATGAAATTTTATTACCCTCTTGAAGTACTTTAAAACGGATCAAATGACCCCTTCAGTGCTCACATGTGCTGACATGGAATAAAGAGTGTTTTTCATTTTCTTTTAAAAAAATAAATAAAAAGAATATTTTTATTATATTCTTGTTATAAAAAATATTACCCCGTTTTAATGGAGGGAATTACTTTCCCCTTAACTTTTATGGGAGAAGAAGATAGCAGTCCAAACATTCTTATCTTTGATAGATGATAAATTTTAATATTTGTGAGAAAAACTCATAGCAAGAGACTGTGATGACGAAAAAAAAATCACTGAAAAAGATGAACTCACCGACAAATTTGACAATTTATTTTTGAGCTTCAAAGCTTTTTAATAATGGTTGTCTATGAATATGCATTTCCTCCTTATTTGTTTATTTATTCTTTCCTCAAATTAAAGAACTCAACAATGAGATTTCGATAAAGGATTTAATTTAGTCTCTACAAATTAGTAGTAATTGAAAATGAAAATTTTCAGATTTGCATTCAAACCCAACAGCCTACAATTTTTTAATTTTTTTTGGTTTTCACAATTTTGTAGGTCAATAAAGTTCTCTAATTTTTGGCTTAGTTCTTCACACATAATTCGAAATCAATTAACAATTCATGTGTAGATCCAATACGCCAAACCCAATCACATTCACAAACTTTCTAGATTTACACAAATTCGATGAACACAATGAAAACAGTAGTTTTTTTTTCTTTCAAATTTTAAGAAATTAATGAAGTCAAGAAAATAATTGAAGGAAATAAGGTAATTATTATAGAAATCTGTATTTTGAAGGACCAATTTATATTTATATATCGCTTACAAATTTTAAAAGAAAAAGAAAAGAGATAAATCAGAATAACGATGTAAGAAGGATCTAAACAATGTTTTTTTAAAAAAATTATTATATGTACCTGATAGTTGATAGTGTGTGTGCACCACTTCAGGTTATGAGTGTGGGTGTTTAGTTTTAGGCTGATATTATACTGCTTTAAAGTATAAGTCTGTTGAATTAGGTCTTAGGCCTAACTCACACCCCAAAAGCTAGTTCAAAGGGAGGAGAATTGCCCAAACCTTATAAGGAGTCCACTCATATCATTAAACACCGATGTGAGACTTTTGTCATTCTTTAACAAAGTCTTTATTTGAAAATCGGACTATAAATTGGAGGGAGGAGGGGTCATTTGACTATTTTCTATTTTATTAATATAAACTTAATTTTAATGTTCAGTACTTTGAGAGGACGCCAACAAAGAATTGGTTTGACACCCAATTTTTATCATATGGTTCCCTTGAAGAGCCTTTGACATCCATATTTTTGGACCCCAAGTTGTTGGCTCACCGATTTTATCAGTTATGTTCTCCTGAGGTAAGCTTTATTTACAAACAAATATTTATGTTTTGGTGAATATTTGAATAACATATATATACTTAAAGCAATATTATTTGGTAGGATGTTGCATTAGCATCGACATTGATAAGACCAAGCTCTATGTTTATCGAAGATTTATCGAAGGCAAAGTATTTCACGGATGAAGGTTATGGATCAGTGAAGAAAGTTTATATAATCTGCAGTGAGGATAAAGTCTTACCAAAAGAATTCCAGCAATGGCAAATTGATAACATTGGATCCGTCATCGACGTAAAGGAGATTGAAGGTGCTGATCATATGGCAATGCTATGTATGCCTAAACAACTTTGTGATACTCTCATAGAGATTGTCCATTGATCCATCTTCTACTCTTTTGCAATAGTTAGTTAGTTCTTGTTGCTTTCAACTGGAAAAAAACATATGATTGTGTTCGTTTGAACTATCAATAAAATGTTTTAGACTATTTTGACAAAATTATTATATTTTCTTAATTTATGTGATTCATGTCTCGATATGAAGATTGATGATACTCCTTTTTGAGATTGTTATAAATTTTCACTGTGTCAAACATTGCAAGTGAATTTCATGAATCCAAACACATGGTATAAGTAGAGTTCTAAAGTAATTAATCATTGAATTAAATTTATCGATATTTTAATTTATTGATTAGTACATACAATTTTAATATGAAGAATTACATAAGTGTTTATGGAGAATTATGAAAGCAATTGTATTTGCCTTTGTCTTTTCTTTTTTTTATTGTTTTTTGAAAATATGAATTTAGGAAGCTAAAAAGATGGAGAAAATTCGAGTTGATGTTTGATAACATTCATGTTAATAAGTGGGACGACGAATTCTGTTGAAATAGTTTGTTACATAAGAAATAATTGAAATTGTCTGTGAAGAGGAGTAGGCTAAGTAACAAGAATAGGATTGCTTATTAGGTGGTTTGATGGGATATTTGAGTTTAATAGTTCAAATTAACTTAATTATATTAAATTAAAAAAGACCGTTATCTATCTATTAATCCAATATTAATATAACAATAATTAATTAAATTAATAGCATCTTTAATTTAAATTAATTGTCTAGTCATTGTTGCTTTATCTAGCATGACTTGTGTATTGGAACATCACTAGTCAATTTAGTTATGTAGTCATATTAAGTTTGAGCAGTCCCTTTCTCTGTTTATTTTGGATTACGTTTCAACAGTTATTGTCTAGTTAGGTTTCAACAGTTATTGTCTAGTTAGGTTTTATTACATTAGTTCGCTTAGGAGTCTTTCCACTATAATTCTATTTAAGCAACTTTCTGTCGTCATCAATAAATCATCGTCTTTCAACTTATAGCCTGTCTTTATATGGTATCAGGACTCTTCACGCTCTAAAGAGAACGATCCAATTTTTTTTTCTTTCTTCCTTTTACTCACACAGATCAACAATGACCAATCCCAATGGGAACAACGATGACAATAAACCAACAATTGTCAATGCTGATAACACAATGGGCAGTAACATAATTATTCAGTTCAATCCTGCTTCCCAGCTACCCTTCAAACTAAGCGGTGGTCACAACTTCGCCACTTGGAAAGCCGAATTTCCCATGCTTATGTATGGCTACAATCTTTTTGGCCATCTCGATGGGACCACTCTAGCCCCCAATCGCACGATTGCCCACGGTACGAACATATCTCCTAATCCTGCCTTCTTACCTTGGTTCCGCCAAGATAAACTCATCCAGAATGCCCTTATGGCTTCTGTCGAACCCACCATCGCTTCTACTGTTGCTAGCACTGACTCGACTAAATCAGCTTGGGATGCTTTGCACACCACTTACACGAACAAGTCACAAACTCGGGTGTTCAATTTGTGTGATTAGCTTTCCCATGTCACTAAGGACTCTCGCTCCATCACTGAATATCTTCACAATATTCGATCCCTTTTGGATGAGTTATCCACTGTTGGTGCTCCTGTGTCCAATCCTGAACTTATAGTCAAAATACTAAGTGGTCTGGGGCCTGAGTTTCGAGAGATATCTGCTGCCATTCGTGCACGTGATACGACTATCTCCTAGGAGGAATTGTTTGAAAAACTACTAGACTATGAACTCTTCCTTCGCCACGAGGATGCTAAGAAGATGTCTAGTCCTATCACTGCTGTAGTCGTCACTCCCGCCAAAATTCACCACGAGGATGCTAAGAAGATGTCTAGTCCTATCACTGCTGTAGTCGTCACTCCCACAAAAAACAACACCAATAATCGCAACAATCGTAAGCAGCCAACCAATTCTCAACAATGGCGTCCGAACTCACGGCCAAATACTCCACCACAATGACAGTCTAACTCAAATCCAAACGGCGCTACTCGTTGTCAACTATGTAACAGGATAGGCCACACCGCCAATATTTGTCGCTCGAAGTCTCACAATCACTTTGAAGCCAAAGCCAACTATGCAACTGGGTTTACTGCTGCCACCAACCCCTGGATAGTTGACTCGGGAGCCACCCATCACATCACAACAGAGCCACACAACCTACAACCGTACCACGGTAACGAAGATGTCTCCATGGGTGATGGTAATAAAATTCTTATTTCTCACACTGGTTCGACTCAATTAAATGCATCAAATAATATTTTAAAACTAACCCACACTCTCTGTTCTCCTTCCATTAAACGTAAACTTCTCTCTGTTTCTAAGTTTTGTCAAGACAATCTAACGTCAATTGAATTTTTTCCTTTTGACTTTGTTGTGAAGGATTTGAAAACGCGGAAATAGCTGGTGCACGGCCAGACAAAAAATGGACTGTATGAGTGGCCTGTCCCACCTCCCCAAGCTCACATGACCACTACATCCATTCCTCTCACTACTTGACATCAACGTCTTGGTCATCCTCACTTTAGAGTTCTTAGGTTTATTTTAAAAAAGTTCTTGTTACCGTTTCATGAGCGAGACAAACCTTTTCATTGTAATTCTTGTTTATCAAATAAAGCCCATCGGCACTCTTTTTCTCAACTATCACTGCGTAGCTCTAAACCTCTTCAAATTATTTTTAGTGATTTATGGGGGCCATCACCGATATTATCTCTTAATAAGAAGCTATATTATTGTATTTTTGTTGACCAATATACTAAATATACTTGGCTCTATACATTAACAAAAAAAAGTGAAGTTAAAGAGATCTTTCTAAAATTTCATCCTCTGATGGAAAAATATGTTGACACTAAAATTTTATCGCTTTATACTAATGGCGGAGGAGAGTATAAAAGTCTTGATTCCTATCTTTCACTTCACGGCATTGAACACCTTTATACCCCACCTTATATGCCTCAATGAGTTGCACTTGCAGAACGACGACATCGCCATATCATTGAAACTGCAAGAACACTCCTACATGAGGCGTCCCTTCTTACCCAATTTTGGTCTTTCGCATGTCACCACACTGTCTATCTAATCAATCGTCTGCCCACCTCCCACCTATATAATAAATCCCCATCCAAAAATTACTTGGAAAATCACCTGATTATAGTTCTCTACGCACTTTTGGTTGTTTATGCTATCCATGGCTTAAACCATACTCCAAAATAAACTTGAACCAAAATATACCCCGTGTGTCTATCTTGGATTGTCCTTGTCTCATCATTGTCACCAATGTTTTGACCCAATCTCTGCAACAGTATATTTATTTCGAGATGTACAGTTTGTTGAGAATAATTTTCCATTTAAAACTTTGTTCTCCAACCTTGCCAGTACATCGACTCCCCTACAATGGGAAACAACCACAGTCTCCAACTCTTCCGATCCCACATCTAAACTTCCTGTAAGTACAGATCTGCCCCCTCCATTAGAAACAGAAGTATGCAAATCAGATTCCCCATCAACGTCTGCCTCTTCTCCAGCCAAGTCCCAAGACAACTCAAACTCACAGTCCTCGTTCAACAATGCATCAGTGGCAGAAGCAGCTTCACCTCTCACAAGTTCTCCTTCCCAGGTCAGTCTTTATCTCCCTCACCTTCTATAATTCCTCCTTCCCAGAACCCCTCGTCTCAACCTACTATCCAATGTCTACCACCGCCATGTTACCCTACACATTCACCAATGCCTACCTCTACGAACACGCACACCATCTTGCCTCCTTTACGTGTCTATCAACGCAGAAATACCAACCCATCAACACCCTTGGCTCCTTAACCATCTGATCCTATCCCCGAGTTGGAGCTCTTTCCTTCACCGCCTCACTGTCCATCTCCTTTTACCCGTGCTGTCACTCGATCCCAAAACAACATCACCAAACCCAAAATAATTTTTGATTACCTAGCCAATTTAAACCCCACCATCACACCCATAACTTTCAAACAAGCACAGAAATATCCCGAGTGGCGTAACTCAATGAAACATGAGCTTGATGCTTTAATAAAGAACCAGACTTGGGAACTTGTTCTTCCTGACCCAACAAAAAATATTGTGTCTTGCAAGTGGCTTTTCAGGATAAAAAAAAAATGCAGATGGGACCATCAACAGATACAAAGCGCGTCTGGTTGCAAAAGGCTTCACCCAAAGGCCAGGCATTGATTTTCATACCACATTCAGCCCAGTTGTCAAGCCAACCACAGTTTGCATCATCCTTTCGGTTGCACTTCGTCATAATTGGCACCTACGTCAACTAGATATCAATAATGCTTTCCTCCAAGGCAACCTAGATGAGGAAGTGTACATGTCACAACCTCTTGGGTTTACCAGTGAGGACAAACCAACACATATATGTCGTCTGCGCAAGGCGATCTATGGCTTGAAACAGGCTCCTCGGGCGTGGTACAACGCCCTCACGGGTTATCTCTCATCCATACGTTTTGTTAAGACAAAGTCAGATGCCTCGCTTCTTGTTAGACATGGTCCAGGTGACACGTTATTTGTCCTTGTCTATGTGGATGATATTATTGTCACTGGAGCAACACCTTTACTGTCAATCAGGTCATCACCTCCCATGCTTCTCAATTCTCTATTAAAGATTTAGGTAATCTTCACTACTTTCTTGGTGTTGAAGTGCTACGTAGCTCTGGTGGTTTAATTCTCACCCAAGCAAACTATGTGAATGAGATTTTAAATGATGAGCTAATGACTGACTGCAAGAGTATCAACACACTCATGAGTGCCTCTGAGATGCTTGTTTTATCTGATGGTACTCACCTGACTGATGCCGCACGTTATCGTCGAGTCTTGGACAGACTACAATATCTATCCTTCACCAGACCGGACATAGCCTATGCAGTCAACAAGCTGTCTCAATTTATGCAAGCACCATCAAACCTTCACTGGAAAGCTGTGAAGCGCATCCTCCGATACGTGTGTGGTACTATTCATCTCGGTCTACGGGTTACTTCCATTGATGACTTCAATCTACATGTGTACTATGATGAAGATTGGGGTGGAGACATCACTGACAGAGTGTCAACATCTGGTTATATTCTGTTCCTTGGTCACAATCTGATTAGTTGGTCTTCAAAAAAAAAAAATACTGTCTCACGCTCTTCCACCGAGTTTGAGTATAGGGAAGTAGCTAATGCTCTCTCTGAAACCTTGTGGGTCACCAACCTCCTAAATGGGCTGCGATTCCCAGTCCATAAGTTGCCCACAGTATACTGTGACAATCTTGGAGCCACATTCCTAAGCAAGAATCTTGTCCTCCATAGTCGTGTGAAGCATGCTGCTGTGGACTTTCACTTTGTTCGCCATCATGTCGACACCAAACGGGTTCGTGTTGTTAATGTTCATGGTGCCGATCAAATAGCTGACACTCTCACCAAGGAACTGCCTAAACCTGCATTTGAGAACAATCTTTTCAAGTTAGGCTTAGTGACCCATCGCCTAACTTGAGGGGGCGTATTGGGACATCACGAGTCAATTTAGTTATGTAGTCATATTAAGTTTGAGCAGTCCCTATCCCTGTTCATTTTGGATTACGTTTCAACAGTTATTGTCTAGTTAGGTTTCAACAGTTATTGTCTAGTTAGATTTTATTACGTTAGTTCGCTTAGGAGTCTTTTCACTGTAATTCTATTTAAGCAACTTTCTGTCGTCATTAATAAATCATCGTCTTTCAACTTATAGCCTGTCTTTATATTGTGAAGTATAAAAAGAAGAGCAGTTAAAATTTACTCAGAACATTAGAAAACGTCCCAGGAGAACAATGCTAAAACGTGTTTGATATTTACTCTGTTTTGCCTGCATTACTATAGTTGATAATAAGAGGAAATTACAAAGTATAAAATCATTTGTTGACAATCTAACTTTGTCTTGATTATATATTTGTGAAATAACAAGTTAATTGATGAAATTCATATTTCGATATAGAGATTGATAATATGTCTTTTTAAAAATTTATAAGCTTTTATAGTGTTAGACTTTGCAAGTGGATTTTATGAACCCGACACAAAATATAAGTTGTATAAAGCTCTAAAGTAACTTAATTTATAGATTAATATTGTGATCTTAACATGAAGAATTACACAAGTATTAAATGGAGAATTTCAAAATATAAATGGAGGAGTGCAATTATGAAGTTCTAGTGGAATGTTCCAACGTGCTAAAAGGTCTCTTGTAAGAAACTAACTTTTTGCAACTATAAATTAAACTAGATATTATTACTTATTGAAATGTGTTTTATTGACTTATTAACACGTTTATATTTTAATTTTTTAAATTCCTTGAATGAAAATTCTGGATCCACCATTGGATATATTTGCTCACGCTTAAAGAGGTATTTCTCGACTTATCAATAGTCAACATCAACAGTAAACTCAGTGAAATCTCATAAAATGAATTCTGGAGAAGATAAAATGTACGCAAACCTTATCGCACTACCTTTGCGAGATAGAAAGACTTGTTTTCAAAAGACTCTTGGCTAAAAAAATAAAAACAATAATTAAAAGAAATATATGACAGCTAATATATATATATACAAAAAGCAAGGTATCATCACCTAAACACAATAAACCACATATGATGATACCACACTATCCACAAAATCACCATATAACCCATCTTAGAGTTCTTCTGACATAAAAAAAGAGTACTAAACCAAAGGAAAAGTTTCACAAAGGCCTGAAAATGGAATCTATCAAGAAACAAGGAAGACATTTTGTTTTGGTACATGGTGCATGCCATGGAGGTTGGTGTTGGTACAAACTAAAGCCCCTTCTAGAGGTTGCAGGCCACAAGGTCACAACTCTTGACTTGGCAGCCTCTGGGATTGATTTGAGAAAAATAGAGCAACTTCACACATTTCATGATTACACTTTGCCATTGATGGAATTGATGGAATCTCTTCCACAAGAGGAGAAAGTCATACTAGTTGGACATAGTCTTGGTGGTATGAATTTGGGACTTGTTATGGAAAAATACCCACAAAAGATCTATGTTGCTGTTTTCTTAGCTGCCTTCATGCCTGATGCTATTCACATGTCTTCCTATGTCTTGGATCAAGTGAGTATAATATATACATACCTAATAATGCTTTTTTGATATTGTCATTATATCTTGATTTTTGTGATTTTTATTCGTTTACCTTGATTGAAGATTCAGAATTTAAAATTGATGAATTATGTTACCTATATATATAATCAATTTAGAGTTACCAAATTTGTCTTTTAAAAGTCATTCAATCTTAACTAGTTAAATTTCATGGTCATACAATTTTATTAAATATAGATTTCTATAGTCATAAAAATAAAATTTCACTATATATTTAATGATGTGAGAGCCAATTTTCTATGAGTGAATATGAGTCCCATACTTATTTATTAATTTAAAAAAAATCTAGTCATAATAATTTGAATTTATTCATCTAGTCTTTTCTATGGAACTTTAGAATTTATGGATAAAATAATTACACCGCAATAAATTCATGACAAGTCCATTAACTTTCTATGAAAATAAATGCAAAATTATCAACATGTCAAAACTTAAATTCAATAATTTGTTCAATGTACAATAGACATTTATTAGACCTGCTAAATTTGTCATTTAAATATGAGGTAGAAAGCCACTCAATGGTTACATCATTATTTTTTCAAGTTTGTCCCACCTACCTTTTAATATAATTTTCCTAAAATACATTATTTCTCCACGTTTGTTCAATTGTAGCTCTCGTTTATTTATTTGAGTGGGGGTAGGGGGTTGGTTAATGATATTTTTGTGTATATATGGATTTGCTAATCTTAAGTTGTACCACTATTTAGTTTTTTAAAATACCCCTAAGAATTAATTGCAACATATTAATAAAAGAGAATCATTTCGGTCTTCTCCCAAATAATTAAATTTCACTTTTATTATTTGGTGTCCGATTTTCATTGTCTGTGATATGTCCCTCAACATTGTTTCCACGATCTTCTTCTCCATGATCCTTCATCCTTTAGTGGAGCCATAAATTTTATTAAAAATGTCCAATAATAATGGTTTGTGATTGTTAAAATATAACAAAAAAATATTATGTTACTTAGAGGTTCAAACTCAGAACTACTTCATTAAAATGAACCCTATTACTACGAGCCCGGAGCCTAAAGGTTGAAAAATATTGACAAAAATTCCAAAACGGTATATGAATTTTTTTTAAACTAAAACGGCAAAATCGCTGACAAAGTAGCGATTTTGTCCGCCGGAGAAAGCAAAATCGCTGCTATAGCAGCGATTTCCACAATTTAATTTTTTTTTTAATTTTTTTTTTTTTAAAACAAATCGCTGCCAAGGCAGTGATTTTCAAAAATAATTTTTTTTTTAATGGCAGCGATTTAACGTGAAATTTTTTTATTATTATTTATTTGCTATTTTTTGAATAATAAATAAATAAAATAAAATTGCTGCCAAAGCAGCGATTTTGATACAATTATTTATTTATTTATTTATTATGATTATGTACGTACACATTAAATTTAAAAAATTAAAAAAAAAATTATACCAAAATCGCTGCTTTGGCAGCAATTTCATTTTAATTTTTTCATTTTATTTATTTATTTATTTATTATGATTATATACGTACACAATAAATTTAAAAATTTAGAAGAAAAAAATTGTACCAAAATCGCTGCCAAGCTGCGATTTCATTTTAATTTTTTTTTAAAAAAAATGGCAAATAATAATTTAAAAAAATCACGTTAAATCGCTGTCGGGGCAGCGATTTATTAAAAAATAAAAAAAAATAAAATTGTTTTTGAAAATCGCTGCCTTTTGTTTAAAAGAAATTTTTTTTAAAAAAATAATCAAATTTTGCAAATCGCTGCTATAACAGCGATTTTGCTTTTTCCGACTGACAAAATTGTTACTTCGTCAGCAATTTTGCCGTTTTGGTTAAAAAAAAATTCATATACCGTTTCGGAATTTGTCAACATTTTTCACCCTTTAGACTCCGGACTCCTATTACTACTACGTCAGACATAACTTTTGTTAAGAGTGTCCAATTTTAAACATATATCATTTAAATATAGAATTTGACACATATATATATATATATAGCTACGCCCCTGACCCCCCACCCCCACTTCAGTCTATTTATAATTCATATATGTATTAGTTAATTATACACTTTTATATAGTAAAAATCATAGTACTAACAATAGAAAACTTATTAATGTATGAATAAGCATGTTTAAAGATAAGATTATCATTGATACATCAAGCCAAAGAGTAAATAAAAAAAATCTCAAGTATTATTAATCTCAACATTACAATTATTATTAATAAACATTATTCAATATTCTTCTTCTAATATAATATAGCAAACAATTCATGTGTGTTTGTATCATCTTAGATAAATAATATAGTAAAAAAAATTAAAAAAATTAAATATAATATTATTAATTTTGAAAGCATCTGCTGAGCCTTCAATTTTTTTCTATATCAATTCTTCACTGCCCTTATGTTTTTCTCAAGGTAATTTAATTTTGAATAACATATCCATATAGTTTCTCTAGTTTTAATCACCACCGTAGAGCTATGAAAAAAATACCCATATAATAATCCCTCTAGTCTTAATCATCCATTTTTTTCCGAATTTTCTTCAGTTTTTTTTTTTTTGGTCGATTATTGTAATAATTTTGATAAATGATAAACCGTACTAAATAATAGGTGAATTTAAAATATGTGATCTTGATATGATGAAGTATGATGTGATTAAACTGTTCGTTATAAAATGAAACAACACATTATTTATGTTGATTGTTTTATTCATAAACCCAATTTTATTGTGATTTTGTGAAGTATTTTGAGAGGATGCCAACATTAAATTGGTTGGACACCCAATTTGTATCATATGGTTCCCCTGAAGAGCCTCTACCATCCATATTATTTGGGCCCAAGTTCTTGGCTTACAATCTTTATCAATTATGCCCTCCTGAGGTAAGCTTTATTTAAGCTCGTTCGAATATTTCATTTAGACAGTTAAATTAAGTTTTGTTTTAATTTAATATAATTCCTAATAAAGGATTTTGATGAGTTATTTACCGTATTAATTTTGGGAAAAAAATATTTGTGTTCTCACTCGTCTATTAGATAGTTAAGTTAACCATACAAAATATGTTCATCTCCTTTAATTAAATGCATTAACCTCAAGCAAAAAAAAATCAGAGGTTTTATGACTTATTAAGGTGAATACATATAATTAAAAAGGAGATGATATATTTTATGTGATTAAACTTGATTACCAAATACACAAATTTAAAAGTTTTTTTCAAAATTTGAACAAGAAGTGTACAATAATTGGAACACTTCATTAGGAGTTAAAGGTATTCAATTAAAATATGACTTAATTCAAATATCTAAATGATATATTCGGTCAAGTTTAGGAGTTGATTATACATTTAAGTTTTTATAATACACATAAATTTTAAAAAGATTCACCAACTCAAAAGTAGCCGTAACTATTTATTCTTTTAAGAATATAATTATTTCACTTGGTATGAACTAGAACCATCTATTCAAATTGAGCATGTTTTTTTTTTTTTTTTCTTTTTGATAAAATCTAAAAATAACATGTCTTTGTTTATAAAATATAAACTTATATGTCGTGTTTTTAATTTTAAATTTTTTGAAATTGAAGTTGAAATTTTATGTAGATTTAATAAACAAACACTGATTTCAAATGTAAAGTAATATTTGAATAATAATTTGGTAGGATCTTGCATTGATATCATCATTGGGGAGAGCAAGTTCTTTATTCCTAGAAGATTTGTCAAAATCAAAGTATTTGACAGATGAAGGATATGAATCAGTGAAGAAAGTTTATATAGTATGCACAGAGGATAAACTCATACCAAAAGAGTTTCAAAAATGGCAAATTGACAACATTAATAGCATCATAGAAACAAAGGAAATTAAAGGTGCTGATCATATGGCAATGCTAAGTAGGCCCAAAATACTTTGTGAAACTCTCTTGGAGATTGTCCAAAAATACAATTGATCCATCTTCTACTCATTTGAATAATTTGTAGTTGTTTGCTTTCAACTTTGAAAAATAATTACTAGATGGGTTCTTGATTGTGTTGTTTTTCTATCTATTAAGTGTGTTTAAACATAATTGAAGTTCTTAAAAAAAAAAACTAAAAAAAACTTCTAAATGAAGCAGATATTGAAAATTACCTGATGGAATAAATTATTATATATATAGTGGAATAAGTTATTCTAGAATAGCTAATTAAGAATAATTAATCTTGGATAATTTGTTCCCAATCAAACAATCATAGATAGCCAGCATTAAGACAAAATAATGAGAAGTATGTACAACTAACAACAATATGTTACATACACATTTGTTGTGTACATGATTTTAAATAGGAGGTTATGAATTAAGATAAATATTAGTAGATAATAGAGCATTGTCGTATTTATACTTCCATTTAATAGTCATAGTATTTCTCCTATAGTTCCTCTTGTTCTTTACTTTCTAGTACTATCTGTTATCACTTATATTTCAATTACCACACTATTTTATTATAGTTAATGTTCCTTTTCTCACGATGCTTTATCATGCTTTCTATAATATTTTATCATAATTTCTTCTTTATAAGCAGATAATTACGAGTTTTTGGCCAAAATCATACTTCAACTATACCCCAAACTTAAATTACATCCTTAAAGTATCATTTTTAGCAGAAAAAATCCTTTAATTATACCCCAAACTTAAACTACATCCTTAAAGTATTATTTTTAGCAGAAAACATCCTTCAAATATTTTAAAGTAAAAAATTTTATCCTTCTACTTGAATTTATCAGAAAATTAATCGATATATCCCATAAAAATTAAGTCGTCCCTTCCTAATTTTTCGTAATTGAGTTAAGAATTATGCAAAATCTTTTAATTTGAACCTTTTTTCCATTCATTTTTCATGTAATTTTAATTAAAAATACTATTAGTTTGAATATGTTTCTTCTCAATTGAATATGCTAGAAGCGACATTTGTTGGAGACTTCCGCTTTTAATACTGTAGAATGAAACTCAAATACGAAACATAATCAATAATTTGGTCACTTTAATATTAGATTGACCCAAAAATCTATTCATTTATTGTTTAAGAAAAAAGATAAAAATAATTAATCTCCAACTTCTTTCCGTTACGAAAAAGACAAATCATGTGTACTCATACCTTCCAATCATTTTTAGTTTCCATGAGTAACAGTGTCTAAGATTTATTTTTAAAGAACTTTTTGTAGAAAGTAACGAAATTTTCCAGAATAACTTTTGTTGATAGTCACGTTAACTACTCATTTTTTCGTAAGATCTCTTAATTTTTTGACAATATCTAACAAAAGGATGAAAGTTGTTCACTTACAAATACTTAAAGGATGTCTTCTGCTAAAAATAATATTTTAAGGATGTAATTTAAATTTGGGGTATAGTTAAATAATGTTTTCTGATAAAAATGATACTTTAAGGATATAGTTTATGTTTGGGATATAGTTGAAGAATGTTTTTGACCAAAAACTCATATAATTACTGTCACATGCAAATCCTTGATGACAAGATATACCAACATTAGAAACCTAATTTGCCTAATTAATTAAGTTACAAAAACAATTAGTAGTACCCTGTTACATAAAATTAACCCATACTCAAGTCATTTTCATTAATTAAAATAATCTCCGCTACCAACAAATCCTCCCTCTCCGCCGGAGAACTGCCACATTCCGGCTCCGCCACCATTGTTATAATTCCGACCGTACGAATCCGGAGCTCCGGTAAACGGCCAAGCATTACCTCTTCCAATACCAAACCCCATATCCTCAATTCCACCAAGCGCTAAAACCCCAGGCCCATGAGAACTCAACAACGACGTGAAATTATTGATAGGCTTCACATCGGTACCAAAAAGTAATTGATTGGCTGCAGGAAGAGGAAGCATAAACGGAGAGTTACCGGGTACAACGTGAGGAGAAACGGAAGCAATGGTGGAGGAAAATGGGGTATTGGTGTAAATACGGGAGCCTTTTGCATTTTTGCGGCTACCTCCACCAATAGGGATATCACGCAAAGTGCCCCCTTGGGTCCAGTAACGGCGGCAAGACTTGCAGAAATGGCGTGGCTGAAACAAATTGTAATTGTTGTAGTAGCAGAACTTTGTGTTGATAGAATCACAGCGTGGGCAAGGAAGGTGATGATCAGGTTCTTGTGTTGGTGGTGCTTGCACACCACCTGTTTGTTGTTTTGTCACTAATTTTTCACTTGATTCCAAAGTCATTTTTACAGAGTAATTAAGTTAGAGGTAGTAGAATTGTGTGGGCCTAATGAGAAACAACGAAAGTAATGGCATTTTATTTATAGAGAGGAGAATGAGAATGTGAAACAGAGTCTCAGTGTGTTCTGTTTCTGAAGCTTATTTGCAGCTTTTGCAGTGATATTTGCCACGAGATATGAATCTTTATTACCGTTATAAAACGAATGATCTAGTTTTATTTAGTATGAAATTTAAGAAAATAAAAATACTTTCTTAAATTTGATACGAGGAAAGATAAAATTAATATATTGTAAAAAAAAAAATCGTTCTTTTTTCTAACGGAATAAAAAGAGATGTAGATCGGTTTTTTTTTAAACGGAAAAAGTATATCTAGACAAACTGGAAAAATGCAGTGACTTTATTTGGGTCGGCTTCAAAATGGGGGCTATTGTTAGTCTATATATCTCACTGCTTGCCATTTTTCTTGCTACCACTCCTTTCGTTTTGTCATTTTCTTGTCATGACATTGTGTCCCTCATCTTTCTTTTGGTCTAAAGTGATGATCACTTTCTTTTTATTTAATTTCTTTTCAATTATATATATTAGGTTAATAGGTTCTGAATTGGATATTTTTAGCTTCCTGAAATGTACCGTATCTGTGATAAACAATTTTAACTTGTAGTACCATATTTTAATGAAAAAAAAGATGCTAGTAGGGGAATTTTAGTGATGTTTGAGACACGATGGTTAATTATCTGAATTTTCACTTTATATAGTTTTGGATTATAAGATTAATTTTTTTTTTATTTTTTTAAATTTTGTTTCAAATCAAACTAGGTTATTTTTATTTTAACGGAGGGAGTATGTTATTTTGTTAAAGTCTTTAGCTTTTCAATGGTAAGGAAGAAGGATTGATGAACGACACTTCTCTGTTGTTGCCGAAGGTTTGTATGTTGTAATTCCTCAGTGTCTATGATCAACAAAAGCTGTTGTGGAATCTCAAGTCTCTTCTCTCGATCGGATGGGCCTATGTCACTAGAACAGGTGAGGAAGGCTGTTGTTAAAGAACGAAAAAGTCTCACATCGGTGGTTAATAAGATGGGTGGACTCCTTATAAAGCTTGAACAATCCTTCTCCCTTTGAGTTAGCTTTTGGGGTGTGATTTAGGCCTAAGACCTAATTTCAGATGGTATTAGAGCAGGACCCGTCTCACCCGATGTTGGAAACCCCGAAATCAAAATTGTCCACGCACCAGATGTTAAGCACTGGGCGTGAGGTGGGGTGTTAAAGAATGACAAAAGTCTCACATCGGTGGTTAATGAGATGGTTCGGGAAATCCTTCTGGACCCTTTGAAATTTCACAAATGTTATGATCTTTTATTCTTAAGTAGAAATTTTGAATTAAAATTCTTGAATTTAGTCGGCCCTATGGATATCGAACACTAGGTGAGAAACCAAAAAAAAAAATACTTAAACATCTATGTCAATTTGTCATATCTAAAGCGATTGAAGGCAAAGAGTAACATTTTTGCCTAATCACAAACTATAGAACAAGAAAAAAGAAGAGCATTTCCTAGCTTGCATTGCAGGAGAAGTAAACAAAGAAGCCTAAAAATTTCTCTTGTTACAAACTAAAATTTGTCAAATGTTAATTGCTCCATATAACTTCTAAGAATTAATACTGAAGAGAGTGTATTAGTAATGTTGGAATTGTCTTATACACTGTTCGGCTCGATATATTAAGGGTTGTTTTGTCCTTAGTCATGCTCATTCATGAATAAGGTATATAAATAATACATAAATAGAAATCCTTCCAAACGAAGAATTAAATAATATCATAATTAATGTGCATATATATTATTTTTTCTAATACATTCTACCAAACGATCGCTCGATACATTGGGTAGTTTTGATGGAGTATTTAGAATAATTCACAGTATAGATGGTCAAAAAGAGAGACAACTTGAGTCAGAAAAAGGAACCAACTCCATTGTGTTTATGTCAAGAAAGTTAGCAATAATATTATCAATTGGACAAAGGGGCAAAACCAAAAAAATTGATCAAGACATGAGCTAATTGAAACCAAATTAAGGCTGCTTCAATTAATAAAGAGGGTAGGCGTGTAAGAAGATGAAAGTGATTGAGGATATATACTTTGGCTGATGTATGTATAAATCAATCTTAGTACAGACACTATGTATTATAATGTCGGATTAGCGTGCGAGTCCTCACTGTCACATGCATCCATGCATGTCATTTTCCCTCCTTCAAATATTATCGCGATATTTAATCTGTTGTAACACGTAACTTAATTAGAGTTATTTATTTACTTGACTCATTTTGCTTAATTGTTATTGTATATATGAACAATTGGATTATTTATAGTTTTCTTTTAATTACGTGATAATAAATATTACATCTCACATTGTTATATTTCACTATAAGTGGCGTATGTAGAAATTTTTGTAAGCGGAGTTAATATTATTGTTTTACTTAAAAAAAAAAAACATTTTCTTTTGTACCGAACTCACCATATATCTCAAAGTCATTTTCAGAAATAATTCCGGACAGACTCTCATCTTTATTTTGTTTCGATTTGTCACTCCTCTCATTTAAATTCATGTTTGCAGCGGCGATTATTAGTCATTCTAATACCCATGAATCATGATATGTGCTAAGAATATTCAATTCAATTGTGGTTCATGGAAATATCCTTCATCTTAAAAATATTAGGTTAAAATTATATTAAGGAGGGTAACAAAGTTTCAACAAGTTATATTTCTATATGGTCTTAAAAACAGTAAATTATAAGATTTTTAATATTTATGGTCCTAAATTAAAGTATGGTTCAGTGTTTTTTAATTTTATGGCATTAAACATGTCAAGTGAAAAGATAGAAATAGAGTGTTTTAAAGTGATAAGAAAATAAATTATCATCACAAAAATAAAATAAAATGAGGAAACATAATTTTATTCATCAAGATTGCGGGTACAATTATGTTCCTCCATTGATTCTACTCTCATGAGATTTATTCATGATTCGAAGGTCGTTTGTGGCGTATTTCTCGAACTAGGATAATTTAGATTTGACCTCTATATGAATATTCATGACTTTTAGTGGAATATATCGAGGTTTTGATCTCTTTATTAAATTTTTGAGATCTTGATCTTTATAAATACCCAAGAGTTTATGGGATATTTTGAGATGTGTTTTCAAGGGAATATAGTTACCTTTATATAGGCATAAACTTGAGTTTATGGTTAAATAGCCTCTAAAAATTTTAATTGAAACTGAACACACCTTCTAGAGTTCCAATTCTAATTGAATACGTGTTCCACATAATTTTAATGTCTACCTATCAAAAAAGAAGAAAAAAAGACATTCTTTTTTTAAATGGATTAAAAAAGAAAATAATAGACTCCTCAATAAAAAACAAGGGGCGTGTAAAGGATATCGATTCTCGATTCTCGGGAACCGCTCCCACTATCCTAGATCCACCTTTAGTTAATTAGTATACTAGACACAAGTGTCCATGCTCAATATCTATTATTTTTTGTCTCACTTTATGTGACATAGATAGAATTTAGATAGTCAATAAAATTTTAAATATTTTAAGATATTAATAATTATTGTACAATATCTAAAAAAAGAAAAGAGCGCAGCTGCCAGGCATGTCGACCATGACCTGCATGATTATTGTCACTAATGTATATATAGTAGATATCATATGCATATTTTTTAAATATATAAAAGAATTAAAAAATAAGATAAACAAATTAAAACGGAGAATTTGTTTTCTGCAAATGTATATATAAATGTGGAATCACATAGTGAAGCAGACATGTTGACCTTCACGTGTGATTTTCCACACTTATATATAAGTAGTAGATAGCAGATGCGTATTTTCTAAATATATAAAAGAATTAAAAATAAGACAAATAAATTAAAATGATTATGTTTTTTACAAATGTATATATAAATATGGAATCACACAGATAGGATTATCCAAGCTATATATAAGTTGTAGATATATACTTACTAAATCAGTTTTTTCATATGTTAACTCCTTTATATTTTAAATTTTCTTAATAATTTTTTTTACCCCACTCTTGAAATACTTTAGCATCCTATATACAACCAATTCAATTAGCACGTGAACGTAAAACAAGCCTTGAACCTAAAGTTTGATTTTGTTTTTTTTTTAAAATAAATAAAATTGGCAACCCTACGCCCCCACCCCCACTCCCCACCTAGCCACCCCCACCCACAAAAAGAATTAGAAACGTTCAAAATTTGAAAATATTTTTTGCCACCAGCCGCACTACACCACCACCCCGACCCTCTTTTTTATACTTTATTTTCAAAAATAAATGTGCTATTAGGAACTTTTATAATAAAAGAGTGATATATGGGTATATATGGATTCTCATGTAAACCTATTTTGTCTATATTTATATGAGCTTAAATAGGTTAAAGACCATATTAACTCATTTTAAAAAAAAAAAGAAACAATTTAATTTAATATGAGCAAAATAGTTCCATTTCACTTATATGAGCTGAAATTGTTACTCCTACACACCAGCACACAAAGGACATAATAGCCACCATCTCATCCGATAAATTTTGGTGAAAATGGAGGATATATTCTGCCATTTTTCATCATTTCTAATTGAAGATATGCTATGTTTAAAACATGTATCAAAGTCAAAAGGCAACAACAGACGTAGAGTAATCTCACAAGTGGGATCTGAGGATGGTGGTGTATTGTACAAGCCTTACCCCTACCTTATGAAGGTAAAGAAATTGTTTCAGAATAGACCCTCGATCAACTTAAAAGAACATATTAAAAGTCAAGATGGGATGTAAAGAAAATACAAAAGCAAGAAGTCATGCTGAAAATCACTAATTAGAAGAGAATAGGTAGCAACTACAACAAAAAAATATGTGAATTGAAGCAACGAAAACAACATATATTGATAACATATATTGATAAGTACGAATTAGACAACATTCGACTAGCTACTAATTACCTTCTCCCCTAACCTTCGACCTCCAAGTGATTGCAGTAAAGAAGCAACTCACCAAAATCATCATCGATAATTCGATACCCCAAATTCGTAATCCAAGTTTATGATAATCAAGAAACTAATCTGATGACAGTTAAGAAACAAGTGAATGAGATCTTAGTAGAGAAAATGAAGCTCGACTCTCTCTAATTATTTTGTTTTTTCAATTGACTAGTTCATTTCATTTCATTTTTGTTGTTTTAATGGGGGTTTAAAATATATAAGTAACCCCACATTTTAAGTGTATTTTTGGAGAGTAAAAGAAAATTATCAAAATGGTGTAGTCATTGAAAATCCTTTTATCAAATTTTCAGTACAAATAAAAAAAGTCGAATGGAATTTATTTTTTAGTTAACAGTACTAGTACTATTTTTTGTTCGATATAGTTTAAACTCGTCCAAAATCAATCGAACCTGCCCATTTGTCAACTCTAGCTTGAAACTATATATATGTAGGAGTTATGAAATTTTGTACAAAAAACTATAAACCATCAGGCTATATCTCCAACCTAGGCCAAGGCCTTCATGATCCATCGCTCTATATCGCAATTTCACAATTTGTTACTCTTACATGAATCATTTAGTTGTATAGACATTGATGCCTGAATGAAGCTTACTAACTTTGAATCCTTATTGTCTAAGTAAAGGTAAAAGGAAAAACAACCAAAGTTTGATGTTCCTCTTATTTTTTTCATGATATGTTTAATGATTCATTTAAATGGAAATCTGGACTCTTTTGATATTACTTATCGTGTATTTTTCGATTATTCTATGTGTGAAAAATAAAGATAATTTATTGGAGGTATAACAATCCTAGATATTTAGTGAAATTTTCTGGAGTGTTATAAAGCAATACATTTAGGATGGTATACTTATAGAGAAGTTAAGAGAAAGGGAGAGCTCGAAAACTCTACTACATGAAACTCGACAAAGTAAATCAAATATTGTGAAGCCGGTTTATTATAGAAATTAAAAGTTTTGTTAGTATATATTTATATTTGTATACATGACTAATTGATGACGGAAAATCTTCATCATTTGAAGAAGCAAGAGGATTCGGGAAGAAATTGTTGAGATTTTCACCAAGGCGTGGTTTAAAGCTTCATTTGAGTTCTTCCACGATAAGTATTGAGTAGTTTCTAAAAATCACTTTTAAGTGCTTGTGTGAAAAATAAAGATGATTTTAGGAGGTAATAACAATCCTAGATATTTTGTGAAATTTTCTAGAGTTTTGTAGAATGATACCTTTAGTATATGTCCAAGAAATATGTAGATGTTCTAGAAAATTATATATTTGTAGTTTTGTACTGAATTATAGGATATTCTAGATAGTTAGATAGTTAGAAAATAAAGTTATCTAAATTGTTCTTATAGATGTATCTAGAACCCTCCTCCTTACTTAAGTATAAATAAGGATGTTCTTAATCATTTGTAACCTAACCCAAAAAAATCCGATTCAAGAAGTCTTCTTTCATGATCAAGTTTTTCTAATGCAAAATCTTTCTTTTCCTTTCCATCCTTCCTTTTTAGTTGAATTTTTTGATCTTAGTTAACAATATAATCTTGAGCTAATAGAACGTACATTCAATTATACTTTTCTTCTTATATTCTTTACCTTATGAATTATCATTGTTAAAACATATACAACAATCAAGTAAAATTATTTATCTCTGAATTGTAAAGAACATGGTGATTTCTAACAAAATAGATATGTAAGATAAGGAAATGACAAAATAAGATGGACTGTCAAAACATATACAACATTGAGTTTCAGTTTTGGCAAACCTAAGGTATGGGTAAAGGGGCCATCCAAACAAAATGGTGCTTATCAAAAAAGTTCACAAATGCATCCATTTTGAATTATCACCCACCTGGACAGCTCGTGCAAACACTGCCACCTGCTGACCATCTGCGACATGGGATGGTTGTTGAAGCCTTGGGACTGCTTGTTAAAGTGAAAAAGGGGCGGCATTGAGGGCCAAATTTTTGGCAAGATTAAATTATGTGTTAAAATTTTTATAGAAAAATTAATTATTTATGATAAAATGTATAATTTTTCTAAAAAGAAATTATATTATCCACTTTAATATCTTTTTTATTTTGTTAAAAATAAGAATTAATAGTGAAAAGTGTTGAACAAAGTGAATTACAAATTCCTTTTTATTTCTTTTTAAATTTTAGTTTCAAGCATTACTATAAGCATATTAAAATGAGATATACCAAGTCATCAACTTCTTGAGTCAAATTCTATGGTTCTAATTCTTATCTTTATTTAATATTGATCAATTTATTACTTGTAGCATTATGTCAACTATACATATAATAATTGTCTCACTTGAAGGATGTTTTTCAGTGTTGAGTTGATAAAATCTTACCAAAAACTAGTAACTGAAAAAACAATATTAAGTACTAATAATTTCCATCTAAATAGTGTAAAGAAAATAAATTTTGAATAAATACGTATATAGAGTGTATTTATATTTTAGGCCGCGAATTGAAATTTCGCTTTAGGCCCCCAGTTACGTTGAGCCGCCCCTGAAGCGAAGGAGCATTTATTGGGATTGGCTGTTGATACTTCTTAGAAGGTCATCCAAAAAACCTACCGAAGGAAGAGGATCAAAAGTCATTACTAAACCTCAGACAAAATGTAACAAATTGTGTCGCTTTTTTGGTCAAAATTGAAGAAAAAGTGACGCAGTCAATATATATATATATATATTCTTGAATAATATAATGTTGTTTGTCGCTTTTTTATAGTTTTTAATATTTTTTAATTTCCAAAAGTGACGCAGTCCGTCGTTTATTTTTAGTTCATAACTTTTTAAAATCTTAAAAAGCGACGGACAAAGTTACTTTTATTTAATTTTATTTTTTAAAAATAAATTCGAAAAGTGACACAGTCTGTCACATTTTTCGAAATTAAATTTTGAAAAATCCAGAAAAATAACAGACTAAAAAAAATTCAGGAAAGCGACGGACAAAATCACCATGTCTGTCGCTTTTTCTGCATATTTTTTACACTAGAAATTGACAGTTTCTCCTGACCACCTGCAAATTCAATTCAATTCAAATCTATTCAGCCTAAGGGGTCGTTTGGTAGCGTGTATTGGAGAAAATAATATTTGCATTAGCTTGATGTATTATTAGTGTTAGGACCAAAAATAAGCAGGTGTGATGGGAAAGCTAGCAAAGCAAACCTTGAAAGACCACGAGTAAGAAGACAAACGAGAAATACACCAAAAGACACAAATATTTAACGTAGTTCGGTCAATCGACCTACATCCACAAAAGAGATGAGCAATCCACTATAAATATGAGAGTACAAAATACAGAGAGAAACAACATCAACCAATTCACTCAGAATACATGGGAGGTTCACACAAGTGATAATGTATCAAGCTTGTGACCCACAAATTCTCCCCTTAACCAAAGCCCTTAAGACTACATTGTGAATGCTAATTAAGTTAGAAGGAACATGCCGCTATTTATAGAGTCCTAAATTTTTTCCTACAAGAAAAAAGATTAGTCAATTCAAAACTTTTTCCTAAAAGGAAAACCTATTTATGGTAAGAAATTTAGGGCAAATAAAACCCAACAATTAGTACCTTGTGTGGTACACTATTCTAACATATGCATAAGTAATGCTTGTATTAGTAATACACTCTATTGTGTATTGAAGAGTGTATTACTAATATCATTTATTTATATGCATTAGTAAGGCAATGTGTTTTAATACATGTATTAATATCATTAAAGACACAACTGCCCTCAAAAACTTTTGTTACATCCTTTCCACTATATTTGTGGAGGGTGTTTTTGTAAACAAATATTTTTTCTAATAAAATAAGGTAATGCATAATATAATTAGTACACCAAACCAAACATTGCATAAAATCATTATAACTAACGTAAATATAACTAATACAAGTATTACTAATACATTATGTTATATTATTCTTATACACTCTACCATACGACTCCTAACGAACATAATGATTAATGTACCATAAAATATTTCCTTACTAATGTATAGAATTTTCGACAATCATCACTAAACTTCAAAGAGATCGAAGTGTTAGATTACAACTTAATAATCAAAATAATTATTTATTCTAGTATACATCAAGACACATCAATTTACTCTAATTGATGAATCCAACAAAAACTAATAACTCTAGTTTAATCAACCCTTAACAAAAAAAATTTAATTAGCAAACATATATACAAACTCAATCACCACCTAACAACTAGTAGGCCATGATCCAGTTGTCGTTATGATGAAGTCTTCCAGCTCTTTGATGCCTATTGCTTTTAATTGATGATTTTTTTAACGGAATTGGGTCATATTTGTCATTATACTTTTAGAAAAGGGTCATATTCACCTTTCGTCATATTTTTTTTGATATATTTGTCCTTACCATTCAACTTTAAGAACATATTTGTCCTTGTACGTATAAATATTGTGTCACCATTTTTATTAGTCTATGTGGCGCCTATGTGGCTCCATGTGTATATATTTTTATTATAATAAAAATTTTACTTTTTATTTAGTATTTTATCTGACCCATTTTGTAAAAACTGACCCAATCAAAATAAAGACCCATTAATCGATTCCGATACCCATTAGCCCTAATTTCTATACCCATCATCTTGCAACGCTTCATAAGAACAATGGTCGAGCAGAAGCCACCATTTATTCCTTCTTCCCTATGCCATGAGACATGTTGTAGCCATTTACAGTTGGGATAATTGTATAGAATGACAAACTAATAATGTAAAATAAATACAGTAGCTATCATTTGATTTATTTGTGTTCCATAGCAAACTGTTGTTAGTCGCCTCTCTCCCTCATACTCTCGCTCGCCACTCTCACTCTCTCGCTCGCTCCCTGTCGCTCGCCTCTCTCGCTTTATACAATAGAAATGTATAAATTGTGTTTCTGTTATATAAAGCGAGAGAAAATTGTATACATATTCAAATACATATATCTCCGTCCTATACACTTATAATTATACAATACAAATATTTTCCTACCCAAGTCTCTTTTGTCTTCCTCTCTTTCTCGTTTTATACAAATTCAAATTGTATATAATTTCTCTCTTTTTCGTTTTATACAATTCGATTCAATTGTATATTCTCTGCCCAAGTCTCTTTTGTCTTTCTCTCTTTCTCGTTTTATACAAATTCAAATTACATATAATTTCTCTCTTTCTCGTTTTATACAACTCGATTCAATTGTATACAAATTGAAATTTTATACCGATATATAAACACATACAATTGAATTGAGGCTAACAACGTTTATACAAATGGTCTGCCAGCGAAATTATAAAAATCAGAAGAGGAGCCAACGAATTATACAATTGCTTCTTTTGTATATATGTATAGCGAAATAGGCATAGCTTTCAATTATATATGTATAACGAATTATACATATATATATTTACTATAAAGCGCAATTATGTAAACTTTGCAATAGCATACAAATTTGATTTTTTTGTTTGTTATATGTGAAAGTTGCCCTTTACAGTTTGACTTCTCAAAACTCAAAATCGAAACTAAACGTGCATAAACAGTCACTAGGAAAGAGTTTACAAGAGCCATAATCCACACATAAAACTGAGGTTGTGTAATATTGTCTCATCCTCTTAACTTATCATCCTCATTATCGTCCCCAAAACCCATAAGTGTGGGTTACGCATATGGAGACCTATCGGCCTTTTATTTCTATCCTTTGAACTTTTGTCTATCGGCCCTCGTACTCTATCAGAGCTCCCACTGGCTATACAGCACAAAATTCTTCGGCATTTATTTTGATTGGGTCGAATTTTATTAAATGGGTCAGATAGAATACTAAATAAAAAATAAAAGTTTAGTTATAATAAAAATATATAACACATTTTACTTACATGGCACTACGTATGCGCCACGTAGATTAATAAAAATGATGACACAATACTTAACTGTACAAGGGCAAATATGTGCCTAAAGTTGGTTGATAAAGATAAATATATCAAAAAAGTATGACGAAGGATAAATATGATCCTTTTTTAAGAGTTCAAAGACACATATGACCCTTTTCCGTTTTTTGAATATGCAATAACTACGCTTCATGTTTTATATATATGAACTATCAACACGCCTTAGAATAACTTGACTAAGATCCTGACTTCCAATATGACAATTTCGTTTGTATGAACATGAATGATATGTATACTATCATTTAATATTTAAATACATTTAGGCTTTAGCTATGTACAAACAAAAGAATGATGACATCATCTAAATACATTCTTTTTCTTTTAAATATGGCCAAATACATTAATAGATCCCTAAACTTATCGGGTTCCCCCCCCCCCCCTTCAGGTACCTCAACTATGTATTTTCATATTGAATCATTGAATCACCTATAATTTGTTCCTTTTAAACACTGTTGGTTGATGTGGAACCCCATTTTGTGAGGGATATTGATAGATGATACATATGTTGTTCCAGAACTATTAAAATGTTCGAGAATAGTTGTGTTTTACTTCAAATCATTTGAACACATTAGAAAACAAATGAGACTAACACACAATTTGTCTTCATTCCTTCAATCAAAATCATCACAATACGAACACAATTGAAGGCATTTACAATAGAAAAGTTAATCAAAATCAACCAACAGTGTTTAAAAGGAACAAATTATGAGTGAGTCAATGATTCAATAGGAAAATGACATGGTTGAGGTACCTGAGAGGAAAAATCCAACAAGTTTAGGGATCTGTTTATGAGTTCGGCCTTTAAATATTTAGTACTTAAAATCTACTATGTGCATGATAAGACATAAATGACGATTATCATAAATATTTTAAATTTAAATTTTTACATAAAATAATTTTTATAAAATATTATTATAATTTTTTAGTACGATTGTTATAGAGGAGTAAATTTATAAAGCATATACATGTTGGCTTGTATGAGTCTGTTACGAGTCCAGAGACTAGGTCCTATTGACAAAACTAGTAACAAAAGTGTTCAAGTAAATGCAGTAAGGCAAAGAACACAAATGTTTATGGAAACCTCTTTATCCAAGGGAGGAAAAATCACGACTACTGTCACACATAATTTCTCAAAGCTCAAATATCTTAAAATAACTCGTAAATACAAACTCGAGCAAGGATAATTAAACTCTCAATATCCTTACACACCTTGTAACTCCTCTATTACAAAGATACAAAACAGTAACTCTATTTCCCACTATATCAACTACCTCTAACTACTACAGACTTCAACACAGACCACTTGGCTAACTCTAGCCATAAACACAACTCACAGCCACAAAAATTGAAACAATCTACACTCCTTTATATCACGGGAGTAGATCTACAATATGAAAACACAAAACACTAAACTCTAATATAACAATTTGAGGAGTTGCTCTACTTGATCGGTCCCTTGTTGTATATAAGAAAAGTTTTTCCGTAAAAATGACTTTTATCGTAGTACATTATTGATTTGCAGAAACTCCATCAATCACTGCAGTTTCTACAGCTTTACAATTGCACAGAATTGACATGTCCTATAAGATGAGCACTTTTGAGGATCAGGTTCCTTTGCTATGTCCCTTCGCATCATAGTTTGTTAATTCATCAAAATTGAGAATATAACAATACCATCATAATGAATTTCATTGTTATTAAATGTAGAATGTTGTTATAGTGAAATTTGATAACAAATGATTAATGTTATAATGAGATGTGACTGTAATTGAATATTTTATTTTGAAAGTCACGGTCTTCAAGCATTGATTTATCCAGTATTTTTTGGAGGCTCGAGAAAAAAAAAAGACTGGTGTTTAGGATTTTAACTTGGAACCTCGAGATCAAATTTGCCCCCCCCCCCCTCCCCCCCCTCAAGCCATTGGACATTTCACATTTCTTGTATTTAAGAAATTTAAAATCTATATATCTACATAATTGTATAATGTAATTTTTAATCGAGGAATTTTTCAGGGGATGTTTGAACACCAATCCCACGCCCTAGATCCACTCATGTTCAAAAACAAGGCCGGAGCCAGGTACAATTGAGGGGGTTCGATTAGGCAGAAAATTAGATACTCCTGTGCTAATTGGTATATGTACATGTATTTTTTGAATATCATACTTTAGAAGGTTTTGAGTCATCATTTGTGGGCTAATTGACTTGGGTTCTGCCGTAGTGGGTATTTGGAAGTGAAGATGGGCTTACGTACGCACAGCACGGTAGATTTGCACAAATAGCCTAATTTAAGGTTACTGTTTAAAACCTAGCTAGTATTTAGCAGTACCTATTTTAAAATTTAGCTAATTTTACTAATAAGTAAATCATAATTTGAACAAAAAAAACAAAAAAACTTTTGCTCCTGATGAGTGATGATAGTTTCACTTTACAAGGTATTGGTTTTTTGTTTGAATATATCAAGTTCAAGGCTGAATCTTTTGAAAATGAAATGAACTTGGAAAGATAAAAAACTTCAACAGAGAAAGCATTATGGTTTGCTTCAATAGAATTTGCTGCAAAGCGTGGAATGTATTTGGGCCTGTCGTGTTGGGCTTTTTTTAAGAGCAGTTATTTTCGGGAAACTTACATAAATATAATATAAATAAAAAATATTTATCATTGGTAGCAATAATATTACTTTTTACTTGATCACTTTTAATACAATTATAATGCAGTTTTAATACGTGTTACAAAGAATAATTTAGTATTCACATATTATACAAGTTTTATTAATGGATAATACATTTATCACACATTTTAATACACTTAGGGGTCGTTTGATGTGAGGAATAAGAATATATAGTCCTGGAATAAAAAAAATTAGTCATGGGACAAAAATTTCGTGTTTTGTTTGGTTGACATGTTTGGGATAACTTATCCCACCATTTATAACATAGTGATGGGGTGAGATAAGTAGTCCCAAAATAACTAACCCCTAGATAAGTAATCTAGGACAACTAGTTCTCAATCAAACGACCCCTTATAATACAATGTGTCAGTTTCTTACCAAATATGCATAATATATTTTTAAAACAGTTATAATACATATATATTTCATACTTAATTGACTTTTAATACATATCGCATATTTAACATAGTATTGTTATAAATGATAATAAATAAAATATATTGTTAAAATCAGTAATTATTTATTAAAAGGCATTTATCCAAGTAATTTTTCCTTAATGAATTCATTTTTTAAAAAGAACCCAAAATATTTTCTACTACTTCGAGAGGAGGAGATGATCGAGCTGGGCCAATCAACCGACTGGGTTGAGCTAGGCGTTCGTTCATGTCACGTCAGTCTCTAGCCAAGAATCTCATTATTGATCAAATCGGGGCGAATCCAATTCATTAATAAATGAAAAACTCAAAAAAGAAACCTAATAATGAGGAAGAATCACTAAAATGATTGGATAGGTTCGTTTTATAGTTATTAGGGCATACTAAAACAATTTACTAAATTTAGTGAGTTATTCCAAAGTATCAAACAATCCCTTATAATGGAATTCCTTACTGGCTCTCGGTAAAAAATCAATTGATTGGTGATTTTTCAAACACATCGTAAGCTATTAGGGTTCTGACAAATGAACCGACAAGGTACCATAGAGAAACAACCATTAACTGGAGAATTTTGACCAATTTAAAAGATCATTAATTGTAGTTAATTTGGAATTGTTTGATCAAGTAAAAGAAACTAAATAAAATTTATAAATATCTTAATCTCCCTTTTTTTTTCATTTTTCTTTTTTATTATTTGAACATTCGGGAGCTAAGATCATTCAAATGCCCCTTTTGCAAATTAATATAATGACTTAAGTTAGTAGTAGCAAAATTGTTGAGATATACAAAAATGAGATAGCAAAATCTAGTGGGGTGAAATTGCCTAATCCTAGTTTTGCAGGGACCATTGTAGTTCAATGGTAAGCTGAATAGTAAAGACAAAAGAAAGCTAAAACCTAGTAAGCGTTACCCTTCAACTTTGATTTTCATTCTTCATTGTGGCGTCTCAAATACTGAGAAGATATTCACTTCAGCCTAAGCAACTTTCTCCATATGTTGTATTGACATCCAATTTAAACAAATCAAGGTAACCCATTTGCTTTATTTGTCACTTTTTCTATAGGTATGTCTCATTTTTTGAATTGTATGCGTTAGTAACTAGGCTAATTATCTTGAATCAGTTCGATCTGTTGTTTTCTTTCGTTTTTGCAAATACCCATCATTCAGATGTTGAAAATAAAGCATAAAGTTTCAGTCTTTGGTTGTGGGGTTATTGATAAGTTACTTAAACATGGTTCTTGATGGATCTATGAAGATATAGTTATGAAGATTTTTTTTTTCTTTTACCTGTTTTGTGTAGATTCTGTGGGGTTGCTGATAGCGAAGTGATGGCAGAAGAAAGTGGCAGAAGTTTTGCCCGAAGGAACCAATTGTTGGAGATAGAGAAACAGGTTCATAACTGGTGGACTGAAGGTGATGTTTTTAAAGCTGAACCTAAAGAATCACCTCCTAAAGTGGGGGAAAAGTTCTTTGGGAATTTCCCTTTTCCTTATATGAATGGATATCTACATTTGGGTCATGCTTTTTCAGTGTCAAAACTAGAATTTGCAGCAGCATATCATAGATTGAAAGGTGCTACTGTTCTTTTGCCTTTTGCCTTTCACTGCACTGGGATGCCCATAAAGGCATCTTCGGATAAGCTTTCGAGGGAGATATCGATGTTTGGGAACCCACCTGTTTTTCCGGCTAGGGAAGAGGAGAATGTTGAAACAGAAGTGAAGGTTGAAACTGAAGGAAATCAACCTGCACCGGGTGGAAAATTTAAAGGAAAAAAATCGAAGGCAGTTGCGAAGACGGGTGGTGATAAGTACCAGTGGGAGATAATGAGGAGTTATGGTCTGTCGGACGAGGAGATTGCCAAGTTTACAGACCCATATTACTGGCTAACATACTTTCCCCCACTGGCCGTAGAGGATCTGAAGGAGTTTGGACTGGGTTGTGATTGGCGTAGGGTTTTTATTACAACTGACATTAATCCATACTTCGATTCGTTTGTGCGGTGGCAAATGCGGAAGCTGAAAGCCTCGGGAAGGATTGTTAAAGATCTCAGGTACACCGTATATTCACCCCTAGATGGTCAGCCATGTGCTGACCATGACCGTGCTTCCGGTGAAGGAGTTATTCCTCAGGAGTACACTCTTATTAAGATGGAAGTTGTCTCACCTTTTCCACCAAAGATGAGTGCTCTGGAGGGGAAAAAGGTATTTCTCGCAGCAGCTACACTGAGACCAGAGACCATGTATGGACAAACAAATGCTTGGGTTTTGCCTGAAGGAAAATACGGGGCATTTGAGATTAATGATACTGAGGTTTTTGTCATGACTTATAGGGCAGCTCTTAATCTAGCCTATCAAAGGCTGTCTCATATCCCTGAGAAGCCTACTTGTTTGGTTGAATTGTCTGGTCAAGATCTTATAGGTTTGCCCTTGAGGTCTCCCTTGGCATTTAATGAGATAATATACACTCTGCCCATGTTATCTGTTCTTACTGATAAGGGTACTGGAATTGTAACTAGTGTTCCTAGTGATTCCCCAGATGATTATATGGCCCTCCATGATTTGAAGTCAAAGCCAGCTTTCAGGGCCAAATTTGGTGTGAAGGATGAGTGGGTTGTGCCGTTTGAGATAGTACCGATTATCAACCATCCAGATTTTGGAGACAGGTCAGCTGAGAGGATTTGCATTGAGAAGAAAATCAAGAGTCAAAATGAGAGAGATAAGCTTGATGAGGCAAAGAAAACAATTTACAAGGGCGGGTTTTATGAGGGAATCATGATTGTTGGAGAATTTGCTGGTATGAAAGTCCAAGAAGCAAAAGGTCTTATCAGGAGCAACCTTTTGGAGACAAATCAAGCTGTAGTATATAGTGAACCTGAGAAAAAAGTCATGTCGCGATCCGGGGATGAGTGTGTTGTGGCTTTGACTGATCAGTGGTATATCACTTATGGAGAATCAGAATGGAGGAAGGCTGCAGAGGAGTGTTTGGCCAATATGAATCTCTTCTCTGATGAGACACGACATGGCTTTGAGCACACTCTCAGCTGGCTTAATCAGTGGGCTTGTTCTCGCAGTTTTGGGCTTGGAACTCGTATTCCTTGGGATGAGGAATTCTTGGTCGAGTCCTTGTCCGATTCCACTATTTATATGGCATATTACACGGTGGCACACTTCTTGCAGAAAGGGGACATGTATGGTAATGATCATTCTTCAGTAAAACCAGAGCACTTGACAGATGAGGTCTGGGAATTCTTGTTCTGTGATGGGCCTTTTCCTGAAAATTCTTCTATATCTTCTTCTCTTCTAAAGGAGATGAAGCAGGAATTTCTCTACTGGTATCCGTTCGATCTCAGAGTTTCTGGCAAGGATCTTATTCAGAATCATCTTACCTTTTGTATCTATAACCACACTGCCCTCTTCCCTAAGCACCACTGGCCTCGTGGTTTCAGATGCAATGGGCATATAATGCTTAACTCTGAGAAGATGTCCAAGTCCACTGGGAATTTCCGAACACTCCGGCAGGCAATTGAAGAGTTTTCAGCTGATGCCACACGATTTTCTCTTGCTGATGCGGGTGATGGGATGGACGATGCTAACTTTGTCTTTGAAACAGCTAATGCTGCTATCTTACGTCTTACTAAAGAAATAGCATGGATGCAGGAAGTCCTTGATGCAGAGACATCTTTAAGAACTGGGCCTCCATCCACATATGCTGATCGCGTATTTGCTAATGAAATAAATATTGCAGTAAGGACTACAGAGAAGAACTATAGTGAGTACATGTTCCGGGATGCTCTGAAAACTGGTTTTTATGATCTTCAGGCTGCCAGAGATGAGTATAGGCTTTCCTGTGGTTCAGGAGGCATGAACCGGGATTTGCTATGGCGATTTATGGATGTTCAAACACGACTTATTGCTCCTATCTGTCCACACTATGCTGAATATGCCTGGAGAAAGCTTTTGAAGAAGGATGGTTATGGAATCAAAGCTGGGTGGCCAGAGGCTGATTTGCCAGATCTTAGCCTTAAGAAGGCCAACAAATATTTGCAAGACACGATTGTCTCGATGAGGAAGCTGCTTCAGAAGCAAGTTTCCGGTTCAAAGAAAGGAAATGCCAATTTGAGTAGCCAAAACAAACCTTCTGTTGGCCTGATATATGTGGATGAGCAGTATAGTGGATGGAAAAAGGAATGTTTGGGAATCCTGCAGAGGAAATTTGACACTTCGACTGGTTCCTTTGCACCTGACAAAGAAATCCTCTCCGAATTGCAAAAGAGTGAGATCGGGCAACAAGGCAACTTCAAACAAATACAAAAACTGTGTATGCCATTCTTGAGGTTCAAGAAAGACGAAGTAGTGGCTGTTGGGGTTCAAGCATTGGACTTGAAGCTTCCTTTCGGTGAGACTGAAGTCCTTGAGAAGAACTCGGAGTTGATCAAGAGACAGCTTGGTCTTGAGACATTGGAGATCTTATCTATGACAGATGATGCTCTAGAGAGAGCAGGGCCTCATGCTGCAGTTGTGAAGCAGAATCCTCCCTCACCAGGAAATCCAACTGCTATCTTTCTCTGAGTAAATCATTTTTGCCGCATAAGTTATGTGAACAGGTCTTGTTTGAGACCTACATGATGTGATACTCTCTTTCTAGATCTTTTTTGTCCGCGCATTCTGCCTACATTCGATTACTTGCTGAAGTTCTCGGTCCAATTTACTGGTTTATTTGCATCAATCTTGATATGGAGCAGCTGCAATTATATCTCCACATTAGTACTCGTTGAGTAGGAATTTGACAATTTGAGCATCTTTGAGTTTACCATTCTACAAGGTTTTCCTAGTTGTATCTTCTTTTGATCATTTCTGCTTATAGCTTGATTGTCTTTTGATGCTGTATAAGCTGTTCAAGTATGACTGTATTTAGTTGAGTAGTTTACCTAATTTCATATTCTGAGGCCTTTATTTAATTGTAACTGCTAAGTCCCATTTCTTTCTTGCCAGGACGGAACCTTCTTTTTAATGGATCTGTTACATTTAATGTTTGCTCGGACACTCTAAAAATGTTGTTGCGTTGTATCGGATCATCTGAAAATGCACTACTTTGGAAGGATCCAACACTCGCCTATCAACATTTTTGAAGAGTCTAAAGCAACATAGGTTTCGTTACTTAAGTGAATCGAGTTAATATATATATGGTGTTGGTTAAGCCCTTTAGTTCCTTGGAATCCTTTTGAAAACTGATTAATCGTTTCCATTCAGGTTAAAGGTGAATGCAGGATTCAAAACCAACAATATGATATAAATGAAAATTTGTCAGAAAGGCAAGACTGAACCATAGAACATAATAGTTCGTTTTAATTCACATTGAGCTAATTTTAGAAACCTTCCTTCAAGATTTGCTTCGTAACACTAACTTCATTTCAAACTACATCTATCCTAACGAAAACTAACTACAATCTGCCCCATCAGTTTCCTGCATTGGCATGCTCCCTGCTGCGCGAAATATAGTGACATCCATGAAGATCTGAGTGCCTTTAATCACTTCAAAAACACAAACATCACCTATGTTTAACTGATTGTCATGCACGAACGCTCCCCAGCCAATGCCAATTTTAGCCTGTGCGTGTCCCGTATAGTATGTGACAGGCCAAGATCCCCTGCCTGCAACACGAAGCATTATGTTGCTGCAGTTTTCTGGGATATATGTCCTAGCAAATCTCAACTTTATGCACTGCCAAAAGAGATGAACTCAATGCAACGTGTTCTAATAAAGATTACAGTACTGTAAACTTATATAAAGTGACGGTTAATTTCTAGAGCTTACCAGATGATTGCTCGATCTGGAGATATACGAGGGATGCATAAAAGATCTAAAGAATGGATTTTTAGACTTGAAAATAGCTTTTGCTCTTTGATATGCTATAGCCTTCTTTTTATCCATTACTGTCTTGCGCACATCATAAATTACACTGGATTGTTGACTCTGCATCTTGCAGCCTTCATTGTCGATTGCTTCACACAGAAAACATACATGTAACGAGCTAGATGACTGATATGAAGTTTGTGTTCATATAGCAAATAAGAGAAGATCAAAATACTTACTTAATTGGTCCTGTCTTGTGAAAGAAGGTGAAGCGCAACACCCTCTACCATCTTCTCAATCTCCATTCTTTTGATATCAATGTCAAGTGAAACGTCGTCCTCTGTATACCCTTGTCTTTTCATTTTGCTGGACTGTCCTAATGGACAATGGCCTAGGTTTTCTACAGAATGCACAATCATGTCTGAAATTTTTGTTTTCCCTGATCTGTTGCTTGTTGGAGTACCATCTATGATCTCTGTAGAATCATCATCATCATCTGACTCGGTGGACCGTGTACCATGAGCTTCCAAGGAAGTATTTGTTAACTAATTTAATTTCCTTCATAGCTTGTACACAAAATACGCAACCAAAGTGCACAAAAAGATGGATGCTACACTTACCTGACGATTCTTTTGGCTCTGTTTTCACTTTCTTAGATTTTCTTGAAGCTTCAGTGTTTCTCTTCCTCATCGTCTTTCTCTTCTACATTTTCTACCTCATCCTCGGAGCTGAGTTCTTCAAAATGTCGAATGTTGGTACGAGGTTTCTTGGAGTAATGTAGGACATGGAAGGTTGATTTCTCAACAAGATAGAAGATCAACATGTCCCCTAACTCCAACTTGTTATAAACCACAAACCATCGCCAATCTCCTTCACATATGAAATAATCCGAGGCCTCCTTCACTATCTTAGCTGCCCAAGACATCCCTTCATCCGTTTTAAGTAAGGCCGTCTTGGCCAACATCTTCTTGTGTTCTTTGACAAAAGCAGCCGGCAGTCGCTAACAAGTGCGGATCATCAAGTTTAGGAAAACTCACATTTTAGAAAGAAAATAAATAGTTTAAGAAAAAAAACTTACTATTTTATCGATAAAGCCTTGTTTAAGTAGATTGGAGAAAGATGGATGCTTGTTGTCGAGATCCTCCATCTTGCAAAATTGAAACGACAGTAAGAAGAAGAGAAAAAAGAGAGGAAAACTGGTGTTGGTGAAGTTGTTGCTGTTGTTAATGCAGCATTTCACATTACATACACAATGGTTGTGTGAGGAGTGAGTCCCACCTATCAATTTGGTTCCGTTTTAAACAGCCCTAGTTACGAGTAGTTAATTAGACCCAAACAATAATCATTTATAAAATTTTCCTAGAAATATACCATTCTATCCGTCCTAATTTACGTAACACTTTCGTATATCAAAATTTAAATACAAGAAAAAGTGAGAAATGATACTTGTAAGAAAACAAAATTGTGAAGAAAGTAACAGAGGACAGACAGCTGGGCAGTAGTAACAAACTGATAGGTGGCCTCACACACAGTGTGTGAGTGTGTAACGTGAAATGGTGCAGTAACAAACTGACAATATTTAGCATTTTTTTTCTCCTCTTCTCTTCTCCCCTGTTTCTTAGTTTCATTACAATGGCAGTGGTTCCCAACAACAAGCATCCATCTTTCTCCAATCTTCTTGAACAAGGCTTTATTGATAAAATAGCAAGTTTTTTTCTTTTTAAGAGTTCCCATCTATACTATATTCTTGCTCTGTTTTCTCTGTAACTCAGTTTTTCTAAACTTGTTAGCGAATGCCGGCTGCTTTTGTCAAAGAACACAAGAAGATGTTGGCCAAGACAGCCTTACTGAAAACGGATGAAGTACTATATTGGGAAGCCAAGATAGTGAAGGTGGCATCTGATTATTTCGTATGTGAAGGAGATTGGTCACGGTTTGTGTTGTATCACAAGTTGGAGGTAGGAGACATGTTGATCTTCTTTCTCATCAACAAGTCCACCTTCCAAGTCCTGCTATACTCAAAGAAATGTCTTACCAACATTAGACATTTTGAGGAGCTTAGCAGTTCTGAGGATGAGGTAGAAAATGTTGAAGAGAACATTGAAGATTTAAGAAAATTGAAGAAAGTTAAAATGGAGGCAGTGCAGTTATCAGGAAAAAGGGTTGATCCACCAGGTGACTCTAAAGATGGAGTAAATCCATGCTATTCAAATTTAGGTAACCTTGATCTCTTTCTAGTTTATACATTTGGTATATTTTGTTGTTTTCTGTTTACTATGTGAACAAACGATGCGGAGATTGATTAGGGTTAAGTTCTAATTTTTGTTGCATTTTGCCATTTCTGAACCTAGTTACAGACTGTATGTATGAGATTGCCGCCCTTTGTAGTAACTCAGCTAGGGCTTACCTCTTTGTTTGTCTCTCTCTGGTTTCATCATGAAAGTAGCTAAATCTGATGCCAAAGCTCCTGAGACTAACAAAGTGAATGAAGTAAAAATGGAGCCAGTAATTCTATTAGATTCTGAAGAAGAGAGGGTGGATCCATCCCGTGGCTCTAAAGATGGGGGAAATCCATGTTATTCACGTCGAGGTAAGGTTCACCTCTTTATAAATTTGGTATGTTTAAATTGTTTTCAGTTAATCTGAGCATGAACTAGAATCTATGGGAGACACAGCGAAAACAATTGATGCATATAGATCATACTCATGACTACTTGGGGTTAAGTCCTAACTACTGCTGTTTCTTGTATCAAGTTTGCTATTTCGGAAACTTAAATCACTCTTTTAGCCTAGTTAAAGACTCGTATATCATCGTGATTCCTGACTATTAAGTATGAGAATTCCTTTGAGTCCCTCTCCTGCATAGTCTTCTTAACCCTTCGATTTCAGCCTGCACTGACCTCATCTAGCCACAATGTATCTGTTTGTTTGTCTCACTCTGGTTCATCATGAAAGGAGGTAAATCCCATGCCAAACATGCTTGGCCTGATGAAGAGAACTCCAGATACTAAAGAAGCGAAGAGAGTCTTTATGTAGCTAATAGTATTATCAGACAACGTTCACCCATCCCGTGGCTCCAAAAATTGGGGATATCCATGCTATTTGCATCCATGTAACATCGAGCCCTTTATACATTTGGTATATTTAATTGTTTTCAGTATAGCTATGGATGCACAAGATCGATGAGACACAATGAAACAGAAATGATGCATACCAAATAATCATACCGACAAATTGGGTTAACTCCTAATCGCTCTTGTAGTTGTATAAGTCTGCTAGTTCTGCACAAGCGTAGTTACAGACTCGTATATCATCGCGACTATAAGTATGAGATTTCCTTTGAGTCCTTCCTCGAAGGCCTTCTTATCCCTTTCTTTTCAGGCCACACTCACTTCACCACCCCACAATGAAATAGGAATCTCTCTTTGTTTTTCTACCTCTTGTTCATTTTCTCAACACTGGAGGATTCATGATGATAGGAGGTAACTCCGATGCCAAAGCTGATAAAATGCACGGCGTGAAGAAGAAAGTTGTCAAGACTAAAGAAGTGAAAAAGGCTGCCAAGGATCCTGACAAGCCTAAGGGCCCACCAAGCGCTTTCAATGTTAAGCGAGGATGGAGGTCTGACAGGAATCCAAACAAACCCAAGAAGCCTGCAGGTGCTTTCTTCATTTTCATGGAGGACTTTAGGAAGCAGTTCAAGGAGGAGAATCCAAAAAAAAAATCTAAGGTCCCTTTCTATATAGCTGGTGGAGAGAAGTGGAAACAGTTGTCAGATGCTGAAAAAGCTCCTTACATGGCAAAGGCAAGGGAATGGCTGGCTGATTACCATAAGAAGAAGGATGCTTATAAGAAGCGACTAGCTGCTGAAGATTCTGATGAAGACGAATCTTACAAGTCTCTATTCGAAGATGGGGATGATGATTGAAGAGGTTTTTAATGGATGAGGAGACTAATATCGCCTATACACGGCTTGTCTCTTTATCATGCAATACTTGCATTTATTTTACGGGGGGTTAAAGATGACTCTAGAGCAGCTACCTGTACAGCTCAATAGTACTATCTACATTTTACTTTGATGCTGCTTAGTCCTAATTTAGCTAGGTCTTTGTCCTTCATGGCTAGTACATGGATTTCTATCTAATTTGACTCTTGCTGATTGTCTACTTTGTTGGTTTCTTGATATATATATGCTCTACATTAGAGTTGAGATAGCTTTCTGTTCTACCTTTTCGTATGGGTGTTTTGGTTGATTGTCTACGCGGTAAATGTTTGAGTATGTCCTGGTTGCATTTTGACATAGCCTTCTTATGCAAGCTCAGTAACATCTTGTTTTTGTTGCTACTAACCAAAGATGCAGAGAGCCAGAGACATACTATGGAAGTTCAGGTGCAAATGAAACAAGGAAAAGGTTTGGACTGAATTATTTTCCACTGTCTTGGGTAGTTGTTAACCAAGATCACCACATATGAACTAATATGATTTTTGTGATTTCTATAATGTGTCCATGTCTACCAAAATGTGTTTTGAGCTTTGACAATTGTTATTAAAATATTTTCAAATTACATTTTAAAAATTATTTAAATTTATTATTTATTTAAGGGAAAATTACGTGGATAAGCAAATTTATACTATTTAATTACTCATCATAGCTATAGTTTGCTATAATTACCACTCGCGACTAACATTGTACATTAATTACGTGGGCGGACTTCGAGTTTGTATAATTAGTCATGTTTGTATATGTATAATTCGCCAGGATATACAAATAAATATGTATAATATACAATTTTTTAGCCTATATACATATACAATTCACCTCTCTCCCACTCTCTGCCCTCTTTCGCTCGCCTCTCTCCTCTCTCTCTCAACCTCTCTTGCCTCTCTCCTCCCTCTCTCAATCTCTCTCGTCTCTCTCCTCCCTCTCCCAATCTCACTTGCCATTTATACAAATGTATATGTATAATATACAGTTATATACAATTATATACATATACAATTCACCTCTCTCCCACTCTCTGCCCTCTCTCGCTCTCCTCTCTCGATCTCGCTCTCCTCTCTCTCCCAGTCTCGCTCGCCTCTCTCCTCCGTCTCCCAATCTCTCTTGCCATATATACAATTACATATGTATAATATACAATTATCTAACCAATATACATACACAATTCACCTTTCTTCCACTCTTTTCCCTCTCTCTCTCTCTCCTCTCTCCTCTCTCTCCCAGTCTCTCTCTCCTCTCTCCTCCAAATAACATGTAGCTACAAATTGTAATTATCAAACTATAGCCATAGAGGGTAATTAATTATTTTTAAGTGGCTATATGTGAAGTTTTCCCTTTATTTAACATAATAATTAATAAAATTACTTAATTTGAAGTCATTTGATAACAGATATGCATAAGTAATGATTTACAAGTTATTAAATCCGTCGTAAGTCATATATCATATATCAGAGAGACCAAAAATTATCTACCTGAAAATATGATAAATTTTACTGTACAAGGGAATATTTGGAATTGTTTTTAACCATAGGTTACAGTTTGACCAATGAAAATTACGAAAAAAATAATAATTTATTGATTTGATGGTCAAGAAAATTAAATATACATACAACTTAGATCTAAGTCATTGGTGACCCATTAAAGTTGGCACTAACTTTCATTTAGACATTCTAACTAGACTTTGTTTATTTTAAACACTTTGTGTAAAGTTCTATTGTGTCATTTAATCATTTTGACACATTCTTTACAATCAGCAAAAATATGTAATGACAAAATGGATCACTTGATATTTATGAGGCTAAACCTATTATTAAATGACGGATACAATCGAGAAAATGAGATTTGTTGGTTACTTAAAGAAATGAGTGGTGGAGAAGGAGATCTTTGTGAGAGTGGTGACTTAGGTGGTGGAGGGGAAAACAAAATTTATTTGGGTAAAAGAAATGCGTTATATTATTAAGTGGGTCGGGTCGGATTAAAATTGGATAATTTAAGTAAAATCGGGTAATTTTAATTGATTTGGGGCTTTCTATCCAAGGAGAGATATATTTGTTAAGTTTATTGACGGCAGGGGTAAAAATACCTTATTTTTAACGGCAAGGGGAAAGTCAACCAATAAAATAAAGTTGAGGGGTATTTTTGACCCTTTCCCAATAAATATTGCAAGTTTTCACAATTCTCCTATTTGAGTTTAAATGAAATTTGTCATTGTGATTATTTTTATGTGATGAGTTTGGTGATCGGTGAAAAATTAGTGGTGATATAACTTTTAATTTTGATAATGACAATGAAACTCGTGATTTTGATGTAGATGTTGAATTTATGTTTATGATTGTGATGAATTTCAATGATAGTGATGCAGTTTTGATGGTGAATTTAATTAAATTTATGATGGTTGTTATCGATTTTTTTTATGATGGCAATGATTGTATAAAGATTCCGGTGGTGAATTTTGATTATAAGTGGTGAAATCTATGGTGGTGGAGGAGTGAATTCGATTTTAATTTTATTTTTTAGTAAAAGGTATTAAAGCCAAAAAGGTAAAAATATTTTTAAAAAATAAAATTACATTAAAAAAATCTAATTCTGGCCAAAAAGATTATTTCTTTTAATATTATAAGTATCAACGCTAATTCTATGTCAGCAACTCCAATAATGTTAGATGTTACATTATCTTAATTACTTTAATATAGTTCAACATTTCCTATTTCATGAACTACGCCCTCCGTTCTTTTGTAGCTGTTACTATTTTATTTTTAATAGTCAAACAATAAACTTTAACTAACATTTTCAGATATATTTTTTAATCACAATTATATGAAAAAAAATGTAATTTATAATATTGTTAGTATAATTTTTGAATATCTAAATTCTTATTTAAAAATATCAAATTAGTATATCTAAATTAACTTTAAAAATCAGTCAAGTTGACTCTCAAAAAGCGCAATATGACAACTAAAAAGGAATAATGGGGTAATAACTAAATTGTGTTGAAATTAGATGATACAAGTGAAACTATTCGCGCTTCGCGCGACTATATAAAATATTTATAAGATAATAATATGAAATATGTAATATTTAGGTTAGTATCGAATATATAGATAATATTAATATTTCTCCTCGTCTGCGATATCATAGACTTTTTTCAAACATATAAAATATATTTATTTATTTTGTATATGTATATATTAGAATAAAATATTCACCGCGGTGAAGTAAATGAAATAAGAGATAATATGTTAAAATAATAATATATTGTATTAGGTTGAAATATTTTATATGTTTTAATTTTCTCTATCTTTTTTTGTAGGAATACTAATTTTCTATTCAAACTCTGATTTCGTCAAAACAAAATTGATTTTTTTAAATTTTATTATTACATTTGCTTATTATAATTTTAAACAATAATTAAATATTTATAAGACTTACGAAAAATGAAACATATAAAAGTTATGAATAATATTTAATATCAAACGTTATAAGTAAGATGAAGAGACATGAGTTATAAATAATTCAAATGTATAATATTATTAGACATTAAATGTATTACTAATTATGTATTGATTTTATTTGTAAAATAAATAAATAAAAATAAGGGGTGAAAATACAAAAATGAACAGAGAATATATAATAATTGTGACTAAATAAAAATTATAAATACATTTCAAAGCAAAAAGAACGGTAACAGATTGTTACATACGCAAAAAATGACATCATGAAAATAATATTTTATTTTTCAATACTTTTTATAATTATAAAAAAAATGAAACTAATCATCATAAATTTTGTTGTTATTGTTAAAATGAAATAATTGTATTAATTTTTTTCATAACAAAGAGAAAGTAATACTAAAGGATCAAATTATTAGCATTGACAATATAATACATTTAGCTAAATTATTTATATAAATCAAAATTTAAAGAACTCTAGCAAAAGTAACTAAGTTGCTAATACAATTCAAAGTGAAAAAATAATCTCTAATTATGCTTTATTTTTTTTTCTTCTACCATCTTCCTTTGCAAAGAGATCCGCCATCATGTTTTGATTCATATGTCAAACTCTTTATTATATGCAACTAACTGAATAAAAAAAAATCATATACCAATTAAAAATAATTATGTCAAAAGAAATAACGAAATATAAACTATATTTAATATATTTGTATATTATTTTTTCAATAGTACTAACAATACTAAATAATAATTCTTTTTTGAAATCTAACAAATATTATAATCAAACTATATTATATCTGGAAAACTAACTATTAGAAAGAGCAATTGCATACGGACAAACATTGTTAAAAATTACAGAGAATTTTTTTAATCATACTTACTTGATAAATTATAAGATAAACATAAAAAAATTTATATTAAGAAAGCATGTCTAAGTACAAAAAAATAAAAAGAAAGACTTTAGAATGAAATATATCTTACCTTCATATACTTCTTTTTGTTACATGTTAGTTAATTCACAAACAAATATCATGAAGAAGAGAAATTATAACTTTGTATGTGAATCTTCGTGAAAATGAATATGAATTTATATAGACAAAATAAAGGAAATAAAAAAAATAAGGACTTGAGAATGATATATTTATTTACTTCATGTACTTTTTATTTTGTTACATGTTAGTTTCATTCATCAATCAAATACGAATTTGTATAGATAAAAATAGAGGAAATTTGCAATGAAATATTTCTTACCTTCATGTACTTCTTTTTTGTTACAAACCAAACCTATATGATGAAAAGAGAAAGAATAATTGTGAATGCGAATCTTCATGAAACTAATATGAATTTATAGGCAAAATAAAGGAATACCATAAGACATCATAAACTTATAAATTTAATTTGGAGGTTATGAACATAAAAATTATGAGAGTTATGAATATTATTAAAAGTAAAAATTAAAGAGGGGCAAGTCATGGATAGTAACTCCTAGTGAATAAATTAAAAACTAAAAATAAAAATACTTAAAATGTAAAAAATAATTTATTATGATTTCATGATTAGAAGTGAGATAAACAAATAGAAAAAAAATATAGAGAGGTTTTTTATAAATGTTCCTACATTAATAGAATATTTATTTGTATAAATAAAGTAATATATTTTTATAATAAAATAATTAATTTAAATTAAAAAAATTCAAAAATAATAAATTATGTTTCTCCTTTTATTATAAATGAGATAAATAAATAAAAAAATATGAAGAGTTTTTGTTATAAATGATCCTCCATTAATAAAATATTTATTTGTAATAAATTTAAGTAATTTTTTTAATGATATATTAATTAATTTATTTTTTTAAAAAAGCAAAAAAAAAAAAAAGAAGCTAAATGTAAATGGAGGCCATAGAGAGGTGCCACATCACCTTGTCTATGGTCCTCCTTTATATATATATATATATTTATATTTATTGTTGTGTTTGACTAAACATATACCTATTAGAATAATACATAAAATTAGACACGTCCAAATTTTATGAAAATAATAGAAGATAAATATGCAATGCACGTTTTCGAAGACTAATATAATAAAAATAAGGAGAAAAAAAAAGAAAACGTGACGAAATTTGGCATTGCAAGAAGTGAGAAAGTAGTCATACTGGCATGCAAATTTTATATGGACGTTTGAAGTTTTACTTTGTAGGGTGTAGACTACTGATCCTTTTATCAGAGGACAAAATATATGGAAGCAATCTGGCCACAGCATATTTAGAAGCTAGCTTTAACAAAAAAGCCATAAAAGGTCAACATTAATGGGAAATATGATATATTGATATATGTGTGCATTTTCCATGTATTGGGAAAGAAAATATTTCCTCTATCTCAATTTATGTGATACTTTATATTTTTCGAGAGTCGGTCAATTTAAATTTCACTGATAATTTACGTATGAAATCTTTAAAAATTTTGAAGTGAAATTTATATATTTATAAACTATGTAAAAAGTACTTTAACTCTTTATAATTGACAATTCAAAATATTTAAAAGATGTATGAAAAAATTACGATCAAAGATAGACTTATTTAAATTTTAAATTAAAAAAGTGCCATATAAATTGAGATGAAAAGAATACAATTCCATTGATGATAGAGATTCAAATTTGAAACAGAAGGGACAAAATAAAATTTAAATATTATTTGTCATTTAACACATTATTCAAAAAATTAAATTTAATAAAGTCAAAAGATAATATAGTACTCCCTCCATCCACAATTGTTTGATAGATATAGTAAAAATAAATGTCCTTGATCAATTGTCAATTTAAAAAATCAAGAAATAATTAGTCACTTTTTTCCAATTCTGCCTTAATGATAGTGTAGTTCAATTAAAAGTTAGATAGACTTTTGATATTCTTGGTATAGTAAGGTTATATTAATCAAATTATACATTGTATTAAATTTTCCTTGAGAGGTATGCATGATCAATACAAACTCGTTTAATTGCTCCTTAAAAGCTTAACTACATGTACAAGACATTACTCGTTTAATGCAAGTAGATCCCAACAATAGTAGTGAGACTACAACTTCACCCGTTTGTTACAATTTATCAAAATGGCAGTGGATTCCAATCCATCTTTCTCCATCCTACTTGAACAAGGCTTTATGGATAAAATAGTAAGTTGTATTTATTTTTTTCCCTTGATATTTATGTTGTTGCATTTGTAACTGTTAGCGGAAACGTGAAACTAGAGAACAAGGAAGAACAACAATATTTAACGTGGTTCGGATCAAATGATCCTATGTCCACCAAAGAACAACTGCACTGATATTTATTTCACTCTACAAAGAATACAAGTGAAATACTACAAGAGAGAGAACACAAATGCCTTAGAAGGTGAGAAGGCAAGTGAGAGGATGATTTGAAAATGAATTAAGAGCTACCTATTTATAGGAATAAATTCATCCTATTGATGTCATCCATGACATCACTATGTGTCAAAATTGTCAAGGTTAAGATAGCAAACCATTTTATGGTTTGCCTAACTTTCACCTACCAAGATACAATCTTTGACTTGTATTTTGTACTAATTATCTTTCTACCAAATATTCATATTAATTCATCTTCCATTTAGTTTGATTCCACAAGAACCAAAACCAACTCTTTCAATCTCCACCTTGGTTTGTGTTCCAAGCATGCGTATAAACAACTCCGGCCAAAACTTCTAAGCTTACTGGGCAATCCCATTGTAAGAAACAAGAAGAATCAAACCTTTGTTGAACATACCAGCTCCACCTAGCAGTTGTTCTCTTAGAGTTGCATCAATTGATGCATACTCCCGCCAAGTCCTTGCAGTGTGCAAACTTGGCAAGCGGGACTATTTTGGTCAACATGTCTGCAGCGTTATCGTCTGTGATAACCTTCTCAACCTTGATAGCTCCCTTTTCTACGACATCTCGAATAAAATGAAATCTGACATCAATGTGTTTGGTGCGCTCATGAAATCTTTGATTTTTAATCAAATGAATAGCACTTTGACTATCACATTTTAGAATTGATTTAAGCTGAACTGAACTCAATTCTGCCACCAAACCTTTCAACCAGATAGCTTCTTTCACTGCCTCCGTTGCTGCCATATATTCTGCCTCTGTTGTAGACAAAGCGACAATCGACTGTAAAGTCGATTTCCAACTAACGGCACTGCCAACGAGAGTAAAGATGTATCCAGTTGTGGACCTCCTTCGATCAAGATCCCCTGCATAGTCAGAATCAACATAACCGAGAATTGAAATACCTTCACTTTTCCGGAAGGTTAGGCCAACATCAGGAGCTCCTTTGAGATATCTCAATATCCACTTGACAGCTTCCCAGTGCCTTTTTCCTGGATTTGCCATGTACTTGCTTACCACACTTACAGATTGGGCAATATCTGGACGTGTGCATACCATAGCATACATAATGCTACCAACTGCACTCGCATAAGGAACCTTTGACATACGCTCCACCTCATCCATAGATTGAGGCATTTGTAACTCTGAAAGCTTGAAATGAGAAGCTAAAGGTGTACTTACAGGCTTGCTCATATGCATATTGAATCTTTCAAGAACTTTTCGGATGTACCTCTTCTGAGAAAGATGTACAACACCATTTTCTCTTGAAATTTCCATTCCAAGGATTTTCTTTGCAACTCCTAGATCCTTCATGTCAAATTCCTTGCTCAACAGTTTCTTCAAAATATTTATCTCTGTGATGTTGTTAGCCGCAATAAGCATATCATCAACATACAACAATAGATAAATCATAGAGTTACCAGACATCTTCTTGTGATACACACAACTATCAAATGCACTCCTCGAAAATCCATGTGTAGTCATGAATGCATCAAACCTCTTGTACCACTGTCTAGGGGATTGCTTCAAACCATACAAAGACTTCTTCAGTTGACATACACGGTCTTCTTTTCCTTCAGCTAGAAAACCTTCAGGCTGATCCATATAGATTGTTTCTTCTAGATCACCATGTAAGAAAGCGGTTTTGACATCAAGCTGTTGAAGCTCTAAATGAAATTGTGCAACCAATGCTAGTAGCACGCGAATTGAGCTATGTTTCACGACTGGAGAAAAGATCTCATTGTAGTCAATTCCCTCCTTCTGTCTGAAACCCTTTGCAACCAATCTCGCCTTGAACCTAGCATCTTCCACTTCTGGAATACCTTCTTTCTTTCTGTAGACCCATTTGCATCCAACTGTCCTCATCCCCTTTGGCCTTTTAACTAAGACCCATGTCTCATTTTTGTGAAGAGACTCCATCTCTTCCATCATGGCTAACTGCCATGGTGCAGCATCTTTGCAAGAAGTTGCTTCAACATACGAAGAGGGCTCGAGATCCTTAATCTCTTCTTCTGCAGCTACGAACGCATGTGCAATCAGATTTTCTTGCTCTATAAGACGTTCCGGTTTCCGTATCTGCCTTTTGTCCCTTCCCTTCGCAATTGTGTATGGTTCATTGGAAGCAAGTTCTTTAAGATCTGCATCTTTTGACTCATCAATTTGAGTCTCTTGATCCCGTTCCTTGGTAAGCTCCACCGGTAGCTCCACCTGCTCGTTATTCTCGTTTCTAGATAACTCCACAGAAACTTTACGAGGATCAAGTATAGAGGATTCATCAAAGGTAACATCTCTACTAACTACAAATTTGAGTAAAGACAAACACCATAGTTTGTACCCTTTTACTCCATCTACATACCCTACGAATATGGCCTTTTTAGCCCTTGGTTCAAGCTTACCTTCATTAACATGATAATAAGCTGGACACCCAAATATTCGCAAGTATGAATAGTTAGAGGGTTCACCTGACCAGACCTCATTCGGAGTCTTAAAGTCAATCGCTGATGCTGGAGACCGATTGACAATATGAGAAGCAGTATGAACTGCTTCAGCCCAAAATACTTTGGACATCTTAGCTTGTAAGAGCATACAACGAGCCTTCTCAAGAAGAGTTCTGTTCATTCTCTCGGCAACTCCATTCTGCTGTGGTGTGTGCCTGACCGTCTTATGTCTTGCGATCCCATGAACCTTGCAGAAATCATTGAACTCTTCACTGCAAAACTCCAAGCCATTGTTCGTGCGAAGATACTTGATTTTCCTCTCCATTTGATTTTCAACCAAAATCTTCCACTCTTTAAATGCTTCAAAAGCATCACCTTTTGTCTTCAGGAAACGCACCCAAACTTTCGTGAAAAATCATCAATGAATGTGAGAAGATACCTCTTTCCTCCCTTCGATGGAAGCTTAGAGGGACCCCATAAATCTGAATGGATGTAGTCTAGCACCCCTCCCGTCTTGTGCTTGCCAGTGCTGAAGCTGACCTTTTTCTGCTTCCCTAAGACGCAGTGCTCACAAAATTCAAGTGTGCTGATCTTCTCACCATTTAAAAGGTTGCGGTTGCTCAACATCTCCAATCTCGTGCGCTCATATGGCCTAGTCTCATGTGCCATAATTTTGCCTTGTCATCATTAGATAACTGCACTGTAGATGCATTTACAGAGCCAATAATGGTGCTTCCCGCAAGTGTGTAGAGGCCATCCTCCAGCTTGGCCTTCAACATGACTAAAGACCCTTTAGTCACTTTCATAGTTCCTCCTTCACTCATGTACTTATAGCCTTGTTTATCTAAAGTACCCAGGGAGATCAAATTCTTCTTTAGATCAGGAACATGACGGACTTCTGTAATAGTCCTCACGATTCCATCATGGCAGCGAACATGAACTGAACTAATGCCAACTATTTTACAAGTTGCATTATTGCCCATTAATACAGTTCCTCTACTTGTTTCATAGCTGCTGAACCAATCTTTTCGGAATGTCATATGCAGAGTACAACCAGAGTCTAAGACCCATTTGTTGTCATAGACTCCACTATTGCATGATGTTGTTAGTACATAATCATTATCATTATCATGTACTTGCTCAACAATGGATGCGCTCGCCTTTTCTTTGGACTTCGACATAGGGCAATCTCGTTCAAAGTGCCCCTTCTTGTGACAGCCCCAACATTCCGCATTCTTTTTGTTCACACGAGACTTTGATCTGTACTTTGATTTGCTCCTTCTCTGTTGGCTAGTACGACCTCTTACAAAGAGTCCACTAGCTTCGTCACTTTTGTCTCCTTCAAAATGCATCCGCACATCACAAGAGTTTAGTGCTTGCCGCACTTGCTCAAGTTTAATAGGTTGTTTGCTATACATCATTGAATTCTCAATATCACGATATTTTGAAGTCAATGAAAATAGCAAAGAACATGCAAGCGTCTCCTCGTCCTTTTTAATTCCAGCAGTTTGTAAGTCCATCACAAGTTTATTGAACGCATCTAGATGGTCTTGGAACAAAGTACCTGAATCCATCTTAAATGTATGAAGACGCCGTTGTAACAACATCCTTGTTGTCACTGACTGGTCCTGATAAAGCCCTTCCAGCTTTTCCCATAACTCTTTGGCCTTCTCTTCGGTACTTGTACTTACTTCACAAAGTACGTTAGGTGCAAGGGACAGTTGGATTGCACTCAATGCATCTCCTTCAATCTTTTCCTTGTCGGAATCCGATATCTTATCGGGGTACTTTCCGTCAATAGCATGGATTGGACCTTCCCTCCGCAGTAACGCTATCATTTGTATTTTCCAGATATTGAAGTTGTTGCGCCCACTAAATCTATCAATTTCAAACTTCATGGAACTCATTCTTTTACTTGTTCTTCCATTTCTACTATAATGTATTTGGAACTACAGAAAACCAAAGTAATCCTTTTCTGATGTGGAAGTTCAGACTGTGCTGCAACCACAGAGCATACTCAGACAGAACCTTGGCTCTGATACCAATTGTTAGCGGAAATGTGAAACTAGAGAACAAGGAAGAACAACAATATTTAACGTGGTTCGGATCAAAATGATTCTATGTCCACCAAAGAACAACTGCACTGATATTTATTTCACTCTACAAAGAATACAAGTGAAATACTACAAGAGAGAGAACACAAATACCTTAGAAGGTGAGAAGGCAAGTGAGAGGATGATTTGAAAATGAATTAAGAGTTACCTATTTATAGGAATAAATTCATCCTATTGATGTCATCCATGACATCACTATGTGTCAAAATTGTCAAGGTTAAGATAGCAAACCATTTTATGGTTTGCCTAACTTTCACCTACCAAGATACAATCTTTGACTTGTATTTTGTACTAATTATCTTCCTACCAAATATTCATATTAATTCATCTTCCATTTAGTTTGATTCCACAAGAACCAAAACCAACTCTTTCAGTAACTGAGTTTTTCCTAAACTTGTTAGCGAATGCCGGCTGCTTTCGTCAAAGAACACAAGAAGATGTTGGCTAAGACGGCCATACTGAAAACAGATGAAGGGATGATTTGGGAAGCTAAGATTGTGAAGAAAGGCATCTGATTATTTCATAGGTGAAGGAGACTGGCCATTGTTTGTGTTACATCACAAGTTGGAGGTAGGAAACATGTTGATGTTCTTTCTCATCAACAAGTCCACCTTCCAAGTGATGCTATATTCAAAGAAATGTCTTACCAATAACATTACACATTTTGAGGAACTTAGCAGTTCGGAAGATGAGGTAGAAAACATTGAAGCATCAACAAGATCAGGAAAAAGGGTTGGTCCACCAGGTACCTCCAAAGATATATAGGGGAAATCCATGCTATTCACATTAAGATCGATAACCTTCGTTGGGTATTCGCTTTGAGTTCTTTTTTTTTTTTTTTTAGAAAAAGGAAAACATAAAGTCTCCATATTTGATTAGTCTTTTTCTAGTATTTTTGACATTATAAATAGATGCTCATAACTTCTTGTGGATATAGGTCGGTTGCAATTGAACCACATTAAATGTTTGTATGTTTTGATCTATTTCTCGTTTGTTTTCTTACTCATGGTGTTGTGGTTATTTTTGGACCTAACAACCTTGACCTCTTTATAGTTTATACATTTGTTGACAGACACAATGTGATCAACAGACTATGATTGGGGTTAATTAAGTTGTAATTTTTGTTAAAACACATACTCTAGATTACCTCAGTTAATTGTTTTGTTTCATCATGAAAGTAGGTAAATCTTCTGAAGTAAACATGGAGCCAATAATTCTTTCAGATTCTGAAGAAGAGAGGGTTGATCCATCCAAAGATAGGGGTAAGGTCACATTTGGTATATTTAAATTGTTTTCAGTATATATCTGTGCATGATGAAGTAGCTAGAATAATCTATGGCAGACACAATGAATCCTGACAAACCTAAGAGCCCTGCAAGAGTTAAGCGAGGACGGAGGTCTGACAGGAATCCAAAGAAACCCAAGAGGCCTACAGGTGCTTTCTTCATTTTCTTGAATGATTTTAGGAAGCAGTTCAAGGAGGAGAATCCAAATAATAAATCTGAGGCCTCTGTCAGTATAGCTGGTGGAGAGAAGTGGAAACAGTTGTCAGATGCTGAAAAAGCTCCTTACATAACAGAGGCAAGGGAATGCCTAGCTGATTACCTTAAGAAGAAGGATGCTTATAACAAGCGAGTAGCTGATGAAGAGGAAACTTACAAGTCACTCTTAGAAAGATCGAGATGATTATTCAACAAGTTTTTAATGGATGAGGAAGAAGCTAATGTGTAATATCTTCTTCTTTTAATTCTACGGTGCAATTTGTTTGCTTTGTGCTAGGTCTCTGTCCTTCATGGATTACTATCTAATTTGTCTCTTAATGCTGATTGTCTACTTTGTTGGTTTCTTGATATATATATATATATATATATATATGCTCTACATTGAAGTTGTAACAAATTGCATGTGTCTAATATCGCCAAATGGATATAAGGAATCCAAATGACCGGTCCAACTAGCTATGTATTAATATCCAATTGATTGGTTGATTATCTACGCGATAAATGTTTGAGTATGTCCTGGTTGCATTTTGGCATAGCCTTCTTATGCAAGCTCAGTAGAATCTTGTTTCTGTTGCTACAAACCAAAGATGCAGATAGCCAGAGACATACTGTGGAAGTTCAGGTGCAAATGAAACAAGGAAAATGTTTGGACTGGATTCTTTTCATTCCACAAAAATATTTACAACCATTTCATAGTATGGATCTTTGTTGTTTAAGTTTACCACACAGAATCTATATTTTCTTCGCTTCCACTCTCAACACCGCCCTCCTCTTCAGCAACATTACCCGTCTCTCACTTCCAACTTTTGTATAGATCAATCAATCAATCTATTGCCCTTTGGAACGGTGAAATCTGTCTTATAGTCTTTCCTTCTGAATAAGGTAGGAGTAGCTATAAGTAATAATAATGATTATATAGAGAATGGGGAATGGTAATTGGTATTACCGTAAAGTAAATAGTCTGTGAAAAGTTCTCCACAAGTACTGCCTAATATAATCAGCTACCAGTAGTTTGAAAACACTTCAGAATATTGTGTAAGCATGTACAAAATTTAAAATGAAGCTTAAAAGATAATATGTATTTCAAAGTATTGATTGTGTTTGGATATAAATGTCTTTAGAAAAGTTGTAGTAAAGTTATGTTAGTGAAAAGAAAAACATTAATTCATATAACTCGAATTACTCTTTAAACAAGCTTTTCAATATAAATTTGGATGGTAAAAAAATAATATCAAAACGAACAATAAGTATAACCTTTTTCCATTTAACATAAGAACCAATTGATCAGCTTTAATTTTCAGGTAATAATGACTTTTAATATATACGCACGCATGCCGCAGGTGAATGATTGTTCATTATTCTGCAAATTAAATTAAAACTTACCAATTACCTTTAACTGTCAACCAGAAAAAACAGTACTAGGGAAGTGGGAATTGGGTAAATTAAATTGGGCACCTCACTTACTACCCAATGGAATGTCAACAGTAAAGGGTTCCATATATTTCAATTTCAATAAAAATATATGAGAAAAGCATACCAAATAGATAATATTATAATCATGTTGTTCAGAGTCAAAAATGTCATTTTTTCTAGCAAAAATATGGAGTTAATATCTTAAAAGGTTATTGAATTATGAAAAATTATCTAATAAAGTCACTGAACTTTATTAATTTGTATCAATAAAATTACTCAATTTAAGGTTTTTATTTTAAAATTTACTCAACTATATTTATCTTTAAAATAAATTTGACATGACAAATAAATTATTTTTCTAATGTCATATAATCATGGGCTCCACAAATCAATAAACTATAAAATCTATTTTTTATTTTCTGATAATGTTATATTTTTCATGTGTGATTAGGATTTGGGAGTAAAGACAGTCACATAACAAATTTTAGAACGTAAAATTAATAAATAGTATAGAAGACAAGTCGGCTTGTGTCACATGTATTTCAATGATTTAATTTGTTAATGTCAAATGTATTTTAATGATAAATGTAATTGAGTGATTTTTGAAGATAAAAACTTTAAGTTGAGTGATTTTATTGATACAAAATAAAATTTAATGACTTTATTGTATAATTTCTCATAGTTCAGTGATCTTTTAAGATATTTACTCCAAAAATACGTCCATGGACACTATTTTTTACAAGCAAAAACAAAATTATATGATTTCGTAAAAAAAGAAAGAAGATAATTTAGTGATCATTAGTGAGATTTACCCATAAAATTTCTCTACACAAATTGTCTATTTGTTAAGTATTGGTAAGGGGTAACGAGATGAGTAATTTATATGGTTATGCATTCATATTTATCAAATTTAAAATGGGTAAAAATGAATAATACTCATATTACCCATTTAAAAGTGATAGTAAGAAGTTTGTCTTACTATTCACAATCAGTGTTGGATAATTTGTTCGATAAAAAATGAATGAACAAATTTTCACACACATAGAATAAGAGAGGGGTTTAAAGTATTGTGTTTAGTGAGTTTAAACGTTCAATTGGCAAAGTCGTTAATATAAGGGTCCAACTGACAAAAGACGCCAAGTATAAGAGTCTTCCATGTCATTTTGCCAATGGGTAAAATATGTTCATTCATTTTTTTTTAAAAAAAAAGTCGTAGGGGCCATTGGATAACTCGTAATTACTCATTTGAAATATGAGCTGAGTCGAGTACTTTATTCATTTCTCTTTAACTCATTTTTAATCAACTCATATTCAACTCGATCCGCTCGTTTACCTACTCCTAACTGCTAGACATGCAAATAGTAAAAGCATAAGTGCTTCTTACTCTGTTTAAAAAAGAATGACCTCCTTTTCTTTTTAGTGTGTTTTAAAAAGAAAGACCTATTTTTTTTGTAACACTTTAGTTTCAATTTTTCAAAAATCTATTTTATTTTCTTAAATTTCGTGTCAAATCAAACCAGAATATTTTTTTTTTAAACGAAAGGAGTACTATTTGTCAAAGCACACATAATAACAGTGAGCCATCATTCCATATATATTTATTACCCTTATTATAAATAAGATTGCACACTAGTACTAACAATTGCAGTAGCTAGTTATTGTAGTCGATCTCAAAATGCTAGTGGATCCTAACAAGCATCCATCTTTTTGCAAACTATTATTCAAACAAGGTTTCATGGATAAAATAGTAAGTTTACTATACTTTTTCCTTTCATTATTTTCTTCTATGCTGATCTCTATTTTCATAAAGTTGACATTTTTCTTCTTCTTATCAGCTCATGCCACCTATTTTCATCAAAGAAAACAAGAAATTGTTGGCCAAGACTTGCTTATTGAAAACAAATGTAGTTGGAATGTCGTGGGAAACAAAGATTGTGAGAGAAAATTCCAACTACTTCATATGTGAAGGAGACTGGCCACAATTTGTGGTGCATCATAAATTGGAGCTAGGGGACATTTTGATCTTTTTTCTCATCGATAAATCAATGTTCCATGTCCTGCCTTACACTCAGAAAAGTTTCAAAAACTCTAGTGGCAGAGGAGTATTTCAGGAACTAACCAGTTCTTCGGAAGAGGAACATGACGTTGGAATCGCTAGAAAATTGAAGAAAATGAAAATGGAGCAAAAAGAATCGTCAGGTAAGTTTTACTAGTAATCTCGAAAATGAGAAAGTTACATGTTATTTGTAATTTGTAAAAATACTTTTTACTCTTTTTACACGTATTGTACAAGAGGAAGAAGCTGAGGGCGGAAATGAAGAAAATGTTCCAAAGACGAGCAGATTCAGTGTGATCAACATAAACAACAAAGATCCATACTTTGAAATGGTTGTAAGAAAGACACATTCATTTTTTATGGTAAGGTTGATTAAACACATTATGTTCTTTTTTCTTTGATAATAATGCGTTTAATTACTTAATTTCACTGAAAATCAAACATGTTTTGTTATGAATTTATGTTTAGACCATCCCGAAGAGCTTTGCTATATGGACGGGCATAACTAAGATGAAGAAAATGAAACTGGTAAACAGAAAAGGCAACGAGTGGAAATTAGTGGACATAGTGCATACTCGGCAAAGGGTTTACATGAGAAGAGGATGGGCTGAATTCCGAACTCTTAACAAAATATGCAATGGTCAGACTTGTCGATTCAAGTTGATTAAGGGAAATGGTTGTGGGAATAATGTTTTACAGGTTCAAAAGATCCCCAAATCCAAGTGCTTTAAATAGTCTACGATATGTATATGTACTAATGGTTTCTTTTTGGTTGCATTTTGGTATGAAGATGGAACTAGAACTACGACTTGGGCATCTTTATTAGTTTTGTATGTTTAATATAACTTGATTTACTTACCCAAGCCACATTGAAAATCATGTGCATTTGCTGAATTTTATGATGACTTCTATTATGTACTTCACCTAAAGTATCAATATGATGTATATGTCAACAATCGCGCTACTAGAACATGGATCATGACTGTTATACTTTTGGTGATTACCATTCGTAGCAAAATGTTTTATTTTTTAGTTTAGCTGCTTATTCAAATCTATGGACGAAACTTACCTGACCACAGAATTAGATTTTTGGAGTTTGTTAGAGTGTCTATTGCAACTCAATCACAGTGTTTTTGATTTGATTGTTCATCGTTGCCCATTGATACAACTATTTGATATTTCACAGATACGTAAATCAATTCGAAAATTTTTCATTGGCCATTGATATAGCAATAAGGCCATTGATATATCAATTTACAGATACAAATAATTTTGATTGTTCTTTGTTTGCTATCAATACAACAGTACGACCCTTGATACAACAATTTCCTGGTACGACCATTCATGCAACAATCAGTTGTCTCAAATTCTGAAATAGAATACAACAATGTGAAGCATAACATTGTTAATTCACCATTTTGGGTATTGGAATGATCAAAAAATTTATGTTGACTAAGCTATCACTGAAACAAAAATGAGTATTAGTGGCAATTAATTCTTAATTGCCGCTAAATATATATTTTTAGCGGCAATTAACACTCTTTGTATATGTCCCTAAAGCCTTTAGCAACATTGATTCTAATGAAACTTAACTAATGCCGGTAAAGACTTTAACACTCTTTATTAATGTCAATATTTAGTGCCGCTAAAAATTATTTTTGTTGTAGTGTATAGAGGGAATCGCGATAGTCATATAGAGATTTAGTTGATGCAGAGTTTTGAAGCAACTTGATATTGATTTGTCTCAAATCTATTAAAATCATATATAAAATAGATTGCAGTTGTATGCCTATGAAATAGACAATGGAGGTATATCCGATGCCGATAAGAAGGTATGCCATTCATAATTTGCCTTAAGAACAGTCATTTAGTATTGTAATGAATTGCAAGTATTGTATACTAATATCGCGAAATAGATATAAGGAATTCAAATGACTGGTTCAGCTAGTTATGTATCAATATGCAATTGATTGGTTGGTTTGCATTTTTTCATAGCCTTGTAGTGCAAGCTAAGCTCAGTAGCTTCTTGTTTCCGTTGCTACTAACCAAAGATGCAGAGATGCACTAAAAAAGTTTAAGTGCATAAACAGCGAAAAGACTACATATAGCTAGAGCAATGAATGGGGTTCGGAGATCTTTTGAACCCGTAAAACATTATGGCAACCATCATTTTCCTGAATCAACTTGAAGCGATAAGTCTCACCAGTGTCTATCTTGTTATGAGTCTTGAATTCAGGCCATCCACTTGTTATGCGAACACACCCTTATCTACGTTCTATGTCCACTTGCCATTCCTTGCCTTCCCAATTATCCAGTTTCATTTTTTTCATGCCAATTATGCCAGCCCATCTCGCAAAGTTCACTGGGACACTCTAATAAACATAATTCATCAAACATGTTTTTAGAGGCCAGTAAACACATAAAAATCAAACCGAAGAATTCAAGAGAACTGAATTTGTTCAACTTTACCATAAAAATTGAGTGTGACTTTTTTTATAACCATTTTATAGTACGGATCTTTCTTGTTTAAGTTCATCACACCGAATCTAATCTTCTTTGGACCATTTTCTTCGTTTCCACTCTCAACGCCCTCCTCTTCAGCAACATTACCCGTCTTTCACTCTCAAGTCAAACTAACTCATATAAAATTTGAACGGAGGGAGTAGTACTTAGTACTAGTAAATAACTACCGTTTGTATCGATTATCATCCCTCCTTACATAAGATGAAAACATGAATTAAATAGACCAAATGCATAAAAAGAAGGCAACGACATTACTTGACAATTCTATTGTTCCAGCGTCCTGTTTTTCTCCAGAGGAACTGCTGAATTGCTCAAATTGATGGCTCCCACTAATGTTGTTACCAATTTTTTGTTATACACAAGGACTTGAAATGTCGATTTATCGATGAGAAAAAATAACAAAACATCACCTAGCTCCAGTTGGTGATGCACCACAAATTGTGTCCACTCTCCTTCACATATGAAGTAATTCGACTTTTTTCTCACTCTTTGCCAACATGTGGTTGTTTTCTTTAGTAAAACAAGGTGGCATTTGCTATGATTAACAAATCAATCTTTATTAGGCAAAAAGAAGTAAAAGAATAAAAGATAAAAGTAGAAAACATACAATTTCATCCATAAAACCTTGTCTAAATAAAAAGTTTGCAAAATGATGGATGTTTGTTGGGATCCACTTGCATTTTTAAGAATGAAGAATGAATGTTGTTGAAGATGGTAGTCAAACAATTTTTTTTCTTTCTAAAAAGGAAGGATAAATGAGCAAATAACCACACTCACAATTAGCAACATGCAATAGTATCATCCTCTGTTGGGTACAGTATTATCATTAATTGGACTAGTCTTCTCACAACTAGAAACAAACTTGTTTTCCCAATGCGATTCGGTGAGAAGTTTGTGTTATTAAACATGATTTTATCACTTATTTCTCAACGAATCAGCTTACTGAAAAATGCACGTTGGAAAACAAATTCTTACTAAAAATAACGGAAAACTACTTACTAATTTTTCATATGAAAATATTATTACTATTTTTTTCTCACCGATTAGCTATTCACCACAACAAAAACAACTTTTAACGGTAACAAAATATAAACATTAATAAAAATCTTTATTGACATTAGTTAGTTGTCATTAGATAAATTGTCGCTAAAGATTTTAAGGGACATATACAAAAGTCTCAATTGTCTCTAAAAATACATATTTAACAACAATTAAATTACTATTACTAATTAATTGTATCTAAAGATTATATTTATGTAGTGACGGAACATTTTTGCGTGGAAATTCAGTGATATTTTTTAGCTTGTGTGCTTATTTTACCTTCTGACTAAGATAAGATTCGTTGCTATAGGTAATTAATAATGATAGTAGTAGTAATTAAGAGAACAAGAAAATTATCATCCGATAGTTGGAATACCGTAAAGTAAATAGAGTAGCTAGCCTAGCAGCAGTCCTAAAGCACTTGAATATTCTCTAAGCTTTTCAACATATTTGAGTGAAGTTGACAAAATATCTTTTTCAAAATTGATTTGCGTTTAGATATAAATTTGTCTTTTTTATTTGTAAATAGTGATGAATTGAAGCATGTGTTTGACAGTAACAAATATTTTATCTTCGGTAAAAAATTCAATTTATGTGATGAAAATTTAATTTCACAAAAAATTTGAAAAGTTGAGAGTAAGAAACACATCTAAATTATTTTAATTTTTTTGAATTTCCTACCTGAAATATTAGGAGTGTGAAATACACCTAGACGCTAACTAGACAAAATATTTATTTACAATCACTATTCTAGACATGTTTAACCATAAAGTTTTCGTCCACCTGACATATATAAGCCGGCACATTTATTTATTTATCTAAATATTTTTTATTCAATTGATTTCTTTAAAATTGTAAACCCCTTCCAAGTTTGGGATATCGACGCCATGACTAATACGAGGCCAAGGCTAAGAAGGTGGAGAAGAAGATGTCATATATTGTGGCGAGGAATAAATCAATTTATAAGGTCAACCTCTAATCTTAACTTTTAACCTAAATCATAATATTATATATTTAGGTTTGCCACAAATCACAATGGAATGGCTTTTCCATACATGTACAAGAACTTTTAAACAAGGAATAGAGTGTTAGTCTATGTGTATTTTGCTAACCATTGGGTGATAGTTCAGGTAGGAAACTCACACTCACTAAACTCAAAAAGAAATTGGGATAGTTTAGAATTTAGATGTGTTTTTGATCTTTAACTCAAACTTAAAAAAAAAAAAAGATATTTGAAGATTTTTCTTTTAAACACGTGATGATATTATTATCATCAAATCATTCGTAGTATAAATAAAATAATAAAAAAAAATGATGCTTTTTCCGCTCTATTTTAACTTTATGTGAAGATATTTACTGTTTAAGGAGTTGAACAATTTTCTTCGTAATTTTTAAATTATTACCTATGTTAACATATAATACTTTTTTCTAAATTTTAAATATATAAATTTTATTTTAAAAGTTTTATACCTAACTTTATAATTAAATTTAAGTATCCCAACTCTTTATTCTGAAAAATTGAGACAAATGAAATAACATATAAAAAAAAAAACATAGGCCAAGGGTGCAATCAAATGGTAGCTTGTTCAGGTGATGTTGATGACTTGTAATACACGCAGGCCACAACTTCATGAGTTCTTTACTCCCACACAATATAAACTTGCCAATTAGTAATTATCTACATATATATATATATACTGCCAACCACAGAAACAGAACAGGAAATTGTGTAAAATTATGAAATATGAAGACATTTGTGTTACTTGAATTAATTGGTTCAGAATTTTGGAAATTGTTGGAACATATTTTGGTTCATCTTGTATCTATACGTATCCGAGTTTAACTTAAATACCCACTTCATGAAATAAATTAATATTATCATACTTTTATTTGTTGAAATAATCTGATTGTGTAAATTTTTAGTTACACTATATTGATCAACATACCAGCTAAACTATATCAATCAAACAACAAGAGCATATCCAAATAAATCCTATAAGTGGGTTTGAGGTGGGTAGCGTGTTCGCGATTTTATTCCTATTTCACAAAGGTAGAGAGACTATGTGTAACATCTCACAACTAAAAAGAACTAGAAAAGAGTTTAAAAACTGGAAACACTTATTTTAGGAAAGAATAAGAAAATCTAGAAAATTTGTATTAGTAAAAAAGTGAGTTTTTGATCAACTTCAAACGACCATAACTCCTAGCTCAGGATGAGTTAGGTGTAGTTCCAGATATGGTTGGAAAGCCCTTAGAATAATCTTTCCAACTGCGTCAAGTTTGCGCGATTTAGATATCGTATGAGTGAGATATGCCTTTCGAAAGTTGGGCTGTCGAATTAAGGAAAGTCCAATCCGGATTTGGGGAGGGCAAAATTGTCTTTCCTTGCCTAATTAAATTAATTCATTTTTAGGGATTAATTATGGTAAAACCATACCTTCGTTCATTTTAGGAAAAAGAGAATTCACTCTAGGGCTTGGAGAAGAGAGAAAAGAAGAGAAGAGGAGAGAAATCAAGAATCACCAAGAACGTTCAAGCTTTACGTGCGGAACTTGTCGGGGGTGATCCCTAAAAAAGTATGTGAGATCACATAGTGTTGGGTTAGTTCACCCACATGCCAATCTTGTTTAAATTCAACGAATCTAAGTATTTGAATGTTAAGAAAGTGAGTTCTTGAAGAACATTGTTGAAGTTTTCGTTGAATTCTTCATGGTTGTGTTGTTGGAGTTTTGATTCATGTTTATGGCTGCAATTTTGGGTTGAATTTATTGTATTGATAGTACTAATGATCCTTAGTGCTTGGGGGAAAGAACCATGGAAGTTTGGAGGGTTTAGAGATGAAAAACGAAGGAGAAAAGTCGAGAACACCTGGGTACAGGGGTTGGGGCACCGCGCCTCCCATAGCCCCAAAGAACAATCTCTGTCCGTAGGGCCTTGGGGCATCACGCCAGCCAGAGCGCCCCAGCCTGCTCTCTGTAAGATGAGGGCTGGCACCCTGCGCCTCTCAGAGCGCCAGGGACGCCAGTTCTCCCAATTCTTCCCCCACTTTTCCGTAGTAGTTACTAAGTGATGTACCTATGTTTCTTAGTTGATTCCAACACTCTAAGGTACATCTAAACATCATGAAATCATCCATAAACATGAGATCATGAACCTTGAATCCATAATCAAATTCAAGGAAAGTTAAGATCGAAGTAAAAGGAGTTAAGAGTTAAGTCTAGAAGTTAAGAAGCAAGTCAAAACAAAGTTCTTAAAGGTTTTCAAGAGTCCTTAGCAATATTTTAACTTTGTTTTTAAGACTCCATATTCAGGTTAAGTAAAAAGTAAAAAGTTGAGTTCAACTTTTTAAAGTGCTGAAACTTATTTTTAAAATAAGTAGTTACGTGTTTGGATAAAAGTGATGAAGTTGAAAAAAAAAGTTGTTGATATGTTTGACAAATAAGTGCTGGTAAACACTTTTTTTATTAAAATGTCTGAAATACCCTTAAAGTTGTTAACATGATAAAAAGTTGATTAATTGAAGGTTTTTGTACTTAAAAAAATTAAAACAAAATTAATTTATATTTTACATCCATAAGTAATAATACTTCCTATCATTCACATATTTCTTTATCATCACAAAATATTATTATTATTATTATAATTATTATTATTATTATTATTATTATTGATTATTGTTAATAATAATAATGCTAACAATAATAATAATAATAATATAATAATAATAATAATAATAATATAATAATAATAATAATAATAATAATAATAATAATAATAATAAGAAGAAGAACAATAATATTCACCAACTTATTGATAAAAAAAACAATGGTGTCAATTAGTTACTCAACATGAGTAAAGTACACAAATATTTAATTTTACGAAAGTAGAAGAAGAAGATCAGAATTTTTGTTGTTTTAAAATGAAAGAAAATCCCACTATTTATATACAAAAAAGGGTAGTGTGAACAACTATTTATTGTATCTTATCAGAAATGTTACAATTATTTGAAAAAGTTGCAGCCTTCGGAAAGTTCACAACCTTTCATAAAAGTCATAACTTTTCTTAAACTCGCAACTCTTCATTAAAGTCGCAACTTTTCATAAAAGTCGCAACTCTTCATTAAAATCATAACTTTTTATAAAAACACAAGTTTTGATAAAGTCGCAACTCTTTATTAAAGTAACAATTTTTCATAAAAGTCATATATTTTCATGAAAGAGGAAGACTAGTTTTGGAAATAAAGAAATTTAAAAGGAAATTCTTGCTTGTGGTGGCGCCACATAGGCGGGCCTAATGTTCTATTTTATATAAATATATGATAATTCATCTTTGATCTCAATTGACTTACTAAAATCTCTTACTTTAAACCTTACTTCTTAATGAAAATCCACTATTGCTAACAACATTTCTTATTATTTTTTCTTTCACAAATCCAACAGAGGATTATTAGTGTTCACAAACCCATTGTTGTACTTTATGAAATTTTGCCTTTTCTAATTTGTGATTTTAACAATGGTTGAACACTAATCCTTTGTTAGTTTCCTGAATGTAAAAAGTAAAAAAAATATGTTGAGAACAATAATGGAGGTACTTTACGAAGCAAAGCGTAAAAATAAATATTTTTCATGGTAGTTATTCCTAAACGCGCATAGGATTTTTAAAGGAGTTCAAAAGGAGAAAAATTTCAAGTGTTCAAGATTCTTGCGATCTCCAAGGGATTTCACCAAGGATATGATCCTTAAAATGTATGTAAGATTTTATAGTGTTGCGTCTGTTCACCCACACGCTAAAAATGAGTTTCACTTTAAAATTCATCAATGAGATTCGAGTATATTGTTTTTCATTCTTGAATTAAAATGTTTGGTCAATTTCTTGAGGCAAGGATCTTGTTAATGAGCTTTGTTCTTGATGGTTTACGAGTAGATTTTCATGTAATTAAGTTGAGTAAACGAATCTAAGAGGATTTGGAAGAAGACATGGGAGTCTAGGTTAATTAGGGACAATAATTGAGAAAACAAAATTCATTCCTGAACTGCACCTTTGAAGTTTAGGGGATGGCGCCCTGCGCCACTCTTTGCGCCAGGTGTATTCGAGTTTTTCATGGAAGAATATTAACGTTTGAATTACTATTTAAAACATTATCTCAATAATTCATCTTCGATCTCAATTGACTTACTAAAATTTCTTATTTTATACATTACTTCCTAATGAAAATCCACTATTGCTAACAACATTTTTTATAATTTTTTCTTTCACAAATCCAACAGAGGATTACTGGATGCTCACAAACCCATTGATGTACTTTCTGAAATTTTCCCTTTTCGAATTTCTAACTTCATCAATGGTTGAAAACTAATCCTTTGTTGGTTTCCTGAAAGAAAAAAGTAATAAAAATATGTTGAGAATAATAATGAAGGTACTTTACGAAGCAAAGTGTAAAAATAAATATTTTTCATGGTTGTTATTTGTAAACGAGCATAGAATTTTTAGAAGAGTTCAAAAGAAGAAAAAGGTGAGAAAAATTTCAAGTGTTCAAGATTCTTGCGATCTTCAAGGGATATCGCCAAGGATTTGATCCTTAAAAGGTATGTAAGGTTTTTTAGTGTTGGGTTCGTTTACCACACGCCAATCATGAGTTTCACTTTAAAATTCATCAATGAGATTGAGAATATTGAGGTTCTTGATAAAATTCTTGAGGTGTTGTTTTTCATTTTTGAATTAAAATGTTTGGTCAATTTCTTGAGGCGAGGATCTTTTTAATGAGCTTTGTTCTTGTGGATTTTCGAATAGATTTTCTTGTAATTAAGTTGAGAAATAGAATCTAATAGGATTTGAAAGAAACCATTCAATTCTAGGTGAACTAAGGGAAAAAAATCGAGAATACAAAATTCATTAAAAATTCTAGGTAGGGGCTGACGAGCCGCGCCAGCAGTTCTCCTGAACTGTGCGTTTGAAGTTTAGGGGATGGCGCCCCACGCTACTCTGTGCGCCAGGTCTATTCAAGTTTTTCATGGTAGAATATTAACTTTTGACTTTCTATTTCAAATATTATCTCAATAATTCATTTTCGATCTCAATTGACTTACTAAAATCTCTTATTTTAAACCTTACTTCTTAATGAAAATCCACTATTGCTAACAAAATATTTTTATTACTTTTTTCTTTGAGGAAACCAACAGAGGCTTATTGGTGTTTACAAACTCATTGTTGTGCTTTCTGAAATTTGCCCTTTTCTAATTTCTAACTTCAACAATGGTTGAACACTAATCCTTTGTTGGTATCCTGAAAGAAAAAAGTAATAAAAATATGTTGAGAACAATAATGGAGGTACTTTATGAAGCAAAGTGTAAAAATAAGTATTTTTCATGGAAGTTAATCCTAAACGCGCTTAGGGTTTTGAGAGGAGTTCAAGAGGAGAAAATGGAGAAAAACTTCAAGCATTCAAGATTCTTGCGATCTTCAAAGGATTTCCCAAGGATTTTATCCTTAAGAGGCATGTAAGGTTTCGTTCACCCACACGCCAATCATGAGTTTCACTTTCAAATTCATCAATGAGATTGAGTATATTGAGGTTCTTGATAAATTCTTGAGGTGTTTGTTTACATTCTTGAATTAAAACTTTTGGTCGAATTCTTAAGGCGAGGATCTTGTTAATGAGATTTGTTCTTGAGACTTTTCGAGTAGATTCTCACGTAATTAAGTTGTGTCAATGAACCTAAGAGGGTTTGGAAGAAATCATTCGATTCTAGGTGAATTAGGGCAAAAAATCGAGAAAACAAAGTTATTCAAAACTTCTTGGCAAGGGCTGGCACGACGCGTCAGTAGTGCGCCTGAATATGCCATGTGAAGATTAGGGTATGACGCCCCACACAGTTTGTGCGCCAGGTCTATTCGAGTTTTTCATAGTAGAATATCAACTTTTAACTTTCTATTTCAAACACTATCTCAATAAATCATCTTCGATCTCAATTAACTTACTAAAATCTCTTATATTTTAAACCTTACTTCCTAATGAAAGTCCATTATTGCTAACAACATATTTTTAATGTTTTTTTCTTTGAGAAAACCAACAAAGGATTATTGGTGTTCACAAACCCATTGTTGTGCTTTCTGAAATTTGCCCTTTTCTAATTTTCTAACTTCAACAATGGTTGAACACTAATCCTTTGTTGGTATCCTGAAAGAAAAAAGTAATAAAAATATGTTGAGAACAATAATAGAGGTACTTTACGAAGCAAAGTGTAAAAATAAATATTTTTCATGGTAGTTATTCCTAAACGCGCTTAGGGTTTTGAGAGGAGTTCAAGAGGAGAAAATGGAGAAAAACTTCAAGCGTTCAAGATTCTTGCGATCTTCAAAGGATTTCCCAAGAATTTTATCCTTAAGAGGCATGTAAGGTTTCGTTCACCCACACGCCAATCATGAGTTTCACTTTCAAATTCATCAATGAGATTGAGTATATTGAGGTTCTTGATTAAATTCTTGAGGTGTTTGTTTTCATTCTTGAATTAAAATTTTTGGTCGAATTTTTGAGGCGAGGATCTTGTTAATGAGATTTGTTCTTGAGACTTTTCGAGTATATTTTCACGTAATTAAGTTGTGTAAATGAATCTAAGAGGGTTTGGAAAAACCATTTGATTCTAGGTGAATTAGGGCAAACAATCGAGAAAACAAAATTTTTCGAAATTTCTTGGCAGGGGCTGGCACGACGCGTCAGTAGTGCACCTGAACATGCCCTATGAAGATTAGGGTACGACGCCCCACGCAGTTTGTGCGCCAGGTCTATTCGAGTTTTTCATAGTAGAATATCAACTTTTAACTTTCTATTTCAAACACTATCTCAATAAATCATCTTCGATCTCAATTAACTCACTAAAATCTCTTATATTTTAAACCTTACTTCCTAATGAAAGTCCATTATTGCTAACAACTTATTTTTAATGTTTTTTTCTTTGAGAAAACCAACAAAGGATTATTGGTGTTCACAAACCCATTGTTGTGCTTTCTGAAATTTGCCCTTTTCTAATTTTCTAACTTCAACAATGGTTGAACACTAATCCTTTGTTGGTATCCTGAAAGAAAAAAGTAATAAAAATATGTTGAGAACAATAATAGAGGTACTTTACGAAGCAAAGTGTAAAAATAAATATTTTTCATGGTAGTTATTCCTAAACGCGCTTAGGGTTTTGAGAGGAGTTCAAGAGGAGAAAATGGAGAAAAACTTCAAGCGTTCAAGATTCTTGCGATCTTCAAAGGATTTCCCAAGAATTTTATCCTTAAGAGGCATGTAAGGTTTCGTTCACCCATACGCCAATCATGAGTTTCACTTTCAAATTCATCAATGAGATTGAGTATATTGAGGTTCTTGATTAAATTCTTGAGGTATTTGTTTTCATTCTTGAATTAAAATTTTTGGTCGAATTTTTGAGGCGAGGATCTTGTTAATGAGATTTGTTCTTGAGACTTTTCGAGTAGATTTTCACGTAATTAAGTTGTGTAAATGAATCTAAGAGGGTTTGGAAAAACCATTTGATTCTAGGTGAATTAGGGCAAACAATCGAGAAAACAAAATTTTTCGAAATTTCTTGGCAGGGGCTGGCACGACGCGTCAGTAGTGCACCTGAACATGCCCTATGAAGATTAGGGTACGACGCCCCACGCTAATTTGTGCGCCAGGTCTATTCGAGTTTTTCATAGTAGAATATTAACTTTTAACTTTCTATTTCAAACACTATCTCAATAATTCATCTTCGATCTCAATTGACTAACTAAAATCACTTATATTTTAAACCTTACTTCCTAATGAAAGTCCATTATTGCTAACAACTTATTTTTAATATTTTTTTCTTTGAGGAAACCAACACAGGATTATTGGTGTTGACGAACCCATTGTTGTACTTTCTGAAATTTGCCCTTTTCCTAATTTCTAACTTCAACAATGGTTAAACACTAATCCTTTGTTAGTAACCTAAAAGAAAAAGTAATAAAAATATGTTGAGAACAATAATGGAGGTACTTTACGAAGCAAAGTGTAAAAATAAGGACCTTTAATGGTAGTTATTCCTAAACGCGTTTAGGGTTTTGAGAGGAGTTCAAGAGAAGAAAAAAGGAGAAAAACTTCAAGCGTTCAAGATTCTTGCAATCTTCAAAGGATTTCGCCAATGGTTTGATCCTTAAGAGGCATGTAAGTTTTCATAGTGTTGGGCTCGTTCACCCACACGCCAATCATGAGTTTCACTTTCAAATTCATCAATGAGATTGATTATATTGAGTTTCTTGATCAAATTCTTGAGGTTTTTGTTTTCATTCTTGAATTAAATTTTTGGTCGAGTTCTTGAGGTGAGGAATCTGTTAATGAGCTTTGTTCTTAAGAATTTTCGAGAAGATTTTCTTGTAATTAAGTTGGGTAAATGAAACAAAGAGGGTTTGGAAGATACCATTCGATTCTAAGTGAATTAGTGTCAAAAATCATGAAAACAAAATTTTCCGAAACTTCTTGGCAGGGGCTGGCACGACGTGTCAGTAGGGCGCCTGAACTTCCCCTCTGAAGTTTAAGGGATGGCGCCCCACGTCAATCTGTGCGCCAGGTCTATTCGAATTTTTCATTGTAGAATATTAATGTTTGACTTTCTATTTCAAACATTATCTCAATAATTCATCTTCAATCTCAATTGATATACTAAAATATCTTATTTTAAAACTTACTTCCTAATGAAAATCCAGTATTGCTAACAACATATTTTTATTACTTTTTTCTTTGAGGAAACCAACAAAGGATTATTGGTGTTCACAAACCCATTGTTGTACTTTCTGAAATTTGCCCCTTTCTAATTTCTAACTTCAACAATGGGTGAACACTAATCCTTTGTCGGTAACCTGAAAGAAAAAAGTAATAAAAATATGTTGAGAACAATAATGGAGGTACTTTACGACGCAAAGTGTAAAAATAAGTATTTTTCATGGTATTTATTCTTAAACACGCTTAGGGTTTTGAAAGGAGTCCAAGAAGAGAGAAAGGGAGAAAAACTTCAAGTTTTCAAGATTCGTGTGATCTTCAAAGGATTTCGCGAAGGATTTGATCTCTAAGAGGCATGTAAGTTTTCATAGTGTTGGGTACATTTACCCAAACGCCAATTATAAGTTTCACTTTCAAATTAATTAATGAGATAGAGTTTATTGAGGTTCTTGATTAAATTCTTGAGGTGTATGTTTTCATTCTTGAATTAAAATTTTTGGACCAGTTTTTGAGGCGAGGATCTTTTAATGAGCTTTGTTCTGTAGACTTTTCGAGTAGATTTTCACATAATTATGTTGGGTAAACGAATCTAAGAAGGTTTAGAAGAAACCATTCAATTCTAGTTGAATTAGCGCAAAAAATCGAGAAAACAAAAATTTGTCGAAACTTCTTGGTAGGGGCTGGCACGACGCGTCAGTAGGGTGCCTGAACTTCCCCTATGAAGTTTAGGGTATGACGCCCCTCGCCACTCTGTGCGCCAGGCATATTCGATTTTTCAAGGTAGAATATCAACGTTTGACTTTCTATTTCAAACATTATCTCAATAATTTATCTTCGATATCAATTGACATACTAAAATCTCTTATTTTAAACCTTACTTCCTAATGAAAATCCACTATTGCTAACAACGTATTTTTATTACTTTTTTCTTTAAGGAAACCAACAGAGGATTATTGCTGTTCACAAACCCATTGTTGTACTTTCTGAAATTTGCCCCTTTCTAATTTCTAACTTCAACAATGGGTGAACACTAATACTTTGTCGGTAGCCTCAAAGAAAAAAGTAATAAAAATATGTTGAGAACAATAATGGAGGTACTTTACGAAGCAAAGTGTAAAAATAAGTATTTTTCATGGTAGTTATTCTTAAACACGCTTAGGATTTTGAGAGGAGTCCAAGAGGAGAGAAAGGGAGAAAAACTTCAAGTGTTCAAGATTCGTGCGATCTTCAAAGGATTTCGCGAAGGATTTGATCTTTAAGAGGCATGTAAGTTTTCATAGTGTTGGGTTCGTTTACCCAAACGCCAATTATGAGTTTCACTTTCAAATTCATTAATGAGATTGAGTTTATTAGGTTCTTGAATAAATTCTTGAGGTGTTTGTTTTCATTCTTGAATTAAAATTTTTGGACCAGTTCTTGAGGCGAGGATCTTTTAATGAGCTTTGTTCTTTAGACTTTTCGAGTAGATTTTCACGTAATTATGTTGGGTAAGTGAATCTAAGAGGGTTTGGAAGAAACCATTCAATTGTAGGTGAATTAGGGCAGAAAATTGAGAAAACAAAAATTTGTCGAAACTTCTTGGCAGGGGCTGGCACAACGCGTCAGTAGGGCGCCTGAACTTCCCCTATGAAGTTTAGGGTATGACACCCCTCGCCACTCTGTGCACCAGGTATATTTGAGTTTTTCATGGTAGAATATTAACGTTTGACTTTATATTTCAAACATTATCTCAATAATTCATCTTCGATATCAATTGACTTACTAAAATCTCTTATTTTAAACCTTACTTCCTAAGAAAATCCGCTATTTCTAACAACATATTTTATTTACTTTTTTATTTGAGGAAATCAATAGAGAATTACTGGTGTTCACAAACTCATTGTTGTAGTTTCTGAAATTTGCCCCTTTCTAATTTCTAACTTCAACAATGGGTGAATACTAATCCTTTGTTGGTAACCTGATAGGAAAAAGTAATAAAAATATGTTGAGAACAAAAATGGAGGTACTTTACGAAGAAAAGTGTAAAAATAATTATTTTTCATGGTAGTTATTACTAAACACGCTTAGGGTTTTGAGCGGAGTTCAAGCGAAGAAAAAGGGAGAAAAACTTCAAGCATTCAAGATTCTTGCGATCTTCAAATGATTTGGCCAATGATTTGATCCTTAAGAGGCATGTAAGTTTTCATAGTGTTGGGTTCGTTCACCCACACGCCAATAATGAGTTTCACTTCCAAATTCATCAATTAGATTGAGTACATTGAGTTTCTTGATTAAATTCTTGAGGTGTTTGTTTTCATTCTTGAATTAAAATTTTTGGTCGAGTTCTTGAGGCGAGGATCTTGTTAATGAGCTTTGTTTTGAGACTTTTCGAGTAGAGTTTCATGTAATTAAGTTGGTTAAACAAATCTAAGAGAGTTTGGAAGAAACCATTTGATTCTAGGTGAATTAGGGCCATAAATTGAAAAAATAAAATTTATCGAAGATTCTTGACAGGGCTGTCACGACGTGTCAGTAGTGTGCCTGAGCTTCCCCTCTGAAGTTTAGGGAATGGCGCCCCACGCCACTCATTGCACCAGGTCTATTAGAGTTTTTCATGATAGAATATTAACTTTTAACTTTCTATTTCAAACATTATCTTAGTAATCCATCTTCGATTTCAATTGACATACTAAAATCTCTTATTTTAAACCTTACTTCCTAATGAAAATCCACTATTGATAACAATGTATTTTAATTACTTTTTCTTTAAGGAAATCAACAGAGGATTATTTGTGTTCACAAACCCATTGTTGTTTTTTATGAAATTTTCCCTTTTCTAATTTCTAACTTCAACAATGGTTGTACACTAATCATTTGTTGGTATCTTGAAAGAAAAAAGTAATAAAAATATATTGAGAACAATAATGGAGGTACTTTACGAATTAAAGTGTAAAAATAAATATTTTTCATGGTAGTTATTCCTAAGCGCGCTAGGGTTTTGAGAGGAGTCCAAGAGGACAAAAAGGGAGAATAACTTCAAGCGTTCAAGATTCTTGCGATCTTCGAAGGATTTCGCGAAGGATTTTATTCTTAAGAGACATGTAAGTTTTCATAGTGTTGGATTCGTTCACCCATACGCCAATCATTAGTTTCACGTTCATATTCATCAATGAGATTGAGTATATTGAGGTTCTTGATTAAATTCTTGAGGTGTTTGTTTTCATTCTTGAATTAAAATTTTTGATCCAGTTCTTGAGGCGAGGATCTTGTTAATCAGCTTTGTTCTTGAGACTTTTCGAGTAGATTTTGACGTAATTAAGTTTGGTAAACGAATCTAAGTGTGTTTGGAAGAAACCATTCGATTCTAGGTGAATTAGGGAAAAAATCAAGAAAACAAAATTTATGGAAACTTCTTGGCAGGGGCTGGCAAGACGCGTTAGTAGTGCGCCTGAACTTCCCCTATGAAGTTTAGGGTATGACGCGCCACGGCACTCTGTGCGCCAAGTTTATTTGAGTTTTTCAAGGTAGAATATTAACGTTTGTCTTTCTATTTCAAACATTTTCTCAATAATTCATCTTCGATCTCACTTGACTTACTAAAATATCTTATTTTAAACCTTACTTCCTAATGAATATCCACTATTGCTAACAACATATTTTTATTACTTTTTTCTTTGAGGAAACCAACAGAGGATTATTGGTGTTCACAAACCCATTGTTGTACTTTCTGAAATTTGCCCTTTTCTAATTTCTAACTTCAACAATGGTTGAACACTAATCCTTTGTCGGTAACCTAAAAGAACAAAGTAATAAAAATATGTTGAGAACAAAAATGGAGGTACTTTACGAAGCAAAGTGTAAAAATTAAGTATTTTTTTCATGGTAGTTATTTCCAAACACACTTAGGGTTTTGAGAGGAGTTCAAGTGAAGAAAAAGGGAAAAAAGCTTCAAGCTTTCAAGATTCTTGCAATCTTCAAAGGATTTCACCAAGGGTTTGATCTTAAGAGGCATGTGAGTTTTCATAGTGTTGGGTTCGTTCACCCACACGTCAATCATTAGTTTCACTTTCATATTCATCAATGAGATTGAATATATTGAGGTTCTTGATTAAATTCTTGAGGTGTTTGTTTTCATTCTTGAATTAAAATTTTTGATCCAGTTCTTGAGGCGAGGATCTTGTTAATCAGCTTTGTTCTTGAGACTTTTTGAGTAGATTTTCAAGTAATTAAGTTGGGTAAACAAATCTAAGAGTGTTTGGAAGAAACCATTGGATTCTAGGTGAATTAGGGAAAAAATCAAGAAAACTAAATTTATCGAAACTTCTTGGCAGGGGCTGGCAAGACGCGTTAGTAGTGCGGCTGAACTTCCCCTATGAAGATTAGGGTACGACGCCCCACGCCAATTTGTGCGCCAGATCTATTCGAGTTTTTCATCGTAGAATATTAACTTTTAACTTTCTATTTCAAACACTATCTCAATAATTCATCTTCGATCTCACTTGACTTACTAAAATATCTTATTTTAAACCTTACTTCCAAATGAAAATCCACTATTGCTAACAACATATTTTTATTACTTTTTTCATTGAGGAAACCAACAGAGGATTATTGGTGTTCACAAACCCATTGTTGTACTTTCTGAAATTTGCCCTTTTCTAATTTCTAACTTCAACAATGGTTGAACACTAATCCTTTGTCGGTAACCTAAAAGAAAAAAGTAATAAAAATATGTTGAGAACAAAAATGGAGGTACTTTACGAAGCAAAGTGTAAAAATAAGTGTTTTTTTCATGGTAGTTATTTCCAAACACACTTAGGGTTTTGAGAGGAGTTCAAGTAAAGAAAAAGGGAAAAAAGCTTCAAGCTTTCAAGATTCTTGTAATCTTCAAAGGATTTCACCAAGGGTTTGATTTTAAGAGGCATGTGAGTTTTCATAGTGTTGGGTTCGTTCACCCACACGTCAATCATTAGTTTCACTTTCATATTCATCAATGAGATTGAATATATTGAGGTTCTTGATTAAATTCTTGAGGTGTTTGTTTTCATTCTTGAATTAAAATTTTTGATCCAGTTCTTGAGGCGAGGATCTTGTTAATCAGCTTTGTTCTTGAGACTTTTTGAGTAGATTTTCAAGTAATTAAGTTGGGTAAATGAATCTAAGAGTGTTTGGAAGAAATCATTCGATTCTAGGTGAATTAGGGAAAAAAGCAAGAAAACCAAATTTATATAAACTTCTTGGCAGAGGCTGGCAAGACGCGTTAGTAGTGCGGCTGAACTTCCCCTATGAAGATTAGGGTACGACGCCCCACGCCAATTTGTGCGCCAGGTCTATTCGAGTTTTTCATAGTAGAATATTAACTTTTAACTTTCTATTTCAAACAATATCTCAATAATTCATCTTCGATCTCACTTGACTTACTAAAATATCTTATTTTAAACCTTACTTCCAAATGAAAATCCACTATTGCTAACAACATATTTTTATTACTTTTTTCATTGAGGAAACCAACAGAGGATTATTGGTGTTCACAAACCCATTGTTGTACTTTCTGAAATTTGCCCTTTTCTAATTTCTAACTTCAACAATGGTTGAACACTAATCCTTTGTCGGTAACCTAAAAGAAAAAAGTAATAAAAATATGTTGAGAACAAAAATGGAGGTACTTTACGAAGCAAAGTGTAAAAATTAAGTATTTTTTTCATGGTAGTTATTTCCAAACACACTTAGGGTTTTGAGAGGAGTTCAAGTGAAGAAAAAGGGAAAAAAGCTTCAAGCTTTCAAGATTCTTGCAATCTTCAAAGGATTTCACCAAGGGTTTGATCTTAAGAGGCATGTGAGTTTTCATAGTGTTGGGTTCGTTCACCCACACGTCAATCATTAGTTTCACTTTCATATTCATCAATGAGATTGAATATATTGAGGTTCTTGATTAAATTCTTGAGGTGTTTGTTTTCATTCTTGATTTAAAATTTTTGATCCAGTTCTTGAGGCGAGGATCTTGTTAATCAGCTTTGTTCTTGAGACTTTTTGAGTAGATTTTCAAGTAATTAAGTTGGGTAAACAAATCTAAGAGTGTTTGGAAGAAACCATTGGATTCTAGGTGAATTAGGCAAAAAATCAAGAAAACTAAATTTATCGAAACTTCTTGGCAGGGGCTGGCAAGACGCGTTAGTAGTGCGGCTGAACTTCCCCTATGAAGATTAGGGTACGACGCCCCACGCCAATTTGTGCGCCAGATCTATTCGAGTTTTTCATCGTAGAATATTAACTTTTAACTTTCTATTTCAAACACTATCTCAATAATTCATCTTCGATCTCACTTGACTTACTAAAATATCTTATTTTAAACCTTACTTCCTAATGAAAATCCACTATTGCTAACAACATATTTTTATTACTTTTTTCTTTGAGGAAACCAACAGAGGATTATTGGTGTTCACAAACCCATTGTTGTACTTTCTGAAATTTGCCCTTTTCTAATTTCTAACTTCAACAATGGTTGAACACTAATCCTTTGTCGGTAACCTAAAAGAAAAAAGTAATAAAAATATGTTGAGAACAAAAATGGAGGTACTTTACGAAGCAAAGTGTAAAAATAAGTGTTTTTTTCATGGTAGTTATTTCCAAACACACTTAGGGTTTTGAGAGGAGTTCAAGTGAAGAAAAAGGGAAAAAAGCTTCAAGCTTTCAAGATTCTTGTAATCTTCAAAGGATTTCACCAAGGGTTTGATTTTAAGAGGCATGTGAGTTTTCATAGTGTTGGGTTCGTTCACCCACACGTCAATCATTAGTTTCACTTTCATATTCATCAATGAGATTGAATATATTGAGGTTCTTGATTAAATTCTTGAGGTGTTTGTTTTCATTCTTGAATTAAAATTTTTGATCCAGTTCTTGAGGCGAGGATCTTGTTAATCAGCTTTGTTCTTGAGACTTTTTGAGTAGATTTTCAAGTAATTAAGTTGGGTAAACGAATCTAAGAGTGTTTGGAAGAAATCATTCGATTCTAGGTGAATTAGGGAAAAAAGCAAGAAAACCAAATTTATATAAACTTCTTGGCAGAGGCTGGCAAGACGCGTTAGTAGTGCGGCTGAACTTCCCCTATGAAGATTAGGGTACGACGCCCCACGCCAATTTGTGCGCCAGGTCTATTCGAGTTTTTCATAGTAGAATATTAACTTTTAACTTTCTATTTCAAACAATATCTCAATAATTCATCTTCGATCTCACTTGACTTACTAAAATATCTTATTTTAAACCTTACTTCCAAATGAAAATCCACTATTGCTAACAACATATTTTTATTACTTTTTTCATTGAGGAAACCAACAGAGGATTATTGGTGTTCACAAACCCATTGTTGTACTTTCTGAAATTTGCCCTTTTCTAATTTCTAACTTCAACAATGGTTGAACACTAATCCTTTGTCGGTAACCTAAAAGAAAAAAGTAATAAAAATATGTTGAGAACAAAAATGGAGGTACTTTACGAAGCAAAGTGTAAAAATTAAGTATTTTTTTCATGGTAGTTATTTCCAAACACACTTAGGGTTTTGAGAGGAGTTCAAGTGAAGAAAAAGGGAAAAAAGCTTCAAGCTTTCAAGATTCTTGCAATCTTCAAAGGATTTCACCAAGGGTTTGATCTTAAGAGGCATGTGAGTTTTCATAGTGTTGGGTTCGTTCACCCACACGTCAATCATTAGTTTCACTTTCATATTCATCAATGAGATTGAATATATTGAGGTTCTTGATTAAATTCTTGAGGTGTTTGTTTTCATTCTTGAATTAAAATTTTTGATCCAGTTCTTGAGGCGAGGATCTTGTTAATCAGCTTTGTTCTTGAGACTTTTTGAGTAGATTTTCAAGTAATTAAGTTGGGTAAACAAATCTAAGAGTGTTTGGAAGAAACCATTGGATTCTAGGTGAATTAGGGAAAAAATCAAGAAAACAAAATTTATCGAAACTTCTTGGCAGGGGCTGGCAAGACGCGTTAGTAGTGCGGCTGAACTTCCCCTATGAAGATTAGGGTACGACGCCCCACGCCAATTTGTGCGCCAGATCTATTCGAGTTTTTCATCGTAGAATATTAACTTTTAACTTTCTATTTCAAACACTATCTCAATAATTCATCTTCGATCTCACTTGACTTACTAAAATATCTTATTTTAAACCTTACTTCCTAATGAAAATCCACTATTGCTAACAACATATTTTTATTACTTTTTTCTTTGAGGAAACCAACAGAGGATTATTGGTGTTCACAAACCCATTGTTGTACTTTCTGAAATTTGCCCTTTTCTAATTTCTAACTTCAACAATGGTTGAACACTAATCCTTTGTCGGTAACCTAAAAGAAAAAAGTAATAAAAATATGTTGAGAACAAAAATGGAGGTACTTTACGAAGCAAAGTGTAAAAATAAGTGTTTTTTTCATGGTAGTTATTTCCAAACACACTTAGGGTTTTGAGAGGAGTTCAAGTGAAGAAAAAGGGAAAAAAGCTTCAAGCTTTCAAGATTCTTGTAATCTTCAAAGGATTTCACCAAGGGTTTGATCTTAAGAGGCATGTGAGTTTTCATAGTGTTGGGTTCGTTCACCCACACGTCAATCATTAGTTTCACTTTCATATTCATCAATGAGATTGAATATATTGAGGTTCTTGATTAAATTCTTGAGGTGTTTGTTTTCATTCTTGAATTAAAATTTTTGATCCAGTTCTTGAGGCGAGGATCTTGTTAATCAGCTATGTTCTTGAGACTTTTCGAGTAGATTTTCAAGTAATTAAGTTGGGTAAACGAATCTAAGAGTGTTTGGAAGAAACCACTGGATTCTAGGTGAATTAGGGAAAAATCAAGAAAACAAAATTTATCGAAACTTCTTGGCAGGGGCTGGCAAGACGCGTTAGTAGTGCGGCTGAACTTCCCCTATGAAGATTAGGGTACGACGCCCCACGCCAATTTGTGCGCCAGGTCTATTCGAGTTTTTCATAGTAGAATATTAACTTTTAACTTTCTATTTCAAACACTATCTCAATAATTCATCTTCGATTTCACTTGACTTACTAAAATATCTTATTTTAAACCTTACTTCCTAATGTAAATCCACTATAGCTAACAACATGTTTTTATTACTTTTTTCTTTGAGGAAACGAACAGAGGATTATTGGTGTTCACAAACCCATTGTTGTAATTTCTGAAATTTGCCCTTTTCTAATTTCTAACTTCAACAATGGTTGAACACTAATCCTTTGTCGGTAACCTAAAAGAAAAAAGTAATAAAAAAATGTTGTGAACAAAAATGGAGGTACTTTACGAAGAAAAGTGTAAAAATAAGTATTTTTTTCATAGTAGTTATTTCCAAACACACTTAGGGTTTTGAGAGGAGTTCAAGTGAAGAAAAAGGGAAAAAAGATTGAAGCTTTCAAGATTCTTGCAATCTTCAAAGGATTTCACCAAGGGTTTGATCTTAAGAGGCATGTGAGTTTTCATAGTGTTGGGTTCGTTCACCCACACGTCAATCATTAGTTTCACTTTCATATTCATCAATGAGATTGAATATATTGAGGTTCTTGATTAAATTCTTGAGGTGTTTGTTTTCATTCTTGAATTAAAATTTTTGATCCAGTTCTTGAGGCGAGGATCTTGTTAGTCAGCTTTGTTCTTGAGACTTTTCGAGTAGATTTTCAAGTAATTAAGTTGGGTAAACGAATCTAAGAGTGTTAGGAAGAAACCATTGGATTCTAGGTGAATTAGGGAAAAAATCAAGAAAACAAAAATTATCGAAACTTCTTGGCAGGGGCTGGCAAGACGCGTTAGTAGTGCGGCTGAACTTCCCCTATGAAGATTAGGGTACGACGCCCCACGCCAATTTGTGCGCCAGGACTATTCGTGTTTTTCATAGTAGAATATTAACTTTTAACTTTCTATTTCAAACACTATCTCAATAATTCATCTTCGATCTCACTTGACTTACTAAAATATCTTATTTTAAACCTTACTTCCTAATGAAAATCCACTATTGCTAACAACATATTTTTATTACTTTTTTCTTTGAGGAAACCAACAGAGGATTATTGGTGTTCACAAACCCATTGTTGTACTTTCTGAAATTTGCCCTTTTCTAATTTCTAACTTCAACAATGGTTGAACATAATCCTTTGTCGGTAACCTAAAAGAAAAAAGTAATAAAAATATGTTGAGAACAAAAATGGAGGTACTTTACGAAGCAAAGTGTAAAAATAAGTTATTTTTTCATGGTAGTTATTTCCAAACACACTTAGGATTTTGAGAGGAGTTCAAGTGAAGAAAAAGGGAGAAAAGCTTCAAGCTTTCAAGATTCTTGCAATCTTCAAAGGATTTCACCAAGGGTTTGATCTTAAGAGGCATGTGAGTTTTCATAGTGTTGGGTTCGTTCACCCACACGTCAATCATTAGTTTCACTTTCATATTCATCAATGAGATTGAATATATTGAGGTTCTTGATTAAATTCTTGAGGTGTTTGTTTTCATTCTTGAATTAAGATTTTTGATCCAGTTCTTGAGGCGAGGATCTTGTTAGTCAGCTTTGTTCTTGAGACTTTTCGAATTGATTTTCAAGTAATTAAGTTGGGTAAACGAATCTAAGAGTGTTTGGAAGAAACCATTGGATTCTAGGTGAATTAGGGAAAAAATCAAGAAAACAAAATTTATCGAAACTTCTTGGCAGGGGCTGGCAAGACGCGTTAGTAGTGCGCCTGAACTTCCCCTATGTAGATTATAGTACGACGCCCCACGCCAATTTGTGCGCCAGGTCTATTCGAGTTTTTCATAGTAGAATATAAACTTTTAACTTTCTATTTCAAACACTATCTCAATAATTCATCTTCGATCTCACTTGACTTACTAAAATATCTTATTTTAAACCTTACTTCCTAATGAAAATCCACTATTGCTAACAACATATTTTTATTACTTTTTTCTTTGAGGAAACCAACAGAGGATTATTGGTGTTCACAAACCCATTGTTGTACTTTCTGAAATGCCCTTTTCGAATTTCTAACTTCAACAATGGTTGAACACTAATCCTTTGTCGGTAACCTAAAAGAAAAAAGTAATAAAAATATGTTGAGAACAAAAATGGAAGTACTTTACGAAGCAAAGTGTAAAAATAAGTATTTTTCTCATTGTAGTTATTTCCAAACACACTTAAGGTTTTGAGAGGAGTTCAAGTGAAGAAAAAGGAAAAAAAGCTTCAAGCTTTCAAGATTCTTGCAATCTTCAAAGGATTTCGCCAAGGGTTTGACCTTATGAGGCATGTGAGTTTTCATAGTGTTGGGTTCGTTCACCCACGCGCTAATCATTTGTTTCACTTTCATATTCATCAATGAGATTGAATATATTGAGGTTCTTGATTAAATTCTTGAGGTGTTTGTTTTCATTCTTGAATTAAAATTTTTGATCTCGTTCTTGAGGCGATGATCTTGTTAATCAGCTTTGTTCTTGAGATTTTTCGAGTAGATTTTCACGTAATTAAGTTGGGTAAAGGAATCTAAGAGTGTTTGGAAGAAACCATTGGATTCTAGGTGAATTAGGGGAAATAATCAAGAAAACAAAATTTATCGAAACTTCTTGGCAGGGGCTGGCAAGACGCGTTAGTAGTGCGCCTGAAGTTTCCCTCTTAAGTTTAGGGTATGATGCACCACGCCACTCTGTGCGCCAAGTCTATTCGAGTTTTTCATGGTAGAATATTAATGTTTGACTTTCTATTTCAAATATTTTCTCAATAATTCATCTTCCATCTCACTTGAATCTCTTATTTTAAACCTTACTTCCTTATGAAAATCCAATATTGCTAACAACATATTTTTATTACTTTTTTCTTTGAGGAAACCAACAGAGGATTATTGGTGTTCACAAACCCATTGTTGTACTTTCTGAAATTTGCCCCTTTCTAATTTCTAACTTCAACAATGGTTGAACACTAATCCTTTGTCGGTAACCTAAAAGAAAAAAGTAATAAAAATATGTTGAGAACAAAAATGGATACTTTACGAAGCAAAGCGTAAAAATAAGTATTTTTCATGGTAGTTATTTCCAAACACACGTAGGGTTTTGAGAGGAGTTCAAGTGAAGAAAAAGGGAAAAAAGCTTCAAGCGTTCAAGATTCTTGCGATCTTCAAAGGATTTCGCCAAGGGTTTGATCTTAAGAGGCATGTAAGTTTTCATAGTATTGGGTTCGTTCACCCACACGCCAATCATGAGTTTCACTTTCAAATTCATCAATGAGATTGAGTATATTGAGGTTCTTGATTAAATTCTTGAGGTGTTTGTTTGAATTAAAATTTTTGGTCGAGTTCTTGATGCGAGGATCTTTTTAATGAGCTTTGTTTTGAGACTTTTTGAGTAGATTTTCATGTAATTAAGTTGGGTAAACAAATCTAAGAGGGTTTGGAAGAAATCATTCGATTCTAGGTGAATTAGGGCCAAGAATCGAGAAAATAAAATTTGTCTAAGACCCAAAAATAGAAAAAAAAAATTACATAACAAGAATGAACCTTAAAATAGTAAAACTAGCCATGGAAACAACAAAAAAAATGAAACCTACGGACAGATCTGATATATACTAGTCATGGAAACAACTAAAACGAAATAAAAAGGTGAGAAGTAACCTCGATGGAGTTAAACTTTCTTCGTTGTGTTAATAAGAATCCCAAAAAATCACCACATAAACTTGAAACCGAACAAGAAGTTGATCGGAGCTCCACCAAACTATTTCGCCAATTCAAGTATACCTCCATTTATGGTGAATTAGATCGAGTTAGACGATTGTTTTCATGACATTTAAGAAATGGGTGTGTTTTGGATGATAAAAAGAGGTGAATTGTGGTTCTGCCTGTTGCGGCTGCTTCTCCCTAGGTTTAAATAGATTGGGTAGCCTTTTAATTTGATTTCATCTAGGGTATCAAAATGAGCCCAAATATAGACGCCTCATCCAATCTGCTCATAGTTTTATGGGTTGGGCTTTTGATGATTTGAATTAGGTTTAATATCAACCCTTTCAAGTATTAACCCATTTTAAATGAGTTTTCAATTGAGCCCAATATAATATTTAATTTCAACTTGTTTTAAGAATCTTTATTTGTATTGATGTAATGTATGTTTCTATATTGAAAGTATGCATTATTATCTATTTTATATCTTAATTCTAGGATTTATCTATCTATTGATAACTTTTTTTTCCTTGAGTTGAAATCTAAATTGTGGTTATTAAAGTTAAATAACAATATGTTAAAATTATTGAGATTAAGCGGCCAAAATGGGTAGTCATGACCAAATCCGTTTTCAGCCCATTTGAGTTCAAACTCATTTGAGCCCAAAGTAAAATTAGGCAGGTGACGACCCAATCCAATTTCTATTTCAACCTATTTTAATATCTCCAATTTCAACCAACTTGCCCATTTGACACCCTAGTTTTATCTGTCAAGTATGTCTTTCAATTTTGAGTGTGTACAAGTATGTACATAAACTTATCTCATATTGAACAAGTAAACACACACGTCTTACGTGACATAATACAAGTAGGCCGCAAAATTTACTTGTGGGGTTTCACATAAAATGAATGTGCTATTTGTTCAATGTTATACAAGTTTAAGTGTCTACCTGTGCACACCGAAAGTTGAATGACATAAATGTAAGTTGAAGCCAAGTTGAAGGACATGTTTGTATATTATATCTTTATTTTATATTCCAGGTTTAGGGTGTCATATGGTATATTTTTTGGGAGGTCTAATCTTCCTAAAATGTCCTTATGAATTTTGGATAAGATAAGAAATTTGGGGTGGAAGAGTAAAATCCCCCCTCCCCCCATAATAAGTGATAAATAAAATACACTTCAAATTTATCTGGGAGATTCTCTAATGGACAACCATCACTATGAGCTACGCGATGATATTCCGTCTAGCCCACGCTGCTAGAACTGTCTTATACCTTGTTGGGATCTCAACAAAGTGGATCCACTTAGTAATAAGGATTCATCTAAAAAGTATGATCATTTATCCATATTTTAACAAACATGATTTTTGAGAATTTTGAATTGTTGAAACTTAACCCCGTATCGATGCTCAATATTATTCTCAATAATATACTCATGCTCAAATGTATAAATCATACTCTTTTTCTGTTTTGAGGTAATTACTCAAATTAACTTATTAAAAAAGGTAACTACTCTGAAGTATCTCTAAACTAATAAACTCTTTTTAGAAATCAAAGTTTCTCTTTTCTCAACGTAATTATGATACATTTAGGAATACCCTTATACTTTTTCTCAATTATGTATAAAACTCTTCTCAAAACTTATCTTTGCTTTCTCAGAAAATTAATTCAAGGCCATTGTTTGGTTAAAATTGATTCTTAATAATTACTCAAAAATAGCTTCATGCTGAAAAATAGACATGAACAATCAACTCAAGAATCTCAATGAAAAATTTAGCAACTCAATAATCAATAAATATAATTCAGAACTCATCAACGAAACTCATCTCAAGAATTATCAAACAAAGAATGTAACCCTAGATTATTCTTTACTAATAGAAAGTAGATGTAGCGAGTGAGGATGAACTCAGCCCATCACTATGTTAACCTTACATACCTGGAAAGAAAAAAGTTCTTGACGCACAATCGACGAAATTCAAAGAACGCTAGAAATCTTAACTTTTCTCCTATTAGATCTTTGTTCTAAGTATTTGAAGTATTAAAAGCGTAAAAGAATATGTTAACACTATTTAAAATCTTAATTAGGTGAAAAAGGATCGTGCTTTAGTTTTAGAAGGGGTGGGAAAAGACTAAACTATCCTTCTTAAAAGCTGATAAAACTTTCTATGGTTCCATCTACGGTTGTGGTTTATTCTACGGACCATAATCCCACCCGTGAAGTTTATATTGAATTTTTCGGCTCAAAACTTCTATGGGTCCAACCTATGACCCATATAAGTTTCTACGGACCGTAGATCCAATTCGTAGACTTTGTACAATTTTTACGCTCAAAAGTTGATACTACAGGTCAAACTACGACCCGTAAAAGTTCCTACGACCTGTAGAATGGATCTGTACGAATTGGACCCCAAAATAAGAAAATGTGAAGTTTTTTGTGACTTGATAGTATGGGTCGTCGTAATTTTGATGGCTCGTAGAAACAAGTTGTTGAAACTGAAAATGAGGCAAACTTGGTGGCGTAGGAATGAGGATTCAGAGGCCTTTAGTTTTGTAGGTCATGGGCTACCTACTTTGTTATGTGCAGGGAGATATGATCATCTAAAGTTGACCTTAGTAGAATATTATGTCAAAACTTAATCGGTAAGGAAGCTTTCAAATCAACTTTGTGCCAAGGGGTTTGTATGACCTTGAGTCATATCCAAATCCATTCCAACACTAAAGAATTGACCTTTAAACATATGAGAAATTTCAGAATTACCCGATATGATTTTACATGCAAATAAAGAATGGTCCGAGCCTTAGCTTAGAAATGTTTACGGTGTTACATATTAAAGATAAGAAAACTCAAAGAACATAATTTTATTGTAGTTTTCTTTTTCTTGCAAAAAAAAGACATTATAAAATAACAGAGATACTTCTTGTGATTTTTTTCTCAAGTAAAATTTACTAAAAGGTGAAATAAAAATTAAGAAAATAATATTTAGAAATAAATGATTAAAACAAAAAAAAATGAATTGAAACTAAGACAAAATTCACGTGTCTATACTACTTATTTCATAACCAACATTGATTCTTTTCATACTCGATTCAATTTTATTTTCTGGGAGTGGGGGGAGGCCGGAGGGGTGCCCCCTCCTTATTCAAGTCTACGTAAAGACGGTTGGAGACTTTTATCGATGAGTCGGATTTTTAAGAAGGAGACGTTTTAGACATGCTAATATATCTAAGCACAGAAGAATATATAAAAAGCTGTTGTTAATAATGACCTAGACTTACGTACCCTTAGTGATGAGGGATATATTCTAGTAAAGATAATTAATTAATGCTTTAATGAACATGTCTCTATTATATACATGTATGGAGTATTTATAAATGGATGTCTAAGTGTGCAAGTCTAGTCATGATAACAAGAAAAAGAATAGACACATTAGGTAGGTGTTAGATCATAAATTCTAAATACTTTTTATTTTTTTTAAAATTGGTTATCTTAAAATTGTAAATGAAATTGTATTTGCTTTTCTTTTTGCAAGAAAAAGTGAGAACATTCTATTTGAAGCTTATGAAGATCGAGTTTGAAAACAAGTTTAGGCTACTTTTTCCAAATTTGAAATCCAACTCATGATTTACTTATGTACAACAAATCAACCTGTTGCAAATGTCACTTGATTTAGTAGGAATTACTATCATACATATTAGTAATTGCTATTCTTATAATATAAAAACTTTTCTATATTTGTTAAACTAATTAGCAATCTTAATGTTTAGTGTAGTTTGTCCAAAGCTTAAAGGGTTAAAAATTTTTATCAAAAATTTCAAAAGGGGACATCAATTTTTTTTAATCAAAAAGGCAAAATCGCTACTGACGCAGCGATTTTGTTTTGACGCCGTTAACTGTGAAGCTTAAAATCGCTGACCTACCAGCGATTTTGTTCATATTGTTTTTTCCCATTTTAAACAAAATCGCTATCCATGCAGCGTTTTTGGCGATTTTTCTTTTTAAAAAATTTAAATTGCTGCAACTGCAGCGTTTTATTAAAAAAAGTTATTATTTTTTTAAATCGCTGCTTAAACAATGATTTTAGTGGGAAATTCTTAAAACTTCTTTGGAAAATCGCTGCATTGACAGCGATTTCTGTTGAATTTTTTTCATCTTTTTTTAAAAAGATACCGCCTTGGCTTAAAATGCTGCAATTGCAGCCATTTTATAAAAAAAAAATAATTTCAATTTTTTAAAAAATAATAAAATCATTTAGTGAAATTTTTACTAAGATTTGTAATGCGATTTTTATTTTGACCAAAATAAAAAAGAAAAATCACCAACATTTAATACGACTTTTTAAAAAATAATTGGCAATGATATTTTAATTATTTTTTTTTACCAAAAGTGACTCTTTTTATTATTATTTTTTTTATAAAAACAGTGATTTAAATTATTTTTAAAAATATTCACTAACATTAAATAATTTTTTGAAAATAATCGCTGCCAAGGCAGCAATCTTTGAAAAGACAAAAAAAAAAAACATTTTCACATATCGCTTGCCATGCAGGGATTTACCAAAATATAAAAAAAAATCCCACTAAAGCAGCGATTTTTAAAAAGTTTTTTTTAATAATAAAAACGCTGTAATCACAGCGATTTTAACTTTTTAGAAAATATATTCGTCAAAAACGCTGCCCATGCAACGATTTTCTTTAAAAAAGAAAAAAACAATATGAACAAAATCGCTGGTAAGTCAGCGATTTTGAGACTTAACGGCGTTAAAACAAAATCGCTGCATCAGTAGCGATTTTGCCCTTTTGGTTAAAAAAGAAATTGATGTACCCCTTTGGAATTTTTGATAATTCTTTTTACCTTTTACGCTTCGGATTTAGATTTAATTGGTATATCAACATGTGTGTAACTTATGAATTAGATCTTTAATATGCTTAAAAACAAATAGCAACCCCTCTTTTCTAGTTTATGTGGTAAAATATGAATACCGACATACATGTATAGTATCTTTAAAAAATAAAGATCGATTCATTAATGAAATTTGTGATTATAAACATATCATAAAATTTAGACGGTCATATAAATTTTCGAACTTATGATTTTAAATATTTCATAACTTTTTTTATAGTATTCATATCGTAATTAATAATTGTTAAATTTATATCAAGTTTGTCACAATTCGAAAGGACGAAAAATCTCATAGTGAAGTAAATAATTAATATGGTCCAAACAAGAACAATCGATGTAGTTTGGTGATGATGTCAATTACGTACTTCTCATTCAATTTGTTTATTGGTGACAAAAAATTGATCACTTTCTATCCTATTTGTTTCATTAAATATAATTCAAGAGTTACAACATCTAATTATTTCTTCAGTTAATTAACATGCGTTTTCAGCTTCCTTAATCCTTACCATAAATCCCATAAAATGCTTAACAATGTAACATTAATTATGATTGAAGGATCTCATTCTCAACCTATACAAACAAGTTAGTATATATTTTGTTAATATCATTTTGTTTTTCTTTCTTTGGACATCACATGTTATTTGTGTCTTTAAACGTTAAAATATTGTTGTTTTATAGAAATTGTAAGTTAAAAATCATGATCGGGAGAGTTCCCAAAAATGCTTCACACACTTTACATAAGTTGTATGAGAATTTTTTATTATCTTAGAATATTAGGTGAACCTAAAAGCGTAAAATTTTAATTTATTAATTTGTGAAATAAAAAGATTTCACACAATTTGCATGTTGTGTGAGGTCCAAAATTACTCACACAATTAATGAGCAGGTGATAGCCTCTTCTAGTCAAAATTAGAACGTTTTTTTTTCTTTTTGATTTACTTCAAAGTTATCTTGGGATTTACAAAATATTTTCTACTTTGGACTATTCCAAAACTTTTTACAGAAATCTTTAGCAAAATTCCTATTATATGCATGTATGAATTGTATTTATAAATGTATGTTTAAGTGTGCAAATTTAGAGATTATAAAAAAGAAAAAGAATAGTATTTACTTATTTGATTTCTACATTTTTTTTCTACTGAAAAAATCATATACAAATTAAAGATGCTAATGGAGTCTGATAAGCCTTTGATATTTCGTAAGATTTTACTATCTAGAGAAACCTTCATGAATAAAATGATAAGTTTGTTAATTTCTCTCTAGTTTGTTCTTCTTTTGGGTTCTACTGATGTTTTAAGAAATTTGGAACATAGTATGCGTTAGATCATAAATTTCAAATTTTATTTGAAATTTATTTAGTTAAAAATGTATTAGGTTCTTTCGCATAAAAGAGAATAGAACATTTTATTAGAAATTTATAAATATCAATTTGGAAAAACAGTTTAAACAACTTTTCCAAATTTGAAATTCAACTGCAAGTTGGATTTGGAAATTTTATAATCAAACACCAATTTTTAAATAAAGTAAGAATCATTTCAAAGAAGACAAATAATTCTCATGGCCAAACGAATTTGTAGATTTGGTTGAAACTACATTAGAAAAACTTACCATGTGTTAACGAGCCATAATATTTTTTGTTCATTTGTTAAATGTGATATGTCAACACGTGTCGTTTTATTTCATAAAAGAAACTAAGAAAATGCTGAGTAAGACTTGTTTACTAAAAACGGGTGAAGCTGAAATGTCATGGGAAGCAAAGATGGTGAGAACAAAGCCAAAATACTTCATATGTGAAGGAGGTTACAGATGAAATGTTGAATTTCTTAGGAATAATTTGGTTGATAATATTATGGTCATTTGATAGGATGTACTATTTGATATATATATTAGTTATGATACCATTTAGTGTTTTACTTTGATAGAATTATTCATTTATATATAACTATCAGAAATATATTTATTATCAGTGGCGGGACAAGAATTTTTAACAGGGGGTTTAAAATCTGATGAAATAAACACACGAAGGGGGTTCCATACACACACACACACACACACACACACACACACACACATATATATATATATATATATATATATATATATATATATATATATATATATATATATATATATATATATATATAAATAATTTAGTCATGTATAAATAAGTAATATTTTTCGTCGAATAGGATTCAAATGAACCCCTGAATGTATGTTTTCTCCGTTGCTCCTGTGTATTAGTTATATATCTTATTAGTATTATAGTGTATAGAGACAAATCTATGATTTCTAGAAAAAAGGATGTATCACAAAAAGGAAAAAAATAAAATTAAGTGGAAATTGAGCCCTATTTTAGGTAAATAACTCAATATTTAATTAAGTGCATCATTTAATATTTTTGTAACACCGCTGTCAAAATTTAGTGTCAACCAAATTTAGAAAATTTTACGAATATAGAGGGGGGTCATGTGCTCCATATTTTGCATAAATTTGCCTCTGATAGAGTGAATAATTAATAAACAACAAATCATGATATTAACAATACTTAAGCTATCAATATATGGGAATAAAGATCCGGTCAAGTAAATTAGGTCAAGTAATATTCAATGGCCTTATAGATTCATGTCATGTGTATTATATGATTATTTATGGTTGAGATTCATTTAAATTATATGATTATTCCTGGCAGGGCTGCCACGACGTGTAAGTAGTGCGCCTGAGCTTCCCCTCTGAAGTTTAGAGAATGGCGCCCCACGTCACTCTGTGCGCCAGGTCTATTCGAGTTTTTCATGGTAGAATATTAATGTTTGACTTTCTATTTCAAACATTATCTCAATAATTCATCTTCAATCTCAATTGACATACTAAAATCTCTTATTTTAAACCTTACTTCCTAATGAAAATCCACTATTGCTAACAACGTATTTTTATTACTTTTTTCTTTAAGGAAACCAACAGAGGATCATTGGTGTTCACAAATCCATTGTTGTACTTTCTGAAATTTGCCCCTTTCTAATTTCTAACTTCAACAATGGGTGAACACTAATCCTTTGTCGGTAACCTGAAAGAAAAAAGTAATAAAAATATGTTGAGAACAAAAATGGAGGTACTTTTACGAAGCAAAGTGTAAAAATAAGTATTTTTCATGGTAGTTTTTCTTAAACACGCTTAGGGTTTTGAAAGGAGTCCAAGAGGAGAGAAAGGGAGAAAAACTTCAAGTCTTCAAGATTCGTGTGATCTTCAAAGGATTTCGCGAAGTATTTGATCTTTAAGAGGCATGTAAGTTTTTATAGTGTTGGGTACGTTTATCCAAACGCCAATTATGAGTTTCACTTTCAAATTCATTAATGATATTGAGTTTATTGAGGTTCTTGATTCAATTGTTGAGGTGTATGTTTTCTTTCTTGAATTAAAATTTTTGGACTAGTTTTTGAGGCGAGGGTCTTTTAATGAGCTTTGTTCTTTAGACTTTTCGAGTAGATTTTCACATAATTATGTTGGGTAAAAGAATCTAAGAGGGTTTGGAAGAAACCATTCAATTCTAGGTGAATTAGCGCAAAACTCGAGAAAACAAAAATTTGTCGAAATTGCTTGGCAGGGGCTGGCACGACGCGTCAGTTGGGCGCATAAACTTCCCCTATGAAGTTGGGGTATGACGCCCCTCGCCACTCTGTGCTCCAGGTATGTTCGAGTTATTCATGGTAGAATATTAACGTTTGACTTTCTATTTCAAACATTATATCAATAATTCATCTTCGATATCAATTGACATACTAAAATCTCTTATTTTAAACCTTACTTCCTAATGAAAGTTCACTATTGCTAACAACATACATTTATTACTTTTTTCTTTAAGGAAACCAACAGAGGATTATTGGTGTTTACAAACCCATTGTTGTACTTTCTGAATTTTGCCCCTTTCAAATTTCTAATTTCAACAATGGGTAAACACTAATTCTTTGTCGGTAACCTGAAAGAAAAAGTAATAAAAATATGTTGAGAACAAAAATGGAGGTACTTTACGAAGCAAAGTGTAAAAATAAGTATTTTTCATGGTAGTTATTCTTAAGCACGCTTAGGGTTTTGAGAGAAGTCCAAAAGGAGAGAAAGGGAGAAAAACTTCAAGTGTTGAAGATTCGTGCTATCTTCAAAGGATTTTGCGAAGGATTTGATCTTTAAGAAGCATGTAAATTTTTATAGTGTTGGGTTGGTTTACCCAAACGCTAATTATGAGTTTCACTTTCAAATTCATTAATGAGATTGAGTTTATTGAGGTTCTTGATTAAATTCTTGTGGTGTTTGTTTTCATTCTTGAATTAAAATTTTTGTACCAGTTCTTGAGGCGAGGATCTTTTAAAGAGATTTGTTCTTTAGACTTTTCGAGTAGATTTTTACGTAATTATGTTGGGTAAACGAATCTAAGAGGGTTTGGAAGAACCATTCACTTGTAGGTGAATTAGGGCAGAAAATTGAGAAAACAAAATTTATCGAAACTTCTTGGAAGGGTCTGGCAAGACGCGTCAGTAGTGCGCCTGAATTTCCCCTATGAAGTTTAGGGTATGACCCGCCACGCCACTCTGTGCGTCAAGTCTATTCGAGTTTTTCATGGTAGAACATTAACCTTTGACTTTCTATTTCAAACATTTTCTCAATAATTCATCTTCGATCTCACTTGACTTACTAAAATCTCTTATTTTAAACCTTACTTCCTTATGAAAATCCACTATTGCTAACAACATATTTTTATTACTTTTTTCTTTGAGGAAACCAACAGAGGATTATTGGTGTTCACAAACCCATTGTTGAACTTTTTGAAATTTTCCCTTTTCTAATTTCTAATTTCAACAATGGTTGAACACTAATCCTTTGTCGGTAACCTAAAAGAAAAAAGTAATAAAAATATGTTGAGAACAAAAATGGAGGTACTTTACGAAGCAAAGCATAAAAATAAGTATTTTTCATAGTAATTATTTCAAACACACTTACGGTTTTGAGAGGAGTTCAAATGAAGAAAAAGGGAGAAAAGCTCCAAGTGTTCAAGATTCTTGCGATCTTCAAAGGATTTCGCCATGGGTTTGATCTTAAAAGGTACGTAAAATTTTATAGTGTTGGGTTCATTCACCCACACGCCAATTATTAGTTTTACTTTCATATTCATCAATGAGATTGAGTATATTGAGGTTCTTGATTAAATTCTTGAGGTGTTTGTTTTCATTCTTGAATTAAAATTTTTGATCCAGTTCTTGAGGCGAGGATCTTGTTAATCAGCTTTGTTTTTGAAACTTTTCTAGTAGATTTTCACGTAATGAAGTTGCGTAAACGAATCTAAGAGGGTTTGGAAGAAACCATTCGATTCTAGGTGAATTAAGGAAAAAAATAAAGAAAACAAAATTTATCGAAACTTCTTGGCAGGGGCTGGCAAGACGCGTTAGTAGTGCGCCTGAACTTCCCCTCTGAAGTTTAGGGTATGACGCGCCACGCCACACTGTACGCCAAGTCTATTCACGTTTTTATGGTAGAATATTAATGTTTGACTTTCTATTTCAAACATTTTCTCAATAATTCATCTTCGATCTCACTTGACTTATTAAAATCTCTTATTTTAAACTTTACTTCCTAATGAAAATCCACTATTGCTAACAACATATTTTTATTACTTTTTTCTTTGAGGAAACCAACAGAGGATTATTGGTGTTCACAAACCCATTGTTGTACTTTTGGAAATTTTCCCTTTTCTAATTTTCTAACTTCAACAATGGTTGAACACTAATCCTTTGTTGGTAACCTAAAAGAAAAAAATAATAAAAATATGTTGAGAACAAAAATGGAGGTACTTTACGAAGCAAAGTGTAAAAATATGTATTTTTCATGGTAGATATTTCCTAACACACTTAGGGTTTTGAGAGGAGTTCAAGTGAAGAAAAAGGGAGAAAAGCTTCAAGCGTTCAAGATTCTTGCGATCTTCAAAGGATTTCGCCAAGGGTTTGATCTTAAGAGGCATGTAAGTTTTCATAGTATTGGGTTCGTTCACTTACACGCCAATCATGAGTTTCACTTTCAAATTCATCAATGAGATTGAGTATATTGAGGTTCTTGATTAAATTCTTGAGGTGTTTGTTTGAATTAAAATTTTTGGTCGAGTTCTTGATGCGAGGATCTTTTTAATGAGCTTTGTTTTGAGACTTTTTGAGTAGATTTTCATGTAATTAAGTTGGGTAAACAAATCTAGGAGGGTTTGGAAGAAATCATTCGATTCTAGGTGAATTAGGGCCAAGAATCGAGAAAATAAAATTTGTCTAAGACCCAAAAATAGAAAAAAAAAATTACATAACAAGAATGAACCTTAAAATAGTAAAACTAGCCATGGAAACAACAAAAAAAATGAAACCTACGGACAGATCTGATATATACTAGTCATGGAAACAACTAAAACGAAATAAAAAGGTGAGAAGTAACCTCGATGGAGTTAAACTTTCTTCGTTGTGTTAATAAGAATCCCAAAAAATCACCACATAAACTTGAAACCGAACAAGAAGTTGATCGGAGCTCCACCAAACTATTTCGCCAATTCAAGTATACCTCCATTTATGGTGAATTAGATCGAGTTAGACGATTGTTTTCATGACATTTAAGAAATGGGTGTGTTTTGGATGATAAAAAGAGGTGAATTGTGGTTCTGCCTGTTGCGGCTGCTTCTCCCTAGGTTTAAATAGATTGGGTAGCCTTTTAATTTGATTTCATCTAGGGTATCAAAATGAGCCCAAATATAGACGCCTCATCCAATCTGCTCATAGTTTTATGGGTTGGGCTTTTGATGATTTGAATTAGGTTTAATATCAACCCTTTCAAGTATTAACCCATTTTAAATGAGTTTTCAATTGAGCCCAATATAATATTTAATTTCAACTTGTTTTAAGAATCTTTATTTGTATTGATGTAATGTATGTTTCTATATTGAAAGTATGCATTATTATCTATTTTATATCTTAATTCTAGGATTTATCTATCTATTGATAACTTTTTTTTCCTTGAGTTGAAATCTAAATTGTGGTTATTAAAGTTAAATAACAATATGTTAAAATTATTGAGATTAAGCGGCCAAAATGGGTAGTCATGACCAAATCCGTTTTCAGCCCATTTGAGTTCAAACTCATTTGAGCCCAAAGTAAAATTAGGCAGGTGACGACCCAATCCAATTTCTATTTCAACCTATTTTAATATCTCCAATTTCAACCAACTTGCCCATTTGACACCCTAGTTTTATCTGTCAAGTATGTCTTTCAATTTTGAGTGTGTACAAGTATGTACATAAACTTATCTCATATTGAACAAGTAAACACACACGTCTTACGTGACATAATACAAGTAGGCCGCAAAATTTACTTGTGGGGTTTCACATAAAATGAATGTGCTATTTGTTCAATGTTATACAAGTTTAAGTGTCTACCTGTGCACACCGAAAGTTGAATGACATAAATGTAAGTTGAAGCCAAGTTGAAGGACATGTTTGTATATTATATCTTTATTTTATATTCCAGGTTTAGGGTGTCATATGGTATATTTTTTGGGAGGTCTAATCTTCCTAAAATGTCCTTATGAATTTTGGATAAGATAAGAAATTTGGGGTGGAAGAGTAAAATCCCCCCTCCCCCCATAATAAGTGATAAATAAAATACACTTCAAATTTATCTGGGAGATTCTCTAATGGACAACCATCACTATGAGCTACGCGATGATATTCCGTCTCGCCCACGCTGTCAGAACTGTCTTATACCTTGTTGGGATCTCAACAAAGTGGATCCACTTAGTAATAAGGATTCATCTAAAAAGTATGATCATTTATCCATATTTTAACAAACATGATTTTTGAGAATTTTGAATTGTTGAAACTTAACCCCGTATCGATGCTCAATATTATTCTCAATAATATACTCATGCTCAAATGTATAAATCATACTCTTTTTCTGTTTTGAGGTAATTACTCAAATTAACTTATTAAAAAAAGTAACTACTCTGAAGTATCTCTAAACTAATAAACTCTTTTTAGAAATCAAAGTTTCTCTTTTCTCAACGTAATTATGATACATTTAGGAATACCCTTATACTTTTTCTCAATTATGTATAAAACTCTTCTCAAAACTTATCTTTGCTTTCTCAGAAAATTAATTCAAGGCCATTGTTTGGTTAAAAATGATTCTTAATAATTACTCAAAAATAGGTTCATGCTGAAAAATAGACATGAACAATCAACTCAAGAATCTCAATGAAAAATTTAGCAACTCAATAATCAATAAATATAATTCAGAACTCATCAACGAAACTCATCTCAAGAATTATCAAACAAAGAATGTAACCCTAGATTATTCTTTACTAATAGAAAGTAGATGTAGCGAGTGAGGATGAACTCAGCCCATCACTATGTTAACCTTACATACCTGGGAAGAAAAAAGTTCTTGACGCACAATCGACGAAATTCAAAGAACGCTAGAAATCTTAACTTTTCTCCTATTAGATCTTTGTTCTAAGTATTTGAAGTATTAAAAACGTAAAAGAATATGTTAACACTATTTAAAATCTTAATTAGGTGAAAAAGGATCGTGCTTTAGTTTTAGAAGGGGTGGGAAAAGACTAAACTATCCTTCTTAAAAGCTGATAAAACTTTCTATGGTTCCATCTACGGTTGTGGTTTATTCTACGGACCATAATCCCACCCGTGAAGTTTATATTGAATTTTTCGGCTCAAAACTTCTATGGGTCCAACCTATGACCCATATAAGTTTCTACGGACCGTAGATCCAATTCGTAGACTTTGTACAATTTTTAGGCTCAAAAGTTGATACTACAGGTCAAACTACGACCCGTAAAAGTTCCTACGACCTGTAGAATGGATCTGTACGAATTGGACCCCAAAATAAGAAAATGTGAAGTTTTTTGTGACTTGATAGTATGGGTCGTCGTAATTTTGATGGCTCGTAGAAACAAGTTGTTGAAACTGAAAATGAGGCAAACTTGGTGGCGTAGGAATGAGGATTCAGAGGCCTTTAGTATTGTAGGTCATGGGCTACCTACTTTGTTATGTGCAGGGAGATATGATCATCTAAAGTTGACCTTAGTAGAATATTATGTCAAAACTTAATCGGTAAGGAAGCTATCAAATCAACTTTGTGCCAAGGGGTTTGTATGACCTTGAGTCATATCCAAATCCATTCCAACACTAAAGAATTGACCTTTAAACATATGAGAAATTTCAGAATTACCCGATATGATTTTACATGCAAATAAAGAATGGTCCGAGCCTTAGCTTAGAAATGTTTACGGTGTTACATATTAAAGATAAGAAAACTCAAAGAACATAATTTTATTGTAGTTTTCTTTTTCTTGCAAAAAAAAGACATTATAAAATAACAGAGATACTTCTTGTGATTTTTTTCTCAAGTAAAATTTACTAAAAGGTGAAATAAAAATTAAGAAAATAATATTTAGAAATAAATGATTAAAACAAAAAAAAATGAATTGAAACTAAGACAAAATTCACGTGTCTATACTACTTATTTCATAACCAACATTGATTCTTTTCATACTCGATTCAATTTTATTTTCTGGGAGTGGGGGGAGGCCGGAGGGGTGCCCCCTCCTTATTCAAGTCTACGTAAAGACGGTTGGAGACTTTTATCGATGAGTCGGATTTTTAAGAAGGAGACGTTTTAGACATGCTAATATATCTAAGCACAGAAGAATATATAAAAAGCTGTTGTTAATAATGACCTAGACTTACGTACCCTTAGTGATGAGGGATATATTCTAGTAAAGATAATTAATTAATGCTTTAATGAACATGTCTCTATTATATACATGTATGGAGTATTTATAAATGGATGTCTAAGTGTGCAAGTCTAGTCATGATAACAAGAAAAAGAATAGACACATTAGGTAGGTGTTAGATCATAAATTCTAAATACTTTTTATTTTTTTAAAAATTGGTTATCTTAAAATTGTAAATGAAATTGTATTTGCTTTTCTTTTTGCAAGAAAAAGTGAGAACATTCTATTTGAAGCTTATGAAGATCGAGTTTGAAAACAAGTTTAGGCTACTTTTTCCAAATTTGAAATCCAACTCGTGATTTACTTATGTACAACAAATCAACCTGTTGCAAATGTCACTTGATTTAGTAGGAATTACTATCATACATATTAGTAATTGATATTCTTATAATATAAAAACTTTTCTATATTTGTTAAACTAATTAGCATCTTAATGTTTAGTGTAGTTTGTCCAAAGCTTAAAGGGTTAAAATTTTTTATCAAAAATTCCAAAAGGGGACATCAATTTTTTTAATCAAAAGGGCAAAATCGCTACTGACGCAGCGATTTTGTTTTGACGCCGTTAACTGTGAAGCTTAAAATCGCTGACCTACCAGCGATTTTGTTCATATTGTTTTTTCCCTTTTAAAACAAAATCGCTATCCATGCAGCGTTTTTGGCGATTTTTCTTTTAAAAAAATTTAAATCGCTGCAACTGCAGCGTTTTTATTAAAAAAAGTTATTATTTTTTTAAATCGCTGCCTAAACAACGATTTTAGTGGGAAATTTTTAAAACTTCTTTGGAAAATCGCTGCATTGACAGCGATTTCTGTTGAATTTTTTTCATCTTTTTTTAAAAAGATACCGCCTTGGCTTAAAATGCTGCAATTGCAGTCATTTTATAAAAAAAATAATAATTTCAATTTTTTAAAAAATAATAAAATCATTTAGTGAAATTTTTACTAAGATTTGTAATGCGATTTTTATTTTGACCAAAATAAAAAAAGAAAAATCACCAACATTTAATACGACTTTTTTAAAAAAATAATTGGCAATGATATTTTAATTATTTTTTTTTACCAAAAGTGACTCTTCTTATTAATTTTTTTTTATAAAAACAGTGATTTAAATTATTTTTAAAAATATTCACTAACATTAAATAATTTTTTGAAAATAATCGCTGCCAAGGCAGCAATCTTTGAAAAGACAAAAAAAAAAAACATTTTCACATATCGCTTGCCATGCAGGGATTTACCAAAATATAAAAAAAATTCCCACTAAAGCAGCGATTTTTAAAAAGTTTTTTTTAATAATAAAAACGCTGTAATCACAGCGATTTTAACTTTTTAGAAAATAAAATTCGTCAAAAACGCTGCCCATGCAGCGATTTTCTTTAAAAAAGAAAAAAACAATATGAACAAAATCGCTGGTAAGTCAGCGATTTTGAGACTTAACGTCGTTAAAACAAAATCGCTGCATCAGTAGCGATTTTATCCTTTTGGTTAAAAAAGAAATTGATGTACCCCTTTGGAATTTTTGATAATTCTTTTTACCTTTTACGCTTCGGACTTAGATTTAATTGGTATATCAACATGTGTGTAACTTATGAATTAGATCTTTAATATGCTTAAAAACAAATAGCAACCCCTCTTTTCTAGTTTATGTGGTAAAATATGAATACCGACATACATGTATAGTATCTTTAAAAAATAAAGATCGATTCATTAATGAAATTTGTGATTATAAACATATCATAAAATTTAGACGGTCATATAAATTTTCGAACTTATGATTTTAAATATTTCATAACTTTTTTTATAGTATTCATATCGTAATTAATAATTGTTAAATTTATATCAAGTTTGTTACAATTCGGAAGGACGAAAAATCTCATAGTGAAGTAAATAACTAATATGGTCCAAACAAGAACAATCGATGTAGTTTGGTGACCTTCAATGGTGATGATGTCAATTACGTACTTCTCATTCAATTTGTTTATTGGTGACAAAAAATTGATCACTTTCTATCCTATTTGTTTCATTAAATATAATTCAAGAGTTACAACATCTAATTATTTCTTCACTTAATTAACATGCGTTTTCAGCTTCCTTAATCCTTACCATAAATCCCATAAAATGCTTAACAATGTAACATTAATTATGATTGAAGGATGTCATTCTCAACCTATACAAACAAGTTAGTATATATTTTGTTAATATCATTTTGTTTTTCTGTCTTTGGACATCACATGTTATTTGTGTCTTTAAACGTTAAAATATTGTTGTTTTTATGGAAATTGTAAGTTAAAAATCATGATCGGGAGAGTTCCCAAAAATGCTTCACAGAATTTACACACACACACGCGCACGCACGCACGCACGCACGCACAATAAAACAAGTAAGTGTATACCCAAGATAATATTTTCAAAAGAAAAAAAAATTAAGATTGAAAAAGAAAATTTAATATACTTGAGAGAAAGTATTTGCAGTATCAAATTGAGTCTTATCGTCAACTCTCGATTCACATACCCGCCAATCTTAATTTTTTTTTCTTGAAAATATTAGTTTGGGTACCTTAATTGCATTATTTATAATTTTAAAAAATAAAAATAATTGACAGCTTTGTTGTTTGTATTATTAAGATGAGTATATAATTTAACTTTATTAAGAGGAATATATAATTTAAATGAATCTCAACCATAAATTATTATATAGTATACATGACATAATTCTATAAGGCCATTGAACATTACTTGACCTAATTATATATACTTGACCGAGTCTTTATCAAATATATGGATATGCACAAATAAAATACAATTATCTTTAATACATCAGATTAAATAGTAAATAGAAAATAGATTCAACATTACTAATATATCAATACATAGTTAGAATTATGCAGATATTAATAATATTTGTATTAATTATATGGATATTAGTCATGTACTCATGTAAATATTAGTTATTCCATCTTCTAACCCTTTAACCCATATGAAATAGAGAAAATACATGAAACCCTTTCAAACTTGGCAACAAAACTTACTTTAGTACTTAAACTACACGGGCGTTTAAATCCCCTTATCATTTTCGAAGTAATATTTTTCCACGCTGAGACTATAACACCACTCTCACCCGCCACATCATAGCCAGGTAAGCACCACATCATAACCATGTAGGTACCACATCATTAATTTTTAGTTCTTTCTTACTTATTCACTATTTTTTATTAAATATTTTTAAGATTAATTATATCAATTAATTAATTTATAATGCATAATCCACCCCTTTCTTTCTTCTTCCTTGTTGTTCACCATTTCAACCTTCAATACTTACTTTTGTTCTTCTTCCCTATTCAACAATTTTAAATAACTAGAATGAAAAAAATCACTATAATATTCACATTATCTTCTTCGTACCCACTCCACGAATTTACCCTCTTGGAGAATGAATTTTTTTTGCCAAGTTTTTCTTAACAACTTAAATAAAAAATGAAGATTGCATAAGAAAGTTGTTAAAAAAATATAATTCTATGAGAAATATTTGAATAGATCTAGAAATCAAAATGGGTCACTCAAAATTCAAGAAAGTTTACATTTACGAAATCGACACCAATAAATAGAGTGAAATCAACGTCAATAAAATGACTTTGGTATTGAATTTTATGGATTAGTAAAGGATTAGTAACATGAAAATAGTTTTTTTTTTTAAAGTGGGAGGAAGATGGAGGAGAAGGTGTTTCAATGTAGAAAAGAGTGTATTGAGGAAGACAACAAAATAAAAAGAAAAAATTTAAAGAAATTAAAAGGGGGACCACTAATTCTAGCTATTAAATGTTATATATCTTATAAACATTATAGCTAGAATTAATACTAAACATTGTATAATTCTGGCTATTAATAAACATTATTTATTAATTCTAGTTATAAACTTATTACTAATTCGCACCGCGTAGAGCTCATTCTAGGAGAAATGCTCTCTATCAAGGATTTTTTCATACTCAGGACTCTAATTCAAGACCGCTAATTAAAGGAGGAACAACCTCATCGGTTGTACCATATCCATTAGTGGTCCTCTATTCCAATTTAAGTGTCCTATTTTATTTAATTTTTGTTTATCCTAAAAAGTGTATTTCTATTGTAAATTTTTTAATTTTTTTCAATTCCAACATCCTACATGACAAGTTTAAAATCAAAAAACTTAAAAGGTGTATGATACATAAATGTGTCATTTAACTTGACTTCATTTCACATTTATATCCTCCAACATTTGGTGTCACAAGTAGACACTTGAACTTATAATAAATTGAAGTAGATACATGAGTCCTACGTGACACGATATACATAGGACAATTCGACACCACATATGACACAAATTATCACGTAGGATATTGTGATTTATATAATCCCCTGAGTTTTAAAGAGCATATTTATATATTTTGCCAAGTTTTAAGTTTTATTTTAATTTTGCTTAAAATATTATATCAAGTCAAATGATGTTATATAAATTGAAATAGACTAAATATTTTTTTTTTCCAATTATTGTTAACAAGCATGATAATTAAAATGGACCAAAGAAAACCACATGTTACCAATTTCAAAAATAAATTATTTTTATATTCTTATTCTTAACATATGAAGAAAACATAATTATTTCTTCTGCATTACCTGTGACATTAGTTATTCATTTTTCAAATTATTTTTTTGGAGTCTAAGATTTGAATCAAAATGAATATAGTAATAAAACAATGAGGCGTGCATGTTTGTTGAAAGTGGACAAGTGATGGACAAAGTTGTAATTATATTTTTATGAATAACTACAAGAAAAGAAATGTTTATGGACTCAGATGACTCTCTTATTTACTTTCTACACATAAATTTTTTTGGGTAGGGAGAGTCCTGAATAGTGCCTTATTCAGAGCAAAGTTTGAAATAATCCTGTTCTAATATGAGTATTGAAAAGAAAAAAACAATGTATTGAACATTTAAGAAACAAGCAGATTGGTGTTGCTGCTACAATTTGTTTGACAAAAACAAAAATGACAATTAGTAAGTTCCGCCAAGGGATTCTTCTTCTACTACTAGAAACAACATTTTTGTGCAGCCAAAGTTCTACAAGATTATATTCCATCATGAATGGACCCGTCTAGTATGTACACTTTTAATTTTTCCCCCTTTTGATTTTTGTTTTAAAATTCAACTATTTGTGTCTTTGTTGAACCAAATTCGATATATAGTGGTGTATATAGTTAAATTGATGAGAAATTTAAGCTTATTGTTTTGCATGAGTCATAGGAATTCACGCCAATTTATGGGGTCAAGGCTTCACTACTAGTATGAATGATGAAGTTGATTGAATATTTATTGTTAATAAATGTTTCATTTTTGAACATATGTTGTCTAGATCTTCTGAAATAGGACAATAAATTTGTATCTCTAATTGTTAATCTATATTAGTTGTAGTCAATGTTCTTGTACACTTCAAAAATGTCAACAGGTGCATGTCGGATACACAAAAAGGCAAATGTAGTGAATTTTGAAGAATCTAAATATAATGTAGCCGTATAAGATGGTCTAGATCATCTTATAATGTAGTCGTGCTGGCTTGAAATTTTAAAGGTAAAGGTACTTTCTTGATCATTTCAATATATTGTAGTCGTGTTGGCTTGAATTGATAATGCATCCTTTAAATTGACAGACCATAATGTCATCAGTAGCTAGAAAATTCTTTTACACTAGACATAGTGACGTGGTACTTCAAGTTTCGAGAAAGAGGCAATGGACTGTAAAATGTACTCTTGGAATATCGCAAACGAAGTTTGGTGCTGGTTGAAAGGAGTTTGTGCTGGAAAACAACCTGAAAGTTGGTGATGTTTGCATCTTTGAAGGAAATAATGTATATCTGGATCTTTATTTTGTAAAGAGTTGAGCATGCTCTACTCCCTCTGTTTCCTTCCGTCAGGTATTTCAGATTTTGGATATTAATATATAAGATATATGTCAAGCCTAATTTTGAATCACGATCTTTGAAATTCAATTAGGGTTATAAACGTGTGAAAAATCAGTGTTCTCTGTGAGACATGCACAGAGTTTAGAAATATTGGTGAGAAAAAACTATTTTATGAACAACTCATCAGTAGAAGTAATAGTAGTTGTGAAGAGGAAATTGGATCTTTTTTAAGAAAATCGAAGAGGGCTAGAGAAGTGGATAGTACCGAGGAAGAAAGTGTTGACACATCATCCACAGGTAAACATCCTACCTATTCACATCGTGCACCTTACTACAAAAATCCTAAGCAGGAGAATGTATAATCTGATAACATCGTCTTAAAATTTAATTTGTATGTATATTTAAATGTTTCACTATCATATACTGAACCTTTTAAGATAAAGCGCTTTAGACGACGAGGCTGATAGTGGAAGTAAAGCAGAAGAATGCAGTACTACTAGTTTGATGAACTTCAGAACTTCAGACTGGTTAATGAAGAAGACAAAGAATATTGGAGAGTGACAAAAGTATATATGAGATGTAATACAATATATAATTTTTTGTCATTTTCTATCGCTACCCTAACTTATCATCTTCCTCGTGATTGTCCACCCACCGCTTTGTGGATCCATGAGTGTATCCACCCAACTCTCATTAATTGAAGCAGGAGACCATCTATTTTTCTTCCACAACTCTTCATTCTCAATCTTCTCCAACAGTTGATGCAATGTCAAGGTTATTCTTCGTCATCTCTCTGTTTTGCTCTTCAATTTCTAAATTTGACATCTTAGGTTTCCGTATGGTCAATTTTTTAATTTGATTTCTTAGGTTTCTATTTCTTTTCCTCTGTTTTGTTTTGGCTGTAAATTCTGGTTAAATAGATTTTTTTAATAGAAAGGCTTTGATTTTACGTTGACTTTTATGGGTTGATGAAGTTTGATGCACACTAACATAAACAAAGATAATAGATATGGCCTAACTGTATATATATGAGTTTAGCTACATAAGATTACGAGTCTACGATAAGGACAAGCTTGAAAGAAGGAATGAGTCAATTTGAGACTTAATAGTTTATCCGTTCAACAGTAACCGAAGGTTCACAAGCAATTGTACTCGAGTGTGTTTAATTTCTTTCGCTTTTCTTTGTCCCATTTTCTGCTTCTTTTACTTATTGTGTCTTAGCTTCTTGGCTTTACTTCGCTTGCTTACTTCCACAATTTCTTTAGTCAGCTACTTTAAGGTTTAAGGTAGGGGCCACTTATAGCTTAGACTAATCTTCTCGCTTTGAAACATCTATTTTTTATATAAGAATAATTTTTGCATAACTCTGTTATGTCGGTGTAGTTTGAATTAGGCTGACCATTGTATCAACCAATGTAATCAGTTAACTCCCATAAACAAATGTTAATAAGATCAAAGATGAAATCATAAATAAAACATATATCCGTTCAAACCTTTTAGAGTTAACATTGAGCTAAAAATTAAGGTTTAGTTACCAAAAAGGTAAAAACATCGCCTCTGTTACTAACTGTAAAACAATTTAAGCCAAATATTGCATGTTTTTGGTATTGTTCTATGAGTTACTTTCATAATAATAGTTAAGCAACTTTTAATTTTGTTTTCTTTTTCCCAGGATTCCATCTAAATATCCATTCTTCTTACGCTTTATGCAATCATCATATGTGTCTCTGGCTAGAGGTCCGATGCAATTGGTAAGATAGTTATTTGTGTTTATATATTTTAGTTAACTAAAGCAATCCTTGACTGATTATTACATGATGAATCTTTTGTTCCATATGATAATGCATCCTTCAAACTGACAAGCATGCATCGTCAACATCTAGGAATTTTTTTCCACTAGATAGAGTAACGTTGTATTTCAAGTTTCAAGCAATAGACAATGGACTGTAAAATGCACTCTTGGAATAGCAAACACGAAGTTCAGTACTGAATTGGAAGGAGTTTGTGCTAGAAAACAACCTATAAGTTTCTGATGTTTGTGTCTTTGAATGGACCCAAACTTCTGTTCAATGTAATGATATTTCCTTCTACTAAATGTATTTAAGATTGCTTGATCACTTGTTTAGTTTCCTACTTTAAACTCCTATGTCTATTTTGTTTAGCTACTATATATGTGTTATGAAGATGATGTATATCTGGATCTCTATGCCTCTGTTTCTTGTTTTGGTTGATGAAATGCCTGATTTACTGTGCAAGACTAAAGGTGCTTCAGCTCAGAAATATCATTCAAGATTGTTCTATCTATATTACTGTTCAGATTAATTTACTTACCTAAAATGAAGAAGATGGAATGTTGTACTACTGGATTGACAATTCCATATTTCTTTTAGCAAGTGTTTTAATTTAATTGTTTTAAACCTTTTCTCACTATCATTGCAATTGAAATTCAATATGATAATCGTATTATAAGTTGTAACGCCTTATCTTGGGATGCGGACAAGATTAATGAAATGGAAGTAATCTCTCGTCCTTAAGACATGAGAAGGTATATTCATTACGTACTTTTTCTTAGTGTCTCCTTGGTTTGGGACGAAGCTAGTCAAAAGAAAAACCTACTCACAAGGTCTAAGGGGAGTGTAGACCAGAGTAAGAGAGAGCCAAGCCAGCTAGGGCCTCTTATTTCTTGTTAGTTTGATGGTGCTTTCCTTCCATTGTGGCGAGAAGATAGAAAAAGACTCGCACCATTACGACAGTAAGGGGCTTTCCCTATTCTAGTATTTCAGAATACATTTGCTTTTTATTTAATTAGTTTTTAAGAATTTAAGTTTTGCTGACTATCTTTGGATTGGAGTAGCAAACTTGTATTAGAATATGTTTTGATATAAAATATGTTCATACACAACATATACCTTTTAAAGAATTCACATTTATGAATTAACTCAAAAATATATATTGCTTAAAAATTATTTCAATATTCTAAAAAAGATGATATAATTATGTTTCTACAATCGCCGCAAATTTCATAAATAAAACGTAAAATAATAGTGCAAGTGTAAATAAGTGGTAATAGGGTTAGGTGAATGAGTCTTTAATAGTAGTCAAAAAGAATGAAAAAGAAAAAGAAAAAAACAATCTTTATGCATTCCAAGACAAAGCAATAGTAGTCACATTCACGTGAGTGTAAATAAGTGGTAATTAATAGGGTTAAGTGAATGAGTCTTAAATAGAAGTCAAAAAGAAAGAAAAAGAATAAAACAATCTGTTTAATATTCCAAGACAAAGCAATATAGTAGTCATCACAAGCACCATGTGACGAGTGAGATATAATGGAATCCTCATGAGACAAGCATTGCATGGTTCTCGTGAATCAAACTCCTATATATAATAAACAAGTTCTTCAACAATTTCCCATCCTACCGTCTATCATGGCAAACAAGTTCCATGGCTCTTCCTTAAGGAACTCTTCTCCCAACAACCTAAGTTCATCCAAATCATTACTTAATCAGATGAATTACGCCGTCTGGTAATTAATTAAGTGTAATTTCAGTCCTTAATAATTGTTGATTTAGTCCAAGATATATGTTAAACTAATTATTTTTGTATGATACTAAATTTGCCATTTCTTTTGCACACAGAGGATTCCAGTAGTATTTGCCAAAAGACATTGCAAGAACATATTTAACCCCGTGTTTCTTGAGGCTCCCCATGGAAAAGCATGGGAGATTGAAGTGGAAAATTCTCAAGGCCAAATTTGGCTAGCCAAAGGATGGAATGATTTCTGTGACTATTACTCAATAAGCGTCAGAAGCTTATTAATGTTCACATACAACCCGCGTTCTCACTTTGCTGTCGCTATTTATGATCAGAGTGCAACAGAAATTGAATATCCAATAGATCAAGATATTGAATCAGATCAAGAAGATAAAGATATTCTAGTTGCCCAAGCTAATGCTAATGTAATCGAGGAAGATATTCCAGTTCTCCAAGCTAATACTAATATAATTGAAGAAGATATTCCAATTAACCTTCAAGTTAATGCTAATGTAGTCGAGGAAGATATTCCAGTTAATTACCTTCAAACTAATGCTAATGTAATTGAGCAACGTAAGTAAACATCTTAACTGCTTTATTAGCTATTAATTAAGTGAATTCATTAGTAGAATATTGTACTAGTTGTTTTACTTATGTCAAGCTGTTGCAGATAAGGAGGTTGGAGAAGCTAACAGTTTGGTGGACTTAACTGGTGACAATCCATTTTTTGAAATGGTTATAAAAAAGGCACATGCTACTTGTATGGTAAGGTTTAATAGTTTTACATTGTGTTTTCAAATTCGCTAGATTTTGCACATACTAGTTATATTTCCTGAAAATCTAATGATTATGTTTGTTTGATGAATATGTTTATTAGACTATCCCGTTGATATTTGCCCAAAGAACAAACATAATCAACATGAAGAATATAAGGTTGGTTAATGAAGAAGGAGTAGAATGGAAAGTGGAAATAGTGTATACTAGGAGTAGGGTTATCATAAAAGGAGGATGGACTACCTTTCGAAAAGATAACAAGATAGCTAATGGTGAAACTTGTCGCTTCAAGTTCATTCGGGGCCCTATTGCAAATGTTTTGTAGATTCAGAAGATCCCAACACCCCTTTGCTTGCAATGAATTAGCTATAATATTTTTCGATTGCATTTTGGCTATTTTAGTTTGTCTTATGAAGATGCTAGCCAGATGCTATATTTGTTTGGTTTAAAAAGACCGACAAACTTGCACTTAATTTGCTAGGGTATCAAATTTCAGATAGTTCTTAGCATAAATTATCTTATTATAATTGCAAGTATATGTATTCATCAAGTGTTCTAGTAAGCATTTTATTTTGTAAACGTTATGGAATGTAACTCTTGGTTGGTTTTGGCATATATATGTTTAAATCTTTTTTTCTAATCGTCACTTATTTATAGAAAATAAATTACTATTTTGCAGCTTTGTGAATAGTTATAAGTCACGATGGAAAAAAGAGAGAAAAAATCTACCTTGCCACTTACTTTAATATTGCCTTCGTCTTAAAATAGTTATCGCGTTCTGTTTCTCGAGACCTAAATCCACTAGCCCCACCAGATAAAGGAGGATTAGAATTAAGCTAGGATTGAGGAAAAAGTCTTTCAAAACATACTACCACAAGAGGATGAAGGAGGTGACCACATATTATTAATTATTATCCAATCAAGAAAAAAGAAGAATCTATAAACTATAGACACATTCCATTAAATGGGCAAAAGAGAATAACCTCAACTATCTAAAAGAGACATTGATTATGTTGTGGAGAGTGATTGAAAAAGACCGACAAATTGCGCACTTCGAGAAAACTAAAACTCTTTACTACCCTGGTGAGTCTGATTCTAAGTGGGAGCAAGAACCAAGGGATTGGGCGCATCTTTACTTATTTAATTAGGCGCATCTTCACTAATTTAGCTCACGACTATTATATAACAAAGTTTTAGAAAGAGTAAAACTAGCCGCAAATTCTACAACAAGGACCTTGATTCATCAACATATACATTTTATATGTCAAAAAGTGAAATTCAAATTTTGTTACCTTCGAAGCCTGAGAAAATTTCAACCTTACCGGTTTCAACAATTTCACCTTTCTTCTCATTTAGAAAGGTTACTCTGCCCCTTAGAAAACAGTAGGTGTTTGTTTGATTTGTAGTCCAAGGAAGAAAATGTGCTCGCTTATCATGTTCATTTCAAACTCAATACTCATCTAAGTTATGGTCATATTTTCACATCACCTTTTTATGTCCTTTCTTTTTATTACTAAATACATTAGCGTTGAAAAAATAAAGGAAAAAAGATACTAACTGAAAAGGAGAAAATGAAAATAACTATCCAACAATTCCATACATAATTGATATTTATAGATTGATACAAGAATTAGGTAGAAGGGAATTAAGGTGTCATGTAGTCAATTAAGTGAGAATACAAAGGTATGGTTTTTTTATATAACTCATGAGATTTGTGTAGGTGTACGATTTTTTTATAATTATCAAACGAATTGATTAATGAAAATAATGAAGTAAAAAATTCAAAAAAATATAATATAAAAGATAGTAATAATTTTCTAGACCATAGAGATGTGTCACATCATCTTGTCTATATCTAGCTTTATAATTATGTATGTAATTTATGGTAGTTTTTTCTCCTAATGAGAGTAAAGATGAAGATTAATTTCTTCTCCCATATATTCTATAAATGTGTTGGATTCATTTCTAGTTAAATCTTTTTTCTCATATTTTATATTGAAGATCTTGTTAAATTCAAGGATATGTACTTAAATCAAGTGAAATATTCTTAAAGACATTGTCATCTGTAAACAGAAACAAGATAATGGAACAACAGTAAACAAAAACTGAGAAATGAGTTGAAACGTTGAGAAGAGAGGGAACTACTTTACTGCATTTTTTGGAGCTCTGCAACGACAGATTTTATATGAAAATTACACAACGTTTAAAGCTAAAAATAGTGGAACCACTAACTCTTAAAAATAAGAAGTAAATCCATGATAAACTACTTCCCTAAAGACTAGGACAAAGCTGAAATAACTAGACATTATTTGCTAATAGGACTCTATGTAACAAACTATTTAACATCCTCCCTTAAACTGAAAGCATGTAAGCTTCAGTTTAACTTCAGCTTCTTGAAATCTTCCATAGTGCCGATACCCATCAACCTCCTCAGATTTTGAAAAGGGAGAAATCTAAGAGGTTTGGTAAAACTGTCGGCCAACTGATCTTCACTTCGGCAGTACTGCAACTTTATTCTTCCTTCATTATTGAGATCTTACAGGAAGTAATACTTCACATCAATGTGTTTGCTTCTTCCATGGTTCACAGGATTCTTTGACAACTTGATGGCTGAATTGTTGTCGCAAAATATCATAGTGGCTCTTCTCGTCTTGAACTGCAACTCTTCAAGGAGTCTCATAAGCCAAATAGCTTGAGAAGCACAAGCTGTAGCAGCAACAAATTCAGCTTCTGTACTTAATAATGTGACAATTGTTTGTGTTTTAGAGGACCAAGACACAACCCCTGCACCTAGCATAAACACATAACCCGAAGTACTCTTTCTATCATCTTGATCTCCTGCATAATCACTGTCAGTAAAGCCAACCAAATATGACTTTTCTCCTTTCATGTAGAAAATTCCAAAATCCTTGGTTTCTTGTACGTATCACAGAATTCTCTTCGCAGCTAGGACATGCAATTCAGTCGGGCACTCCATATATCTACTTACAAGACTAACAACATACATGATGTGTTGTGAACCAAGTTAGCTCTATAAGGGCCTATGAGTTAGAAGTGGGGAATGAGATTGAGCCGAATAAAATATTGGAGTGTTTTATTTGGGATCCTGGCCCAATTAGCATTTGGTTAAAAGGCTAAATGAATTGTAAAGAATGGAGATGAGGACTTAGATTATAGAAGAAGAGGAGAAGATAAACATTTTCTTCAATATGCATCCCCCTTCTTCCCAATTCATTTTGGCTTTTAACCAAATGCTAATTGGGCCTGGATCCCAAATAAAACACTCCAATATTTTATTCGGCCTAATCTCATTCCCCACTTCTAACTTATAAGCCCTTATAGAGCTAACTTGGTTCACAACAATACATGCACCTCCAAAAAGAACCTTGTCCTCAAGGTTCGAGTCAAGATACATCATCCGCCAACGTGGATTATACTAAACTCGGCTAGAGCAGGCAAAACTGTGTAGGAACCGTATCATAATTGGTTGGCAACTTGGAGTAGTCTAGACATGGTTGCATACTTCTTGATTAGCTTTGGAACATGGTAGGGATGTTTAATAATTTGAAATATGTCCAAAATATTAATGCACCTAAACATCTGACCCAAACTTATGGAAGTAATACTAGCAGCAACATAGGAGACCTTTATCATATTTTCCAACAGCAACCAACACATATGGCTAACAAGAGCTGCAATGCCCTCCGTACTCCATTCTACCTTCGTATCGATTCCTTTACGATCAATTGAAATATTCACCTTGACGAATCGATTAATAGTATTAGAAGCTAAACTTCCCCATAACCTCTGCATTGAAACTGACATCAGCCAATTACAACCACACTTTCTCTGATTTACAATAAAACTCTTCGTTATTATAAAATGGAGTTCAGTTATAACCTGTCCTGCAGCCATACGCTTGTTCAAGAGAATAACAAAACCTAATGCAGTATCTAAGCCATGATATAATCTATGACGCGTAGCCCACCCTATCATCTCAAGGACCCCATAAAGTGTGTCACTTGTAAAAGGGGGCTCAACCTGAAACTTCACCTTGCATCCACTCCTTCATACTACTTATTTCCACTCCAGTAACATGGTAGCAAGCACAATAATATAGTGAAGATGTAAAACTGATGTGTGCTTGAAGTTGGACGCCAAAACCTCATGTTTTACATCATAATTATATCGATGTAAGGCTACACATATGCAATTGACAGACATGTGAACGGAATTCGCAAGTAGGAATTTACACACCATTGTTGTCCAGGATCCCACACTCTATTGATAGAGTTTGAATACACAATTAAGAATAACCTGTCAGTACATCCCAGCAATAGCAATTCATTCACGTTGTTTACTTTATAACTTGTTAGAACTGTGAAATCGAAACCTATTCCTGGATCCCAGACACAAGGATCCACTATAGTTGTAGGAATGGTTACAATAAGGAATTTAGCAACAGGTTCAAATGGAAATTGAATCAAAATTTGTTCAACAGTGAACTCCCGGGAGGATTTTCCATTTTCACTGTTAGGAAGTATTAACAGAATGCATTAAACTTGTTGAGATATTGAGATATAGTTCTTCATTATCCACCGGTTCCATGAAAAAATCAGCAAGATAACAGTCATCGAACGACTCCAAATCAGTTTTCCATTTAGGAAAGCCACTAGCAAGAGAGTAAACATCTACGTACCTCATTGACATATCTCGTACAAGGTGTTCATTCAGCCTAACAATTGCTGGACCATCAAAAGGCACTAGAAGTGATACTCGAGGTGTAAATGACTTTATCTCCCCGAGTTTAATGTTATGGGGACTTTTATCGAGCACCTGGATGGTTACTTCGGGTGGTAACTTGTCATTTCCGCAGATGTTTGTGTCAGACACCTTAGAAACTACAAGTGTAGACTGGTGTTCATCATGGACACTAGCATTAGGATCATGGAAGTTGTGGCTCGCTATTTCACATGAAATTTCAGTGAACACTAGATCGTTGCTCACAATAGAAGGTTCCTCTACCAAAGCAGTTGTTGATTTGGATCTCTCGTTTTGAACAGTTACTGTGTTGTCTAAAGCCGATATTGTTGGGTTATCCCACATCAGAAGTGGAAGGGGCTGTTGGTCAATTTATAAGTGTGAGGGAAAGCCTCAACCTTTGAGCTAGCTTTTGGGTTGAGAAGGCCCAAGACCACCCAATAATTGGTATCAGAGCACAGGTTCTGATCATTGACAGAAATATTTTTGCAGCTTATTGTACTATACTAAGTGAAAAAAAAATGTCTGGAGTAAAGTATGAGGTAGAAAAATTCAACGGTGATAGCGGTTTCTCAATGTGGCAGAGAAGGATGAGAGACTTGCTCATCCAACAGGGTTTGGACAAGGCACTAGGCGGCAAATCCAAAAAGCCCGAATTCATGAAACTTGAGGATTGAGAAGAAATGGATGAAAAGGCTGCCAGTGCAATCAGATTGCACTTAACAGATGATGTAGTTAATAACATCATCGATGAAGAGAGTGCATGTGGCATTTGGACAAAGTTAGAAAATCTATACATGTCCAAAACGCTGACAAATAAATTGTACCTAAAGAAGCAGTTATATGCGCTACATATGGGTGAAGGTACAAATTTTTTGTCTCATTAAATGTACTTAATGGACTAATCACGCAGCTAGCAAACCTCGGAGTAAAGATCGAGGATGAAGATAAAGCCATAGTGCTCCTAAACTCTTTGCTATCTTCCTACGATACTTTAGCAACAACCATTTTACATGGTAAGGACTCTATTGAGTTGAAGGATGTCACATTAGCCGTTTTGCTTAATGAAAAGATGAGAAAAAGGCCTGAAAATCACGGACAGGCTCTCATCACGGAAAGTAGAGGCAGAAGTTACCAAAGGAGCTCAAGTAACTATGGTAGATCCGGAGTTCGTGGAAAGTCCAAAGTTCGATCAAAATCAAAGGCCAGAAATTGCTACAATTGCGATCAACCAGGACACTTCAAAAGAGATTGTCCAAATCTAAAAAGGGGCAAAAGGGAAAGCAGCGGCCAGAAGAATGATGACAACACAGCTGCCATGGTGCAAAATAATGACAATGTTGTTCTCTTCATAAATGAGGAAGAAGAATGCATGCACTTGGCAGGTGTAGAGTCGGAATGGGTGGTCGACACAACAGCATCTTACCATGCCACACCGGTAAGAGATTTGTTTTGCAGATATGTAGCCGGTGATTTTGGCAATGTGAAAATGGGTAACACAAGTTACTCAAAGATTGTGGGGATCGGAGACATTTGCTTAAAAACAAATGTTGGATGCACATTAGTGTTGAAAGATGTGCGCCACGTACCTGATTTGCGAATGAACTTGATCTCGGGAGTTGCTTTGGACCGAGATGGATATGAGAACTACTTTGCAAATCAAAAATGGAGACTCACCAAAGGGGCATTGGTGATTGCAAAAGGAGTTGCTCGTGGCACGTTGTACAGGACAAATGCAGAAATATGCCAAGGTGAATTAAATGCGTCTCACGAAGAGAATTCTGCAGATTTATGGCATAAAAAAATGGGTCATATGAGCGAGAAAGGATTGCAAATTCTTTCCAAAAAATCACTCATCTCTTTTGCCAAAGGTACAACGATAAAACCTTGTAACTACTGTTTATTTGGTAAACAACATAGAGTTTCATTTCAGACATCATCTGAAAGAAAGTAGAATATTCTTGATTTGGTATATTCTGATGTTTGTGGTCCAATGGAGATAGAATCGATCAGAGGTAATAAATACTTTGTAACCTTTATTGATGACGCTTTTCGAAAATTGTGGGTTTATATCTTGAGAACCAAAGATCTGGTGTTTCAAGTATTTCAAAAGTTTTATGCTCTGATAGAAAGAGAGACAGGTCGAAAGCTAAAACGTCTCCGAACCGACAATGGAGGTGAGTACACTTCAAGGGAATTTGAAGAGTACTGTTCAAACCATGGAATCAGACATGAAAAGACAGTTCCTGGAACCCCACAACACAATGGTGTAGCTAAAAGAATGAATCGCACCATTGTTGAGAAGGTAAGAAGTATGCTCAGAATGGCTAAATTACCTAAAGACATTCTGGGGTGAAGCAGTTCGGACAGCGTGTTATCTTATCAATCGTAGTCCATCAGTTCCGTTGGAGTTTGACATTCCGGAGAGAGTTTGGACCAATAAGGAGATGTCTTACTCGCACCTAAAGGTATTCGGTTGCAAAGCTTTTGCACATGTACCGAAGGAGCAGAGAACCAAGATAGATAATAAATCAGTTCCTTGCATATTCATCGGATATGGAGATGAAGAGTTCGGGTACAGACTATGGGATCTTGTAAAGAAGAAAGTCATCAGAAGTAGAGATGTCATCTTTCGAGAAAGTGAAGTTGGAACTGCTGATGATCTATTCGAGAAGGCCAAGAAAAAGAATGGTATAGTCCCTAATCTTGTTACCATTCCTTCTTCTTCTAACCATCCCATAAGTGCAGAAAGTACGATCGATGAAGTTGCTGAGCATGAAGAGCAACCTGATGAGATTGTTGAGCAGGGGGAGCAACTCGGTGATAATACCGAGCAAATGGAGTACCCAGAAGAAGAAGAACAATCTCAAGCTCTGAGGAGATCAGAAAGACAAAGGGTAGAGTCATCCAAATACCCTACCTTAGAGTATGTCCTCATCAATGATGAAGGGGAGCCAGAAAATCTTAAGGAGGTGTTGTCTCATCCAGAAAAGAGCCAATGGATGAAAGCCATGCACGAAGAGATGGGATATCTACAGAAAAATGGCATATACCAGCTAGTTGAACTTCCAAAAGGCAAAAGACCACTTAAGTGCAAGTGGGTCTTTAAACTCAAGAAAGATGGAAATGGCAAGTTGGTCAGGTACAAAGCTCGATTGGTTGTAAAAGGCTTCGAACAAAAGAAAGGTATTGATTTTGATGAAATTTTTTCACCTGTTGTCAAAATGACTTCTATTCGAACTATTTTGAGCATAGCAGCTAGTCTAGATCTTGAAGTGGAGCAATTGGACGTGAAAACTGCATTTCTTCATGGAGATTTGGAAGAAGAGATTTATATGGAGCAACCAGAGGGATTTGAAGTATCTGGAAAGAAACACATGGTGTGCAAATTGAATAAGAGTCTTTATGGGTTGAAACAGGCCCAAAGGCAATGGTACAAAAAGTTTGACTCTTTCATGAAAAGTCAAACGTACACAAAGACCTATTCTGATCCATGTGTATACTTCAAAAGATTTTCTAACAACAATTTTATTATTTTGTTGTTGTATGTGGATGACATGTTAATTGTAGGACAAGACAAAGAGCTGATTGCAAAGTTGAAGAAAGACTTGTCCAAGTCATTTGACATGAAAGACTTGGGCCCAGCACAACAAATTCTAGGGATGAAGATTGTTCGAGAACGAACAAAAAGAAAGTTGTGGCTATCTCAAGAGAAGTACATTGAACGTGTACTAGAACGCTTCAACATGAAGAGTGCTAAACCTGTTAGCACGCCTCTTGCGAGTCATCTGAAGTTGAGCAAACAGATGTGTCCTACAACAAAAGAGGAGAAAGAGGGAATGACTAAAGTTCCTTATTCTTCAGCAGTGGGGAGTTTGATGTATGCAATGGTGTGTACAAGACCTGATATTGCTCATGCAGTTGGTGTTGTTAGCAGATTCCTTGAAAATCCTGGAAAAGAACACTGGGAGGCAGTTAAGTGGATACTCAGGTACCTAAGAGGTACCACAAAAGATTGCTTGTGTTTTGAAGGATCTGATCCAATCTTGAAGGGCTATACTGATGCTGATATGGCAGGTGACCTCGATAATAGAAAATCCACTACTGGATATTTGTTTACATTTTCAGGGGGAGCTATATCATGGCAGTCAAAGTTGCAGAAGTGTGTCGCACTCTCTACAACTGAGGCAGAATACATTGCAGCTACTGAAGCTGGCAAAGAGATGGTATGGCTGAAACGATTTCTTCAAGAACTTGGATTGTATCAGAAGGAGTATGTCGTCTATTGTGACAGTCAGAGTGCAATAGACTTGAGCAAGAACACCATGTATCATGCAAGGACGAAGCATATCGACGTAAGCTATCACTGGATTCGTGAAAAGATAGAGGACGGATCTATGCAGGTCATGAAGATCCCTACTAGTGAAAACCCTTCAGATATGCTGACCAAGGTGATATCAAAAGACAAGTTCGAGCTATGCAAAGAACTTGTCGGCATGCACTCAAGCTAGAAACCTAGAGCTACCTCCTTTAGGTGAATGGGTCTGGAGGGGAAGATTGTGGGGTCCATCCCCATGTACCAAACTTTGAATTGTTTTCTGCCAATTTCAAAGTTTGGCAGAGTTGGTAAAGAAAAAAAGATTGTTTTTTCTTCAATTTCAAAGTTTGGCAAAGTTGGTAAAGAAAAAATTGTTTTCTGCCAATTTCAAAGTTTGGTAGAGTAGGTAAGCTATGAAGAAGAAAAAATGGTTTTTCTTCTGTAGCACATTTGGAGGGTAGTGTATTTGTTCTCTATAAAAGGGAGGACAATTCTTCATTCTAAATACACCAAAAGGAAATTACAAAGGAGAGAAAAGAAGAGTGAGGCATCACAGAGGAAAATAATTTGTGAGGAAAAATAGAGAGTGTGAGCGATATTATAGTGAGGTGGAAAAATCAAAAGAGGGTTATTTCTTTTGAGTATGTAGTGATCTTTGGAGTTTTGCTCGGAAGTGTAAAATCCTTACTATAGTGATATTCGTTGCTCCTCTCGGGTCGTGGTTTTTTCCCTTATTTAGGAGGGTTTCCATGTAAAATCTTGGTGTCATTATTTCTCTTTTATTCTCGTTGATTAACCGTATTGTTGTGTTCCGCATTTATTGCCTTTATTACCGCAAATATTATTTCTGTTACGCATTTATTCCCAACAATTGGTATCAGAGCCCAGGTTGTCAATAAGTCTCAACCCACCGGGAGAAACTGGGTTGTCGCTCTCTTCAGCCCAAGGCCCGATGTGTGAAGGGGGAGATTGTTGGGTTATCCCACATCGGAAGTGGAAGGGGCTGGTGGTCAATTTATAAGTGTGAGGGAAAGCCTCAACCTTTGAGCTAGCTTTTGGGTTGAGAAGGCCCAAGACCACCCAACAGATATGCTAGTGATACCTCCATTAGTAAAATCGCAGGCATCTACTGTGTGATACTTCACAGGCAATTTATCAATCACATGGTCCTCTTTACAGGTCTGAATTTCATAGGCAGAGTTGAACACAAATGGCGTTTGAAAACTTCTTGGAGCAGTAGTCCGCTCTACCGGATATACTTTGGTTTGGTGGCTAAAACGTTGAGAAAATTTCTTTTTGAAATGCACCCAATCAAAAAAATGCTTGTTGCGAAACAACCAATCGAACCATGTCAGAGCTTCACCCTCAAGGTAGAAGGAAGGAAGAGGTAGCCAATACTCCTCTGCGAAGCCAAGGAATGCAAAGTACCTCTCTGCTCGATAAAGCCAGACCTCTGGATTGCCAGTGCCACTAAATCGATTCAATATCATCACTTCCATTAGAGTACGAAAATGAAAACACCAATGTAACAAACCGAAATCCTTACTATATTAATAAGAGCACTAGAACAGGATTACAACCTTAAGATTCTAATTGAAATAGTCAAACTACTGAATTACAATGAAAATATTGAAATAACGAGTAATTAAAGATAGAAGAAGAATGGAGATGAGGACTTAGATTCTAGAAGAAGAGGAGAAGACAAACATTTTCTTTAATATGCATCCCCCTTCTTTCCAATTCATTTTGCCTTTTAACCGAATGCTAATTGGGCCTGGATCCCAAATAAAATACTCCAATATTTTATTCGGCCTAATCTCATTCCCCACTTCTAACTCATAGGCCCTTATAGAGCTAACTTGGTTCACAACAACACACGCGCCTCCAAAAAGAACCTTGTCCTCAAGGTTCGAGTCAAGATACATCATCCACCAACGTGGATTATAATAAACTCGGCTAGAGCAGGCAAAACTGTGTAGGAACCATATCATAATTTGGTTGGCAACTTGGAGTAGTCTAGACATGGTTGCATACTTCTTGATTATCTTTGGAACATGGCAAGGATGTTTAATAATTTGAAATATGTCCAAAAGATGAATGCACCTAAACATCTGACCCAAACTTATGGAAGCAATACTAGCAGCAACATAGGAGACCTTTGTCATATTTTCCAACAGCAACCAACACATATGGCTAACAAGAGCTGCAATGCCCTCCGTACTCCATTTTGCCTTCGTATCGATTCCTTTACGATCAATTGAAATATTCACCTTGAAGAATCAATAAATAGTGTTAGAAGCTAACCTTCCCCATAACCTCTGCATTGAAACTGACATCAGCCAATTACAACCACACTTTCTCTGATTTACAGTACAACTCTTTGTTATTATCAAATGGAGTTCAGGTATAACCTGCCCTGCAGCCATACGCTTGTTGAAGAGTATGACAAAACCTAATGCAGTATCTACGCCATGATGTAATCTATGACGCGTAGCCCACCCTATCATCTCAAGGACCCCATAAAGTGTGTCACTTATAAAAGGGGGCTCAACCTGAAACTTCGCCTTGCATCCACTCCTTAATACTACTTCTTTCCACTCCAGTAACATGGTAGCAAGCACAATAATATAGTAAGGATTTTGGTTTGTTACAGGATGTCTGGTCTTGTAGAAGATAGATACATTAAACTACCAATAATTTGCTTGTAAACCGTGTTATCCACCTTTTTTCGGCTCCCAGCTTTGCTAAATTTCAAACCAAACTCAACTGGAATGTTGGCTGGATTGCAATTCTGCATCTCAAACCTATTTAAAATTTCTTGCACATACTTCTTTTGAGAAACAAATATCCCTTCATCAGATTACACCACTTCTAAACTAAGAAAATAATGCATCTTACCAAGATCGGTCATCTCGAATTCATTCATCATACACTTCTTGAATTCATCAAACATGACACTACTATTCCCCGTGAATATAAAATCATCAACATATAAGTACGCAATGAGCATTTTCCCATTCTCCCTAGTTTTAACAAAAAGTGTATGCTCGTATGGACACTTTTGAAAACCAATTTTCTGAAAATAAGCCTCGATACAGCTATACCAAGCTCGTGGGGCTTGTTTTAGTCCATAAAGAGCTTTCTTTAATCGATAAACCTTCTGTTCATTGTCAATCTTAACATAACCAGGGGGTTGTTCAATAAATACCTCTTTCTCCAAGTATCCATGTAGGAAAGCCGATTTGACATCCAACTGGAAGATAGACCACACATTTTGTGCCGCCAAGGCAATTAGCATTCTGATAGTGTCATGCCTTGTAACTGGAGCAAAACCTTCAGTGTAATCAACGCCATACTCCTGCTTGTATCCCTTAACCACCAATCACACCTTATACTTATCAATTTCACCATTTTCTTTCAGCTTCGTCTTATATACCCATTTGACACCAATGTTTTTTTGCTTCTCAGGAAGATCAACAAGCTCCCAAGTATCATTCCTTTCAATGGCTTCAATTTCCGCATCCATAGCCTTTCTCCATTTTTCTTCTCTAACAGCGCACTCAAAAATTATCGGGTCACAATCTGCAAACAATGGCAAGCGAGTAAGTGCATCATCATTTACATTAATTCCTGTACATTATAGTCCCCCATCCACGCGGGCTTTCTGCAAGCACGACGAACAGACTGAGTTGCTGCATCAGTTGCTGGTAAAGTTTCAGCAGTTGGTGAAATTTCAGCAGGAGTTGTTGGAATTTCAGCCGCTGCAGGAGTTGAATTCTCCACAGTTTCGGGCATTGCAGCTGCTTCTTCAATATCAAATACAAATGGAGTAGATTGCTGCATACTCTAGTCCCAAGTGCTTTCTTTATAAAAAATGACATCTCTACTGATTACGATTTTCTTCGTCCGTGGATTAAACAATTTATATGCCTTAGATGCTTCACTAACACCCACAAAGATACACTTTTCGCTTTTGTCGTCAAGCTTCTTCCTTTTCTCGTTTGGAACATGTGTATAGGCAATGCAACCAAAAGTTCAAAAGTGAACGACAGATGGCTTTCTTCCACTCCAAGCCTTTTCTGGAGTCATGTTTTGAACAACATATGTTGGGCTTCTATTCAATACATGAATGCTCCAATTTATCGCTTCCGTCCAGAATGTCATTTCCATCCTTCCTCTTGCTAGCAAACTCCGCACCATATTAAGAATGGTTCTATTCATTCTCTCCAATACACCATTTTGTTGTGGTGTATAAGCATTGGTGAGCTCTCTTCGAATTCCATTGAATTCAAAAAAATCTTTAAAGAGAAATACTCGCCACCACAATCAGTTCGAAGAGTTTTTATGGCCTTTCCAGTCTCATTTTCTACATGAACTTTGAAGGTTTTAAACACTCCAAAAGCTTTTGATTTTTCCTGCAAAAAAATACACCAAGGTTTTTCGAGAGAAATCATCCGTAAAGGTAATGAAATACCTTTTACCTCTATTAGAAATTACTATATTTGGGCCACAAATGTCTGAATGCACCAGTTCCAAAATAGCTTTTGCTCTCCATGACTTCCCTTTTGGAAATTGAGAACGATGTTGTTTTCCAACAACACGATCTTCACAAACTTGGGAGGGGATGAGAATCTCTGGAATGCCTATCACCATATTTTTCTGTTGGAGAGTTTTTAATTCACCAAAACTCAAGTGACCATATCTAAAATGCCACAAGCAGGAAGAATCTTTCACTTCCGCCTTCAGACATAATTTAGTACTCTCATTGTTCAAGAGAAATAACCTGTTTGAATTCATTTTCACAAAAACATTAGCTCCTCTAGTAGGACTAGAAATCTCACAAACACCTTTTCCAATGAGAATACAATACCCTTTCTCTTGCAATTGTTCGACACTCAATAAATTGGTTTTTACAGCAGGAACATATAACATATTTGATATTATTTCTTCAAAACTAGTCTTGGCTTTAATTTTAATATCATTTTTTCCTATTGCATCTACAGTAGAGAAATCACCTAAGCTAACTTTAGAATGAAAGCCTTCATTTTGAATAAGAAAAGCAAGACTTACTGCCACTCATGTGATTACTGCAGCCTGTGTCCACATACCAAACATCTTGCAAAGGTTCTTCATGTGCTTGTGTTTCCATCAACAAGGTCTCAGTTTCCTTGCTTTCCACAAAATTTGATTTCTCGTCCTTCTCATTAGGCAACCTAGTATAGCATTCAGACTTATAATTACCAAATTTATGACATCGATAACATTCTACTTTTGATTTGTCAAAATTCCTTCGTCTGCCTTTACCGTGGTCATCATTGGCTCTTGAATTCCTGCTGTCGTCTTTGATGCCTTCATCTCTATATCCTCGATCTCCTCTTTCTCTACCTCTAACTCTATCCCTTCCTCTAAAATTTGAGAAACGAGTATTAGTAGAAGCCTTCAAAGCATGCTCTTCAGAAGATGAACTGCGGTTCATTTTTCGCTCATGTACTAATAAGGAACTTTGCAACTCGTCAAGCGATAACTCTTCTATATCTTTTCACTTCTCAATGGAGCAAACAACATAGTCATACTTCGGCGTCAGGGAGCGCAATATCTTTTCCACAATTGTTACATAAGTCATTTTTTCACCATGAAATCGCATTTTGTTGCTAATCTCCATTGTTCTACGCAGTAACTTATAACATACTCTTCTTCCTTCATCTGCAACGTCTCGAAATCTCTTCTCAAGGCTTTAAGCTGTGCACGCTTCACTTTAGCAGTACCTTGATACATTTTTTTCATCGAATCCCAAATATACTTAGAAGTTTCTTTGCAAAGAATATTTTCTAGGATGGGACGATCGATAGCCTGAAAAAGATAATTCTTTGCCTTCAAATCTTTCAACTTTCTTGCTTTGAACTCCGCCTTTAGAGCATTCGTTAACGCTTTGCCTTCCGCCGAAGCTACGATTCCGTCCTCGACAATTGGCGAATATTTCTTTGACTGTAAGAAGTTATCCATCAGCATACTTCAATGGTCATAGTGACCATCAAAACACGAAATATCTGATTGAACGTAATTGCTCTCTGAATCCATAAGCTAGCAATATTTATCTCTGTTTTTTTTCTTTTTGGATTTCACTTGGCTCTGATGCCACTGTAAATAGAAACAAGATAATGAAACAATAGTAAACAAAAATAGAGAAACGAGTTGAAACGTTGAGAAGAAAGACAACTACTTTACTGCATTTTTTGGTGCTCTGCAACGGCAGATTTTATATGAAAATTACAAAATGTTTTGAGCTAAAAATAGTGGAACCACTAACTCCTAAAAATAAGAAGTAAATACATGATTAACTACTTCCCTAAAGACTAGGACAAAGCTGAAATAACTTGATATTATTTGCTAATAGGACTCTATGTAACAAACTATTTTCTAACATCATCGACACACCTCAAACCGTAAGTATTTCCTTAAATGAGGTAATTTAAGATTTGCTCACACTCGTAATTCAAAGTAGACGTGTTTGGAAATTCAAACCACCGAAATGTTAGAACCACAAGAACTATAAAGTGTCATGCATGATATTCCCGTTAATTTGAGCATAAATTTTAAAGTTGAAATTTGAAAATTTGAATTTATGAAGTTTTCATATTTTAAAATTTGATTTTATGTTTGAACATACATTTTACTTGAAATAAATTGAAATTTTGTGAGTGAAAGTGAAAATTCTCTCAAAAAGAACAAAATTTTGAAACTTGAAAATTATTCAAACATAGATTCCAAAATTTAATCCAAAGTTTATGGTCAAATGGTTAATTTCATTTCTTCGTTGAATTTATTAGGGAAAAATCTCATGTCTGCCTCTTTTGTCTCGTGAATCATGACAACATAATTAGTTTTTCCAATAAAAACTTTATTTTGTGCCTAAACATGGTGTAGCTGTATATTGGCCTCTCATAAGTGCTTTAATCCCATCTTCTTTGTTTAATTTCTCTTTTTAATCTTGAATTCACCGACTGATTCCCAACTCTATGTTAGTGCTACTCTACTTTCCCTCCTTGTCAATTGTGGATTTAAATAGAATGATTTTTAATCTTAATCAATTAGAATTTCTCAAAATCCAATGTAAGAAGACAAATTAAATTTCATTCCCTTGACAAAAATATTCCTTTTCACGACCAAGGCTAGACATAATTTTGAGCGTGAATTAATCGAGGATCCTACAAGTTTCATATATACAAAAATGGCATGTCTTACGTTTTTACCCTGTAAAAATTGAATCTTTGACCTTTTATTGGTAGAGGCTAGATAATGAGGCACAAAATGTACAAGATCTATACCTCATTCTGTCTATAATTGTGGGACAATTTAAAAAGGGTCGAATAAAAATATTGTGTCCATTGCCAAGTGCCTTGTAGTCGCGCCTCTGTCTTCATTCCTTTATTGTCAAAGGCGCCTTTAAGCCATAAAAAAACACTACTCATGTAAGGTGGACAAGCAGATGATGATACTCAAGTTGGCGTCCAACTTTCTGTAATCGAGTTAGAAGAGTAAAACATCTTATCTGATTTATTAGCTATGAACATAATGAAATTTGTCATCTCGTTTTGTTACAATTTAGTAGTAATAACTCACTTCATTCAATTCATGTGATAAAATTTGACTCACTTAATGATTAGAAATATAAAAGATCATTCTTGAAATAGGTGATTATAAACATGAATGTCATAATATTTATATAGCAAAAAGACCTTTAAATTTTGTGAACATAAATATAAATTAAAAGATTTTAATTTATTTTAACCAATTTATTTATTTAAAATTTGAATTAATATTAAAAAATTAATTGAACACAAAGGTTGTATCTATTCAGAAAATGAGATTAAATGAGATTTTTATCGAAAAGGTTTCCTTGAATGCTGCTATAACTACATGAACTTCCAGATGTGGTGTATGTAAGAAATATGACACTACTTGAGTCTAACTCAACCACAAAAGCTAGTCATTAGGGGAGGATTTCCCAACTGACGCGCTGACCAGGAGCTCAAACGATGATGGACCTAACTCTGATATCATGTAAAGATATGACAACTAGACCTAACTCAACCCAAAACACTAGCTCATGAAGGAAGGATTTCATAGTACATATGAGGACACCACCACCGGTCCACTGCCCAATCAATGTGGGACTTTTACCCACTCTATCAGCGTATTCAATTGCACATAGGTTTCAGGTTTTGTTGTATTATGATAAAAAATTGCTTGTAATCCCTATGACTCTTGAAAGATAGTGATTCTTCACGCCTCAAAGCCAAAATTTCTCTATTGTTTTTTTTCTAACTCAAATTATTACGTGATCAATCTTTAGTTTTATATTATAATGCATCCTTCAAATTAACAAACAATAACGCCGTCAGTAGCTAGGAATTCTTTTCCAATAGACATAGTGACATGGTACTTCAAGCTAAAGGATTTCGTGTTTAAATTGACCCAAGCTTCTGTTCAATGTCATCATATTTCCTTCTGTTCAATGTCATCATATTTCCTTCTACTGAAGATACTCAAGATTGTTTGATCACATGTTTAGTACTTTAAACTTCTATGTATATATTGTTTAGCTACTGTGTGTTAGTTCCTTTCTGAAAGGGAAGAAATAATGTATATCTGGATCTTTATTTTGTAAAGAGTTGAGCATGCTCTACTCTCTCTCTGTTTCCTTCCTTCATGTATTTCAGATTTGGATATCAATATATAAGATATATGTCAAGCCTAATTTTGTATCACGATCTTTGAAATTCAATTAGGGTTATAAACGTGTGAAAAATCAGTGTTCTGTGTGCAGCCATATACACAGAAATGTTTAGAAATATTGGTAGAAGAAACTATTTTATGAACAACTCATCATTAGTAACAGTAGTAGTCGTAGTTCTGAAGAGGAAATTGGACATTCTTTAAGAAAATTGAAGAGAGCTAGAAAAGAGGATTGTACTAAGGAAGAAAGTGTTGACACATCATCCAGTGACATCGTGCAACTTACTACAAAAATCCTAAGCAGGAGAATTTGTCATCTGATAACATCTTCTTTCTATTTAATTTGTACGTATATTTAAATGTTTCACTATCATATACTGAACCTTTTAAGAGAAAGTGCTTTAGACGACGAGGCTGATAGTGGAAGTAAAGCAGAAGAATGCAGTACTACTAGTGGGATGAACATCAGAACTTCAGACTGGTTATTGCAGAGTGAAAATAGTATATATGAGATGTAATACAATATATAATTTTTTGTCATTTGCAGTCGCTACCCTAACTTATCATCTTCCTCGTGATTGTCCACCCACTGCTGTGTGGATCCATGAGTGCATCCACCCAACTCTCATCAATTGAAGCAGTAGACCATCTATTTTTCTTCCACAACTCTTCATTCTCAATCTTCTCCAACAATTGATGCAATGTCAAGGTTATTCTTCGTCATCTCTCTGTTTTGCTCTTCAATTTCTAAATTTGACATCTTAGGTTTCCGTATGGGTCAATTTTTTAATTGGATTTCTTAGGTTTCTATTTCTTTTCCTCTATTTTGTTTTGGCTGTAAATTCTGGTTAAATAGATTTTTTTTAATAGAAAGGCTTTGATTTTACGTTGTCTTTTATTGGTTGATGAAGTTTGATGCACACTAACATAAACAAAGATAATAGATATGGCCTAACTACATATATATGAGTTTAGCTACATAATATTAATAGTCTACGAGAAGGAAAAGCTTGAAAGAAGGAATGAGTCAAGTTGAGACTTAATAGTTTATTCATTCAGCATTAACCGAAGGTTCCCAAGCAATTGTTCTCGAGTGTGTTCAATTTCTTTGGCTTTTCTTTGTCCCATTTTCTGCTTCTTTTACTTATTGTGTCTTAGCTTCTTGGCTTTACTTCGCTTGCTTACTTCCATACTTTCTTTAGTCAGCTACTTTAAGGTTTAAGGTAGGGGCCACTTATAGCTTAGACTAATCTTCTCGCTTTGAAACATCTATTTTTTATATAAAAATAATTTTTGCATAACTCTGTTATGTCGGTGTAGTTCGAATTAGGCTGACCATTGTATCAACCAAAGGAATCAGTTAACTACCATAAACAAATGTTAATAAGATCAAAGATGAAATCATAAATAAAACATATATCCGTTCAAACCTTTTAGAGTTAACTTTGAGCTAAAAATTAAGGTTTAGTTACAAAAAGGCAAAAACATCGCCTCTATTACTAATTGTAAAACAATTTAAGCCAAATATTGCATGTTTTTGGTACTGTTCTATGAGTTACTTTCATAATAATAGTTAAGCAATTGTTAATGTTGTTTTCTTCTTCTCAGGATTCCATCTAAAAATCCATTCTTCTTAAGCTTTATGCAATCATCATATGTGTCTCTGGCCAGAGGCCCGATGCAATTGGTAAGATAGTTATTCGTGTTTATATATTTTAGTTATCTAAAGCAATCCTTGACTGATTATTACATGATGAATCTTTTGTTCCAAATGATAATGCATCCTTCAAACTGACAAGCATGACATCGTCAATAGCTAGGAAACTTTTTCCACTAGATAGAGTAACGTTGTATTTCAAGTTTCAAGCAATAGACAATGGACCGTAAAATGCACTCTTGGCATAGCAAACACGAAGTTCAGTACTGGTTGGAAGGAGTTTGTGCTGGACAACAACCTAAAAGTTGCCGATGTTTGTGTCTTTGAATGGACCCAAACTTCTGTTCAATGTAATGATATTTCCTTCTACTGAATGTATTTAAGATTGCTTGATCACTTGTTTAGTTTCCTACTTTAAACTCCTATGTCTATTTTGTTTAGCTACTATATATGTGTTATGGAGATGATGTATATCTGGACCTCTATGCCTCTCTTTTTTGTTTTGGTTGATGAAATGCCTGATTTACTATGCAAGACTAAAGGTGCATTCAGCTCAGAAATATCATTTAAAATAGTTCTATCTATATTACTGTTCAGATTAATTTACTTACCTAAAATGAATAAGATGGAATGTTGTACTACTGATTGACAATTCCATATTTCTTTAAGCAAGTGTTTTTATTTAATTGTTTTGAACCTTTTATCACTATCATTGCATTTGAAATTTAATATGATAATCGTATTATAAGTTGTAATGCCTTATCTTGGGATGCGGAAAACATTAATGAAATGGAAATAATCTCTCGTCCTTAAGACATGAGAAGGTATATTCATTAAATACTTTTTCTTAGTGCCTCCTTGGTTTGGGACGAAGCTAGGCAAAAGAAAAACCTACTCACAAGGGCTAAGGGGAGTGTAGACCAGAGTAAGAGAGAGCCAAGCCAGCTATGGCCTCTTCTTTCTTGTTGGTTTGGTGGTGCTTTCCTTCCATTGTGGCTAGAATATAGAAAAAGACTCGCACCATTGCGACAATAAGGGGCTTGCCCTATTCTAGTATTTAGAATACATTTTCTTTTTATTTAATTAGTTTATAAGAATTTAAGTTTTGCTGACTATCTTCGGATTGGAGTAGCAAACTTGTATTAGAATATGTTTTGATTTAAAAAATGCTCATACATAGTGCTGGCAATTTAAGCCCATTTTTCAATTATCTGCCCAAATAACTCTTCAAATATGGGTTAAAAGAGTGATTTTAAATATGGGTAATATTTGAGATTATACTCATATTTACCCATTATAATATGGGTATATTATGGGTAAATTACGAGTCAAATATGGATATTGCAAGTTATCTGAAAATTTTCAAAAAACCTTCTGTTACCAAGTTTTAGAAGCGATTTTTCAAAACTTTCATATATGGGTCCCTATTAATATTTCAACTCTCGACCTCCACCCCACGCTTCCAAAAAAAAAGTTAAAGTTTATTTTTAAAAAATATTTTGAACTTCAAAATTTCATTTTTTCACCCCTACCCTCGACCCCCCCAACCCCCCCCCCCAACCCCCTCACCCCCCACCCCCCCCCCAAAAAAATTAAGTTTATTTTTAAAAAATGTTTTCAACTTCAAATTTCATTTTTTCATCCCTACCATCGTCCCCCCATCACCCCCACCCCACCCAAAATAAAATTAAGTTTGTTTTAAAAATTTCAACTTCAAATATTTATTTTTCACCCTACCCTGGACCCACCCCACCCCAGCCATCGTCCCCCCACCCCACCCCCAACCAACCCCCACCCTTCAAAAATATTAAGTTTATTTAAAAATAATTTTTAACTTCAAAGTTTTTTCACCCTGCCCTGGGACCCCCCTCCCCCCGTTAGCCCCTATGAGCCCCCCCCCCCTCTCTCAACCCCAAAATTTTTTGAACTTTTTTTTACTTTTATAATAAAATAAAACTAAATGAAGCATTTTCAACAAATTTCATCTAAAAAAAAGACTAAAATATTTTCTCCATATTGAATTCTTAAGTAAAGAACTATTTATTCATGAAAAATAGATAAAATATGGGTAAACTAGTATTTTACCCAACCCATTTTTACCCATATCAAATATGGATGGGTTGAATGATTACCATTTTATGTTTACCCATTTTCAACCTGCCAACATTTGACCCAACCCGCCAATTTGCCACCTCAACTCATACACAACATATACCTTTTAAGTAATTCACATTTATGAATTAACTCAAAAATATATATTGCTTAAAAATTATTTCAATATTCTAAAAAATATGATATGATAAATTTTAAATATGTTTCTACAATCGCCGCAAATTTGAAAAGTAAAACGTAGATAATAGTGCGAGTGTAAATAAGTGGTCATAGGGTTAGGTGAATGAGTCTTTAATAGAAGTCAAAAAGAAACAAAAAGAAAAAGAAAAAAAAAACATTCTTTACGCATTCCAAGACAAAGAAATAGTAGTCACATTCACGTGAGTGTTAATAAGTGGTAATTAATAGGGTTAAGTGAATGAGTCTTAAATAGAAGTCAAAAAGAAAGAAAAAGAAAAAAACAATCTGTTTAATATTCCAAGACAAAGCAATATACTAGTCATCACAAGCATCATGTGATGAGTGAGATATAATGGAATCCTTATGAGACAAGCATTGCATGGTTCTCGTGAATCAAACTACTATATATAATAAACAAGTTCTTCAACAATTTCCCATCCTACCGTCTATCATGGCAAACAAGTTCCATTCCTCTTCCTTAAGGAACTCTTCTCCCAACAATCCTAAGTTCATCCAAATCATTACTTCATCACATGAATTATGCCGTCTGGTAAATAATTAATTGTAATTTTAGTCCTTGTTAATTGTTGATTTAGTCCAAGATATATGTTAAACTAATTATTTTTGTATGAAACTAAATTTGTCATTTCTTTTTCACACAGAGGATTCCAGTAGTATTTGCCAAAAGACATTGCAAGAACATGTTTAACCCCGTGTTTCTTGAGGCTCCCCATGGAAAAGCATGGGAGATTGAAGTGGAAAATTCTCAAGGCCAAATTTGGCTAGCCAAAGGATGGAATTATTTCTGTGACTATTACTCAATAAGCGTCAGGAGCTTATTAATGTTCACATACAACCCGCGTTCTCACTTTGTTGTCGCTATATATGATCATAGTGCAATAGAAATTGAATATCCAATAGATCAAGATATTGAATCAGATGAATAAGATAAAGATATTCTAGTTGCCCAAGCTAATGCTAATGTAATCGAGGAAGATATTCCAGTTCTCCAAGCTAATGCTAATGTAATCGAAGAAGATATTCCAATTAACCTTCAAGCTAATGCTAATGTAGTCGAGGAAGAAGAGGAAGATATTCCAGTTAATTACCTTCAAACTAATGCTAATGTAATTGAGCAACGTAAATAAACATCTTAACTGCTTTATTAGCTATTAATTAAGTGAATTCATTAGTAGAATATTGTACTAGTTGTTATACTTATGTCAAGCTGTTGCAGATAAGGAGGTTGGATAAGCTAATAGTAGAAGTGAAAAAATTTATCCAAATAATTATAGCAGTCGATACAGTTTGGTGGACTTAAGTGGTGACAATCCGTTTTTTGAAATGGTTATAAAAAAGGCACATGCTAATTGTATGGTAACGTTTAATAGTATTACATTGTGTTTTCAAATTCGCTAGATTTTTCACATACTAGTTATTTTTCCTGAAAATCAAATGATCATGTTAGTTTGATGTTTATGTTTATTAGACTATCCCGTTGAGATTTGCCAAAAGAACATGCGTAATCAACATGAAGAATATGAGGTTGGTTAATGAAGAAGGAGTAGAATGAAAAGTGGAAATAGAGTATACTAGGAGTAGCGTTATCATAAAAGGAGGATGGACTACCTTTCAAAAAGATAACAAGATAGCTAATGGTGAAACTTGTCGCTTCAAGTTCATTCGGGGCCCTATTGCAAGTGTTTTGCATGTTCAGAAGATCCCAACACCCCTTTGCTTGCAATAAATTAGCTACAATTTTTTGGATTGCATTTTGGCTATTTTAGTTTGTCTTATGAAGATGCTAGCCAGATGCTATATTTGTTTGCCTTAAAAAGACCGACAAACTTGCACTTAATTTGCTAGGGTATCAAATTTCAGATTGTTTTTTGCATAAATTATCTTATTATAATTGCAAGTGCTCTAGTAAGCATTTTATTTTTCAAACGTTATGGAATGTAACTCTTGGTTGGTTTTTGCATATATATGTTTAAATCTTTTTTTTCTAATCGTCACTTATTTATAGCAAATAAATTACTATTTTGCAGCTTTGTGAATAGTTATAAGTCACGATGGAAGAAAAGAGAGAAAAAATCTACCTTATCACTTACTTTAATATTGCCTTCGTCTTAAAATAGTTATCGCGTTCTGTTTCTCGACACCTAAATCCACTAGCCCCACCACATAAAGGAGGATTAGAATTAAGCTAGGATTGAGGGACTAGAAGAGAGAAAGAAGTCTTTTGAAACATAATAATTTCTCCCTATCTCCTTCAAGATGGAAGAGCAGCTAGCACTCAAGCTTTAATAAGGATAAACAACAAAAATATAAGAAACTACCACAAGAGGATGAAGAAGGTGACCACATATTATTAATTATTATGCAATCAAGAAAAAAGAAGAATCTATAAACTATGGACACATTCCATTAAATGGGCAAAAAAGAATAACCTCAACTATCGAAAAGAGACATTGATTATGTTGTGGAGAGTGACTGAATAAGATCGTCAAATCACACACTTCGAGAAAACTAAAACTCTTAACTACCCTGGTGAGTCTAATTCTAAGTTGGAGCAAGAAGCAAGGTATTGGGCACATCTTCACTAATTTAGCTCACGACTATTATATAACAAAGTTTTTGAAAGTGTATTTTCCGCAAATTTTACAACAAGGATCTTGATTCATCAACATATATATTTTATATGTCAAAAAGTGAGGTTCAAATTTTGTTACCTCCGAAGCCTGAGAAAATTTCAATCTTACCTGTTTCAACAATTTCACCGTTCTTCTCATTTAGAAAGGCTACTCTGCCCCTTAGAAATCAGTAGGTGTTTGTTTGTTTGTAGTCCAAGGAAGAAAATATGTTCGCTTATCATGTTCATTTTAAACTCAATACTCATCTAAGTTATGGTCATATTTTCACATCACCTTTTTTATGTCATTTCTTTTGATTACTAAATACATTAGCGTTGAAATAATAAAGGAAAAAAGATACTAATTAAAAAGGAGAAAATGAAAATAACTATCGAACAACTCCATACCTAATTGATATTTATAGATTGATACAAGAATTAGGTAGAAGGGAATTAAGGTGACATGTAGTTAATTAAGTGAGAATACAAAGGTATGGGGTTTTTATATAACTCATGAGATTTGTTTAGGTGTAAGATTTTTTTATAATTATCAAACGAATTGATTAATGAAAATAATGAAGTAAAAAATTCAAAAAAAATATAATATAAAAGATAGTAATAATTTTCTAGACCATAGAGATGTGTCACATCATTTTGTCTATATCTAGCTTTATAATTATGTATGTAATTTATGGTAGTTGTTTCTCCTAATGAGAGTAAAGATGAAGATTAATTTCTTCTCCCATATATTCTATAAATATGTTGGATTTATTTCTAATTAAATCTTTTTACTCATATTTTATATAGAAGAGCTTGTTAAATTCAAGAATATGTACTTAAATCAAGTGAATCATTCTTAAGGACATTGTCATCGACATACCTCAAACCGTAAGTATTTCCTTAAATGAGGTCATTTAAGATTGGCTCACACTCGTAATTCAAAGTAGACGTGTTTGGAAATTCAAACCAACAAAATGTTCGAACCACGAGAACTATAAAGTGTCATGCATGATATTCTAGTTAATTTGAGCATAAATTTTAAAGTTCAAATTTGAAAATTTGAATTTACGAAGTTGTCATGTTTTAAAATTTGATTTTATGTTTGAACATACATTTTACTTGAAATAAATTGAAATTTTGTGAGTGAAAGTGAAAATTCTCTCAAAAAGAACCAAATTTTGAAACTTGAAAATTATTCAAGCATAGATTTCCAAAATTTAATCCAAAGTTTATGGTCAAATGGTTAATTTCATTTTTTCGTTGAATTTATTAGGGAAAAAACTCAGGTCTACCTCTTTTGTATCGTGAATCATGACAATATAATTAGTTTTTCCAATAAAAACTTTATTTTGTGCCTAAACATGATGTAGCTGTATATTGGCCTCTCATAAGGGCTTTAATCCCATCTTCTTTGTTTAATTTCTCTTTTTAATCTTAAATTCACCGACTGATTCCCAACTCTATGTTAGTGTTACTCTACTTCCCCTCCTTGTCAATTGTGGATTTAAATAGAACGATTTTTAGTCTTAATCAATTAGAATTTCTCAAAATCCAATGTAAGAAGACAAATTAAATTTCATTCCCTTGACAAAAATATTCCTTTTCACGACCAAGGCTAGAAAAAATTTTGAGCGTGAATTAATCGTGGTTCCTACAAGTTTCATATATACAAAAATGGTATGTCTTGCTTTTTTACCCTGTAAAAATTGAATCTTTGACCTTTTATTGGTAGAGGCTAGATAATGAGGCACAAAATGTGCAAGATCTATACCTCATTCTTTTTATAAATGTGGGAAAATTTTAAAAGGATAAAAATATTGTGTCCATTGCCAAGTGCCTTGTAGTCGCGCCTCTGTATTCATTCCTTTATTGTCAAAGGCGCCTTTAAGCCATTAAAAAAACACTACTCATGTAAGGAGGAACTGCAGATGATGATATTCAAGTTGGCTTTCAACCTTATGTAATCGAGTTAGAAGAGTAAAACATCTTATCTTATTTATTAGCTATGAACATAATGAAATCTGTCATCTCGTTTCGTTACAATTTAGTAGTAATAACTCACTTCTTTCAATTCATGTGATAAAATTTGACTCACTTCATGATTAGAAATATAAAAGATCATTCTTGAAATAAGTGATTATAAACATGAATGTCATAATATTCATATAGCAACAAGACCTTTAAATTTTGTGATCTTAAATATAAATTAAAAGATTTAATTTATTTTAACCTATTTATTTATTTAAAATTTGATTTATTATTAAAAGAAAATTAATTGAACAGAAAGGTTGTATCTATTCAGAAAATGAGATTAAATGAGATTTTTATCGAAAAGGTTTCCTTGACTGCTTCTATAACTACGTGAACTTCCGGATGTGGTGTATGTAAGAAATATGACACTACTTGAGTCTAACTCAACCCCAGAAGCTAGTCATTAGGGGAGGATTTCGCAACTGACGGCGAACCAGGAGCTCAAACGATGATGGACCTAACTCTGATATCATGTAAAGATATGACACCTAGACCTAACTCAACCCAAAACACTAGCTCATGAAGGAAGGATTTCATATTACATATGAGGACACCACCACCGGTCCACTGCCCAATCAATGTGGGACTTTTACCCACTCTATCAGCGTATTCAATTGCACATAGGTTTCAGGTTTTGTTGTATTATGACAAACAATTGCTTGTAATCCCTATGACTCTTGAAAGAAAGTGATTCTTCACGCCTCAAAGCCAAAATTTCTCTACTGTTTTTTTTCTAACTCAAATTATTACGTGATCAATCTTTAGTTCTATATTATAATGCATCCTTCAAATTAACAGACAATAATGCCGTCAGTAGCTAGGAATTCTTTTCCAATAGACATAGTGACATGGTACTTCAAGTTAAAGGAGTTTGTGTTTAAATTGACCCAAGCTTCTGTTCAATGTCATCATATTTCTTTGGGAAAATGCACAAGTACCCCCTCAACCTATGCCCGAAATCTCAGAGACACACTTATACTATACTAAGGTCCTATTTCCCCCCTGAATTTTTTTATAGGTAATTCTCTACCTTTTTCTGTCTACGTGGTACTAGATTGAAAGAAAATGTCGATCAGCGTTGCGTCCATAAGATTGTGCCACGTAGGCCGAAAAGGGGTAGAAAATTATTAATAAAATTAGTTCAGGGGGTAATAGGACCTTAGTATAGTATAAGTGTGTCTCTGAGATTTCGGGCATAGGTTGAGGGGGTACTTGTGCATTATCCCTATTTCCTTCTGTTCAATGTCATCATATTTCCTTCTACTGAAGATACTCAAGATTGCTTGATCTCATGTTTAGTACTTTAAACTCCTATGTATATTTTGTTTAGCTACTGTGTGTTAGTTCCTTTTTGAAAGGGAAGAAAATAATGTATATCTGGATCTTTATATTGTAACATCTATTTTTTATATAATAATAATTTTTGCATAACTCTGGTATGTCGGCGTAGTTCAAATTATGCTGACCATTGTATCAACCAATGGAATAAGTTAACTCCCATAAACAAATGTTAATAACATCAAAGGTGAAATCATAAATAAAACATATATCCGGTCAAACCTTTTAGAGTTAACTTTGAGCAAAAAATTAAGGTTTAGTTACCAAAAAGGCAAAAACATCGCCTCTGTTACTAATTGTAAAAAAATTTAAGACAAATATTGCATGTTTTTGTTACTGTTCTATGAGTTACTTTCATAATAATAGTTAAGCAACTGTTAATTTTGTTTTCTTCTTCCCAGGATTCCATCTAAAAATCCATTCTTCTTAAGCTTTATGCAATCATCATATGTGTCTCTGGCCAGAGGCCCGATGCAATCGGTAAGATAGTTATTCGTGTTTATATATTTTAGTTATCTAAAGCAATCCTTGATGATAATTACATGATGAATCTTTTGTTCCATATGATAATGCATCCTTCAAACTGACAAGCATGACATCGTCAATAGCTAGCAATTTTTTTCCACTAGATAGAGTAACATTGTATTTCAAGTTTCAAGCAATAGACAATGGACTATAAAATACACTCTTGGAATAGCAAACACGAAGTTAAGTACTGGTTGGAAGGAGTTTGTGATGAACAACAACTTAAAAGTTGCCGATGTTTGTGTCTTTGAATGGACCCAAACTTCTGTTCAATGTAATGATATTTCCTTTTACTGATTGTATTTAAGATTGCTTGATCACTTGTTTAGTTTCCTACTTTAAACTCCTATGTCTATTTTGTTTAGCTACTATATATGTGTTATGGATATGATGTATATCTTGATCTCTATGCCTCTCTTTCTTGTTTTGGTTGATGAAATGCCTGATTTACTGTGCAAGACTAAAGGTGCATTCAGCTCAGAAATATCATTCAAAATAGTTCTATCTATATTACTGTCCAGATTAATTTACTTACTTAAAATGAAGAAGATGGAATGCTGTACTACTGGATTGACAATTCCATATTTCTTTTAGCAAGTATTTTATTTAATTGTTTTAAACCTTTTATCACTATCATTGCAATTGAAATTTCATATGATAATCGTATTATAAGTTATAACGCCTTATCTTGGGATGGGGACAAGATTAATGAAACGGAAGTAATCTCGCGTCCTTAAGACATGAGAAGGTATATTCATTACGTACTATTTCTTAGTGCCTCCTTGGTTTGGAACGAAGCTAGGCAAAAGAAAAACTTAGTCACAAGGGTTAAGGGGAGTGTAGACCAGAATAAGAGAGAGCCAAGCCAGGTAGGACCTCTCCTTTCTTGTTGGTTTGGTGGTGCTTTCCTTCCATTGTGGCGAGAAGATAGAAAAAGACTCGCACCATTGCGACAGTAAGGGGCTTGCGCTATTCTAGTATTTCAGAATACATTTGCTTTTTATTTAATTAGTTTTTAAGAATTTAAGTTTTTCTGAATATCTTTGGATTGGAGTATCAAACTTGTATTAGAATATGTTTTGATTTAAAAAATGCTCATACACAACATATACCTTTTAAGTAATTCACATTTATGAATTAACTCAAAAATACATATTGCTTAAAAACTATTTCAATATTCTAAAAAAGATGATATGATAAATTTAAATATGTTTCTACAATCGCCGCAAATTTAAAAAATAAAACGTAGAATAATAGTGCGAGTGTAAATAAGTGGTAATAGGGTTAGGTGAATGAGTCTTTAATAGAAGTCAAAAAGAAAGAAAAGAAAAAGAAAAAAACAATCTTTATGCATTCCAAGACAAAGCAATAGTAGTCACATTCACGTGAGTGTTAATAAGTGGTAATTAATAGGGTTAAGTGAATGAGTCTTAAATAGAAGTCAAAAAGAAAGAAAAAGAAAAAAACAATCTGTTTAATATTCCAAGACAAAGCAATATACTAGTCATCACAAGCATCATGTGATGAGTGAGATATAATGGAATGCTCATGAGACAAGCATTGCATGGTTCTCGTGAATCAAACTCCTATATATAATAAACAAGTTCTTCAACAATTTCCCATCCTACCGTCTATCATGGCAAACAAGTTTCATGCCTCTTCCTTAAGGAACTCTTCTCCCAACAATCCTAAGTTCATCCAAATCATTACTTCATCAGATGAATTACGCCGTCTGGTAAGTAATTAATTGTAATTTTAGTCCTTGTTAATTGTTGATTTAGTCCAAGATATATGTTAAACTAATTATTTTTGTATGAAACTAAATTTGTCATTTCTTTTTCACACAGAGGATTCCAGTAGTATTTGCCAAAAGACATTGCAAGAACATGTTTAACCCCGTGTTTCTTGAGGCTCCCCATGGAAAAGCATGGGAGATTGAAGTGGAAAATTCTCAAGGCCAAATTTGGCTAGCCAAAGGATGGAATGATTTCTGTGACTATTACTCAATAAGCGTCAGGAGCTTATTAATGTTCACATACAACCCGCGTTCTCACTTTGTTGTCGCTATATATGATCATAGTGCAATAGAAATTGAATATCCAATAGATCAAGATATTGAATCAGATGAAGAAGAGGAAGATATTCTAGTTGCCCAAGCTAATGCTAATGTAATCGAGGAAGATATTCCAGTTCTCCAAACTAATGCTAATGTAATCGAAGAAGATATTCCAATTAACCTTCAAGCTAATGCTAATGTAGTCGAGGAAGAAGAGGAATATATTCCAGTTAATTACCTTCAAACTAATGCTAATGTAATTGAGCAATGTAAGTAAACATCTTAACTGCTTTATTAGCTATTAATTAAGTGAATTCATTAGTAGAATATTGTACTAGTTGTTATACTTATGTCAAGCTGTTGCAGATAAGGAGGTTGGAGAAGCTAATAGTAGAAGTGAAAAAATTGGTCCAAATAATTATAGCAGTCGATACAGTTTGGTGGACTTAACTGGTGACAATCCGTTTTTTGAAATGGTTATAAAAAAGGCACATGCTACTTGTATGGTAAGGTTTAATAGTATTACATTGTGTTTTCAAATTCGCTAGATTTTGCACATACTAGTTATTTTTCCTGAAAATCTAATGATCATGTTTGTTTGATGTTTATGTTTATTAGACTATCCCGTTGAGATTTGCCGAAAGAACAGGCATAATCAACATGAAGAATATAAGGCTGGTTAATGAAGAAGGAGTAGAATGGAAAGTGGAAATAGAGTATACTAGGAGCAGGGTTATCATAAAAGGAGGATGGACTACCTTTCGAAAAGATAACACGATAGATGATGGTGAAACTTGTCGCTTCAAGTTCATTCGGGGCCCTATTGCATGTGTTTTGCATGTTCAGAAGATCCCAACACCCCTTTGCTTGCAATAAATTAGCTACAATTTTTTGGATTGCATTTTGGCTATTTTAGTTTGTCTTATGAAGATGCTAGCCAGATGCTATATTTGTGTGCTTTAAAAAGACCGACAAACTTGAACTTAATTTGCTAGGGTATCAAATTTCAGATTGTTTTTTGCATAAATTATCTTATTATAATTGCAAGTATATGTATTCATCAAGTGCTCTAGTAAGCATTTTATTTTGCAAACGTTATGGAATAACTCTTGGTTGGTTTTTGCATATATATGTTTAAATCTTTTTTTTCTAATCGTCACTTATTTATAGCAAATAAATTACTATTTTGCAGCTTTGTGAAAAGTTATAAGTCACGATGGAAGAAAGAGAGAAAAAATCTACCTTAATACTTACTTTAATATTGCCTTCGTCTTAAAATAGTTATCGCGTTCTGTTTCTCGAGACCTAAATCCACTAGCCCCACCAGATAAAGGAGGATTAGAATTAAGCTAGGATTGAGGGACCAGAAGAGAGAAAGAAGTCTTTCGAAACATAATAATTTCTCCCTATCTCCTTCAAGATAGAAGAGCAGCTAGCACTCAAGCTTTAATAAGGATGAACAACAAAAATATAAGAAACTACCACAAGAGGATGAAGAAGGTGACCACATATTATTAATTATTATCCAATCAAGAAAAAAGAAGAATCTATAAACTATGGACACATTCCATTAAATGGGCAAAAAAGAATAACCTCAACTATCGAAAAGAGACATTGATTATGTTGTGGAGAGTGATTGAATAAGACCGTCAAATCACAAACTTCGAGAAAATTAAAACTCTTAACTACCCTGGTGAGTCTAATTCTAAGTTGGAGCAAGAAGCAAGGGATTGGGCGCATCTTCAATAATTTAGCTCATGACTATTATATAACAAAGTTTTTGAAAGAGTAAAATTTTGAGCAAATTTTACAACAAGGATCTTGATTCATCAACATATATATTTTATATGTAAAAAAGTGAGATTCAAATTTTTTTACCTCCGAAGCCTGAGAAAATTTCAAGCTTACCTGTTTCAACAATTTCACCGTTCTTCTCATTTAGGAAGGCTACTCTGCCCCTTAGAAATCAGTAGGTGTTTGTCCCTTTGTAGTCCAAGGAAGAAATTGTGTTCGCTTATCATGTTCATTTCAAACTCAATACTCATTTAAGTTATGGTCATATTTTTACATCACCTTTTTTATGTCTTTTCTTTTGATTACTAAATACATTAGCGTTGAAATAATAAAAGAAAAAAGGTACATTAAAAAGGAGAAAATGAAAATAACTATCGAACAACTCCATACCTAATTGATATTTATAGATTGATACAAGAATTAGGTAGAAGGGAATTAAGGTGACATGTGGTTAATTAAATGAGAATACAAAGGTATGGTTTTTTTTATATAACTCATGAGATTTGTTTAGGTGTAAGATTTTTTTATAATTATCAAACGAATTGATTAATGAAAATAATGAAGTAAAAAATTAAAAAAAAATATAATATAAAAGATAGTAATAATTTTCTAGACCATAGAGATGTGTCACATCATCTTGTCTATATCTAGCTTTATAATTACGTATGTAATTTATGGTAGTTTTTTCACCTAATGAGAGTAAAGATGAAGATTAATTGCTTCTCCCATATATTCTATAAATATGTTGGATTTATTTCTAATTAAATCTTTTTACTCATATTTTATATAGAAGAGCTTGTTAAATTCAAGAATATGTACTTAAATCAAGTGAAACATTCTCAAGGACATTGTCATTGACATACCTCAAACCGTAAGTATTTCCTTAAATGAGGTCATTTAAGATTGGCTCACTCTCGTAATTCAAAGTAGACGTGTTTGGAAATTCAAACAACCAAAATGTTCGAACCACGAGAACTATAAAGTGTCATACATGATATTCCCGTTAATTTAAGCATAAATTTTAAAGTTGAAATTCGAAAATTTGAATTTATGAAGTTGTCATAGTTTAAAATTTGATTTTATGTTTGAACATACATTTTACTTGAAATAAATTGAATTTTTGTGAAAGAACCAAATTTTGAAACTTGAAAATTATTCAAGCACAGAGTTACAAAATTTAATCCAAAGTTTATGGTCAAATGGTTAATTTCATTTCTTCATTGAATTTATTATGGAAAAATCTCAGGTATACCTCTTTTGTCTAGTGAATCATGACAACATAATTAGTTTTTCTAATAAAAACTTTATTTTGTGCCTAAACAATGTGTAGCTGTATATTGGTGTCTCATAAGTGCTTTAATCACATTTTTGTTGTTTAATTTCTCTTTTTAATTTTGAATTCACCGACTGATTCCCAACTCTATGTTAGTGCTACTTTACTTTCCCTCCTTGTCAATTGTGGATTTAAATAGAACGATTTTTAGTCTTAATCAATTAGAATTTCTCAATATCCAATGTAAGAAGAAAAATTAAATTTCATTCCCTTGACAAAAGTATTCCTTTTCACGACCAAGGCTAGACATAATTTGGAGCGTGAATTAATTGAGGTTCTCACAAGTTTCATATATTCAAAAATGGCATGTCTTACTTTGTTACCCTGTAAAAGTTAAATATTTGACCTTTCATTGGTAGAGGCTAGATAATGAAGCACAAAATATGCAAGATCTATACCTCATTCTTTCAATAAATGTGGGACAATTTAAAAAAGGTCGAATACAAATATTGTGTCCATTGCCAAGTGCCTTGTAGTCGTGCCTCTGTCTTACTTCATTTATTATCATAGGCTCCTTTAAGCCATAAAAAAACCACTACTCATGTAAGGAGGACAAGCGGATGATGATATTCAAGTTGGCTTCCAACTTTATGTAATCGAGTTAGAAGAGTAAAACATCTTATCTGATTTATTAGCTATGAACATAATGAAATCTGTCATCTCGTTTCGTTACAATTTAGTAGTAATAACTCACTTCTTTCAATTCATGTGATAAAATTTGACTCACTTAATGATTAGAAATATAAAAGATCATTCTTGAAATAAGTGATTATAAACATGAATGTCATAATATTCATATAGCAACAAGACCTTTAAATTTTGTGATCTTAAATATAAATTAAAAGATTTTAATTTATTTTAACCTATTTATTTGTTTAAAATTTGAATTAATATTAAAAAAAATTAATTGAACACAAAGGTTTTATCTATTCAGAAAATGAGATTAAATGAGATTTTTAACGGAAAGGTTTCCTTGACTGCTTCTATAACTACATGAAGTTGCGGATGTGGTGTATGTAAATAATATGACACTACTTGAGTCTAACTCAACCCAAAAGCTAGTAATTAGGGGAGGATTTCACAACTGACGGCGAACCAGGAGCTCAAACGATGATGGACCTAACTCTTATATCATGTAAATATATGACACCTAGACCTAACTCAACCCAAAACACTAGCTCATGAAGGAAGGATTTCATATTACATATGAGGACACCACCACCGGTCCACTGCCCAATCAATGTAGGACTTTTACCCACTCTATCAGCGTATTCAATTGCACATTGGTTTCAGGTTTTGTTGTATTATGATAAAATATTGCTTGTAATCCCTATGACTCTTGAAAGAAAGTGATTCTTCACGCCTCAAAGCCAAAATTTCTCTATTGTTTTTTTTCTAACTCAAATTATTACGTGATCAATCTTTAATTCTATATTATAATGCATCCTTCAAATTAACAGACAATAACGCCGTCAGTAGCTAGGAATTCTTTTTCAATAGACATAGTGACATGGTACTTCAAGTTAAAGGAGTTTGTATTTAAATTGACCCAAGCTTATGTTCAATGTCATCATATTTCCTTCTGTTCAATGTCATCATATTTCCTTCTACTGAAGATACTCAAGATTGCTTTATCACATGTTTAGTAATTTAAACTTCTATGTATATTTTATTTAGCTACTGTGTGTTAGTTCCTTTTGGAAAGGGAAGGAAATAATGTATATCTGGATCTTTATTTTGTAACATCTATTTTTTATATAAGAATAATTCTTGCATAACTCTGGTATGTCGGTGTAGTTCAAATTAAGCTGACCATTGTATCAACCAATGGAATCAGTTAACTCCCATAAACAAATGTTAATAACATCAAAGATGAAATAAAATAAAACATATCCGTTCAAACCTTTTAGAGTTATCTTTGAGCTAATAATTAAGGTTTAGTTACCAAAAAGGCAAAAACATCGCCTCTGTTACTAATTGTAAAACAATTTAAGACAAATATTGCATGTTCTTGGTTATGTTCTATGAGTTACTTTCATAATAATAGTTAAGAAACTGTTAATATTGTTATCTTCTTCCCAGGATTCCATCTAAAAATCCATTCTTCTTAAGCTTTATGCAATCATCATATGTTTCTCTGGCCAGAGGCCCGATGTAATCGGTAAGATAGTTATTCGTGTTTATATATTTTAGTTATCTAAAGCAATACTTGACTGATTATTACATGATGAATCTTTTGTTCCATATGATAATGCATCCTTCAAACTGACAAGCATGACGTCGTCAATAACTAGGAATTTTTTCCACTAGATAGAGTAACGTTGTATTTCAAGTTTCAAGCAATAGACAATAGACTGTAAAATGCACTCTTGGAATAGCAAACACGAAGATAAGTACTGGTTGGAAGGAGTTTGTGCTGAACAACAACTTAAAAGTTGCCGATGTTTGTGTCTTTGAATGGACCCAAACTTCTGTTCAATGTAATTATATATCCTTTTACTGAATATATTTAAGATTGCTTGATCACTTGTTTAGTTTCCTACTTTAAACTCCTACGTCTATTTTGTTTAGCTACTATATATGTGTTATGGATATGATGTATGTCTGAATCTCTATGCCTCTCTTTCTTGTTTTGGTTGATGAAATGCCTGATTTACATTGCAAGACTAAGGTGCATTCAGCTCAGAAATATCATTCAAAATAGTTCTATCTATATTACTGTCCAGATTAATTTACTTACCTAAAATGAAGAAGATGGAATGCTGTACTACTGGATTGACAATTCCATATTTCTTTTAGCAAGTATTTTATTTAATTGTTTTAAACCTTTTATCACTATCATTGCAATTGAAATTTCATATGATAATCGTATTATATGTAGTAACGCCTTATCTTGGGATGCGGACAAGATTAATGAAACGGAAGTAATCTCTCGTCCTTAAGACATGAGAAGGTATACTCATTACGTACTTTTTCTTAGTGCCTCCTTGGTTTGGGACGAAGCTAGGCAAAAGAAAAACCTTCTCACAAGGGCTAAGGGGAGTGTAGATCAGAGTAAGAGAGAGCCAAGCCAGGTAGGGCCTCTTCTTTCTTGTTGGTTTGGTGGTGCTTTCCTTCCATTGTGGCGAGAAGATAGAAAAGGACTCACACCATTGCGACAGTAAGGGGATTGCCCTATTCTAGTATTTCAGAATACATTTGCTTTTTATTTAATTAGTTTTTAAGAATTTAAGTTTTGCTGAATATCTTTGGATTGGAGTATCAAACTTGTATTAGAATATGTTTTGATTTAAAAAATGCTCATACACAACATATACCTTTTAAGTAATTCACATTTATGAATTAACTCAAAAATATATATTGCTTAAAAACTATTTCAATATTCTAAAAAAGATGATATGATAAATTTAAATATGTTTCTACAATCACAGCAAATTTCAAAAATAAAACGTAGAATAATAGTGCGAGTGTAAATAAGTGGTAATAGGGTTAGGTGAATGAGTCTTTAATAGAAGTCAAAAAGAAATAAAAAGAAAAAGAAAAAAACATTCTTTACGCATTCCAAGACAAAGAAATAGTAGTCACATTCACGTGAGTGTTAATAAGTGGTAATTAATAGGGTTAAGTGAATGAGTCTTAAATAGAAGTCAAAAAGAAAGAAAAAGAAAAAAACAATCTGTTTAATATTCCAAGACAAAGCAATATACTAGTCATCACAAGCATCATGTGATGAGTGAGATATAATGGAATCCTCATGAGACAAGCATTGCATGGTTCTATGAATCAAACTACTATATATAATAAACAAGTTCTTCAACAATTTCCCATCCTACCGTCTATCATGGCAAACAAGTTCCATTCCTCTTCCTTAAGGAACTCTTCTCCCAACAATCCTAAGTTCATCCAAATCATTACTTCATCAGATGAATTACGCCGTCTGGTAAATAATTAATTGTAATTTTAGTCCTTGTTAATTGTTGATTTAGTCCAAGATATATGTTAAACTAATTATTTTTGTATGAAACTAAATTTGTCATTTCTTTTTCACACAGAGGATTCCAGTAGTATTTGCCAAAAGACATTGCAAGAACATGTTTAACCCCGTGTTTCTTGAGGCTCCCCATGGAAAAGCATGGGAGATTGAAGTGGAAAATTCTGAAGGCCAAATTTGGCTAGCCAAAGGATGGAATGATTTCTGTGACTATTACTCAATAAGCGTCAGGGGCTTATTAATGTTCACATACAACCCGCGTTCTCACTTTGTTGTCGCTATATATGATCATAGTGCAATAGAAATTGATCAAGATATTGAATCAGATGAAGAAGAGGAAGATATTCTAGTTGCCCAAGCTAATGCTAATGTAATCGAGGAAGATATTCCAGTTCTCCAAGCAAATGCTAATGTAATCGAAGAAGATATCCAATTAACCTTCAAGCTAATGCTAATGTAGTCGAGGAAGAAGAGGAAGATATTCCAGTTAATTACCTTCAAACTAATGCTAATGTAATTGAGCAATGTAAGTAAACATCTTAACTGCTTTATTAGCTATTAATTAAGTGAATTCATTAGTAGAATATTGTACTAGTTGTTATACTTATGTCAAGTTGTTGCAGATAAGGAGGTTGGAGAAGCTAATAGTAGAAGTGAAAAAATTGGTCCAAATAATTATAGCAGTCGATACAGTTTGGTGGAATTAACTGGTGACAATCCGTTTTTTGAAATGGTTATAAAAAAGGCACATGCTACTTGTATGGTAAGGTTTAATAGTATTACATTGTGTTTTCAAATACGCTAGATTTTGCACATACTAGTTATTTTTCCTGAAAATCTAATGATCATGTTTGTTTGATGTTTATGTTTATTAGACTATCCCGTTGAGATTTGCCAAAAGAACAGGCATAATCAACATGAAGAATATAAGGCTGGTTAATGAAGAAGGAGTAGAATGGAAAGTGGAAATAGAGTATACTAGGAGCAGGGTTATCATAAAAGGAGGATGGACTACCTTTCGAAAAGATAACACGATAGATGATGGTGAAACTTGTCGCTTCAAGTTCATTCGGGGCCCTATTGCAAGTGTTTTGCATGTTCAGAAGATCCCAACACCCCTTTGCTTGCAATAAATTAGCTACAATTTTTTGGATTGCATTTTTGCTATTTTTGTTTGTCTTATGAAGATGCTAGCCAGATGCTATATTTGTTTGCTTTAAAAGACCGACAAACTTGCACTTAATTTGCTAGGGTATCAAATTTCAGATTGTTTTTTGCATAAATTATCTTATTATAATTGCAAGTATATGTATTCATCAAGTGCTCTAGTAAGCATTTTATTTTGCAAACGTTATGGAATGTAACTCTTGGTTGGTTTTTGCATATATATGTTTAAATCTTTTTTTTCTAATCGTCACTTATTTATAGCAAATAAATTACTATTTTGCAACTTTGTGAAAAGTTATAAGTCACGATGGAAGAAAGAGAGCAAAAATCTACCTTATCACTTACTTTAATATTGCCTTCGTCTTAAAATAGTTATCGCGTTCTGTTTCTCGAGACCTAAATCCACTAGCCCCACCAGATAAAGGAGGATTAGAATTAAGCTAGGATTGAGGGACCAGAAGAGGGAAAGAAGTCTTTCGAAACATAATAATTTCTCCCTATCTCCTTCAAGATGGAAGAGCAGCTAGCACTCAAGCTTTAATAAGGATGAACAACAAAAATATAAGAAACTACTACAAGAGGATGAAGAAGGTGACCACATATTATTAATTATTATCCAATCAAGAAAAAAGAAGAATCTATAAACTATGGACACATTCCATTAAATGGGCAAAAAAGAATAACCTCAACTATCGAAAAGAGACATTGATTATGTTGTGGAGAGTGATTGAATAAGACCGCTAAATCACACACTTCGAGAAAACTAAAACTCTTAACTACCCTGGTGAGTCTAATTCTAAGTTGGAGCAAGAAGCAAGGGATTGGGCGCATCTTCACTAATTTAGCTCACGACTATTATATAACAAAGTTTTAGAAAGAGTAAAATTTTCCGCAAATTTTACAACAAGGATCTTGATTCATCAACATATATATTTTATATGTAAAAAAGTGAGATTCAAATTTTGTTACCTCCGAAGCCTGAGAAAATTTCAAGCTTACCTGTTTCAACAATTTCACTGTTCTTCTCATTTAGAAAGGCTACTCTGCCCCTTAGAAATCTGTAGGTGTTTGTTCGTTTGTAGTCCAAGGAAGAAAATGTGTTCGCTTATCATGTTCATTTCAAACTCAATACTCATTTAAGTTATGGTCATATTTTCACATCACCTTTTTTTATGTCTTTTCTTTTGATTACTAATACATTAGCGTTGAAATAATAAAGGAAAAAAGGTACTAATTAAAAAGGAGAAAATGAAAATAACTATCGAACAACTCCATACCTAATTGATATTTATAGATTGATACAAGAATTAGGTAGAAGGGAATTAAGGTGACATGTAGTTAATTAAATGAGAATACATAGGTATGGTTTTTTTTATATAACACATGAGATTTGTTTAGGTGTAAGATTTTTTTATAATTATCAAACGAATTGATTAATGAAAATAATGAAGTAAAAAATTAAAAAAATATATAATATAAAAGATAGTAATAATTTTCTAGACCATAGAGATGTGTCACATCATCTTGTCTATATCTAGCTTTATAATTACGTATGTAATTTATGGTAGTTTTTTCACCTAATGAGAGTAAAGATGAAGATTAATTTCTTCTCCCATATATTCTATAAGTATGTTGGATTTATTTCTAATTAAATCTTTTTACTCATATTTTATATAGAAGAGCTTGTTAAATTCAAGAATATGTACTTAAATCAAGTGAAACATTCTCAAGGACATTGTCATTGACATACCTCAAACCGTAAGTATTTCCTTAAATGAGGTCATTTAAGATTAGCTCACACTCGTAATTCAAAGTAGACGTGTTTGGAAATTCAAACAACCAAAATGTTCGAACCACGAGAACTATAAAGTGTCATGCATGATATTCCCGTTAATTAAGCATAAATTTTAAAGTTGAAATTCGAAAATTTGAATTTATGAAGTTGTCATAGTTTAACATTTGATTTTATGTTTGAACATACAGTTTACTTGAAATAAATTGAATTTTTGTGAGTGAAAGTGAAAATTCTCTCAAAAAGAACCAAATTTTGAAACTTGAAAATTATTCAAGCACAAATTTTCAAAATTTAATCCAAAGTTTATGGTCAAATGGTTAATTTCATTTCTTCATTGAATTTATTATGGAAAACTCTCAGGTATACCTCTTTTGTCTAGTGAATCATGACAACATAATTAGTTTTTCTAATAAAAACTTTATTTTGTGCCTAAACAAGGTGTAGCTGTATATTGGCGTCTCATAAGTGCTTTAATCACATTTTTATTGTTTAATTTCTCTTTTTAATTTTGAATTCACCGACTGATTCCCAACTCTATGTTAGTGCTACTTTACTTTCCCTCCTTGTCAATTGTGGATTTAAATAGAACGATTTTTAGTCTTAATCAATTAGAATTTCTCAATATCCAATGTAAGAAGAAAAATTAAATTTCATTCCCTTGACAAAAGTATTGCTTTTCACGACCAAGGCTAGACATAATTTGGAGCGTGAATTAATCGAGGTTCTCACAAGTTTCATATATTCAAAAATGGCATGTCTTACTTTGTTACCCTGTAAAAGTTGAATATTTGACCTTTCATTGGTAGAGGCTAGATAATGAAGCACAAAATATGCAAGATCTATACCTCATTCTTTCAATAAATGTGGGACAATTTAAAAAAGGTCGAATACAAATATTGTGTCCATTGCCAAGTGCCTTGTAGTCGTGCCTCTGTCTTCCTTCCTTTATTGTCATAGGCTCCTTTAAGCCATAAAAAAGCCACTACTCATGTAAGGAGGACAAGCAGATGATGATATTCAAGTTGGCTTCCAACTTTATGTAATCGAGTTAGAAGAGTAAAACATCTTATCTGATTTATTAGCTATGAACATAATGAAATCTGTCATCTCGTTTCATTACAATTTAGTAGTAATAACTCACTTCTTTCAATTCATGTGATAAAATTTGACTCACTTAATGATTAGAAATATAAAAGATCATTCTTGAAATAAGTGGTTATAAACATGAATGTCATAATATTCATATAGCAACAAGACCTTTAAATTTTGTGATCTTAAATATAAATTAAAAGATTTTAATTTATTTTAACCTATTTATTTATTTAAAATTTGAATTAATATTAAAAAAAATTAATTGAACACAAAGGTTTTATCTATTCAGAAAATGAGATTAAATGAGATTTTTAACGGAAAGGTTTCCTTGACTGCTTCTATAACTATGTGAACTTCCGGATGTGGTGTATGTAAGAAATATGACACTACTTGAGTCTAACTCAACCCCAAAAGCTAGTAATTAGGGGAGGATTTCGCAACTGACGGCGAACCAGGAGCTCAAACGATGATGGACCTAACTCTTATATCATGTAAAGATATGACACCTAGACCTAACTCAACCCAAAACACTAGATCATGAAGGAAGGATTTCATATTAAATAAGAGGACACCACCACCGGTCCACTGCCCAATCAATGTAGGACTTTTACCCACTCTATCAGCGTATTCAATTGCACATTGGTTTCAGGTTTTGTTGTATTATGATAAAATATTGCTTGTAATCCCTATGACTCTTGAAAGAAAGTGATTCTTCACGCCTCAAAGCCAAAATTTCTCTATTGTTTTTTTTCTAACTCAAATTATTACGTGATCAATCTTTAGTTCTATATTATAATGCATCCTTCAAATTAACAGACAATAACGCCGTCAGTAGCTAGGAATTCTTTTTCAATAGACATAGTGACATGGTACTTCAAGTTAAAGGAGTTTGTATTTAAATTGACCCAAGCTTATGTTCAATGTCATCATATTTCCTTCTGTTCAATGTCATCATATTTCCTTCTACTGAAGATACTCAAGATTGCTTGATCACATGTTTAGTAATTTAAACTTCTATGTATATTTTGTTTAGCTACTGTGTGTTAGTTCCTTTTGCAAAGGGAAGGAAATAATGTATATCTGGATCTTTATTTTGTAACATCTATTTTTTATATAAGAATAATTCTTGCATAACTCTGGTATGTCGGTGTAGTTCAAATTATGCTGACCATTGTATCAACCAATGGAATCAGTTTACTCCCATTAACAAATGTTAATAACATCAAAGATGAAATCATAAAGAAAACATATATCCGTTCAAACCTTTTAGAGTTAACTTTGAGCTAATAATTAAGGTTTAGTTACCAAAAAGGCAAAAACATCGCCTCTGTTACTAATTGTAAAACAATTTAAGACAAATATTGCATGTTCTTGGTTATGTTCTATGAGTTACTTTCATAATAATAGTTAAGCAACTGTTAATATTGTTATCTTCTTCCCAGGATTCCATCTAAAAATCCATTCTTCTTAAGCTTTATGCAATCATCATATGTGTCTCTGGCCAGAGGCCCGATGTAATCGGTAAGATAGTTATTCGTGTTTATATATTTTAGTTATCTAAAGCAATACTTGACTGATTATTACATGATGAATCTTTTGTTCCATATGATAATGCATCCTTCAAACTGACAAGCATGACATCGTCAATAACTAGGAATTTTTTCCACTAGATAGAGTAACGTTGTATTTCAAGTTTCAAGCAATAGACAATAGACTGTAAAATGCACTCTTGGAATAGCAAACACGAAGATAAGTACTGGTTGGAAGGAGTTTGTGCTGAACAATAACTTAAAAGTTGCCGATGTTTGTGTCTTTGAATGGACCCAAACTTCTGTTCAATGTAATTATATATCCTTTTACTGAATATATTTAAGATTGCTTGATCACTTATTTAGTTTCATACTTTAAACTCCTACGTCTATTTTGTTTAGCTACTATATATGTGTTATGGATATGATGTATGTCTGAATCTCTATGCCTCTCTTTCTTGTTTTGGTTGATGAAATGCCTGATTTACTGTGCAAGACTAAAGGTGCATTCAGCTCAGAAATATCATTCAAAATAGTTCTATCTATATTACTGTCCAGATTAATTTACTTACCTAAAATGAAGAAGATGGAATGTTGTACCACTGGATTGACAATTCCATATTTCTTTTAGCAAGTATTTTATTTAATTGTTTTAAACCTTTTATCACTATCATTGCAATTGAAATTTCATATGATAATTGTATTATATGTAGTAACGCCTTATCTTGGGATGCGGACAAGATTAATGAAACGGAAGTAATCTCTCGTCCTTAAGACATGAGAAGGTATACTCATTACGTACTTTTTCTTAGTGCCTCCTTGGTTTGGGACGAAGCTAGGCAAAAGAAAAACCTACTCACAAGGGCTAAGGGGAGTGTAGATCAGAGTAAGAGAGAGCCAAGCCAGGTAGGGCCTCTTCTTTCTTGTTGGTTTGGTGGTGCTTTCCTTCCATTGTGGCGAGAAGATAGAAAAGGACTCACACCATTGCGACAGTAAGGGGCTTGCCCTATTCTAGTATTTCAGAATACATTTGCTTTTTATTTAATTAGTTTTTAAGAATTTAAGTTTTGCTGAATATCTTTGGATTGGAGTATCAAACTTGTATTAGAATATGTTTTGATTTAAAAAAATGCTCATACACAACATATACCTTTTAAGTAATTCACATTTATGAATTAACTCAAGAATATATATTGCTTAAAAACTATTTCAATATTCTAAAAAAGATGATATGATAAATTTAAATATGTTTCTACAATCACAGCAAATTTCAAAAATAAAACGTAGAATAATAGTGCGAGTGTAAATAAGTGGTAATAAGGTTAGGTGAATGAGTCTTTAATAGAAGTCAAAAAGAAATAAAAAGAAAAAGAAAAAAACATTCTTTATGCATTCCAAGACAAAGAAATAGTAGTCACATTCACGTGAGTGTTAATAAGTGGTAATTAATAGGGTTAAGTGAATGAGTCTTAAATAGAAGTCAAAAAGAAAGAAAAAGAAAAAAACAATCTGTTTAATATTCCAAGACAAAGCAATATACTAGTCATCACAAGCATCATGTGATGAGTGAGATATAATGGAATCCTCATGAGACAAGCATTGCATGGTTCTCGTGAATCAAACTACTATATATAATAAACAAGTTCTTCAACAATTTCCCATCCTACCGTCTATCATGGCAAACAAGTTCCATTCCTCTTCCTTAAGGAACTCTTCTCCCAACAATCCTAAGTTCATCCAAATCATTACTTCATCAGATGAATTACGCCGTCTGGTAAGTAATTAATTGTAATTTTAGTCCTTGTTAATTGTTGATTTAGTCCAAGATATATGTTAAGCTAATTATTTTTGTATGAAACTAAATTTGTCATTTCTTTTTCACACAGAGGATTCCAGTAGTATTTGCCAAAAGACATTGCAAGAACATGTTTAACCCCGTGTTTCTTGAGGCTCCCCATGGAAAAGCATGGGAGATTGAAGTGGAAAATTCTCAAGGCCAAATTTGGCTAGCCAAAGGATGGAATGATTTCTGTGACTATTACTCAATAAGCATCAGGAGCTTATTAATGTTCACATACAACCCGCGTTCTCACTTTGTTGTCGCTATATATGATCATAGTGCAATAGAAATTGAATATCCAATAGATCAAGATATTGAATCAGATGAAGAAGAGGAAGATATTCTAGTTGCCCAAGCTAATGTTAATGTAATCGAGGAAGATATTCCAGTTCTCCAAGCTAATGCTAATGTAATCGAAGAAGATATTCCAATTAACCTTCAAGCTAATGCTAATGTAGTCGAGGAAGAAGAGGAAGATATTCCAGTTAATTACCTTCAAACTAATGCTAATGTAATTGAGCAACGTAAGTAAACATCTTAACTGCTTTATTAGCTATTAATTAAGTGAATTCATTAGTAGAATATTGTACTCGTTGTTATACTTATGTCAAGCTGTTGCAGATAAGGAGGTTGGAGAAGCTAATAGTAGAAGTGAAAAAATTGGTCCAAATAATTATAGCAGTCGATACAGTTTGGTGGACTTAACTGGTGACAATCCGTTTTTTGAAATGGTTATAGAAAAGGCACATGCTACTTGTATGGTAAGGTTTAATAGTATTACATTGTGTTTTCAAATTCGCTAGATTTTGCACATACTAGTTATTTTTCCTGAAAATCTAATGATCATGTTTGTTTGATGTTTATGTTTATTAGACTATCCCGTTGAGATTTGCCGAAAGAGCAGGCATAATCAACATGAAGAATATGAGGCTGGTTAATGAAGAAGGAGTAGAATGGAAAGTGGAAATAGTGTATACTAGGAGCAGGGTTATCATAAAAGGAGGATGGACTACCTTTCGAAAAGATAACACGATAGATGATGGTGAAACTTGTCGCTTCAAGTTCATTCGGGGCCCTATTGCAAGTGTTTTGCATGTTCAGAAGATCCCAACACCCCTTTGCTTGCAATAAATTAGCTACAATTTTTTGGATTGCATTTTGGCTATTTTAGTTTGTCTTATGAAGATGCTAGCCAGATGCTATATTTGTGTGCTTTAAAAAGACCGACAAACTTGCACTTAATTTGCTAGGGTATCAAATTTCAGATTGTTTTTTGCATAAATTATCTTATTATAATTGCAAGTATATGTATTCATCAAGTGCTCTAGTAAGCATTTTATTTTGCAAACGTTATGGAATGTAACTCTTGGTTGGTTTTTGCATATATATGTTTAAATCTTTTTTTTCTAATCGTCACTTATTTATAGCAAATAAATTACTATTTTGCAGCTTTGTGAAAAGTTATAAGTCACGATGGAAGAAAGAGAGAAAAAATCTACCTTAATACTTACTTTAATATTGCCTTCGTCTTAAAATAGTTATCGCGTTCTGTTTCTCGAGACCTAAATCCACTAGCCCCACCAGATAAAGGAGGATTAGAATTAAGCTAGGATTGAGGGACCAGAAGAGAGAAAGAAGTCTTTCGAAACATAATAATTTCTCCCTATCTCCTTCAAGATAGAAGAGCAGCTAGCACTCAAGCTTTAATAAGGATGAACAACAAAAATATAAGAAACTATCACAAGAGGATGAAGAAGGTGACCACATATTATTAATTATTATCCAATCAAGAAAAAAGAAGAATCTATAAACTATGGACACATTCCATTAAATGGGCAAAAAAGAATAACCTCAACTATCGAAAAGAGACATTGATTATGTTGTGGAGAGTGATTGAATAAGACCGTCAAATCACACACTTCGAGAAAATTAAAACTCTTAACTACCCTGGTGAGTCTAATTCTAAGTTGGAGCAAGAAGCAAGGGATTGGGTGCATCTTCACTAATTTAGCTCACGACTATTATATAACAAAGTTTTAGAAAGAGTAAAATTTTGAGCAAATTTTACAACAAGGATCTTGATTCATCAACGTATATATTTTATATGTAAAAAAGTGAGATTCAAATTTTTTTACCTCCGAAGCCTGAGAAAATTTCAAGCTTACCTGTTTCAACAATTTCACCGTTCTTCTCATTTAGAAAGGCTACTCTGCCCCTTAGAAATCAGTAGGTGTTTGTCCATTTGTAGTCCAAGGAAGAAATTGTGTTCGCTTATCATGTTCATGTCAAACTCAATACTCATTTAAGTTATGGTCATATTTTTACATCACCTTTTTTTATGTCTTTTTTTTTATTACTAAATACATTAGCGTTGAAATAATAAAGGAAAAAAGGTACATTAAAAAGGAGAAAATGAAAATAACTATCGAACAACTCCATACCTAATTGATATTTATAGATTGATACAAGAATTAGGTAGAAGGGAATTAAGGTGACATGTGGTTAATTAAATGAGAATACAAAGGTATGGTTTTTTTTATATAACTCATGAGATTTGTTTAGGTGTAAGATTTTTTTATAATTATCAAACGAATTGATTAATGAAAATAATGAAGTAAAAAATTCAAAAAAATATAATATAAAAGATAGTAATAATTTTCTAGACCATACAGATGTGTCACATCATCTTGTCCATATCTAGCTTTATAATTACGTATGTAATTTATGGTAGTTTTTTCACCTAATGAGAGTAAAGATGAAGATTAATTTCTTCTCCCATATATTCTATAAATATGTTGGACTTATTTCTAATTAAATCTTTTTACTCATATTTTATATAGAAGAGCTTGTTAAATTCAAGAATATGTACTTAAATCAAGTGAAACATTCTTAAGGACATTGTCATTGACATACCTCAAACCGTAAGTAATTCCTTAAATGAGGTCATTTAAGATTGTCTCACACTCGTAATTCAAAGTAGACGTGTTTGGAAATTCAAACAACCAAAATGTTCGAACCACGAGAACTATAAAGTGTCATGCATGATATTCCCGTTAATTTAAGCATAAATTTTAAAGTTGTAATTCAAAAATTTGAATTTATGAAGTTGTCATAGTTTAAAATTTGATTTAATGTCTGAACATACATTTTACTTGAAATAAATTGAATTTTTGTGAGTGAAAGTGAAAATTCTCTCAAAAAGAACCAAATTTTGAAACTTGAAAATTATTTAAGCACAGATTTTCAAAATTTAATCCAAAGTTTATGGTCAAATGGTTAATTTCACTTCTTCATTGAATTTATTATGGAAAAATCTCAGGTCTACCTCTTTTGTCTAGTGAATCATGACAACATAATTAGTTTTTCTAATAAAAACTTTATTTTGTGCTTAAACAAGGTGTAGCTGTATATTGGCGTCTCATAAGTGCTTTAATCACATCTTCTTTGTTTAATTTCTCTTTTTAATTTTGAATTCACTGACTGATTCCCAACTCTTTGTTAGTGCTACTTTACTTTCCCTCCTTGTCAATTGTGGACTTAAATAGAATGATTTTTATTCTTAATAAATTAGAATTTCTCAGTATCCAATGTAAGAAGAAAAATTAAATTTCATTCCCTTGACAAAAGTATTCCTTTTCACGACCAAGGCTAGACATAATTTTAAGCGTGAATTAATCGAGTTTCTCACAAGTTTCATATATTCAAAATGGCATGTCTTACTTTGTTAACCTGTAAAAATTGAATCTTTGACCTTTCATTGGTAGAGTCTAGATAATGAAGCACAAAATATGAAAGATCTATACCTCATTCTTTCAATAAATGTGGGACAATTTAAAAAAGGTCGAATACAAATATTGTGTCCATTGCCAAGTGCCTTGTAGTCGTGCCTCTGTCTTCCTTCCTTTATTGTCATAGGAGCCTTTAAGCCATAAAAAAAACACTACTCATGTAAGGAGGACAAGCAGATGATGATATTGAAGTTGGCTTCCAACCTTATGTAATCGAGTTAGAAGAGTAAAACATCTTATCTGATTTATTAGCTATGAACATAATGAAATCTGTCATCTCGTTTCGTTACAATTTAGTAGTAATAACTCACTTCTTTCAATTCATGTGATAAAATTTGACTCACTTAATGATTAGAAATATAAAAGATCATTCTTGAAATAAGTGATCATAAACATGAATGTCATAATATTCATATAGCAACAAGACCTTTAAATTTTATGATCTTAAATATAAATTAAAAGATTTCAATTTATTTTAACCTATTTATTTATTTAAAATTTGAATTAATATTAAAAAAAATTTAATTGAACACAAAGGTTGTATCTATTCAGAAAATGAGATTAAATGAGATTTTTATCGAAAAGGTTTCCTTGACTGCTTCTATAACTATGTGAACTTCCGGATGTGGTGTATGTAAGAAATATGACACTACTTGAGTCTAACTCAACCCCAAAAGCTAGTCATTAGGGGAGGATTTTGCAACTGATGGCGAACCAGGAGCTCAAACGATGATGGACCTAACTCTGATATCATGTAAAGATATGACACCTAGACCTAACTCAACCCAAAACACTAGCTCATGAAGGAAGGATTTCATATTACATATGAGGACACCACCACCGGTCCACTGCCCAATCAATGTGAGACTTTTACCCACTCTATCAGCGTATTCAATTGCACATAGGTTTCAGGTTTTATTGTATTATGATAAAAAAAAATGGATTAATTACCTGAATATACAACTTAAGTTTACATATTCTCGATATTTCCCATATATTTTTAAAAAATACTAAAATCCCTATTTTCCCCTAAATCTAATCTGGCAGATACATTATTAAATTAGAATCCAAACTAATTAAATATAACGCCTAAATTTACTCTTTATTTTCCCCAAATAAATTAGAATTCTAACCAATTAATATTTCCTCCTAAATTTACTCTTTATTTTCCCCAAATAACAAAACCCATTTACTCCACTCCCAAAATTAAGCCTTCACTTTCTCAGCCTTTCATCTTCTCATTTTTGAAACCCAAAATTGGTGCTATCTGTCCGTCATTTTCGTTCATCCATTTTCTCAGCCATTTTCTCAGTCATTTTCGTCCAAGATTATTGAAAGGTATTGTGTTCTTCTTCGATTCTGTCTTTTCATTCTTCTATTTTTCTAATAATTCATGGATCATCCGTCATTTAGTATTGGGATTACTCGAATAGTCACTTCAAACTCTAAACAAATCTATATTTTTGAAGATCCTAAATTGGTTGAAAAAGAGTCTAAGAGCTTCCATAATCTTCTAACAATGGATAAGCAAAGTTCGAAGAAGCATAAAACACAAAAAGAAGCACATGCAAAGACACCCAAGAAGAGGGGTAGAAAGCTTGCAATCGCCATATCCAGACCTCCACTGCCACCGGTACGTATTTCGATTTTATTTATTTTTTGTAATTTTTTTTGGTCACATACAATGACTTTTCTGTATTATCAGAAAAAATATTTTTATTTTTTTCAGATTATTCACTTGATACAGAAAATCCTAATTTTTTGTACATTTTGTTAATTAAGTATGAATAATGTATAAATAAGTTAAAGTTAAAAAAAAAAGTCAAAACCCAGTTGCCCCTCTTCTTGGGTTTCTTTGCATTTGCCTCTTTTGGGGTTTTTTGCTTATTAGATCTTTATCATTAATTTAGAAGATGTTGATTTTTGAAAAAAAATAAGTCAAAACCGAGTTGCCCCTCTTCTTGGGTGTCTTTGCATGTGCCTATTTTGGGTTTTATGCTTATTGGAACTGTGCTTATCCACTGTTAGAACATTATGCAAGCTCTTAGAAACGTTTTCAACCAATTTAGGTTCTTCATAAACATAGATTTGTTTAGAGTTTGAAAAAGTCATAACCAAGTTGTTATTTATCATTAATTTTGAACATGTTGATTTTCTGTATCAATTATCACCTATAGCATATAATGTTGTTTTCCAATTTATCAGATATAATATATTTGATCAGGTTGTTGTCAACAGTAAATGTAAATTTAAATTTCAAATTATAGAATTATATGTATGTTTAAAACAACATAAGAATCATTTTGACTGGGTTGCATTGTGTAGTTACAATTATGTATCAAGCACAATTTATGTTTCATATATCATGTTAAAGTTTGTCGTTGATATAAAGTATCAAATACTACTTTGCATTTTTGTATCATGTCAGGATATAAAATTTCTGTGAAGTATCATTTCCACTGAATTATGATATGTAGGTAGATTTATGTTTAATGTATCATGTTAAAGTTTATCGTTGATATAAAGTGTCAAGTAGACAGAATTATAACGTGTAGTTACACTTATATATCAAGTACTACTTTGCATTTTTGTATCATATCACGCTATAAAATTTCTGTTAAGTATCATTTCCACTGAATTATGATATGTAGTTAGAATTTATGATTAATGTATCATGTTAAAGTTTATCGTTGATATAAAGTATCAAGTAGACAGAATTATAACGTGTAGTTACACTTATGTATCAAGTACTACTTTGCATTTTTGTATCATGTCAGGCTATAAAATTTGTGTTAAGTATCATTTCCACTGAATTATGATATGTAGTTAGAATTTATGTTTAATGTATCGTGTTAAAGTTTGTCGTTGATATAAAGTATCAAGTAGACAGACTTATAACGTGTATTTACACTTATGTGTCAAATACTACTTTGCATTTTTGTATCATGTTAGGCTATAAATTTTCTGTTAAGTATCATTTCCACTGACTTATGGTATGTAGTTAGAATTACTGTTTAATGTATCATGTTAAAGTTTGTTGTTGATATAAAGTATCAAGTAGACAGACTTATAACGTGTAGTTACACTTAAGTATCAAGTACTACTTTGCATTTTTGAATCATGATAGTGGGTTCTTTGAAAAAAAGGAGCGAACAGATTGGGCAGCATTGGATGCATATAAAGACAAGAAAACTAGAGAACTTTTGGGTCCACAACATTCGTTTAATGTGGAGTTTGCTCAAGACAACATGCAACAAATAAGTGATAGCCTGTGAGTATTGTTTATTATTTTATTTTATTTTTTGTATCTAATTCATCCTTATAATTAATCTTCTTGTTTTCGTAGTGATTGCGAACTGTTCGTAGCTGTATATGCAGAATTTCTGAGTGACAAAATCAACATGTTATGTAATAGTTTTGAGAGTAGCTATCTTCGCAAAAGATATGCGATACTTTTATTGAAGTATGGTCTCGACAAGATGAATGATGCATATGTTAGCGACAGTGATGACCCTCCAAGAATGAAGAATGTATTAAACCCATCATCTGAAGATGAAATTGTTAATGTAGGCTAGTTAGTTTTCTATGTTTGATTTTTTTTTTTTGGAGTTAAACAAGATGTTTGAAGTATTTATTAACATACCAACACATATTGTTAAATTATGGAAGTGTTTTGATTTTTAAAATTGTTTATTCTTTACTTTAATTTTATATTTATTACCGTTAATAATCCAGGAATTATATATACAGTTAGTGGGTCATTAATGTCATTATTGTATCAAAACTATAATAATAATTACATTAATGTAATTATCGTCACCGAAAAAAACACTTATTATATACGTAATTATATTGTATATGATACATGAAATATCAAAATATATAATATCCCAAATAGTGATACTAGTTATTACACTTGATACACTCCAGTTATTTTTAAAAAAAATTAATATCTTTTGTATCGATTGTATGTAACCTCACTCTCCCATATTCCTGAATGCCTTAGCAATATCGTAATATTCATTACGGAAATTCACAAAATTACCTTCAAGGAAATTAAGAATCTCGTTTCTGCAAAAACAATTGGATCGATCACTGATGAACAACTATAATTTAATTTAGTGTTTTATATTGGATAAAACTGATGTTTGAAACAAATAATTTAATGCGTATTTCATGGGAATAATAACTGTAGCGTATTAAAAGTAGGGTTTAATTTAAATTTCAGTTTTTAATCCCCCAAATCACGCAACAAACCGATTAAATGGCATACTATATAATGTATCAGATGGGTTAATTATGCATCAGAAACGAATAAAAATAAGGGATTTTTTGTAAATTGAAAAAGAATAGGGATAGGAGGTAATTTATGTTTTACACTATGTGGTTTACATAATTTTTACTAAAAAAATTGCTTGTAATCCCTATGACTCTTGAAAAGAAAGTGATTCTTCACGCCTCAAAGCCAAAATTTCTCTATTGTTTTTTTTCTAACTCAAATTATTACGTGATCAACCTTTAGTTCTATATTATAATGCGTCCTTCAAATTAACATACAATAACGCCGTCAGTAGCTGGGAATTCTTTTCCAATAGACATAGTGACATGGTACTTCAAGTAAAAGGAGTTTGTATTTAAATTGACCCAAGCTTCTGTTCAATGTCATCATATTTCCTTCTACTGAAGATACTCAAGATTGCTTGATCACATGTTTAGTACTTTAAACTCCTATGTATATTTTGTTTAGCTACTGTGTGTTAGTACCTTTTTGAAAGGGAAGGAAATAATGTATATCTGGATCTTTATTTTGTAACATCTATTTTTTATATAAGAATAATTTTTGCATAACTCTGGTATGTCGGTGTAGTTCAAATTATGCTGACCATTGTATCAACCAATGGAATCAGTTAACTCCCATAAACAAATGTTAATAACATCAAAGATGAAATCATAAATAAAACATATATCCGTTCTAACCTTTTAGAGTTAACTTTGAGCTAATAATTAAGGTTTACTTACCAAAAAGGCAAAAACATCGCCTCTGTTACTAATTGTAAAACAATTTAAGACAAATATTGCATGTTTTTGGTACTGTTCTATGAGTTACTTTCATAATAATAGTTAAGCAACTGTTAATATTGTTTTCTTCTTCCCAGGATTCCATCTAAAAATCCATTCTTCTTAAGCTTTATGCAATCATCATACGTGTCTCTGGCCAGAGGCCCGATGCAATCAGTAAGATAGTTATTCGTGTTTATATATATTAGTTATCTAAAGCAATCCTTGAATGATTATTACATGATGAATCTTTTGTTCCATATGATAATGCATACTTCAAATTGACAAGCATGACATCGTCAATAGCTAGGAATATTTTTCCACTAGATAGAGTAACGTTGTATTTCAAGTTTCAAGCAATAGACAATGGACTGTAAAATGCACTCTTGGAATAGCAAACACGAAGTTAAGTACTGGTTGAAAGGAGTTTGTGCTGAACAACAACTTAAAAGTTGCCAATGTTTGTGTCTTTGAATAGACCCAAACTTATGTTCAATGTAATGATATTTCCTTTTACTGAATATATTTATGATTGCTTGATCACTTTTTTAGTTTCCTACTTTCAACTCCTATGTCTATTTTGTTTAGCTACTATATATGTGTTATGGATATGATGTATATTTGAATCTCTATGCCGCTCTTTCTTGTTTTGGTTGATGAAATGCCTGATTTACTTTGCAAGACTAAAGGTGCATTCAGCTGCTGAAATATCATACAAAATAGTTCTATCTATATTACTGTCCAGATTAATTTACTTACCTAAAATGAAGAAGATGGAATACTGTACTACTAGATTGACAATTCCATATTTCTTTTAGCAAGTATTTTATTTAATTGTTTTAAACCTTTTATCACTATCATTGCAATTGAAATTTCATATGATAATCGTATTATAAGTTGTAACGACTTATCTTGGGTTGCGGACAAGATTAATGAAACGGAAGTAATCTCTCGTCCTTAAGACATGAGAAGGTATACTCATTACGTACTTTTTCTTATTGCCTCCTTGGTTTGGGACGAAGCTAGGCAAAAGAAAAACCTACTCACAAGGGCTAAGGGGAGTGTAGACCAGAGTAAGAGAGAGCCAAGCTAGGTAGGGCCTCTTCTTTCTTGTTGGTTTGGTGGTTCTTTCCTTCCATTGTGGCGAGAAGATAGAAAAGGACTCGCACCATTGCAACAGTAAGGGGCTTGCCCTATTCTAGTATTTCATAATACATTTGCTTTTTATTTAATTAGTTTTTAAGAATTTAAGTTTTGCTGAATATCTTTGGATTGGCGTATCAAACTTGTATTAGAATATGTTTTGATTTAAACAATGCTCATACACAACATATACCTTTTAAGTAATTCACATTTATGAATTAACTCAAAAATATATATTGCTTAAAAACTATTTCAATATTCTAAAAAAGATGATATGATAAATTTAAATATGTTTCTACAATCACAACAAATTTCAAAAATAAAACGTAGAATAATAGTGCGAGTGTAAATAAGTGGTAATAGGGTTAGGTGAATGAGTCTTTAATAGAAGTCAAAAAGAAAGAAAAATAAAAAGAAACTAACAATCTTTATGCATTCCAAGACAAAGCAATAGTAGTCACATTCACGTGAGTGTTAATAAGTGGTAATTAATAGGGTTAAGTGAATGAGTCTTAAATAGAAGTTAAAAAGAAAGAAAAAGAAAAACATAATCTGTTTAATATTCCAAGACAAAGCAATATACTAGTCATCACAAACATCATGTGATGAGTGAGATATAATGGAATCCTCATGAGACAAGCATTGCATGGTTCTCGTGAATCAAACTCCTATATATAATAAACAAGTTCTTCAACAATTTCCCATCCTACCGTCTATCATGGCAAACAAGTTCCATGCCTCTTCCTTAAGGAACTCTTCTCCCAACAATCCTAAGTTCATCCAAATCATTACTTCATCAGATGAATTACGCCGTCTAGTAAGTAATTAATTGTAATTTTGGTCCTTGTTAATTGTTGATTTAGTCCAAGATATATGTTAAACTAATTATTTTTGTATTAAACTAAATTTGTCTTTTCTTTTTCACACAGAGGATTCCAGTAGTATTTGCCAAAAGACATTGCAAGAACATGTTTAACCCCGTGTTTCTTGATGCTCCCCATGGAAAAGCATGGGAGATTGAAGTGGAAAATTCTCAAGGCCAAATTTGGCTAGCCAAAGGATGGAATGATTTCTGTGACTATTACTCAATAAGCGTCAGGAGCTTATTAATGTTCACATACAACCCGCGTTCTCACTTTGTTGTCGCTATATATGATCATAGTGCAATAGAAATTGAATATCCAATAGATCAAGATATTGAATCAGATGAAGAAGAGGAAGATATTCTATTTGCCCAAGATAATGCTAATGTATTCGAGGAAGATATTCCAGTTCTCCAAGCTAATGCTAATGTAATCGAAGAAGATATTCCAATTAACCTTCAAGCTAATGCTAATGTAGTCGAGGAAGAAGAGGAAGATATTCCAGTTAATTACCTTCAAACTAATGCTAATGTAATTGAGCAACGTAAGTAAATATCTTAACTGCTTTATTAGCTATTAATTAAGTGAATTCATTAGTAGAATATTGTACTAGTTGTTATACTTATGTCAAGCTGTTGTAGATAAGGAGGTTGGAGAAGCTAATAGTAGAAGTGAAAAAATTGGTCCAAATAATTATAGCAGTCAATACAGTTTGGTGGACTTAACTGGTGACAATCCGTTTTTTGAAATGGTTATAAAAAAGGCACATGCTACTTGTATGGTAAGGTTTAATAGTATTACATTGTGTTTTCAAATTCGCTAGATTTTGCACATACTAGTTATTTTTCCTGAAAATCTAATGATCATATTTGTTTGATGTTTATGTTTATTAGACTATCCCGTTGAGATTTGCCGAAAGAGCAGGCATAATCAACATGAAGAATATGAGGCTGGTTAATGAAGAAGGAGTAGAATGGAAAGTGGAAATAGAGTATACTAGGAGCAGGGTTATCATAAAAGGAGGATGGACTACCTTTCGAAAAGATAACACGATAGATGATGGTGAAACTTGTCGCTTCAAGTTCATTCGGGGCCCTATTGCAAGTGTTTTGCATGTTAAGAAGATCCCAACACCCCTTTGCTTGCAATAAATTAGCTACAATTTTTTGGATTGCAGTTTGGCTATTTTAGTTTGTCTTATGAAGATGCTAGCCAGATGCTATATTTGTTTGCTTTAAAAGGACCGACAAACTTGCACTTAATTTGCTAGGGTATCAAATTTCAGATTGTTTTTTGCATAAATTATCTTATTATAATTGCAAGTATATGTATTCATCAAGTGCTCTAGTAAGCATTTTATTTTGCAAACGTTATGGAATGTAACTCTTGGTTGGTTTTTGCATATATATGTTTAAATCTTTTTTTTCTAATCGTCACTTATTTATAGCAAATAAATTACTATTTTTCAGCTTTGTGAAAAGTTATAAGTCACGATGGAAGAAAGAGAGAAAAAATCTACCTTATCACTTACTTTAATATTGCCTTCGTCTTAAAATAGTTATCGCGTTCTATTTCTCGAGACCTAAATCCACTAGCCCCACCAGATAAAGGAGGATTAGAATCAAGCTAGGATTGAGGGACCAGAAGAGAGAAAGAAGTCTTTCGAAACATAATAATTTCTCCCTATCTCCTTCAAGATGGAAGAGCAGCTATCACTCAAGCTTTAATAAGGATGAACAACAAAAATATAAGAAACTACCACAAGAGGATGAAGAAGGTGACCACATATTATTAATTATTATCCAATCAAGAAAAAAGAAAAATCTATAAACTATGGACACATTCCATTAAATGGGCAAAAAAGAATAACCTCAACTCGAAAAGAGACATTGATTATGTTGTGGAGAGTGATTGAATAAGACCGCCAAATCACACACTTCGAAAAAACTAAAACTCTTAACTACCCTGGTGAGTCTAATTCTAAGTTGGAGCAAGAAGCAAGGGATTGGGCGCATCTTCACTAATTTAGCTCCCGACTATTATATAACAAAGTTTTAGACAGAGTAAAATTTTCCGCAAATTTTACAACAAGGATCTTGATTCATCAACATATATATTTTATATGTCAAAAAGTGAGATTCAAATTTTTTTACCTCAGAAGCCTGAGAAAATTTCAAGCTTACCTGTTTCAACAACTTCACCGTTCTTCTCATTTAGAAAGGCTACTCTGCCCCTTAGAAATCAGTAGGTGTTTGTTCGTTTGTAGTCCAAGGAAGAAAATGTGTTCGCTTATCATGTTCATTTCAAACTCAATACTCATCTAAGTTATGGTCATATTTTCACATCACCTTTTTTATGTCTTTTCTTTTGATTACTAAATACATTAGCGTTGAAATAATAAAGGAAAAAAGATACTAATTAAAAAGGAGAAAATGAAAATAACTATCGAACAACTCCATACCTAATTGATATTTATAGATTTATACAAGAATTAGGTAGAAGGAAATTAAGGTGACATGTAGTTAATTAAGTGAGAATACAAAGGTATGGGGTTTCAATATAACTCATGAGATTTGTTTAGGTGTAAGATTTTTTTATAATTATCAAACGAATTGATTAATGAAAATAATGAAGTAAAAAATTTAAAAAATATATAATATAAAAGATTGTAATAATTTTCTAGACCTTAGAGATGTGTCACATCATCTTGTCTATATCTAGCTTTATAATTATGTATGTAATTTATGGTAGTTTTTTCTCCTAATGAGAGTAAAGATGAAGATTAATTTCTTCTCCCATATATTCTATAAATATGTTGAACTTATTTCTAATTAAATCTTTTTACTCATATTTTATATAGAAGAGCTTGTTAAATTCAAGAATATGTACTTAAATCAAGTGAAACATTCTTAAGGACATTGTCATCGACATACCTCAAACCGTATGTAATTCCTTAAATGAGGTCATTTAAGATTGGCTCACACTCGTAATTCAAAGTAGAAGTGTTTGGATATTCAAACAACCAAAATGTTTGAACCACGAGAACTATAAAGTGTCACGCATGATATTCCTGTTAATTTAAGCATAAATTTTAAAGTTGAAATTTGAAAATTTAAATTTATGAAGTTGTCATAGTTTAAAATTTGATTTTATGTTTGAACATACATTTTACTTGAAATAAATTGAATATTTGTGAGTGAAAGTGAAAATTCTCTCAAAAAGAACCAAATTTTGAAACTTGAAAATTATTCAAGCACAGATTTTCAAAATTTAATACAAAGTTTATGGTCAAATGGTTAATTTCATTTCTTCATTGAATTTATTATGGAAAAATCTCAGGTCTACCTCTTTTGTCTTGTGAATCATGACAACATAATTAGTTTTTCTAATAAAAACTTTATTTTGTGCCTAAACAAGGTGTAGCGGTATATTGGCGTCTCATAAGTGCTTTAATCCCATCTTCTTTGTTTAATTTCTCTTTTTAATTTTGAATTCACCGACTGATCCCCAACTCTATGTTAGTGCTACTTTACTTTCCCTCCTTGTCAATTGTGGATTTAAATAGAATGATTTTAGTCTTAATCAATTAGAATTTCTCAATATGCAATGTAAGAAGAAAATTTAAATTTCATTCCCTTGACAAAAGTATTCCTTTTCACGACCAAGGCTAGACATAATTTTGAGCGTGAATTAATCGAGGTTCTCACAAGTTTCATATATTCAAAAATGGCATGTCTTACTTTGTTACCCTGTAAAAATTGAATCTTTGACCTTTCATTGGTAGAGGCTAGATAATGAAGCACAAAATATGCAAGATCTATACCTCATTCTTTCAATAAATGTGGGACAATTTAAAAAAGGTCGAATACAAATATTGTGTCCATTGCCAAGTGCCTTGTAGTCGTGCCTCTGCCTTCCTTCCTTTATTGTCATAGGTGCCTTTAAGCCATAAAAAGAACACTACTCATGTAAGGAGGACAAACAGATGATGATATTCAAGTTGGCTTCCAACCCTATGTAATCGAGTTAGAAGAGTAAAACATCTTATCTGATTTATTAGCTATGAACATAATGAAATCTGTCATCTCGTTTCGTTACAATTTAGTAGTAATAACTCACTTCTTTCAATTCATGTGATAAAATTTGACTCACTTAATGATTAGAAATATAAAATATCATTCTTGAAATAAGTGATTATAAACATGAATGTCATAATATTCATATAGCAACAAGACCTTTAAATTTTGTGATCTCAAATATAAATTAAAAGATTTTAATTTATTTTAACCTATTTATTTATTTAAAATTTGAATTAATATTAAAAAAAAGTTAATTGAACACAAAGGTTGTATCTATTCAGAAAATGAGATTAAATGAGATTTTTATCGAAAAGGTTTCCTTGACTACTTCTATAACTACGTGAACTTCCGGATGTGGTGTATGTAAGAAATATGACACTACTTGAGTCTAACTCAACCCCAAAAGCTAGTCATTAGGGGAAAATTTTGCAACTGACAGCGAACCAGGAGCTCAAACAATGTTGGACCTAACTCTATATCATGTAAAGATATGACACCTAGACCTAACTCAACCCAAAACACTAGCTCATGATGGAAGGATTTCATATTACATATGAGGACACCACCACCGGTCCACTGCCCAATCAATGTGGGACTTTTACCCACTCTATCAGCGTATTCGATTGCACATAGGTTTCAGGTTTTGTTGTATTATGATAAAAAAAATTGCTTGTAATCCCTATGACTCTTGAAAGAAAGTGATTCTTCACGCCTCAAAGCCAAAATTTCTCTATTGTTTTTTTTCTAACTCAAATTATTACGTGATCAATTTTTTAGTTCTATATTACAATGCATCCTTCAAATTAACAGACAATAACGCCGTCAGTAGCTAGGAATTCTTTTCCAATAGACATAGTGACATGGTACTTCAAGTTAAAGGAGTTTGTGTTTAAATTGACCCAAGCTTCTGTTCAATGTAATCATATTTCCTTCTGTTCAATGTCATTATATTTCCTTCTCCTGAAGATACTAAAGATTGCTTGATCACATGTTTAGTACTTTAAACTCCTATGTATATTTTGTTTAGCTACTGTGTGTTAGTTCCTTTTTGAAAGGGAAGGAAATAATTTATATCTGGATCTTTATTTTGTAACATCTGCTTTTTATATAAGAATAATTTTTGCTTAACTCTGGTATGTCAGTGTAGTTCAAATTATGCTGACCATTGTATCAACCAATGGAATCAGTTAACTCCCATAAACAAATGTTAATAACATCAAAGATGAAATCATAAATAAAACATATACCCGTTCAAACCTTTTAGAGTTAACTTTGAGCTAAAAATTAAGGTTTAGTTACCAAAAAGGCAAAAACATCGCCTCTGTTACTAATTGTAAAACAATTTAAGACAAATATTGCATGTTTTTGGTACTGTTCTATGAGTTACTTTCATAATAATAGTTAAGCAACTGTTAATTTTGTTTTCTTCTTCCCAGGATTCCTTCTAAAAATCCATTCTTCTTAAGCTTTATGCAATCTTCATATGTGTCTCTGGCCAAAGGCCCGATGCAATACCTAAGATAGTTATTCGTGTTTATTTATTTTAGTTATCTAGAGCAATCCTTGAATGATTATTACATGATGAATCTTTTGTTCCATATGATAATGCATCCTTCAAACTGACAAGCATGACATCGTCAATAGCTAGGAATTTTTTTCCACTAGATAGAGTAACGTTGTATTTCAAGTTTCAAGCAACAGACAATGGACTGTAAAATGCACTCTTGGAATAGCAAACACGATGTTAAGTACTGGTTGGAAGGAGTTTGTGCTGAAAAACAACTTAAAAGTTGCCGATGTTTGTGTCTTTGAATGGACCCAAACTTCTGTTCGATGTAATGATATTTCCTTTTACTGAATGTATTTAAGATTGCTTGATCACTTGTTTAGTTTCCTAATTTAAACTCCTATATCTATTTTGTTTAGCTACGATATATGTGTTATGGATATGATGTATATCTGGATCTCTATGCCTCTCTTTCTTGTTTTGGTTGATGAAATGCCTGATTTACTGTGCAAGACTAAAGGTGCATTCAGCTCAGAAATATCATTCAAAATAGTTCTATCTATATTACTGTCCAGATTAATTTACTTACCAAAAATGAAGAAGATGGAATGCTGTACTACTGGATTGACAATTCCATATTTCTTTTGGCAAGTATTTTATTTAATTGTTTTAAACCTTTATCACTATCATTGCAATTGAAATTTCATATGATAATCAAATTATAAGTTCTAACACCTTATCTTGGGATACGGACAAGATCAATGAAACGGAAATATTCTCTCGTCCTTAAGACATGAGAAGGTATATTCATTACGTACTTTTTCTTAGTGCCTCCTTGGTTTGGGACGAAGCTAGGAAAAAGAAAAACCTACTCACAAGGGCTAAGGGGAGTGTAGACCAGAGTAAGAGAGAGCCAAGCCAGGTAGGGCCTCTTCTTTCTTGTTGGTTTGGTGGTGCTATCCTTCCATTGTGGCGAGAAGACAGAAAAAGACTCACACCATTGCGACAGTAAGGGGCTTGCCCTATTCTAGTATTTCAGAATACATTTGCTTTTTATTTAATTAGTTTTTAAGAATTTAAGTTTTGCTGACTATCTTTGGATTGGAGTATCAAACTTGTATTAGAATATGTTTTGATTTAAAAAATGCTCATACACAACATATACCTTTTAAGTAATTCACATTTATGAATTAGCTCAAAAATATATATTACTTAAAAATTTCAATATTCTAAAAAAGATAATATGATAAATTTAAAAATGTTTCTACAATCGCCGCAAATTTCAAAAATAAAACGTAAAATAATAGTGCGAGTGTAAATAAGTGGTAATAGGGTTAGGTGAATGAGTCTTTAATAGAAGTCAAAAAGAAAGAAAAAGAAAAAGAAACTAACAATCTTTATGCATTCCAAGACAAAGCAATAGTAGTCACAGTCACGTGAGTGTTAATAAGTGATAATTAATAGGGTTAAGTGAATGAGTCTTAAATAGAAATCAAAAAGAAAGAAAAAGAAAAAAACAATCTGTTTAATATTCCAAGACAAAGCAATATACTAGTCATCACAAGCATCATGTGATGAGTGAGATATAATGGAATCCTCATGAGACAAGCATTGCATGGTTCTCATGAATCAAACTCCTATATATAATAAACAAGTTCTTCAACAATTTCCCATCCTACCGTCTATCATGGCAAACAAGTTCCATGCCTCTTCCTTAAGGAACTCTTCTTCCAACAATCCTAAGTTTATCCAAATCATTACTTCATAAGATGAATTACGCCGTCTGGTAAGTAATTAATTGTAATTTTAGTCCTTGTTAATTGTTGATTTATTCCAAGATATATGTTAAACTAATTATTTTTGTATGAAACTAAATTTGTCATTTCTTTTTCAAACAGAGGATTCCAGTAGTATTTGCCAAAAGACATTGCAAGAACATGGTTACCCCGTGTTTCTTGAGGCTCCCCATGGAAAAGCATGGGAGATTGAAGTGGAAAATTCTCAATGCCAAATTTGGCTAGCCAAAGGATGGAATGATTTCTGTGACTATTACTCAATAAGCGTCAGGAGCTTATTAATGTTCACATACAACCCGCGTTCTCACTTTGTTGTCGCTATATATGATCATAGTGCAATAGAAATTGAATATCCAATAGACCAAGATATTGAATAAGATGAAGAAGAGGAAGATATTGTAGTTGCCCAAGATAATGCTAATGTATTCGAGGAAGATATTCCAGTTCTCCAAGCTAATGCTAATGTAATCGAAGAAGATATTCCAATTAACCTTCAAGCTAATGCTAATGTAGTCGAGGAAGAAGAGGAAGATATTCCAGTAAATTACCTTCAAACTAATGCTAATGTAATTGAGCAACGTAAGTAAACATCTTAACTGCTTTATTAGCTATTAATTAAGTGAATTCATTAGTAGAATATTGTACTAGTTGTTATACTTATGTCAAGCTGTTGCAGATAAGGAGGTTGGAGAAGCTAATAGTAGAAGTGAAAAAATTGGTCCAAATAATTATAGCAGTTGATACATTTTGGTGGACTTAACTGGTGACAATCCGTTTTTTGAAATGGTTATAAAAAAGGCACATGCTACTTGTATGGTAAGGTTTAATAGTATTACATTGTGTTTTCAAATACGTTAGATTTTTGCACATACTAGTTATTTTTCCTGAAAATCTAATGATCATGTTTGTTTGATGTTTATGTTTATTATACTATCCCGTTGAGATTTACCGAAAGAACAGGCATAATCAACATGAAGAATATGAGGCTGGTTAATGAAGAAGGAGTAGAATGGAAAGTGGAAATAGAGTATACTAGGAGCAGGGTTATCATAAAAGGAGGATGGACTACCTTTCGAAGAGATAACAAGATAGCTAATAGTGAAACTTGTCGCTTCAAGTTCATTCGCGGCCCTATTGCAAGTGTTTTGCATGTTAAGAAGATCCCAACACCCCTTTGCTTGCAATAAATTAGCTATAATTTTTTGGATTGCATTTTGGCTATTTTAGTTTGTCTTATGAAGATGCTAGCCAGATGCTATATTTGTTTGCTTTAAAAAGACCGACAAACTTGCACTTAATTTGCTAGGGTATCAAATTTCAGATTGTTGTTTGCATAAATTATCTTATTATAATTGCAAGTATATGTATTCATCAAGTGCTTTAGTAAGCATTTTATTTTGCAAACGTTATGGAATGTAACTCTTGGTTGATTTTTGCATATATATGTTTAAATCTTTTTTTTTCTTATCTTCACTTATTTATAGCAAATAAATTACTATTTTGCAGCTTTGTGAATAGTTATAAGTCACGATGGAAGAAAACAGAGAAAAAATCTACCTTATCACTTACTTTAATATTGCCTTCGTCTTAAAATAGTTATCACGTTCTATTTCTCGAGACCTAAATCCACTAGCCCCACCAGATAAAGGAGGATTAGAATTAAGCTAGGATTGAGGGACCAGAAGAGAGAAAGAAGTCTTTCGAAACATAATAATTTCTCCCTATCTCCTTCAAGATGGAAGAGCAGCTAGCACTCAAGCTTTAGTAAGGATGAACAACAAAAATATAAGAAACTACCACAAGAGGATGAAGAAGGTGACCACATATTATTAATTATTATCCAATCAAGAAAAAAGAAGAATCTATAAACTATGGACACATTCCATTAAATGGGCAAAAAAGAATAACCTCAACTATCAAAAAGAGACATTGATTATGTTGTGGAGTGTGATTGAATAAGACCATCAAATCACACACTTCGAGAAAACTAAAACTCTTAACTACCCTGGTGTCACGACTGGAATCTAGACCCCAAACGAGACCGGCGTCGTTGACCTCTCAGAGGTCGCAGACAAGCCTACTTACGTCATTCTTACTTCATCTAGGTTAATTTTAGCGGAAAATTTGAAACTTTTTGTTTCTTAACATACTTATAAAAACATTCTAATTAATACGTAATTTTTCACCATCAACCATCTAACATTAAGAGATAAGCAACTGAAAGAAATAGTTCAATTCTTATTAAGTGTATAATTGCCAAAATGGCACCAATACATAGTCTGAATAAAAATAGGAAAGAAACGCTAGTGGAACATGATCCACTAGCTCAACTCTAAAACTAAGCTAGAATATAAAACAGTAGCATCCTCGAAAGCATGAGGACCTACCAAAACCGGATGAATGCTGGACGTCCGGATAACTGCAACGATGATCCTGTAGCTCTATCGTCCACCTATGCCTGCACCTAAAATAGTAGAGTTAGTATAGGGTTAGTACACACTTGTACTAAGTATGGGGATATGCAAGCACACACCAAGGACATGCATGAGAAAAAATAGCTCTTTCCTAACAACATGATTTTTTGGAAGTCAAGTCAGTGGACTTGCCAAATTGAGATTAGAAAAGTTTCCAAATTTGGATTAGGAAAGTCAATGAGCTTTCCAAATTTGGATTAGGAAAGTCAGTGGGCTTTCCAGATTTGGAATAGGAAAGTTATGCCATGAGAATAACATACATCATCATACTTTTCACATTTGCACACATCACATAACATTTAGCATACTCACCGTTTGCATGTAGCCTATAACTTCTTTATTGTCATTCATTCATATGCCATGAGACCTTGGAATCATGGACTTAACATTAAGACCTCCCAGAAATGAGGGCTCAACAGATGGGACCTCAACTAGGGAGTCTTCATTAGCAAACACAAAGTCTGCTACGTTCATTCATACGTACTCCATTTCATTTCATTCATAGGCTAGTGTAAACACCAGTTATACCTAGGATGTAGTTTAAGACTTTCATTAGGTTCGTTGTGCAATGACCAAGAATGACCTAATGTCATTACTTGAATCTAACTCACCTTTTGATTATCCTATCCTAACACCTTTGGTATCATTCACCTCAACTAGGGAGTCTTCATTAGCAAACACAAAGTCTGCTACGTTCATTCATACGTACTCCATTTCATTTCATTCATAGGCTAGTGTAAACACCAGTTATACCTAGGATGTAGTTTAAGACTTTCATTAGGTTCGTTGTGCAATGACCAAGAATGACCTAATGTCATTACTTGAATCTAACTCACCTTTTGATTATCCTATCCTAACACCTTTGGTATCATTCATTTCATTATGTGCATCATTTGAGGTGGGCCTCATTCATTCCTTGGGAACTTTCACTTTAACCGAATAGATCATGTGAGCATATTAAAATCCCGTGTTCCCCACCCGAAAAAGAGGTGGAATTCACCGCGCCAAATGACCCAAAAAACATGCTAGCGTAATGGGGGAATTTAACACCGCCAGAATTCCCTCTATTGGCAGTATAGGTCGAAGATAGGAGATACAGTAGACCCATACCGCATGCCGGACAGTTCATCTCATGAGAGTTACGTGAACCTCCGTCCTTCACGAAAGAAGGGCTCATTGCTCATCGCTAGTCTATCGGTGCTTAGTATAAAAGTTTCATACATTCTCTATAACGTCCATTGAAGCTGGCTCTAGTATTGAGGAATCATCGCTCATTCGATGATTCTCAACTCATTCATTCGTATGAGTGTGTTAACGCTTAATTACTCTCATTTCGGTGTTATAGAGACTGGTCTTCATATCTTTACACTCTAATAGGTGAGTACGTATTGGTAACATTTTACTAGGCTCATTTGAGATTGCTCTCATCATTTACATAGGCCTCATATATTTGTGTCACCACTTCATCATCCATTAGCACTCTTGCTTTTCATAGTTATCACCTCTTATTCCCGTTAAATTTCATTTCATCATATGCCAATGCACTTGGCCATTTGGTGTGTTTCACACCCTTACTTAACCCTTCTAGGGTTTCATTATTTCATTGTTCATTTCATCATTTCATTGTTCATCTCATCATATGCCACTGCACTTGGCCATTTAGTGTATCTTAAACTCATACTTAACCTCCTAGGGTTCATCATCTCATTTCATACATCTTAGGTTCACTTACTTTTGAACGTATGTTAGACTTATGTGTCTATACATACAAGCCATGAGGCTTCATTCATAGTTTGTCTAAGTGATTCATGTTTACCCAAGATTATGTGGTACAAGACTTATGCATCTTGTAGATATGCCAAGATATTGATTTCGATCTTTAGAGGCAGCATTCATTAAATATTTACTTACGTATGACTTATGTGTCAATACAGTATTGGGCAAGGGAACCCGATTTAGAATCCCTTGGATAACACTTAATCTTATTTTAAACTTGGTGATTGCATTTTTCAGATTTGGGAGACCCTAGTTCGATTCCCATCAACCCCATAATATTTCCTTTCTTTTTCTCCTCTTTTTTTTTTCCGTTTAAGTCAAGGAGGTTGTGGGATCAATCCCCCACAAGCTCGTTCTTTTTTTTTCTTAAATTATCTATTAACTTTCTCACCTATCCAAGAGGTTGTGGGTTCAATCCCCATTCACCTCATTTTATATTTCTCCTTTATTTTCCTCCTAACTCTCTCATCTATTCAAGAGGTTGTGGGTTCAATCCCCACTCTCCACATTTATTTTTCTCCTAACTCTCCCATCCATTCAAGAGGTTGGGGGTTCAATCCCCACTCTCCACATTTATTTTTCTCCTTACTCTCTCATCCAATCAAGAGGTTGTGGGTTCAATCCCCACTCTCCACATTTAATTTTTTCTCCTTTATTTTTCTCCTAACTCTCTCATCCATTCAAGAGGTTGGGGGTTCAATCCCCACTCTCCACATTTATTTTTCTCCTTTATTTTTCTCCCTACTCTCTCATCTATTCAAGAGGTTATGGGTTCAATCCCCACTCTCCACATTTATTTTTCTTTTCATTTTTTTTTCATGAAATTTTTATATAATTTACATTTGGTGAGGTCTTGGGTTCAATTCCCAATGACCTCACAATTTTATTTTTTTTAAAAAAAACTTAGTCATTTTGGCCGAGACTACAAATTTCCAACAAGCTGGAAATTTGGTCTCTTCCAATCCATTTTTCTCTCATTCTTTTATTGCTTTTTTTGTAGCATTTTGAGTGATATTCAGTCAGCCACCTTAACCTTTTATGAACATCACGTTTTTAGCATTCTTACACACGCAAAACACAACATTTAACATACAAATTTCAGGCAGCAAACATAGTCAAATTTTTAGCACACACATGCTCAAAATAGTCCACTTAATGCACTTTTCCGGAATATATTTTTCATCCTTTACATGATATTCTACCACACATTCAACACATAATCACAACCAGACCTAACATTTTCTACCAAAAGACATACCAACGCATGCTTTGAATCGTTCAAAGGATCTAATGACAAGGGCATGCAAGGGGGACAACCTTAGTCTTTCAATCGTGATTTAAACTGAACCTTAAGGGCCTCTTGGAAAAGGGACCAACAGAGAAGAAAGCCCATACCTTTTATGTAGTTCAAACCTTGACTTGCTACCCAAAACTTTCTCCAAAAATCACGTTCAAATCCCCTCAACTTCAACACCAATTCGACGGAATAATCCTCCCTCTTGCGTACCGTTTTTGATTAGTTGTTTGTTTGTAATTTTCGTTGTGAGTTCTTCAAGTGTGAAGAACTTTGGTTTACCTACTGTTTTTGAAGTTATTTTGGCGGAGAAAAACGTGAATGAGAGAATGGGAGAGTTTGAGCGTGAGAGTTGAGAGATAGATGTGAGAGAGTGGGAGTCATATTAGGCTTAGGAGTCTAGTTTAGGACTTAGTCAAATAAGGTTTAGTTAATTATTAAAAATCTGATTTTTATTTTTATTTTAAATCAGCTAATGAATAATAATTATTAATTAATTACATTAATTCAATAGCTTAATAAAAATCATATAAATTCATTGCTTCCACATAGGTTCGAACCCGGGTGGAGCAAGACTTAACTTCAAGAGCTCCATTTCGTCTCTCTCTCCCCAATTTGCCCCTCCACCTTATTAAATAATTAATAAGATATATTTATGGTAATTACGATATTACCCTTAGCCTGGTAAAAGACCATTTTACCCCTAGACCCTCAAAACTTAAGATTTCCTCTCTTTAAGTCCGGTAAAGACTCCTTCGAGTAAATCTTCGTATTCGAGAGCCCTACATGGTTGGTCCCAACCTTTCCAAGCTCAATTAACTCCCCAAGTTAGTTGGCTTGGTTGTAGCAAGGGTTCCGAGGTCTGGTTCTACGCGCATCAATCCGTGTGAACCCTGGTCTAATCATAGGCATTCTTGACACACTAAACATTTCTTATCTTATCCATTTTCAGGGTTGTTACACCCGGAGAGTCTAATTCTAAGTTGGAGAAAGAAGCAAGGGATTGGGCGCATCTTCACTAATTTAGCTCACGACTATTATATAACAAAGTTTTAGAAAGAGTAAAATTTTCCGCAAATTTTACAACAAGGATCTTGATTCATCAACATATATATTTTATATGTCAAAAAGTGAGATTCAAATTTTGTTACCTCCGAAGCCTGAGAAAATTTCAAGCTTACCTGTTTCAACAACTTCACCGTTCTTCTCATTTAGAAAGGCTACTCTGCCCCTTAGAAATCAGTAGGTGTTTGTTCGTTTGTAGTCCAAGGAAGAAAATGTGTTCGCTTATCATGTTCATTTCAAACTCAATACTCATCTAAGTTATGGTCATATTTTCACATCACCTTTTTTTATGTCTTTTCTTTTGATTACTAAATACATTAGCGTTGAAATAATAAAGGAAAAAAGATACTAATTAAAAAGGAGAAAATGAAAATAACTATCGAACAACTCCATACCTAATTGATATTTATAGATTGATACATGAATTAGGTAGAAGGGAATTAAGGTGACATGTAGTTAATTAAGTGAGAATACAAAGGTATGGGTTTTTTATATAACTCATTAGATTTGTTTAGGTGTAAGATTTTTTTATAATTATCAAACGAATTGATTAATGAAAATAATGAAGTAAAAAATTCAAAAAAAATATAATATGAAAGATAGTAATAATTTTCTAGACCATAGAGATGTGTCACATCATCTTGTCTATATCTAGCTTTATAATTATGTTGTAATTTATGGTAGTTTTTTCTCCTAATGAGAGTAAAGATGATGATTAATTTCTTCTCCCATATATTCTATAAATATGTTGGATTTATTACTAATTAAATCTTTTTACTCATATTTTATATAGAAGAGCTTGTTAAATTCAAGAATATGTACTTAAATCAAGTGAAACATTCTTAAGGACATTGTCATCGACATACCTCAAACCGTAAGTATTTCCTTAAATGAGGTCATTTAAGATTGGCTCACACTCGTAATTCAAAGTAGACGTGTTTGGATATTCAAACAACCAAAATGTTCGAACCGCGAGAACTATAAAGTGTCATGCATGATATTCCCGTTAATTTAAGCATAAATTTTAAAGTTGAAATTTGAAAATTTGAATTTATGAAGTTGTCATAGTTTAAAATTTGATTTTATGTTTGAACATACACTTTACTTGAAATATATTGAATTTTTGTGAGTGAAAGTGAAAATTCTCTCAAAAAGAACCAAATTTTGAAACTTGAAAATTATTCAAGCACAGATTTTCAAAATTTAATCCAAAGTTTATGGTCAAATGGTTAATTTCATTTCTTCATTGAATTTATTATGGAAAATCTCAGGTCTACCTCTTTTGTCTAGTGAATCATGACAACATAATTAGTTTTTCTAATAAAAACTTTATTTTGTGCCTAAACAAGGTGTAGCTGTATATTGGCGTCTCATAAGTGCTTTAATCACATATTCTTTGTTTAATTTCTCTTTTTAATTTTGAATTCACCGACTGATTCCCAACTCTATGTTAGTGCTACTCTACTTTCCCTCCTTGTCAATTGTGGATTTAAATAGAACGATTTTTAGTCTTAATCAATTAGAATTTCTCAATATCCAATGTAAGAAGACAAATTAAATTTCATTCCCTTGACAAAAATATTCTTTTTCACGACCATGGCTAGACATAATTTTGAGCGTGAATTAATCGAGGTTCTCACACGTTTCATATATACAAAAATGGCATGTCTTACTTTGTTACCCTGTAAAAATTGAATCTTTGACCTTTCATTGGTAGAGGCTAGATAATGAAGCACAAAATATGCAAGATCTATACCTCATTCTTTCAATAAATGTGGGACAATTTAAAAAAGGTCGAATACATATATTGTGTCCATTGCCAAGTGCCTTGTAGTCGTGCCTCTGTCTTCATTCCTTTATTGTCATAGGCGCCTTTAAGCCATAAAACAAACACTACTCATGTAAGGAGGACAAGCAGATGATGATATTCAATTTGGCTTCCAACCTTATGTAATCGAGTTAGAAGAGTAAAACATCTTATCTCATTTATTAGCTATGAATATAATGAAATCTGTCATCTTGTTTCGTTACAATTTAGTAGTAATAACTCACTTCTTTCAATTCATGTGATAAAATTTCACTAATTTAATGATTAGAAATATAAAAGATCATTCTTGAAATAAGTGATTATAAACATGAATGTCATAATATTTATATAGCAACAAGACCTTTAAATTTTGTGATCTTTAATATAAATAAAAGATTTTAATTTATTTTAACCAATTTATTTATTTAAAATTTGAATTAATATTAAAAAAATTAATTGAACACAAAGGTTGTATCTATTTAGAAAATGAGATTAAATGAGATTTTTATCGAAAAGGTTTCCTTGACTGCTTCTATAACTACGTGAACTTCCGGATGTGGTGTATGTAAGAAATTTGACACTACTTGAGTATAACTCAACCCCAAAAGCTAGTTCATTAGGGGAGGATTTCCCAATTGACGCGTGAACCAGGAGCTCAAACGATGATGGACCTAACTATGGTAAACATATGACACCTAGACCTAACTCAACCCAAAAAGTTAGCTCATGAAGAAAGGATTTCATAGTCCATATGAGGACACCACCACCGGTCCTTTGCTCAATCAATGTTGGCTTTTACTCACACTATCAGTGTATTCAATTGCACATACGTTTCAAGCTTTGTTGTATTATGATAAATAAAATTTGCTTGTAATCCCTATGACTCTTGAAAGAAAGTGATTCTTCACGCTTCAAAGCCATAATTTCTCTATTATTTTTTTTCTAACTCAAATTATTACGTGATCAATCTTTAGTTCTATATTATAATGCATCATTCAAATTAACAGACCATAACGCCATCAATAGCTAGGAATTATTTTCCAATAGACATAGTGATATGGTACTTCAAGCTAAAGGAGTTTGTGTTTAAATTGACCCAAGCTTCTGTTCAATGTCATCGTATTTCATTTTGCTGAATGAATATAATATTATTTCACTTGTTAAGTACTCTGAACTCTGGATCAGAATGGTGTAGCAAAAACAAGAAACAAAACATTATTGGAAATGGTGCGTAGTATGTTAAGTAGCTCTAAGCTACTTAAGTCCTTGTGGATTGAATCTCTTAAGAAAACAACGTATATATTAAACCGAGTTCCAACCAAGGTTGTTCTAAAGACACCTTTTGAGTTGTTCAAAGGTTGGGAACCTAGTCTGAAATATATATGTGTATGGGGATGCCCGTCTGAAGTTAGAATTTACAACCCACAAGAAAAGAATCTGGATCCTCGGACCATTAGTGGATATTTCATAGGATATGCCGAATGGTCTAAAAGATATAGATTCTACTGTCCATCTAACAGTACTAGAATTGTGGAATCAAGAAATGCAAAATTTCTTGAAAATGACTTATTAGTGGGAGTGATCAATCTTAGAATACAATTTGTATAATAGATCAACCTTCCACTTCAAGTCAAAAATTAATTGTTGTACATAATACCCCTCAAGTTCAATTGGGTATTGAGCAACCAATCAATGAGATTCCACAAAATGTTGAAAATGTGCATATAAATTAAGTTGTTCAAGTAATTCCTAAAATTATTGAACATCCAGTTGAACAACATGATCCACGAGAAAATGTTGGTGCAACATTGAGAAGATCTGCTAGAGAAAGAAAATCAACAATTTTTTCTAACTTTGTTGTATAATTACAAGAATTTGACATTGGAGTAAAAATGATCCTAAGTCTTTTTCTCAGAGTCTGAATTGTGGTACAACACCATGAAAGAAAAAATGAATTCTATGAAAAGTAACGTGGTATGGGATCTTGTTGATTTGCCTAATGGTGTTAAAACCATTGGATGTAAATGTGTCTTTAAGACTAAAAAGGACTCATCAGGCAACATAGAAGATATAAATCAAGAATCGTTGCTAAAGGATTCACTCAAAAGCAAGAAATTGATTACACAGAGACATTTTCTCCTGTGTCTAAAAAGGATTCCTTGCACATAATATTGGCATTAGTAGCACACTTTGACTTAGAATTGCAATAGATGGATGTGAAAATTGCATTTCTCAATGGTGATCTAGAGGAAGAGGTTTATATGAAACAACCTGAAGGATTCTCTTCTAGTAATGATGAACACTTGGTATGCAAGTTAAAGAAATCCATATATGGACTAAAACAAGCTTCCCATCAATAGTATATGAAGTTTCATAATGTTATCTCTTCATTTGACTTTGTTAAGAACATTATGGATCAATGTATATATCATAGGATTAGAGGAGTAAAATATAATTCTTAGTTCTATATGTGGATGATATCTTACTTGCATCCAATAATAAGGAAATGATACATGAGGAGAAACAATTTCATGAAAGACATGGGCTATGCATCTTATGTTATTGGTATTAAGATTCAGTGAGATAGACATCAAGGTACCTTAGGTTTATCTCAAGAATCCTATATCAATAAAATTTTAGAGAGGTTCCGAATGAAAGATTGTTCACCAAGTGTAGTTCCTAGCATGAAGGGTGACAAGTTCAATTTGAATCAGTGCCCGAAGAACGATCTTGAGAGGGAACAAATGAAGGACATTCCTTACGCTTTTGATGTCGGAAGCTTGATGTATTCTCAGGTTTATACAACACCTGACATATCATTTGTTGTTGGAATGTTAGGAAGATATCAGAGTAATCCAGGTCTTGACCACTGGAGATCTGCAAAGAATGTCTTAAGATATCTTCAAGGAACAAAAAACTACATGCTTATATACAAAAGATCCGATGACTTGGAAGTTATTGGCTACTCTGATTCAGACTTTGTTGGCTGTGTTTATTCACGAAAATCAACTTCAGTATACATATTTATGTTAGCTGGTGGAGCTATATCTTGGAGAAGTGTCAAACAGACTTTAGTTACTACTTGCACTATGGAGGCTGAGTTCGTTTCTTGTTTCGAGGATAACTTACATGGTGTATGGTTAAAGAGTTTTAATTCTGGACTTAAGAGTTGTCGACTCTATATCTAAGCCATTAAGTTTATATTGTGACAATTCATCTGTTTCATTTATGGCTAAGAATAATAAAAGTGGTAGTCGAAGAAATTATATCGACATCAAATATCTAGCCATAACAGAACGCGTTAAAGACAAGAATGTGGTCATTGAACACGTTAGCACTGAAGTAATGTTAGTTAGTCCTGTATCTAAAGGCATGCCACCACAAAAATTTAAGGATCATGTAGTCACAATGGTACTTAGTCCCACTATGTAAAATTTCGTTGTAACAATGAATGTTTACGAAACTCTATTTTATATGATATTTCTCATTAACCGTGTGCACATTCAATTTTATTTTCAGAGATGTCACTAAAGTATGAACCTTGAATAAATATTGAGTTTATTCATTAATTATATGGACTAAAGTTTAGAGATATAGTGCATTGTGATACATTGAAGATACTACTCGCTGCAAGAGAAACTATCGCCATGATTCGTGTATTATATTTCATTAACGGGATTAGAATATACGGACCAAGTAGGAGAATGTTAGCATTTTTGTTAATGCAGATATGGTCCGTATTACATGGGTCCATTATCCCACTTCATGGACCCGTTATCCCACGAATGGGAAGGTAGTTAACTATCCATTATCCACTAATGGGAAGGTGGTTAATTACCCATCATCCCACTAATGGGATAATGGTTAACTACCCATTATCCCACTACATAGATCGACTATCCTACTACTCTAGTGGTTGGTAACTTTCCATAACCTCTTAACCGTTCTTGATGGAAGCACATTTATAAATATGTCATTTGGTTCAAAGGTCCCTAATACATTACTTCTAAAAACTCCATACCATCTAAGAGTGAGGTTTTGAGTGCTTAGAAGATCTTTGAAGAAAAGAAGAATTGTAGACACTGACTATATCGCTAACAATGACTGGAGGTATGTCGATCACACTATATTTTCACTGCGTCATTGCTCTGTAATGTCTTATAATGTACTCATGTAAATATTAGTTATTCCACCCTGTAACCCATATGAAATAATACACCAATATTTTCATAATTTATACATGTATTAATTATGAGGGTTTCTAGATTGCAATCAAACCTTGTATTAATTCCAGCTATCAAATATTGAGAAAAGACTTAAAATAGTCCATTATCTTTGAGTTTAGACTCAGAATAGTCCTATTTCTTTTTAGTGATGCATTAATAATCTTGATTCTTTAATAAAGTGGTGCATTATTATCATTCTCCATCCTAACCACCGTTAGTTTTTCAACAGAATAGTGAATTATGCACGTGACTTGAATTTAAATCTTATAATTAATTGGGTTTTCTTCGTTTCTTTCTTTTATGTTAATGGTGGTCTAGCCTTATCCAAGTGCTTATCTATGCATTTGTCAAGTGTTGATATCTCCTTTTTGGTGCTACTATATTGCTATCAGATTGTTGGTGGATATGATGCTGCAACTATATTGCATTCTCACGTAGTGTTCCTCTATTTCATTTTCAAGTGTTTTATTGTTCTAAATTCGTAGGTGTTGCCTATAAACTGTACTTTTGGAGTTATTTTTAGGGAAAATTATATATAATGACAAACTATTAATTCAAATTAAATGGTATAACCACACTTTGATTTAATTGTGCACTGTAACAAACTGTTTGTCATTAGTCTCTCTCCCCCAAACTCTCGCTCGCCACCCTCCCTCCCTCTCTCCCTCTGTCGCTGCTCTCTCGCTTTATACAATCAAAAATGTATAAATTGCGTTTCGGTTTGTATAAAGCGAGAGAAAATTGTATATACGCATGCAAGTTTTCGTCATATACACTTATAATTATACAATACAAATATTTCCCCCAGTTCTCTTTTGCCTTTCTCTCTTTCTCGCTTTATACAAACACAGATTTTACAAAGTACAATGTATAATTTATGTTTGTATAAGAAAGAGAGAGAACGATATTTGATATACAAAGATTTTATTTCGATTCAATTGCATACAAATTCAAATTTGCACAACCCACTGCTCAGTTAAAAAACTAACAGTGGTTAGGATGTAGACTGAAAATGCACCACTTTACCAAAGAATCAGGATTATTAATGATCCACCAAAAATAAATAGGACTATTATGAGTCTAAACTCAAAGATAATGGACCATTTTGAGCCTTTTTACATCAAATGTTATATAACTTATAAACATTATAGCTAGAATTAATATTAAACATTGTATTAAATCTGGCTATTAATAAACATTTATTTATCAACTAGTACTTCGCTGTGCTTCACGCGGTTAAAATAAAAAATTAAAGATATTTTGAAATAATTAGTTTCATTACTTGACAAATATTCTAATAATAAATAATGCAATAAAAGAGAGGAAATTAAGTCACGATTCTAATCCATTCAAAGAAATTGCAAAAACAATTATGCTACAAATTGGTGATAAAAAAAAGATGAAACATAAAAGTTGATGTGAAAAACTTCAGGTAATTAAAGTTCATCATAGTTTCATACTGATTAAAATTAATGATTTATAACAATCTTATTAGTTCAATCACAATCTACTCCATCATAAATTACTCCTCATGTCTCATATTAGTTGATCATTATACTAAAAATAGTGTCACATATTAGTTGATCACCTTACTAAATCAAGAAAAATTCATTGGTTTTTTCCCCAAATTACCTTGCAAATTAATTCCTTTTTAAAGTGTTTTGTAAAGTTTCAAAAAAGTTTTAAAGGGGTGAATTGGTAAAATTATCAACTTATTTATGATTTTTAAATATATGTGTGTAAAAAGAAAAGTCATCAACTAATATGGGATGGAGGGAGTGCATGATTATCTATTTGTATAAATGACTATATAATAAAATAAATAAATAAAGATATATGATTTCTTAATATTTGCACGTAAAAAGAAAAGTGATCAACTAATATGAGATGATTTTCTTTTTGTATAAATGACTATATAATAAAAATAAATAAATAAAGACTTATAATTTCTTAATATATGCGCGTAAAAAGAAAAGTGATCAACTAATATGTGACGGGGGAGTGCATGAATTTACTATTTGTATAAATGACTATATAATAAAAATAAATAAATAAATAAATAGAGATATATTTGTGGCAAATCATCAGAAAGAATACATGAATTATATTTAACCCGATGCGGCTCTTCTTCGTTATATTTTTTTCTCCATTTCATCAATAAAATACTTTTAAGATGAAAGACATGTTCTATTTAATATTTATAGGTCAAGATTATATTACTTTCCTAACTATAATTAAGTAAATAAAATTAGAAAAACACTCTTCAAAATTGATAAAATTCCACAAGTTTTGAAGATCCATTAGTACCATTGATTTAATCTTAATTTTTGTTATTCAAATATCAAAATTGTTGAACATGAATTTAATATGTTTAATTAGCCTGATAAATAGTAATCTTTATCTTATGATTCACATGCATACATAAAATAAAAGATAAAAAAAATTATTTTTTAAAAGAAAAATTGATCTTTTATTTCATTGACGATTTGACATAGCAATCTCCGCATATTTAAAGATCAATAATATAAGATTTATTTATTTTATTTCCAAACAGAGTTGCTTCCTATATTCAAATATTTAAAATATAAAAATATAAGACGATATTAAAGTGTATCTGAATTTGTAGGAAATACTTGTTTACCGAATTTAAAAAGTACTTTTCAAAACTTATTTACTTAATTAATTATATTTATAATTTTATTTATTTAATATAATCTCCAACTAATTCATTATGATTATGATTTTATTTATTTAATATAATCTTTACCTTTAAAATTTAAATAGGACATATATTTCTTATATAAATGTATACTTGACGAAATATAGAGAAAAAAATATTGGAGAGGGGAACTGAATCCTATTCAAACATAATTACTCGTTAGTCAATAGCTTTAGAAAAGAAAGATCAACGGTTAACATATTAAATAGATAAATAAAAGGGAAAAAAATACAGAAGAAAAAGGGAAGAGATAGAACACATTAAGAGGTCACTACTAATTTTTTTGTTAATGACTACTCAAGGCTACAAAAGTAATGGAGGTGTGTAAATACTAATTTAAAAATATTTGACATTACAATATAAACAATTTAGTAATCAACTACCTTTACAATATGAAAATATTAAGTATTTTGTATAAGGGAAAAATACTCTACGCATGAATTAACATGTTTCACAATAAAATTAAAAAGTTACATTTATTCGGAGGCAAGAACTTATAAGCAAACACGAAAAGATGAGGTGTACTGATAGAGACAGTTACTCTCTTAATCGGATGTCTAGTCAAATCTTGAGTATGAAAGAACTCCATAGTAGGAAATGCTCGCTTCAAATGGAGTCTTGCGCATTGTAAATCCATATGTAATGAGACTACAATTTGAATATCAAATACAATATAAAAAAATTTAAAAAATTATAAATGATAAGAACATTATGTAATTTTGCATGATAACCAAAGTTCATACATTATTCTCACCTTCACAATATTCCATAAAAATTAATATAATTTCCATGGAAAGATCTTTTCAAAACATTTTGAACTTCTTCCCAAATTAAACAATATAAAGTTAGACATCTTAACAAACAAGCAGATTGGTGTTGCAGCTACAATATTACTAAATAAGCTTGTTTGACAAAAACAAAAATGCACCCATCTAGAGACAACATTTTTGTGCAGCCAAAGTTCTACAAGATTATATTCCATCATGAATGCACCCGTCTAGTATGTACAATTTTAATTTTCCCCCTTTTGGTTTCTGTTTCCAAATTCAACTATTTGTGTCTTTGTTGAAGCAAATTCGATATATAGTGGTGTATATAGTTAAAAATTGATGAGAAATTTAGGCTTATTTTTTTGCATAAGTCATAGGAATTCACGCCAATTTTTGGGGGGCAAGGCTTCACTACTAGTATGAATAATCAAGTTAATTGAATATTTGTGGTTAATAAATCTTTCATTTATTGGAATCCCAATATTTCATTTTTGAACATATGTTGCCTAGATCTTCTTAAATAGGAAAATGAATTTGTATCTAAACTGTCAATCTATTTTAGTTATAGTCAATGTCGCTTGTACACTTGAAAATGTCAACAGATGCATATCGATTACACGAAAAGGCAAATGTAGTGCATTTTGAAGAATCTAATACGGGTGTGGCGAGTTGGCCTAGTTAGATTGCTGTGGGCATTTTGTTTTAGTACTTAGTGTAGGAAATATGAAAGAAAATAGTATCTTTAGACAATGCTCAAGTTTATTATAGGCTACTTAAGGCCACTTGAGATTATTACAATCATCAACTACATCACTATTTATTCTACTCAAAATAGAAAATAAAAAGTCTTGCACAAATAACTAAATACATATATCACAATTTACTATATACATGTACTACAAAATTCTAAAGAGACTTCTTGAAAAACTAAGAGACAATTTTGGAAGACTAAAGATTGATGCATTAATTCCAACACTCCCCCTTAATGCATTTGCTTGATAACCCCAATGCGTTTTCGAAGATAGTAAAATTTTTCTCTAGGAAATGCTTTGGTGAAGTTGTCAGCAAGTTGTTCTCCTGTCTGACAATAATGCAACTGAATTTCGCCTTTCTCTTGTGCTTCTCGGATAAAATGATACTTGATGGAAATATGCTTTGATCCTTCATGGATGACTGGATTCTTGGAAATTGCAATTGCTGATTTGTTATCACAATACAGAACAGTCCCTCTTTTTTGTTTTTCACCAATGTCTTCAAATATTCTCCTAAGCTAAATAGCTTGAGAAGTAGCCTTAGATGCTGAAACATATTCTGCTTCGGCAGTGAATTGAGAAACAACACTTTGCTTTTTTGATAACCAAGAACAAATACTTGATCCGAATAAGAAAGCATAACCAGAAGTATTCTTCATGTCATCTATACTTCCAGCCCAATCACTATCAGAATAACCAATTAAGTTCAAAGCCCCACCAAATTTGTACATTATCCCATAATCCATTGTTACTTGCAAGTAGCGTAGAACACGCTTTGCAGCTCCAAAGTGTACTTGACTTGGTTCTTGCATGAATCTGGATAATAAACTAGTAGCAAACATAATATCTGGCCTTGTTGAAGTAAGATATAGCAAACTTCCAATCAAGCTCCTATAAAGTGAGCTATTAACTTTCTTTTCTCCATCATCTTTTCTAAACTTCTCATTTGCTGCTAATGGTATGGCCACAGACCTGCAATCCATCATTTTGAAGAATACTTTTAGTATACTTCTTTTGAGAAATGAAAATTCCTTCTTTCACTTGAGAAACTTCGATGCCCAAGAAATAATTTACCAACCCAAGATCACTCATTTCATAGGCTTGCATCATATCCTGCTTGAATTTTTGCATCATCTTTACATCATTTCCTGTAAAGAGCAGATCATCCACATAGAGACAAACAATGATAATTCTGCCATGTTCTTTCTTCACATACAAAGTGACTTCGCTTTCACTTCTTTGAATATTATTTTTTAGAAAGTATGTATCAATTTCATTGTACCAGGCTCTTGGAGCTTGCTTCAGCCCATAAAGAGCCTTTTTAGCCTGTACACCTTCTCTTCTCCCCCTTGAACAAAAAATCCTTGAGGTTGCTCAACATAAATCTCTTCATCGAGTTTTCCATTCAGAAATGCAGATTTAACATCAAGTTAAAATATCTTCCATTTCTTTTGTGCAGCAACAACAATTACAACTTCATAAAAATCAATACCTGGTTTTTGCGTGAAGCCTCTAGCAACCAACCTTGCTTTGTGCTTTTGAATATCTCCTTCCTGATTGATTTTGATTTTGTAAATCCATTTTAGGCTAGAACTTCTCTTTCTCTAGGTATAGCCACAAGCTCCCAAGTATTATTTTTTTCAATCATCCGCATTTCCTCTTCCATGTCTTTCTTCCAAACATCATGCTTTATTGCTTCTTCATAATTTCCTGGCTCAACACCGGTAAAGTTACATCTTTGATAAATGTCACTCAACATTTTTGTTCCTCTTGGAGGCGTTTCTTCATCATCTGAATCTGGGATTTCTCCCTCTTGAGAGACATCTTCATCTTTCTCATCCTCTTCTTGATTTGAAGATATGATAGCAGTATTCTCTATCTTTTTATCCTCCCAATTCCATGTTGTTTTTTCATCAAAAATGACATCTCTACTAACAACAAGTTTGTTAGTTTTGACATGGAGAAGCCTATATCCTTTTGTCACATCACTATAACCAAGAAAGATACATTTTTGACTTTTTTTCATCCAATTTTGTTCTTTTCTCAGCAGGTACATGAGCATAACAAATACACCCAAAAATTTTAAAATGACTTACGGAAGGTTTAATTCCAGTCCAAGCTTCAACTGGTGTCTTGTTCTTTAGTGCCTTTGTTGGACAGCTGTTAAGGATGTGAACTGCTGTATGCGCTGCTTCTGCCCAAAAGTATTTTGGCAGTCCTTTCTCATTCATCATAGTTCTGGTCATTTCAACAATTGTTCTATTTATTCTTTCAGATACACCATTTTTTTGAGGAGTATATCCTGCTGTAAGTTGCTTCTGAATGCCTTCATTTTTGCAGTATTCTTCAAATTCTCGACTTGTGTATTCACCTCCTCTATCACTGTGAATGGTTTTGATGCTGCAACCTTTTTGCTTCTCTACAAGGGCTTTAAATTTCTTGAATGTAGCAAATGCTTCTGACTTTTCCTTCAACAAATAAACCCAAGTCATTCTTGAGAAATCATCAATAAAGATTAGAAAATACCTTTGACTTCCAAGATATGGAGTCTTCATTGGTCCGCAAATGTAGGTATGGATTAGTTCCAAAAGTACACTTGCTCTCCAAGACACCCCTTTTGGAAAGGACTTTCTATGTTGCTTTCCCATTATACAACTTTCACGTGAATCCACCTCAGTATGTATCTCAGGAAGGCCTTGCACCATGTTATTTTGCTTGAGAAGCTTCAAACCATGAAAATTCAAGTTACAAAATCTTTTGTGCCAAAGCCATGAATCATCTACAATTTCATTATTTAATGCATTGTAATGAAATTGCAAAGGAAAATTTCTTTTTGTCATCTTTACTTCAACAATGACTTAATTTGGCTCAATTGTATCATACATCCTGCAATAATTATCTCTAAACACAAGAGAATAACCATTTTCCATTAGTTGACCAACACTAAACAAATTTTCATACAAGTAAGGAACATAAAGAACATCATGAATTTGCTTACCGCTTCCTTTCATGTTGATCGAAATAGTACCTTTACCTTTCGCATCAACTAAGGCTCCATTCCCCATTCTCACTTTAGTAATGATGCCATATTAATTGAGAGGAGAGCCTTTTCATCTCCAGTCATGTGATTACTACAACCACTATCAAATACCATTCATTACTTTTTGTTGAAGCATCAGATTTAGAAGCAAAGAAAAGGTGTTCTTCCCTTTCTTCCTCCTGTTTTCACAATAATTTGCCTGCTCCCGTTTCTTGTGCCAGCAATCCTTTTCAACGTGGCCAAACTTTTTACAAAAGTTACATTGGGGCTTGCCTTTGTGCCAACATTTTTCTGCATTGTGATTAGTCTTTTTGCAAACTTTACAAAAAAGACTAAAGTTTTTCTCACCTTTTTTTCAATCTTCTTGGAAGAACCATCATGATCCTTTGCACCTAACTGAGTCCAGATTCCCTTTGCACGCATGCAGAGGATTCCGGAAGACTTTGCCAGAAGATGTTGCAACAAAATGTTAAATCCAGTGTATCTTGAGATTCCATGTGGAGAAGTATGGGAGGTTGAAGTGCAACATTCTGAAGGTCAAATTTAGCTAACCAAAGGATGGCAGGATTTCTGTGACTATTATTCAATAAGCTGTGGGCACTTTTTGATGTTCTGATACAATGCTCGTTCCCATTTTAATGTCACTATATTTGATTTGAGTACAACATAAATCGAATATCCATATAGTTTACGCATCTTCCATTGCCATGAAACACACCATGCACCAAAAAGTGACCTGTCTGAGTCGGATGATTCTGTAGATATCCTAGAGGATATTCCAAGAAGCCAGAAGTTGAACGAAAATATTCCTGATATGGCTGAGCATTCTGTTGAAAACCTACAGTCCATCAAACGAAAAAGACACGAAAAGGATGTAGCTTTTCACCTTCTTTCACAAGAAAGGGCCAAAGTGAGGATCTTATTTGCTATGACCCGAATTAAAACTTTACAATGTTACTGTATATAACTTAAATTCATTTAGCATTAACATAATGATCTTAATGAAGACTGCAGGATTCACAAGCAACAATCCAAGAGTGTTAACGATCAGAACAAGACAATAATGGACAAAGAGAGCACTGTAGCATATCAAAAAGCAAAAGCTTTTAAATCGAAGAATCCGTTCATTATATGTTTTATGCAACCATCGTATGTCTCTACTCCATTCAATCTAGTAAGCTCAAGTTATAATCTTTATGGACTTTTAGTGCTCTAATTTTTTTATTCCATTTTGCACTATGTCAAAATCAATTTACTTAGCCATCTCTTTGGCAGTCCGTAGCGTCCAAATTTTCCAGGAAGTATTTCAATGAGAACAACGGCAGTCTAGTGCTTCATGTTCCAGGAAGTGGATCATGGTTTGTCAAATGCAGTATCATACCAGAAAATGCTAAAGTTCATTCTGGTTGGAAGGCATTCGTACTAGAAAATAAGTTAGAAGTTGGTGATGTTTGTGTGTTTGAAGTGCCTAAGGGCCAACTCTTTGTAGATGTCATAATATTTTGTGTAGCTGGGAGCACGCTAATGCACAATATAGCCGCATAAGTGCCTGGGGGCTCTGATAGTAAAAATAACGTTATCAAAGCTGATCATTATGTTCCATGTTCTCAACCCAAAGTAGTTCAAACCAAGAAATTAAGGCACAAGACAGGAGGTTTATATGATCTCAACTCAAAAATTGGTGATAAAGTTGAATTCTCATTATAAGATGGTCTTGATCATCTTATAATGTACTCGTGTTGGCTTGAATTTTTAAAGGTAAAGGTACTTTCTTGTTCATTTCAATATATTGTAGTCGTGTTGGCTTGAATTTTTGCAGGAGTACTCAGTGAAGGCACAGCTAGGCATGTGGAACAATCTAAGTCTTCTTGTATAGGCAGAGTGGTAGCAAAAGAAATGGTTATGGCATATCAAAAAGCAAAGCATTTACATCTGAAAATCCATTTTTCTCAAGTTTTATGCAACCATCATATGTGTCTCCGGCCAGAGGCCTGATGCAATTGGTAAGATATCTATTCGTAGATATTTTAGTTATCTAAAGCTAAGCCCTGGCTAACTATCATTTGATGAATCTTTTGTTTTATATGATAATGCATCCTTTAAATTGACAGACCATAATATCATCAGTAGCTTGGAAATTCTTTTCCACTAGACATAATGATGTGGTACTTCAAGTTTCAAGCAAGAGGCAATGGACTATAAAATGTACTCTTGGAATATCACAAACGAAGTTTGGTGCTAGTTGGAAGGAGTTTGTGCTGGAAAACAACCTAAAAGTTGGTGACGTTTGCATCTTTGAATGGGCTAGTAGACCCAAACTTCTGTTCAATGTCATCATATTTCTTTCTACTGAAGATACTTAAGATTGCTTGATCACATGTTTGGTACTTTAAACTCCTATGTGTATTTTGTTTAGCTACTGTGTGTTAGTTCCTTTTTGAAAGGGTAGGAAACAATGTATATCTGGATCTTTATTTTGTAAAGAGTTGAGCATGCTCTACTCTCTCTCTGTTTCCTTCCTTCATGTATTTCAGATTTTGGATAAATATGATATATGTCAAGCCTAATTTTGTATCACGATCTTTGAAATTCAATTAGGGTTATAAACGTGTGAAAGATCAGTGTTCTGTGTGCAGCCATATACACATAAATGTTTAGAAATATTGGTGAGAAGAAACTATTTTATGAACAGCTCATCAATAGTAGTAGTAGTAGTAGTTGTTAAGAAGATGAAATTGGACCTTATTTAAGAAAATCGAAGAGAGCTAGAAAAGAGGATTGTACTGAGGATGAAAGTGTTGACACATCATCCAGTGACATCGTGCAACTTACTACAAAAATCCTAAGCAGGAGAATGTGTCATCTGATAACATCGTCTTTCAATTTAATTTGTATGTATATTTAAATGTTTCACTATCATATACTGAACCTTTTAAGAGAAAGTGCTTTAGACGACGAGGCTGATAGTGGAAGTAAAGCAGAAGAATGCAGTACTACTAGTGTGATGAACTTCAGAACTTCAGACTGGTTAATGAAGAAGACAAAATATTGGAGAGTGACAATAGTATATATGAGATGTAATACAATATATAATTTTTTGTCATTTCCAGTCGCTACCCTAACTTATCATCTTCCTCGTGATTTTCCACCCACTGCTGTGTGGATCCATGAGTGCATCCACCCAACTTTCATCAATTGAAGCAGGATACCATCTATTTTTCTTCCACAACTCTTCATTCTCAATCTTCTCCAACAATTGATGCAATGTCAAGGTTATTCTTCGTCATCTCTCTGTTTTGTTCTTCAATTTCTAAATTTGACATCTTAGGTTTCAGTATGGTCAATTTTTTAATTTGATTTCTTAGGTTTCTATTCTTTTCCTCTATTTTGTTTTGGTTGTAAATTCTGGTTAAATAGATTTTTTAATAGAAAGGCTTTGATTTTACGTTGACTTTTATGGGTTGATGAAGTTTGATGCACACTAACTTAAATAAAGATAACAGATACGGCCTAACTACATATATATGAGTTTAGCTACATATTAATATGAGTCAACGAGAAGGACAAGCTTGAAAGAAGGAATGAGTCAAGTTGAGACTTAATAGTTTATTCATTCAGCAGTAACCGAAGGTTCACAAGCAATTGTTCTCGAGTGTGTTCAATTTCTTTCGCTTTTCTTTGTCCCATTTTCCGCTTCTTTTACTTATTGTTGCTTAGCTTCTTGGCTTTACTTCGCTTGCTTACTTCCATACTTTCTTTAGTCAGCTACTTTAAGGTTTAAGGTAGGGGCCACTTATAGCTTAGACTAATCTTCTCGCTTTGAAACATCTATTTTTTATATAAGAATATTTTTTGCATAACTCTGTTATGTTGGTGTAGTTCGAATTAGGCTGACCATTCTATCAACCAATGGAATCAGTTAACTCCCATAAACAAATGTTAATAAGATCAAAGATGAAATCATAATTAAAACATATTCAAACCTTTTAGAGTTAACTTTGAGCTAAAAATTAAGGTTTAGTTACCAATTAAGCCAAATATTCCATGTTTTTGGTACTGTTCTATGAGTTACTTTCATAATAATAGTTAAGCAACTGTTAATTTTGTTTTCTTCTTCCCAGGATTCCATCTAAAAATCCATTCTTCTTAAGCTTTATGCAATCATCATATGTGTCTCTGATCAGAGGCCCGATACAATTGGTAAGATAGTTATTCGTGTTTATATATTTTTGTTATCTAAAGAAATCCTTGACTAATTATTACATAATGAATCATTTGTTCCATATGATAATGCATCCTTCAAACTGACAAGCATGACATCATCAATAGCTAGGAATATTTTTCCACTAGATAGAGTAACGTTGTATTTCAAGTTTCAAGCAATAAACAATGGACCGTAAAATGCACTCTTGGCATAGCAACATGAAGTTCAGTACTGGTTGGAAGGAGTTTGTGCTGGACAACAACCTAAAAGCTGCCGATGTTTGTGTCTTTGAATGGACCCAAACTTCTGTTCAATGTAATGATATTTCCTTCTACTGAATGTATTTAAGATTGCTTGATCACTTGTTTAGTTTCCTACTTTAAACTCCTATGTCTATTTTGTTTAGCTACTATATATGTGTTATGGAGATGATGTATATCTGGATCTCTATGCCTCTCTTTCTTGTTTTGGTTGATGAAATGCCTGATTTACTGTGCAAGACTAAAGGTGCATTCAGCTCAGAAATATCATTCAAAATAGTTCTATCTATATTACTGTTCATTTTAATTTACTTGCGTAAAATGAAGAAGATGAAATGTTGTACTACTGGATTGACAATTCCATATTTCTTTTAGCAAGTGTTTTAATTCAATTGTTTTAAAACTTTTATCACTATCATTGCGATTGAAATTTAATATGATAATCGCATTATAAGTTGTAACGCCTTATCTTGGGATGCGGACAAGACTAATGAAACGGAAGTAATCTCTCGTCCTTAAGACATGAGAAGGTATATTCATTACGTACTTTTTCTTAGTGACTCCTTGGTTTGGGACGAAGCTAGGCAAAAGAAAAACCTACTCACAAGGGCTAAGCGGAGTGTAGACTAGAGTAAGAGAGAGCCAAGCCAGCTAGGGCATCTTCTATCTTGTTGGTTTGGTGGTGCTTTCCTTCCTTCGTGGCTAGAAGATAGAAAATGACTCGCACCATTGCGACAGTAAGGGGCTTCCCCTATTCTAGTATTCCATAATACATTTGCTTTTTATTAATTAGTTTTTAAGAATTTAAGTTTTGCAGACTATCTTTGGATTGGAGTAGCAAACTTGTATTAGAATATGTTTTGATTTAAAAATGCTCATCACAACATATACCTTTTAAATAATTCAGATTTATGAATTAACTGAAAAATATATATTGCTTAAAAATTATTTCCATATCCTAAAAAAGATGATATGATAACTTTAAATAGGTTTCTACATTCGCCACAAATTTCACTAGTTATTATAAATAAAACGTAGAATAATAGTGTGAGTGTAAATAAGTGGTAATAGGGTTAGGTGAATGAGTCTTTAATATAAGTAAAAAAGAACGAAAAAGAAAAAGAAAAAAACAATCTTTGTGCATTCCAAGACAAAGCAATAGTAGTCACATTCACGTGAGTGTTAATAAGTGGTAATTAATAGGGTTAAGTGAATGAGTCTTAAATAGAAGTCAAAAAGAAAGAAAAAAAAACAATCTGTTTAATATTCCAAGACAAAGCAATATACTAGTCATCACAAGAATCATGTGATGAGTGAGATATAATGGAATCCTCATGAGACAAGCATTGCATGGTTCTCGTGAATCAAACTCCTATATATAATAAACAAGTTCTTCAACAATTTCCCATCCTACCGTCTATCATGGCAAACAAGTTCCATGCCTCTTCCTTATGGAACTCTTCTCCCAACAATCCTAAGTTCATCCAAATCATTACTTCATCAGATGAATTACGCCGTCTGGTAAGTAATTAATTGTACTTTTAGTCCTTGTTAATTGTTGATTTAGTCCAAGATATATGTTACACTAATTATTTTTGTATGAAACTAAATTTGTTATTTCTTTTTCACACAGAGGATTCCAGTAGTATTTGCCAAAAGACATTGCAAGAACATGTTTAACCCCGTGTTTCTTGAGGCTCCCCATGGAAAAGCATGGGAGATTGAAGTGGAAAATTCTCAAGGCCAAATTTGGCTAGCCAAAGGATGGAATGATTTCTGTGACTATTACTCAATAAGCGTCAGGAGCTTATTAATGTTCACATACAACCCGCGTTCTCACTTTGTTGTCGCTATATATGATCATAGTGCAATAGAAATTGAATATCCAATAGATCAAGATATTGAATCAGATGAAGAAGAGGAAGATATTCTATTTGCCCAAGCTAATGCTAATGTAATCGAGGAAGATATTTCAGTTCTCCAAGCTAATGCTAATGTAATCGAAGAAGATATTCCAATTAACCTTCAAGCTGATGCTAATGTAATCGAGGAAGATATTCCAGTTAACCTTCAAACTAATGCTAATGTAATCGAGGAAGAATAGGAAGAGTTAACCTTCAAACTAATGCTAATGTAATTTAGAAAGGTAAGTAAACATCTTAACTACTTTATTAGCTATTAAGTGAATCCATTATTAGTATATCACAGTAGTTGTTATATTTATATCAAGTTGTTGTAGATAAGGAGGTTGGAGATGCTAATAGTAGAAGTAAACAAGTTGGTCGAAATAATTATAGCAGTCGATACAGCTTAGTGAACTTAAATGGTGACAATCCATTTTTTAAAATGGTTAAAAAAGGCACATACTACTTGTATGGTAAGGTTTAGTATCAAATTCCCTAGATTTTTGCACATACTAGTTATATTTCCTTAAACTCTAATGTTCATGTTTGTTTGATGAATATGTTTATTAGACTATCCCGTTGAGATTGACCCAAAGTACAAATATAATCAACATGAAGAATATGAGGCTAGTTAATGAAGAAGGAGTAGAATGGGGAGTGGAAATAGAGTATAGTAGGAGTATGGTGATTATAAAAGGAGGATGGACTGCATTTCGAAAAGATAACAAGATAGCTAATCGTGAAAACGTCGCTTCAAGTTGATTCGGGGCCATATTGCAAATGTTTTGCAGGTTCAGAAGATCCCAACACCTCATTACTTGTAATAAATTAACTACTATTTCTTTGGATTGTATTCTGGCTATTTTAGTTTGTCTTAGGAAGATGCTAGGCAAATGTTATATTTGTTTGCTTTAAACTTGCACTTAATTTCGGCATAAATTGTCTTTTTATAATTGCATTATGAAACGTTACTACTCTTGGTTGGTTCTGGTTTATATATTTTAAAATATTTTTTTCTAGTCGCCAATTATTTACTAGCAAATGAATTACTATTTTGCAGATTTGTGAAAAGTTATAAGTAACGATGGAAGAAGAGAGAGAAAATCTACCTTATCACATACTTTAATATCGCCTTCCTCCTAAAATAGTTATCGCATTCCCTTTTTCAAGACCTAAATCTACTATCCCCACCCGATAAATTAGGATTAAAATTAAGTCGGGAACTGAGCGACCAGAAGAGAAAAAGAAGTCTTTCATAACATACTAATTTCTCACTATGTCCTTCAAGATGGAATCACCTAACAAGGCCCAAATTAAAGCATTGTAGAAAATATGCTCATGGATGATGAGAAACGCTCAAGCCTTAATAAGGATGAACAACAAAAAGATAACATACTACCAAAAGAGGATGAAAAAGATGACCACATATTATTAATTATCATCCAATGAAGAAAAAAGAAGAATCTATAAACCATGGTTACATTCCATTAAATGGGCAAAAAAGAATAACCTCAACTATCTAAAAGAGACATTGATTATGTTGGGGAAAGTGATTGAAAAAGACCGTCAAATTGCATACTTAGAGAAAACTAGAAAAATCCTAGCGAGTCTACTCCTAAGTTGGAGCAAGAAGCACGGAACGGGGCGCATCTTCACTAATTTAGCTCACGACTATTATATAATAAAGTTTTAGAAAGAGGAAAAGTTGCCGCAAATTCTACAACAAGGACCTTGATTCATCAACATATACATTTTATATGTCAAAAAGTGGGATTCAAATTTTGTTGCCTCCGAAGCGAGAGAAAACTTCAACATTACCTACTTCAATAATTTCACCTTTCTTCTCATTTAGAAAGGCTACACTGGCCCTTGGAAATCAATAGGTCTTTGTTTGATTTGTAGTCCAAGGAAAAAATTATGTTCGCTTATCATGCTCATTTTAAACTCAGCATTCATCAAAGCAATGGTCATATTTCCACATCACCTTTTTTTATGTCCTTTCTTTTGATTAATAAATACATTAGCGTTGAAAAAAAATAAAGGAAATATATACTAATTAAAAACAAGGAAAAAATGAAAATAAGCATCCAATAACTCCATACATGATTGCTATTTACAAATTGATACAAGAATTACATAGAAGGGAATTAAGGTAACATGTAGTTAATTAAGGGAGACTACAAAGGTGTGGAGGTTTTATATAACTCATGAGATTTATTTAGATGTAATTTTTTTAAATTATTAAACGAATTGATTAATGAAAATAATGCAGCAAAAAATTCAAAAAAATATAATATAAAAGATAGTAAAATTTCTAGACCATGGAGATGTGTCATATCATCTTGTATATATCTAGCTATATAATTACTAGTTTCCTGAAACGTGCGTTGCACGTGATTACCAATTTAAAAAATATATGATATAGTAGATAGTATTGTAATTTAAGAAATCTTCTTTTTTATCACATTTTTTATGATCACATTTTTCGGGACAAAGCGTGCACAATTGTAATTTTTGAAATAAAGTTATGTTTTTATATATATTTTACCTTTTTTTAAAAAAACCTTTGTGAGTGAAAGTGAAACTCCTTCAAAAAAATAGGGTTGAAGCTTGAAAAATTTTTAAAGACAGATTTTCATAATCTGGTCAAACACTATTTCTTTTGCCTTGTACATTACACACTCCTCGTGAGTCAGTTACATACATCATGTGACTCAGATATAAAGTCCTCGTGAGTCAGTCACACACATCAGGTGAGTCGGATATGACAGTCCTTGTGAGACACACATATATTGCATTGTCATCGTAATTCGTGCATCAAACTCCTATAAAAAGCATTCCTGAACACTTTCCCATCCATTGCTCAACACCCGTCATGGCAAACAAGTTCCATGGCTCTTCCTTTAGGAACTCTTCTCCCAACAACCCTAAGTTCATCCAAATCATCACTTCCTCAGATGAATTATGTCGTCTGGTAAGTACTTTCTTCATCTTCCAAATCTTGTTTTTTTTTCTTCATTTTTTACCCTCCCTAGGAGCACCCACCCCTCTTTCTCCCTCCAAATCTTGGTTTTTCTCGCAGATTCCCAATTCTTTTTAGTGCAAAGTGTAATTTCAATCCTTGTTAACTGTTGATTTACATCCAACAATTACAATACTTTTATATGGGTCTAATTGAATGAGAATTTCTCAAAATGATCATGTAAGAAGAAAACTTCATTCCCTCGATAAAAAACACATTCCTTTCACGCCCAAGGATAGACATTTGGAGGATTCAACATTTGGTAAACCAAATATAAGGATGTGTTAATAGGAGGTAGCTAGTATATGTAGAAGTAATTAGTCACAAGTTGAATATATATAAGGATGTATATTACTTTGATATCACGTAAAAATTTAATAATTGCCCTACTTTAATAGAAGGAGCTAGCTAATGAGGTAAGAAATTCGCAAGACCTACAAGTCATTATATCGGTTAACATAGGCGTGTATTTTGTATTGTCTTCTGTGTGTTCGGTCCAAGATATATGTTAAACTAATTATATATGTCTGCGATCTGTCTGTATGAAACTGAATTCTAATTTTTTTGCACACAGAGGATTCCAGTAGTGTTTGCCGAAAGACATTGCAAGAACATGTTAAACCCCGTGTTTCTTGAGGCTCCCCATGGAAAAGCATGGGAGGTTGAAGTGGAAAATTCTCAAGGCCAAATTTGGCTAGCCAAAGGATGGAATGATTTCTGTGCCTATTACTCAATAAGCGTTAGGAGCTTATTAGTCTTCACATATAACCCACGTTCTCACTTTGTTGTCGCTATATATGATCAGAGTACAACAGAAATTGAATATCCAATAGATCAAGAGACTGAATCAGATGAAGAAGAGGAAGATATTCCAGTCCTCCAAGCTAATGCTAATGTAATCGAGGAAGAAGAGGAAGATAATCCAGTTAACTTTCAAGCAAATGCTAATGTAAACGAGGAAGATATTCCAGTTAACCTTCAAGCTAATGCTAATGTAATCGAGGAAGAAGAGGAATATATTCCAGTTAACCTTGAAGCTAATGCTAATGTAATTGAGCAAGGTAAGTAAACATACATAACTGCTTTATTAGCTATTAAGTGAATTCATTCAGTAGTAATACAATGCATTTGGATATCTATTTCAAGAAATAAGTGAAGGCTATGAGGAACATGACCAACAACCCAACATTGGTACCGGTAAACTAACTAGGGATTATATCAGTCCCATTTTTATATAACACGAGTGATACCAGGATTTTGGTATAGAAATAACACTGAGCTTAGGTAATACTTCCAACCAAGTACGAGATAGGTTTAACCTCAAAATCTATAATAAGATAGCCCAATTAATCCTTGAACCAATCAATAGCTAAAAGAATTCCTTTTTATATCTTACTCTAATGAATTGCCACCGTCTTTATGAATTTTGATTAATCCACCATGAAATATATTTTCAATTGTAGCATTCAAGTAGTTATTGTGTGGTTAGCTTTCTCACTTCCTGTACCAACAATATGTTAGAAAGATTGAAACATCGATCTCATCGAGACAAACTACACAAACTCATGCTTCAGGAGCAGAATCTTTCTCAAATTCTAGTGTTTCCACTCCAGCTTAGGATGCCGGAGATCTATGTTGAATGCAACTAATTTGATGATTGATAGGAGTATTATTTTGTTACAGGCAAAACAGTCAAACAAGAAGAGCATTGATGTGGAGGTGATCCCAAATGGAAACTGAGAAGCAGCAGCGGGGATTGGAACTTTTGACACAGATACCGATGTCTCTTATGAGGAATCAGATGATGAGTCCGAAAAATATGTGGTCATATGGTTAAAGCATATATGCAATAGTTTCTGGCTATTTCTTATTAGTTATGGTTTCTGAAGATATTTCGAATTATTAGTGAAGTGTTCTATTAGATATATGAACGATATAATGTTATTGCTTTTATGGATCATCTAAGAGTAGTGTTAAACAAGGTTCTTTTCTTTATCCTCTCTGTTGAATTACTGCAGCATTGTCTGTGAGGCCTTGGTTGCTTTATTAATTGAAGATCTATGTATATTTTGCTATTCTGAAGGAAGCCAATTGTTACACTTCTAGCATAGGGTGATGATAGAGTAATTTCGTGGCAGATTATTTCTTATTATTTAAGTATAAGATGGTTGAAGTAGAGATGGGGGTGGGGTGGGGTGGACAAAAACAATCCGTTCAAAGTGCATCCGCTAAACAATCTGATCAGCGAAAGTTAGAATATCATACTTGTTTGGAAGATGCAATTAATGTGATAAGATATCTTTTGAAGCAAGGATTATCATTTCGGGGCCATCGTGAAGATGTATCCTCTTCTAATAGAGGTAATTATATTAAGCTCCTTGCTTGGTATGCGAAGTTATTTGATAATATTGACAATGCATTTAAAAGATCTCCAAAGAATAATCAACTAACTTCTTCACATATTCGAAAAGATATTATCAATGCATGTAAGATTGAAACAATTATGTGTATAATTGAGGATTTAAATGATGATCACTTTTCCATCTTAGTTGATGAATCTTGTGATATTTCATGTAAGGAGAAAATGGCTATTGTCTTACGATATGTTGATAGAAGGGAAAGTGTGATGGAATGATTTCTTGGTATTGTTCATGTTTGTGATATACTGCTTTTTCTTTAAAGAATGGAATTATTGATTTACTTGCTCAACATTCTTTAAGTCAATCTACAATGTTATGATGGAGAAAGTAATATGCAAGATGATATAATGGGTTAAAAAAATTGGTACAACAAGAAAGTAAAGGTGTTCATTCTATTCATTGTTTTGTTCATCAACTTCAACTCTTGATGCGATTAATAAAAAATGTGATGAAGTTCAAGAACTTTTGTTAATTGTTTCTGATATACTAAATATTGTATGAGCTTCTTACAAGCGTAGAGATAAACTTTGCGAAGCTCAAGCAAAAGAAATTGAAAAGGCATTACGTAAATGTGAACTTGAAACTAGTAAGGGCTTGAATCATATTAGATCTTGCAAGAGAAGGTGATACTAGATGGGCATCTCATTACAAATCTTTTAACAATTTTATCTTCATGTTTGGTCCTATCATTTATGTAGTTGATGTTATTGTTGTTAATGCTCGTTTTGAAGAGAAATGTAGTGCAAAAGGATATCTTATAGCATGTTTAACATTTGATGTTGTCTTCATGTTGCATTTCATGCGGATTGTTTTAACAATTACAAATGATTTAAATGCTTCTTCTCAAAAGAAAGAGAATGACATGTCACTAGTTGGAGTGGCAAAGAATCGATTGCAACAACTTAGGGATGAAGGTTGGGATTCATTTATGATGAGGTATCTAAATTTTGTATCAAAATATGATATTTTGATACCTAAATTTGATGAGTTTTAAGTTATCCGTGGAAGATCGCATTGTAGAATTGCTGAGTATACTATTTTACATCACTATCAAATTTAAGTATTTTATAAGATTATTGATTGACAATATGTTTATTAGACTATCCCGATGAGATTTACCCAAAGTATAGACATAATCAACATGAAGAATATGAGATTGGTTAATGAAAAAGGAGTAGAATTGGGAGTGGAAATAGAGTCTACTAGTAGTATGGTTATCATAAAATAGGAGGATGGGCTGCATTTCAAAAACATAACAAGATAGCTAATGGTGAAACTTGTCTCTTAAAGTTGATTCGGGGTCATATTGAAAATGTTTTACAGGTTCAGAAGATCCCAACACCCCAGTACTTGCAATAAATTAGCTACAATTCTTTGGATTGCATTCTAGCTATTTTAGTTTGTCTTAGGAAGATGTTATGCAGATCTTATATTTGTTTACTTTAAAAAGATTGATTGCATAAATTGTTTTTCTTGTGACAGCATGTATATGTATTCATCAAGTCCTCTAGTAAGCATTTTATATTGTAAACATTAAGGAATGTTACTCTTGGTTGATTTTGGCTTATACATTTTAAAATCTTTTTTTCGAGTCGTCAATTATTTACTAGGAAATGAATTACTATTTTTGAGCTTTGTGAAAAGTTATAAGTAACGATGAGAGAAGCGAGAGAAAATCTACCTTATCACTTACTTTAATATTGCCTTCGTCCTAAAATAATTATCGTGTTCCATTTATCGAGACCTAAATCTACTATCCCCACCAAATAACTGAGGATTAGAATTAAATCGGGACTGAGGGACCAGAAGAGAAAAAGAAGACTTTCATAACATACTAATTTCTCACTATCTCCTTCGAGATGGAATCACCTAACAAGGACCAAAGCATTGTAAAAAATATGCTCATGGATGAGGAACGCTCAAGCCTTAATATGGATGAACAACAAAAAGATATCAAACAACCACAAGAGGATGAAAAAGGTGACCACATATTATTAATTATTATCCAACGAAGAAAAAATAAGAATCTATAAACCATGAACATATTCCATTACATGGGGAAAAAAAGAATAACCTCAACTATATAAAAGAGACATTGATTATGTTGCGGAGAGTGACTAAAAAAGATCGTCAAATTGCGCACTTAGAGTAAACTGGAACTTTAAAAATCCTGGCCAGTCTAGTCCTAAGTTGGAACAATAAGCAAGGGACTGGGCGCATATTCACTAATTTAAGTCGCGACTATTATATAAGAAAATTTTATAAAGAGGAAAACTTGCGGCGAATTCTACAATAAGGACCTTGATAAATCAACATATACATTTTATATGTCAAAAAGTGGGATTCAAATTTTGTTGCCTCAGGAGCCATAGAAAACTTCAACCTTCCCTATTTCAACAATTTCACCTTTTTTCTCATTTAGAAAGGCTACACTGCCCCTTGGAAATCAATAGGTGTTTGTTTGATTTGTAGTCCAAGGCAGAAATTGTGTTTGTTTATCATGTTCATTTTAAACTCAATTCATCAAAGCAATAGTAATATTTACACATCACCTTTTTTTTATGTCTTTTCTTTTGATTACTTAATACATTTGTAACATATCGCAATTATAAAGAACTAAAAGGAAGTGTAAAATCTCAAAATAATTAATTTTGGATAGTGTAAGGTAATCTGGAAAATTTTAAGTAAGTTCAAGTGAGTTTTTGGTCATTTTCAAACGATCATAACTTCTAGCTCAGGATGAGTTAGAGGTACTTCCAGATATGGTTGGAAATCTCTTGGAACAGTCTTTCCAACGCCGCCAAGTTTGCACGATTTTAAGTTTGTATGAATGATTTACGTCCTTTGGAAGTTGTGTTGTTGTATAAAAGAAACGTCCAAATCCGGGATTTCAAATGGTATTTTAGTCTTTAAACTATCCTATTATTTTACTCCTTTTTTAGGAGTTTAATATGGGTCAAGAATAAACTTAGTCATTTAAAAAAATTAGAACGTTCACGCTAGGGCTAAGGAGAAAGGAGAAGAGAAATGAAGAAGGAAAAAGGGGGCAATCTCATCAAGATCGATCAAGAAAGTTGGTGTTTTTGCTAAGGATCGCTCTCCCACGAACAATGCATATTTATTTCAGTTTAGATTCGTCATAAAGAAGTTTTGATGTTGATGAATTTGATATCTATTCTTGAATTCTATGTTGTTCTTGAATTTGACTGAGTTGGGATGTTTCCGAGTTTATTACGTTGCATTATAGAGCCGTTTCGAGTTAGGTTCTAAGGTACAATTATTGGGTATCTTTATCTAAAAGTGATTGAAGAAAAAGAATCGAGATTAGGTTAATTGGGGAAAAAACGAAGAAGAAATTTCAACGTGCGAAATCTGGGCAAGGGAGCGCGTTGCGCGACCTATCCCCAAAGTTGAAAATTTTGCTCTGCGTCGCAGAGCTGACACGAGGTGTTTTGCCTCAAAAGACGTTTTCGCATCCAGAATTTACATATGCCCCCGCGTCGCGGACCCACCTTCAAATCTTGATTTTCAATCTTTTCTCATGTTTAGCTATATAACATCATTGTTAAACAACATGAGATCCTTCCAAACACAAATCATAATCTTTGAATCCATTATTCAATTAAAGGATCAGTTAAGAGTCAACTTAGATCAGTTAAGAGTCAAGTCAAGAGAATTTAAGGTCAAAGTCAAAGAGAAGTCAAGATAAGTTCTTAAAGTTTTTCAAAAGTCTTTCACAAACATTTTAACTTTTTTTAAGACTTCAGTTTCAATGTTAAGCAACGAGTTCAGATATGAAGATCTTTTCTTCAAAGTCGAAGTATATGGGGACCATGTATTCCCAAAGAGATTTGAAATATTTTCACATTTAAATAAGAACGGAGAGTGAGATTTCCAAAGTGCCTTCGGGCTAGTTTTCATAAAAGAGTATTGCTTTCTAAATAAAGCAAGAGAGGAAACAGAGTTTTCCAAGATAGTATTTGAGCTAAGTTTTTTAACACTAATCTCAAATCAAAGAAGAAGTATGTATTCTTGACATAAGAGCTAGCATATTTTGGGAGTAGTATTGAGCAACGATATGGGAGAGAATTCAAATAACTCCCAGCCCCCATAAACCATATAGCCACATGGGTAGAAAAGTTTCATACTTTTTAGATGAACATTTATCAAAATATACTAGTGGATCCATTAGGCAGTTCAGGTCTTATACTATTGGTCGAGTATAGGATGTGTTCGCATAGTGAGGTAAATTGTTGTATCATCAATATAGCTCTTAAGTGATGATTGCCTGTTAGAGAAACTCCCACAACAATAATTGCAGTTTTTCTCAAAGGGTTCTGCTTAGTATGAGTGAGGGTATGGGACTTCATTCATGCATTGCACAAGTAGACTTTAAGATGAAGCATGTATTTCTTTTATTATGATTATGAATTGACATCAGTTTATTTTGTCTTTTAACATACATCTCATAGTTATTTGTATCTTTGCATACGCATAGATTTGAAAACCATGTTTTAAACAGTTTTTCTTTATAATGCACATGTCTTTAAACTTCCTTATATTGAAATGAATTAATTAAATATTCATAAGTTGAGAAGAGTCAAGGTAACTGTTTATTTCAGAATCTCTTTCAATTGTTTTAGCATTTCAACTCACATACTCGTACTTCAATGTACTGATGCCAGTTCGTCTACATCGTATTATGATGCAAACGCAGGTAACTAGGATCGGCATCCAGCGCACCGTTGGTCCAGTGTGCAGTTCATAGTTTGTTGGTGAGCCTCCTTCCTTTCCACATGATCCATTTTTATTGCTTTCAGTATTAGATTAGTTCATTATGATGTTGTGGGGTCTGTCTCAACATCCATCTCAGTTTTAGAGGCTTCATAGATAGTCAATCAGACGTTAGTTCATTCGTCATCATTTTTGTTATTTACTTATGTTTAGATTTGAGTGTCCATTTTGGCTAAATTAAATGTTTATTTTTAAAACATTTTTTTTCAGTTCAAGACAGCTGAGTTAGTTAGCATTTGAATTTTGTTCAAAATGCTTTAAGTCTTCCGCTGAATAAGTAATTCAGGCTAAGATTCTTTTTTTTCTGTGGTTTTCGGGTATCGCTTTCCGAACCCGACTAGCTGTACCCACCGGGTCCCGCTGTTTCAAGGCAGGTTCACCACGGGGACCTGGAGACGCAGCCGGATTGTAATGCCTCCAGTGGCCCTGCTGGGGCTCGAACTGGCGACCTGTAGGACTTTGTCCTCAGGCCTTTACAAGCCAAGCTACCTCTCAGGATTTGCTTGGGGCAAGCAATGGTTCTCGAGTGTAAGTCCCGCCCAGGGTGTAGGCCCGGGGTGTGACAACATTAGCGTTGTAAAAAAGAACATGAAAAAAGATACAAATTAAAAAGAAGGAGAAAATGAAAATAAGCATCCAATAACTCCATACATGATTGCTATTTATAGATTGATACAAGAATTATGTAGAAGGGAATTAAGGTAACATGTAGCTTAAGTTAGACTACGAAGGTATGGAGGTTTTACATAACTCGTGAGATTTATTCAGATGTAATATTTTTTTAATTATCAAACGAATCGATTAATGAAAATAATGAAGTAAGAAATTAAAAAATATATACTATAAAAGATAGTAATAATTTTCTAGACCATAGAGAAGTGTCACATCATCTTGTCTATATCTAGCTATAAAATTATGTATATAATTTATGGTAGTTTTTTCTCCTTATGAGGGTGAAGATGAAGATAAATTTCTTCTCCCACATATTCTATAAATGTGCTGGATTTATTTCTAATTAAATCTTTTGACTCATATTTGGTATAGAAGAGCTTGTTAAATCCAAGAATATATACCTAAATCAAGTTAAATATTCTAAAGGACATTGTCATCGACACTCAAACTGTAAGTATTTCCTTAAATGAGGTCATTTAAGATTGGTTCACGCTCGTAATTCAAAGTAGACATGTTTGGAAATTCATATCACCGAAATGTCATATATATAACCACGAGAACTACAAAGTGTCATGCATGATATTCCTGTTAATTTGTGCATAAATTTTAATGTTGAAATTTGAAAATTTGAGTTTATGAAGTTGTCATATTTTGAAATTTGAATTTATGTTTGAACATACATTTTACGTGGAAATAAATTGAATTTTTGTGACTGAAAGTGAAAATACTCTCAAAAAGAACCAAATTTTGAATGGTTCTTTTGAAAATACATTTTATATGTCAAAAAGTGGGATTCAAATTTTGTTGCCTCCGAAGCCAGAGAAAACTTCAACATTACCTATTTCAACAATTTCACCTTTCTACTCATTTAGAAAGGCTACACCTGGCCCTTGGAAATCAATTGGTCTTTGTTTGATTTGTAGTCCAAGGAAAAAATTATGTTGGGTTATCATGCTCATTTTAAACTCAGCATTCATCAAAGCAATGGCCATATATCCACATAACCCTTTTTTATGTCTTTCTTTTGATTACTAAATACATTAGCGTTGAAAAAAAAATAAAGGAAAAAATATACTAATTAAAAACAAGGAAAAAATGAAAATAAGCATCCAATAACTCCATACATGATTGTTATTTATAGATTGATACAAGAATTAGGTAGAAGGGAATTAAGGTAACATGTAGTAATTAAGGGAGACTACAAAGGTGTGGAGGTTTTATATAACTCATGAGATTTATTTAGATGTAATTTTTTTTAATTATTAAACGAATTGATTAATGAAAACAATTCAGCAAAAAATTCAAAAAAATATAATATAAAAGATAGTAAAATTTCTAGACCATAGAGATGTGTCATATCATCTTGTATATATCAAGCTATATAATTACTAGTTTCCTGACACGTGCGTTGCACGTGATTACCAATTTAAAAATTATATGATATAGTAAAATTTAAAAAGTCTTCTTTTTTATCACATTTTTTATGATCACATTTTTCGGGACAAAGCGTGCACAATTGTAATTTTTGAAATATGAAGTTATGTTTTTATATGTATTTTACTTTTTTTAAAAAAACTTTTGTGAGTGAAAGTGAAACTCCTCAAAAAAAATAGGGTTGAAGCTTGAAAAAATATTAAAGACAGATTTTCATAATTTAGTCAAACACTATTTCTTTTGCCTGGTACATTACACACTCCTCGTGAGTCAGTTACATACATCATGTGACTCAGATATAAAATAGTCCTCGTGAGTCAGTCACACACATCAGGTGAGTCAGATATGACAGTCCTTGTGAGACACACATATATGTCACTGTCCTCGTAATCCGTGCATCAAACTCTTATAAAAAGCATTCCTGAACACTTTCCCATCCATTGCTCAACATCCGTCATGGAAAACAAGTTACATGGCTCTTCCTTTAGGAACTCTTCTCCAAACAACCCTAAGTTCATCCAAATCATCACTTCCTCAGTTGAATTATGCCATCTGGTAAGTACTTTCTTCATCTTCCAAATCTTGTTTTTTTTTTTCTTTTTTTACCCTCCCTAGGAGCACCCACCCCTTTTTCTCCCTCCAAATCTTGGTTTTGCTCGCAGATTCCCAATTCTTTTTAGTGCAAGTTAATTTCAATCCTTGTTAACTGTTGATTTACATCCAACAATTACAATACTTTTATATGGGTCTAATTGAATGAGAATTTCTCAAAATGATCATGTAAGAAGAAAATTTCATTCCCTCGATAAAACACATTCCTTTCACGCCCAAGGACAGACATTTGGAGGATTCAACATTTGGTAAACCAAATATAAGGATGTGTTAATAGGAGGTAGCAAGTACATGTAGAAGTAATTAGTCACAAGTTGAATATATATAAGGATGTATATTACTTTTATATCAGGTAAAAATTTAATAATTGCTCTACTTCAACAGAAGGAGCTAGCTAATGAGGTAAGGAATTCGCAAGACCTACAAGTCATTATATCGGTTAACATAGACGTGTATTTTGTATTGTCTTATGTGTGTTCGGTCCAAGATATATGTTAAACCAATTATATATGCCTGCGATCTGTCTGTATGAAACTGAAATCAAAGTTTTTTGCACACAGAGGATTCCAGTAGTGTTTGCCGAAAGACATTGCAAGAACATATTAAACCCCGTGTTTCTTGAGGCTCCCCATGGAAAAGCATGGGAGGTTGAAGTGCAAAATTCTCAAGGCCAAATTTGGCTAGCCAAAGGATGGAATGATTTTTGTGCCTATTACTCAATAAGCGTCAGGAGCTTATTAGTCTTCACATATAACCCACGTTCTCACTTTGTTGTCGCTATATATGATCAGAGTACGACAGAAATTGAATATCCAATAGATCAAGAGACTGAATCAGATGAAGAAAAGGAATATATTCCAGTCCTCCATGCTAATGCTAATGTAATCGAGGAAGAAGAGGAAGATAATCCAGTTAACCTTCAATCAAATGCTAATGTAAACGAGGAAGATATTCCAGTTAACCTTCAAGATAATGCTAATGTAATCGAGGAAGAAGAGGAAGATATTCCAGTTAACCTTCAAGCTAATGCTAATGTAATTAAGTAAGGTAAATAAACATACATAACTGCTTTATTATCTATTAAGTGAATTCATTCAGTAGTAATACATTGCATTTGGATATCTATTTCAAGAAATAAGTGAAGGCTATGAGGAGCACGACCAACAACCCAACACATGGTACCGGTAAACTAACTAGGAATTATATCAGTCCCACTTTTATATGAGACGAGTGATACCAGGATTTTGGTATAGAAATAACAATGATCTTAGGTAATACTTCCAATCAAATATGAGATAGGTTTAACCTCAAAATCTATAAAAGGATAGCCCAATTAATGCCTTGAACCAATCAATAGCTTAAAGAATTCTTTTTTATATCTTACTCTAATGAATTGCCGTCTTTATGAATTTTGGTTAATCCACCATGAAATATATTTTCAATTGTAGCGTTCAAGTAGTTATTGTGTGGGTAGCTTTCTGATTTCCTGTACCAACAATATGTTAGAAAGATTGAAACATCGATCTCATCGAGACAATCTATAAAAACTCATGCTTCAGGAGCAGAATCTTTCTCAAATTCTAGTGTTTCCACTCCAGCTTAGGATGCCGGAGATCTATGTTGAATGCAACTTATTTGATGATTGATAGGAGTATTATTTTGTTACAGGCAAAAAAAATCAAACAAGAAGAGCAGTGAGGTGGAGGTGATCCCAAATAGAAACTGAGAAGCAGCAGCGGGGATTGGAACTACTGACACAGATACCGATGTCTATTCTGAGGAATCAGATGATGAGTCCGAAAAATATGTGGTCATATGGTTAAAGCATATATGCAATAGATTCTGGCTATTTCTTATTAGTTATGGTTTCTGAAAATATTTCGAATTACTAGTGAAGTGTTCTATTAGATATATGAACGATATAATGTTATTGATTTTATGGATCATGTAAGAGTAGTGTTAAACAAGGTTCTTTTCTTTATCCCCTCTTTTGAATTACTGTTGCATTGTCTGTGAGGCCTTGGTTGCTTTATTAATTGAAGATCTATGTATGTTTCGCTATTCTGAAGGAAGCCAATTGTTACACTTCTAGCATAGGGTGATGGAATGATTTCTTGGTATTGTTCATGTTTGTGATACTACTGCTTTTTATTTAAAGAATGGAATTATTGATTTACTTGCTCAACATTCTTTAAGTCAATCTTATATACGTAGACAATGTTATGATGGAGAAAGTAATATGCAAGATGATATAATGGGTTAAACAAATTGATACAACAAGAAAGTAAAGGTGTTCATTCTATTCATTGCTTTGTTCATCAACTTCAACTCTCGTTGCGATTTCTAAAAGATGTGATGAAGTACAAGAACTTTTGTTATTGGTTTCTGATATACTAAATATAGTAGGAGCTTCTTACAAGCGTAGAGATAAACTTTGCGAAGCTCAAGCAAAAGAAATTGAAAAGGCATTACGTAAATGTGAACTTGAAACTGGTAAGGGATTGAATCATATTAGGTCTAGCAAGAGAAATACTAGATGAGCATCTCATTACAAATCTTTTAACAATTTTATTCTCATGTTTGGTCCTATCATTTATGTAGTTGATGTTATTGTTGTTAATGCTCGTTTTGAAGAGAAATGTAGGGCAAAAGGATATCTTATAGCATGTTTAACATTTGATGTTGTCTTCATGTTGCATTTCATGCGGATTGTTTTAAGAATTACAAATGATTTAAATGCTGCTTCTCAAAAGAAAGAGAATGACATGTCACTAGTTGGAGTGGCAAAGAATCGATTACAACAACTTAGGGATGAAGGTTGGGATTCATTTATGAATGAGGTATCTAAATTTTGCATCAAATATGATATTTTCATACCTAAATTTGATGAGTTTTATGTTATCCGTGGAAGATCGCATCGTAGAATTGCTGAGTATACTATTTTACATCACTATCAGATTGAAGTATTTTATAAGATTATTGATTGACAACATGTTTATTAGACTATCCCGATGAGATTTGCCCAAAGTATAGACATAATCAACATGAAGAATATGAGGTTGGTTAATGAAAAAGGAGTAGAATTGGGAATGCAAATAGAGTCTACTAGTAGTATGGTTATCATAAAATAGGAGGATGGGCTGCCTTTCAAAAACATAACAAGATAGCTAATGGTCAAACTGGGCGCATATTCACTAATTTAGTTCGTGACTATTATATAACAAAATTTTATAAAGAGGAAAACTTGCGGCGAATTCTACAACATGGACCTTGATAAATCAACATATACATTTTATATGTCAAAAAGCGGGATTCAAATTTTGTTGCCTCAGGAGCCAGGGAAAACTTCAACCTTCCCTATTTCAAAAATTTCACCTTTTTTCTCATTTAGAAAGGCAACACTGCCCCTTGGAAATCAATAGGTGTTTGTTTGATTTGTACTCCAAGGCAGAAATTGTGTTCGTTTATCATGCTCATTTTAAACTTAATTCATCAAAGCAATAGTTATATTTGCACATCACCTTTTTTTTATGTCTTTTCTTTTGATTACTTAATACATTTGTAACATATCTCAATTAGAAAGAACTAAAAGGAAGTGTAAAATCTCAAAAATAATTAATTTTGGATAGTGTAAGGTAATTTGGAAAATTTTAAGTAAGTTCAAGTGAGTTTTGGTCATTTTCAAATAATCATAACTTCTAGCTCAGGATGAGTTAGAGGTACTTCCAGATATGGTTGGAAATCTCTTGGAACAGTATTTCCAACGCCGCCAAGTTTGCACGATTTTAAGTTTGTATGAATTATTTACGCCCTTTGGAACTTGTGTTGTTGTATAAAAGAAACGTCCAAATCCGGGATTTTAAATGGTATTTTAGTCTTTAATTTATCCTATTATTTTACTCCATTTTTAGGAGTTTAATATGGGTCAAGACTAAACTTAGTTATTTAGAAAAATTAGAATGTTCACGCTAGGGCTAAGGAGAAAGGAGAAGAGAAATGAAGAAGGAAAAAAGGGGGCAATCTCATCAAGATCGATCAAGAAAGTTGGTGCTTTCTCTAAGGATTTGCTTCGATCAGGTATGTGAGGCTTCCATAACGTTGGGATCGCTCTCCCACGAACAATGCATATTTATTTCAGTTTAGATTTGTCCTAAAGAAGTTTTAATGTTGATGAATTTGATATCTATTCTTGAATTCTATGTTGTTCATGAATTTGACTGAGTTGGGATGTTTCCGAGTTTATTACATCGCATTATAGAGACGTTTCAAGTTAGGTTCTCAGGTACAATTGTTGGGTATCTCTATCTAAAAGTGATTGAAGAAAAAGAATCGAGATTAGGTTAATTCGGGAAAAAACAAAGAAGAAATTTCGACGGGCAAAATCTGGGCATGGGAGCGCGACCTATTCCCAAAGTTGAAAATTTTGCTCTGCGTCGCAGAGCTTACACGAGGTGTTTTGCCTCAAAAGACGTTTGCACAACAACAATTTAAATATGCCCCCGCGTCGCGTACCCACCTTCAAATCTTGATTTTCAATCTTTTCTCATGTTTAGCAATAACAAATCATTGCTAAACAACATGAGATCCTTCCAAACACAAATCATAATCTTTGAATCCATTATTCAATTAAAGGATCAGTTAAGAGTCAACTTAGATCAGTTAAGAGTCAAGTCAAGAGAATTTAAGATCAAAGTCAAAGAGAAGTCAAGATAAGTTCTTAAAGTTTTTCAAAAGTCTGTCACAAACGTTTTAACTTTTTTTAAGACTTTAGTTTCAATGTTAAGCAACGAGTTCAGATATGAAGATCTTTTCTTCAAAGTCGAAGTATATGGGGACCATGTATTCCCAAAGAGATTTGAAATGTTTTCACATTTAAATTAGAACGGAGAAAGAGATTTCCAAAGTGCCTTCGGGCAAGTTTTCATAAAAGAGTATTGCTTTCTAAATGAAGCAAGAGAGGAAACACAGTTTTCCAAGATAGTGTTTGAGCTAAGTTTTTTAACACTAATCTCAAATCAAAGAAGAAGTATGTTTTCTTGACATAAGAGCTAGCATATTTTGGGAGTAGTATTGAGCACCGATATGGGAGAGAGTTCAAATAACTCCCAGTCCCCATAAACCATATAGCCACATGGGTAGAAAAGGGTCATACTTTTTAGATGAACATTTTTCACAATATACTAGTGGATCCATTAGGTAGTTCAGGCCTTATACCATTGGTCGAGTATAGGATGTGTTCGCATCGTGAGGTAAATTGTTGTATCATCAATATATCTCTTAAGTGATGATTGTCTGTTAGAGAAACTCCCACAGCAGTAATTGCAGTTTTCCTCAAGGGGTTATGCTTAGTATGAATGAGGGTATGGGACTTCATTCATGCATTGCACAAGTAGAATTTAGGATGAAGCATGTATGTCTTTTATTATGATTATGAATTGACATCAGATTATTTTATCTTTTTACATATATTTCAGAGTTATTTGTATCTTTGCATACGCATAGATTTGAAAACCATATTTTAAACAGTTTTTCTTTATAATGCACATGTCTTTAAACTTCCTTTTATTGAAATGAATTAATTAAATATTCATAAGTTAAGAAGAGTCAAGGTAAGTGTTTATTTCAGAATCTCTTTCAATTGTTTTAGCATTCCAACTCACATACTCGTACTTCAATGTACTGATGCCAGTTGGCCTGCATCGTATTATGATGCAGACGCAGGTAACTAGGATCGGCATCCAGCAAACTGTTGATCCAGTGAGCAGTTTTGAGTTTGTTGGTGAGCCTCCTTCCTTTCCACAGGATCCATTTTTATTGCTTTCAGTATTAGTTTAGTTCATTATGATGTTATGGGGTCTGTCTCAACATCCATCTCAGTTTTAGAGGCTTCATAGATAGTCAATCAGACGTTAGTTCATTCGTCATCATTTTGTTATTGACTTATGTTTAGATTTGAGTGTCCATTTTGGCTAAATTAAATGTTTATTTTTTAAACATTTTTTTTCAGTTCAAGACAGTTGAGTTAGTTAGCATTTGAATTATGTTCGTAATGCTTTAAGTCTTCCGCTGAATAAGTAAGTCAGGCTAAGGATTATTTTTTTCCTGTGGTTTTCGGGTATCGCTTTGCGAACCCGACTAGCTGTACCCACCGGGTCCCGCTGTTTCAAGGCAGGTGCACCACGGTTAGTTCCACGGGGCCCTGGAGATGCGGCCGGTTTGTAATGCCTCCTGTGGCCCTGCTGGGGCTCGAACTGGCGACCTGAAGGACTTTGTCCTCAGGCCTTTACAAGTGAAGCGACCCCTCAGGATTCGCTTGGGGCAAGCAATGATTCTCGAGTGTCAGTCCAGCCCAGGTTGTTGGCCCGGGGTGTGACAACATTAGCGTTGAAAAAAAAACATGAAAAAAGATACTCATTAAAAAGAAGGAGAAAATAAAAATAAGCATCCAATAACTCCATACATGATTGCTATTTATAGATTGATACAAGAATTATGTAGAAGGGAATTAAGGTAACATGTAGCTTAAGTGAGACTAAGAAGGTTTGGAGGTTTTACATAACTCGTGAGATTTATTTAGAAGTAATATTTTTTTAATTATCAAACGAATCGATTAATGAAAATAATGAAGTAAGAAATTCAAAAAATATACTATAAAAGATAGTAATAATTTTCTAGACCATAGAGATGTGTCACATCATCTTGTCTATATCTAGCTATATAATTTATGGTAGTTTTTTCTCCTTATGAGGGTGAAGATGAAGATAAATTTCTTCTCCCACATATTCTATAAATGTGCTGGATTTATTTCTTATTAAATCTTTTGACTCATATTTGGTATAGAAAAGCTTGTTAAATCCAAGAATATATACCTGAATCAAGTGAAATATTCTTAAGGACATTGTCATCGACACTCAAACTGTAAGTATTTCCTTAAATGAGGTCATTTAAGATTGGTTCACACTCGTAATTCAAAGTAGACGTGTTTGGAAATTCATACCACTGAAATTTCATATATATAACCACGAGAACTACAAAGTGTCATGCATGATATTCCTGTTAATTTGTGCATAAATTTTAATGTTGAAATTTGAAAATTTGAGTTTATGAAGTTGTCATATTTTGAAATTTGAATTTATGTTTGAACATACATTTTACTTGGAAATAAATTAAATTTTTGTGACTGAAAGTGAAAATACTCTCAAAAAGAACCAATTTTTGAATGGTTCTTTTGAAAATACATTTTATATGTCAAAAAGTGGGATTCAAATTTTGTTGCCTCCGAAGCCAGAGAAAACTTCAACATTACCTATTTCAACAATTTCACCTTTCTTCTCATTTCGAAAGGCTACACTGGTCCTTGGAAATCAATTGGCCTTTGTTTGATTTGTAGTCCAAGGAAAAAATTATGTTCGCTTATCATGCTCATTTTAAACTCAACATTCATCAAAGCAATGGTCATATTTCCACATCACCATTTTTTATGTCTTTCTTTTGATTACTAAATACATTAGCGTTGAAAAAAAATAATGGAAAAAATATACTAATTAAAAACAAGGAAAAATGAAAATAAGCATCCAATAACTCCATACATGATTGTTATTTATAGATTGATACAATAATTAGGTAGAAGGGAATTAAGGTAACATGTAGTTAATTAAGGGAGACTACAAAGGTGTGGAGGTTTTATATAACTCATGAGATTTATTTAGATGTAATTATTTTTAATTAATAAACGAATTGATTAATGAAAAAAATTCAGCAAAAAATTCAAAAAAATATAATATAAAAGATAGTAAAATTTCTAGACCATAGAGATGTGTCATATCATCTTGTATATATCTAGTTACTAGTTTCCTGACACGTGCGTTGCACGTGATTACCAATTTAAAAATTATATGATATAGTAAAATTTAAAAAGTCTTCTTTTTTATCACATTTTTTATGATCACATTTTTCGGGACAAAGCGTGCACAATTGTAATTTTTGAAATATGAAGTTATGTTTTTATATGTATTTTACTTTTTAAAAAAAAACTTTTGTGAGTGAAAGTGAAACTCCTCAAAAAAATATGGTTGAAGCTTGAAAAAATATTAAAGACAGATTTTCATAATTTAGTCAAACACTATTTCTTTTGCCTTGTACATTACACACTCCTCGTGAGTTAGTTACATACATCATGTGACTCAGATGTAAAACAGTTCTCGTGAGTCAGTCGCACACATCAGGTGAGTCAGATATGACAGTCCTTGTGAGACACACATATAATGCACTGTCCTCGTAAGTCGTGCATCAAACTCCTATAAAAAGCATTCCTGAACACTTTCCCATCCATTGCTCAACACCCGTCATGGCAAACAAGTTCCATGGCTCTTCCATTAGGAACTCTTTTCCCAACAACCCTAAGTTCATCCAAATCATCACTTCCTCAGATGAATTATGCCGTCTGGTAAGTACTTTCTTCATCTTCCAAATCTTGTTTTTTTTTTCTTTTTTTACCCTCCCTAGGAGCACCCACCTCTTTTTCTCCCTCCAAATCTTGGTTTTGCTCGCAGATTCCCAATTCTTTTTAGTGCAAGTGTAATTTCAATCCTTGGTAACTGTTGATTTACATCCAACAATTACAATACTTTTATATGGGTATAATTGAATGAGAATTTCTCAAAATGATCATGTAAGAAGAAAATTTCATTCCCTCGATAAAAACACATTCCTTTCACGCCCAAGGATAGACATTTAGAGGATTCAACATTTGGTAAACCAAATATAAGGATGTGTTAGTAGGAGGTAGCAAGTACATGTAGAAGTAATTAGTCACAAGTTTAATATATATATAAGGATGTATATTACATTGATATCAGGTAAAAATTTAATAATTTCCCTACTTCAACAGAAGGAGCTAGCTAATGAGGTAAGGAATTCGCAAGACCTACAAGTCATTATATCGGTTAACATAGGCGTGTATTTTGTATTGTCTTCTGTGTGTTCGGTCCAAGATACATGTTAAACTAATTATATATGTGTGCGATCTGTTTGTATGAAACTGAATTCAAATTTTTTTGCACACAGAGGATTCCAGTAGTGTTTCCCGAAAGACATTGCAAGAAAATGTTAAACCCCGTGTTTCTTGAGGCTCCCCATGGAAAAGCATGGGAGGTTGAAGTGCAAAATTCTCAAGGCCAAATTTAGCTAGCCAAAGGATGGAATGATTTCTGTGCCTATTACTCAATAAGCTTCAGGAGCTTATTAGTCTTCACATATAACCCACGTTCTCACTTTGTTGTCGCTATATATGATCAGAGTACAACAGAAATTGAATATCCAATAGGTCAAGAGACTGAATCAGATTAAAAATAGGAAGATATTCCAGTCCTCCAAGCTAATGATAATGTAATCGAGGAAGAAGAGGAAGATAATCAAGTTAACCTTCAAGGAAATGCTAATGTAAACGAGGAAGATATTCCAGTTAACCTTCAAGATAATGCTAATGTAATCGAGGAAGAAGAGAAAGATATTTTCCAGTTAACCTTCAAGCTAATGCTAATGTAATTAAGCAAGGTAAATAAACATACATAACTGCTTTATTATCTATTAAGTGAATTCATTCAGTAGTAATACATTGCATTTGGATATCTATTTCAAGAAATAAGTGAAGGCTATGAGGAGCACGACCAACAACCCAACATTGGTACCGGTAAACTAACTAGGGATTATATCAGTCCCACTTTTATATGAGACGAGTGATACCAGGATTTTGGTATAGAAATAACACTGATCTTAGGTAATACTTCCAATCAAATACGAGATAGGTTTAACCTCAAAATCTATAAAAGGATAGCCCAATTAATGCCTTGAACCAATCAATAGCTTAAAGAATTCTTTTTTATATCTTACTCTAATGAATTGCCGTCTTTATGAATTTTGGTTAATCCACCATGAAATATATTTTCAATTGTAGCGTTCAAGTAGTTATTGTGTGGTTGGCTTTCAGATTTCCTGTACCAACAATATGTTAGAAAGATTGAAACATCGATCTCATCGAGACAAACTACAAAAACTCATGCTTCAGGAGCAGAATCTTTTTCAAATTCTAGTTTTTCCACTCCAGCTTAGGATGCCAGAGATCTATGTTGAATGCAACTAATTTGATGATTGATAGGAGTATTATTTTGTTACAGGCAAAAAAATCAAACAAGAAGAGCAGTGAGGTGGAGGTGATCCCAAATAGAAACTGAGAAGCAGCAGCGGGGATTGGAACTACTGACACAGATACCGATGTCTCTTCTGAGGATTCAGATGATGAGTCCGAAAAATATGTGGTCATATGGTTAAAGCGTATATGCAATAGTTTCTGGCTATTTCTTATTAGTTATGGTTTCTGAAGATATTTTGAATTACTAGTGAAGTGTTCTATTAGATATATGAACGATATAATGTTATTGATTTTATGGATCATCTAAGAGTAGTGTTAAACAAGGTTCTTTTCTTTATCCCCTCTTTTGAATTACTGCGGCATTGTCTGTGAGGCCTTGGTTGCTTTATTAATTGAAGATCTAAGTATGTTTCGCTATTCTGAAGGAAGCCAATTGTTACACTTCTAGCATAGGGTGATGGAATGATTTCTTGGTATTGTTCATGTTTGTGATACTACTGCTTTTTATTTAAAGAATGGAATTATTGGTTTACTTTCTCAACATTCTTTAAGTCAATCTTATATACGTGGACAATGTTATGATGGAGAAAGTAATATGCAAGGTGATATAATGGGTTAAAAAAATTGATACAACAAGAAAATAAAGGTGTTCATTCTATTCATTGCTTTGTTCATCAACTTCAACTCTCGTTGCGATTTCTAAAAGATGTGATGAAGTGCAAGAACTTTTGTTATTGGTTTCTGATATACTAAATATAGTAGGAGCTTCTTACAAGCGTAGAGATAAACTTTGCGAAGCTCAAGAAAAAGAAATTGAAAAGGCATTACGTAAATGTGAACTTGAAATTGGTAAGGGCTTGAATCATATTAGGTCTAGCAAGAGAAGGTGATACTAGATGAGCATCTCATTACAAATCTTTTAACAATTTTATCCTCATGTTTGGTCCTATCATTTATGTAGTTGATGTTATTGTTGTTAATGCTCATTTTGAAGAGAAATGTAGGGTAAAAGGATATCTTATAGCATGTTTAACATTTGATGTTGTCTTCATGTTGCATTTCATGCGGATTGTTTTATTAATTACAAATGATTTAAATGCTGCTTCTCAAAAGAAAGAGAATGACATGTCACTAGTTGGAGTGGCACAGAATCGATTACAACAACTTAGGGATGAAGGTTGGGATTCATTTATGAATGAGGTATCTAAATTTTGCATCAACTATGATATTTTGATACCTAAATTTGATGAGTTTTATGTTATCCGTGGAAGATTGCATCGTAGAATTGCTGAGTATACTATTTTACATCACTATCAGATTGAAGTATTTTATAAGATTATTGATTGACAATATGTTTATTAGACTATCCCAATGAGATTTGCCCAAAGTATAGACATAATCAACATGAAGAATATGAGGTTGGTTAATGAAAAAGGAGTAGAATTGGGAGTGGAAATAGAGTCTACTAGTAGTATGGTTATCATAAAATAGGAGGATGAGCTGCATTTCAAAAACATAAGAAGATAGCTAATGGTGAAACTTGTCTCTTAAAGTGGATTCGGGGTCATATTGAAAATGTTTTACAGGTTCAGAAGATCCCAACACCCCATTACTTGCAATAAATTAGCTACAATTTCTTTGGATTGCATTCTAGCTATTTTAGTTTGTCTTAGGAAGATGTTATGCAGATCTTATATTTGTTTACTTTAAAAAGATTGACTGCACAAATTGTTTTTCTTGTGACAACAAGTATATGTATTCATCAAGTCCTCTAGTAAGCATTTTATATTGTAAACATTAAGGTATGTTACTCTTGGTTGATTTTGGCTTATACATTTTAAAATCTTTTTTTCGAGTCGTCAATTATTTACTAGGAAATGAGTTACTATTTTTCAGCTTTATGAAAAGTTATAAGTAACGATGGGAGAAGCGAGAGAAAATCTACCTTATCACTTACTTTAATATTGCCTTCGTCCTAAAATAGTTATCGTGTTCCATTTATCGAGACCTAAATCTACTATCCCCACCAAATAATTGAGGATTAGAATTAAATCGGGACTGAGGGACCAGAAGAGAAAAAGAAGACTTTCATAACATACTAATATCTCACTATTTCCTTCGAGATGGAATCACCTAACAAGGACCAAAGCATTGTAAGAAATATGCTCATGGATGAGGAGTGCTCAAGCCTTAATAAGGATGAACAACAAAAAGATATCAAACTACCACAAGAGGATGAAAAAGGTGACCACATATTATTAATTATTATCCAACGAAGAAAAAATAAGAATCTATAAACCATGAACACATTCCATTACATGGAAAAAAAGAATAACCTCAACTATATAAAAGAGACATTGATTATGTTGCGGAGAGTGACTGAAAAAGATCGTCAAATCGCGCACTTAGAGTAAACTGGAACTTTAAAAATCCTGGCTAGTCTACTCCTAAGTTGGAACAAGAAGCAAGGGACTGGGTGCATATTCACTAATTTAGTTCGCGACTATTATATAACAACATTTTATAAAGAGGAAAACTTGCGGCGAATTCTACAACAAGGACCTTGATAAATCAACATATACATTTTATATGTCAAAAAGTGGGATTCAAATTTTGTTGCCTCAGGAGCCAGAGAAAACTTCAACCTTCCCTATTTCAACAATTTCACCTTTTTTCTCATTTAGAAAGGCTACACTACCCCTTGGAAATCAATAGGTGTTTGTTTGATTTGTAGTCCAAGGAAGAAATTGTGTTCGTTTATCATGCTCATTTTAAGCTCAATTCATCAAAGCAATAGTCATATTGATTAAGAAACTTAGTTATTTAGAAAAATTAGAATGTTCACGCTAGGGCTAAGGAGAAATGAGAAGAGAAATGAAGAAGGAAAAAAGGGGACAATCTCATCAAGATCGATCAAGAAAGTTGGTGTTTTCGCTAAGGATTTGCTTCGATCAGGTATGTGAGGCTTCCATAACGTTGGGATCACTCTTCCACGAACAATGCATATTTATTTCAGTTTAGATTCGTCCTAAAGAAGTTTTAATGTTGATGAATTTGATATCTATTCTTGAATTCTATGTTGTTCTTGAATTTGACTGAGTTGGGATGTTTCCGAGTTTATTACGTCGCATTATAGAGACGTTTCGAGTTAGGTTGTGAGGTACAATTGTTGGGTATCTTTATCTAAAAGTGATTAAAGAAAAAGAATCGAGATTAGGTTAATTGGGGAAAAACGAAGAAGAAATTTCGATGGGTGAAATCTGGGCATAGGAGCGTGACCTATCCCCAAAGTTGAAAATTTTGCTCTGCGTCGCAGAGCTGACACGAGGTGTTTTGCCTCAAAAGATGTTTTCGCAACTAGAATTTAAATATGCCCCCGCGTCGCGGACCCACCTTCAAATCTTGATTTTCAATCTTTTCTCATGTTTAGCTATAACAAATCATTGCTAAACAACATGAGATCCTTCCAAACACAAATCATAATCTTTGAATCCATTATTCAATTAAAGGATCAGTTAAGAGTCAACTTAGATCAGTTAAGAGTCAAGTCAAGAGAATTTTAGATCAAAGTCAAAGAGAAGTCAAGAGTTGAGTCAAGATAAGTTCTTAAAGTTTTTCAAAAGTCTTTCACAAACGTTTTAAATTTTTTTAAGACTTTAGTTTCAATGTTAAGCAACGAGTTCAGATATGAAGATCTTTTCTTCAAAGTTGAAGTATATGGGACCATGTATTCCCAAAGAGATTTGAAATGTTTTCACATTTAAATAAGAACGGAGAAAGATATTTCCAAAGTGCCTTCGGGCAGGTTTTCATAAAAGAGTATTGCTTTCTAAATGAAGCAAGAGAGGAAACACAGTTTTCTGAGATAGTGTTTGAGCTAAGTTTTTTAACACTAATCTCAAATCAAAGAAGAAGTATGTTTTCTTGACATAAGAGCTAGCATATTTTGGGAGTAGTATTGAGCACCGATATGGGAGAGAGTTCAAATAACTCCCAGCCCCCATAAACCATATAGCCACATGGGTAGAAAAGGGTCATACTTTTTAGATGAACATTTTTCACAATATACTAGTGGATCCATTAGGTATTTCAGGCCTTATACCATTGGTCGAGTATAGGATGTGTTCGCATCGTGAGGTAAATTTTTGTATCATCAATATATCTCTTAAGTGATGATTGTCTGTTAGAGAAACTCCCACAGCAGTAATTGCAGTTTTCCTCAAGGGGTTATGCTTAGTATGAATGAGGGTATGGGACTTCATTCATGCATTGCACAAGTAGAATTTAAGATGAAGCATGTATGTCTTTTATTATGATTATGAATTGACATCAGATTATTTTATCTTTTTACATACATTTCAGAGTTATTTGTATCTTTGCATACGCATAGATTTGAAAACCATATTTTAAACAGTTTTTCTTTATAATGCACATGTCTTTAAACTTCCTTTTATTGAAATGAATTAATTAAATATTCATAAGTTGAGAAGAGTCAAGGTAAGTGTTTATTTCAGAATCTCGTTCAATTGTTTTAGCATTCCAACTCACATGCTCGTACTTCAATGTACTGATGCCAGTTGGCCTGCATCATATTATGATGCAGACGTAGGTAACTAGGATCGGCATCCAGCAAATTGTTGATCCAGTGAGCAGTTCTGAGTTTGTTGGTGAGCCTCCTTCCTTTCCACAGGATCCATTTTTATTGCTTTCAGTATTATTAAGTTCATTATGATGTTATGGGGTCTGTCTCAACATCCATCTCAGTTTTAGAGGCTTCATAGATAGTCAATCAGACGTTAGTTCATTCGTCATCATTTTGTTATTGACTTATGTTTAGATTTGAGTGTCCATTTTGGGTAAATTAAATATTTATTTTTAAAATATTTTTTTTCAGTTCAAGACAGTTGAGTTAGTAAGAATTTGAATTCTGTTCGTAATGCTTTAAGTCTTCCGCTGAATAAGTAAGTCAGGCTAAGGATTCTTTTTTTTCTGTGGTTTTCGGGTATCGCTTTGCGAACCCGACTAGCTGTACCCACCGGGGCCCGCTGTTTCAAGGCAGGTGCACCACGGTTAGTTCCACGGGGCCCTGGAGACGCAGCCGGTTTGTAATGCCTCATGTGGCCCTGCTGGGGCTCGAACTGGCGACCTGAAGGACTTTGTCCTCACGCCTTTACAAGACAAGCTACCCCTCAGGATTCGCTTGGGGCAAGCAATGGTTCTCGAGTGTCAGTCCAGCCCAGGGTGTAGGCCCTGGGTGTGACAACATTAGCGTTGAAAAAAATACATGAAAAAAGATACTAATTAAAAAGAAGGAGAAAATAAAAATAAGCATCCAATAACTCCATACATGATTGCTATTTATAGATTGATACAAGAATTATGTAGAAGGGAATTAAGGTAACATGTAGCTTAAGTGAGTCTACGAAGGTATGGAGGTTTTACATAACTCGTGAGATTTATTCATATGTAATATTTTTTTAATTATCAAACGAATCGATTAATGAAAATAATGAAGTAAGAAATTCAAAAAAATATACTATAAAAGATAGAAATAATTTTCTAGACCATAGAGATGTGTCACATCATCTTGTCTATATCTAGCTATATAATTATGTATATAATTTATGGTAGTTTTTTCTCCTTATGAGGGTGAAGATGAAGATAAATTTCTTCTCCCACATATTCTATAAATGTGTTGGATTTATTTCTAATTAAATCTTTTGACTCATATTTGGTATTGAAGAGCTTGTTAAATCCAAGAATATATGCCTGAATCAAGTGAAATATTGTTAAGGACATTGTCATCGACACTCAAACTGTAAGTATTTCCTTAAATGAGGTCATTTAATATTGGTTCACACTCGTAATTCAAAGTAGACGTGTTTGAAAATTCATACCACTGAAATGTCATATATATAACCACGAGAACTACAAAGTGTCATGCATGATATTCCTGTTAATTTGTGCATAAATTTTAATGTTGAAATTTGAAAATTTGAGTTTATGAAGTTTTCATATTTTGAAATTTGAATTTATGTTTGAACATACATTTTACTTGGAAATAAATTGAATTTTTGTGACTGAAAGTGAAAGTACTCTCAAAAAGAACCAAATTTTGAATGGTTCTTTTGAAAATACATTTCATATGTCAAAAAGTGGGATTCAAATTTTGTTGCCTCCGAAGCCAGAGAAAACTTCAACATTACCTATTTCAACGATTTCACCTTTCTTCTCATTTCGAAAGGCTACACTGGTCCTTGGAAATCAATTGGTCTTTGTTTGATTTGTAGTCCTAGGAAAAAATTACGTTCGCTTATCATGCTCATTTTAAACTCAACATTCATCAAAGCAATGGTCATATTTCCACATCACCATTTTTTATGTCTATCTTTTGATTACTAAATACATTAGCGTTGAAAAAAAATAATGGAAAAAATATACTAATTAAAAACAAGGAAAAATGAAAATAAGCATCCAATAACTCCATACATGATTGTTATTTATAGATTGATACAATAATTAGGTAGAAGGGAATTAAGATAACATGTAGTTAATTAAGGGAGACTACAAAGGTGTGGAGGTTTTATATAACTCATGAGATTTATTTAGATGTAATTTTTCTTAATTAATAAACGAATTGATTAATGAAAAAAATTCAGCAAAAAATTCAAAAAAATATAATATAAAAGATAGTAAAATTTCTAGACCATAGAGATGTGTCATATCATCTTGTATATATCTAGCTATATAATTACAAGTTTCCTGACACGTGTGTTGCACGTGATTACCAATTTAAAAAATATATGATATAGTAAATAGTATTGTAATTTAAAACATCTTCTTTTTTATGACATTTTTTATGATCACATTTTTCGGGACAAAGCGTGCACAATTGTAATTTTTAAAATATGAAGTTATGTTTTTATATGTATTTCACTTTTTTTTAAAAAACTTTTGTGAGTGAACGTGAAACTCCTCCAAAAAAATAGGGTTGAAGTTTGAAAAAATTTTAAAGATAGATTTTGATAATTTGGTCAAACACTATTTGTTTTGCCTTGTACATTACACACTCCTCGTGAGTCAGTTACATACATCATGTGACTCAGATGTAAAACAGTCCTCGTGAGTCAGTCGCACACATCAGGTGAGTCAGACATGACAGTCCTTGTGAGACACACATATATTGCACTGTCCTCGTAATTCGTGCATCAAACTCCTATAAAAAGCATTCCTAAACACTTTCCCATCCATTGCTCAACACCCGTCATGGCAAACAAGTTCCATGGCTCTTCCTTTAGGAACTCTTTTCCCAACAACCCTAAGTTCATCCAAATCATCACTTCCTCAGATGAATTATGCCGTCTGGTAAGTACTTTCTTCATCTTCCAAATCTTGTTTTTTTTTCTTTTTTTACCCTCCCTAGGAGCACCCACCTCTTTTTCTCCCTCCAAATCTTGGTTTTGCTTGCAGATTCCCAATTCTTTTTAGTGCAAGTGTAATTTCAATCCTTGTTAACTGTTGATTTACATCCAACAATTACAATACTTTTATATGGGTATAATTGAATGAGAATTTCTCAAAATGATCATGTAAGAAGAAAATTTCATTCCCTCGATAAAAACACATTCCTTTCACGCCCAAGGATACATATTTAGAGGATTCAACATTTGGTAAACCAAATATAAGGATGTGTTAATAGGAGGTAGCAAGTACATGTAGAAGTAATTAGTCACAAGTTTAATATATATATAAGGATGTATATTACATTGATATCAGGTAAAAATTTAATAATTTCCCTACTTCAACAGAAGGAGCTAGCGAATGAGGTAAGGAATTCGCAAGACCTACAAGTCATTATATCGGTTAACATAGGCGTGTATTTTGTATTGTCTTTTGTGTGTTCGGTCCAAGATATATGTTAAACTAATTATATATGTGTGCGATCTGTCTGTATGAAACTGAATTCAAATTTTTCTGCACACAGAGGATTCCAGTAGTGTTTGCCGAAAGACATTGCAAGAACATGTTAAACCCCGTGTTTCTTGAGGATCCCCATGGAAAAGCATGGGAGGTTGAAGTGCAAAATTCTCAAGGCCAAATTTGGCTAGCCAAAGGATGGAATGATTTCTGTGCCTATTACTCAATAAGCGTTAGGAGCTTATTAGTCTTCACATACAACCCACGTTCTCACTTTGTTGTCGCTATATATGATCAGAGTACAACAGAAATTGAATATCCAATAGATCAAGACACTGAATCAGATGAAGAATAGGAAGATATTCCAGTCCTCCAAGCTAATGATAATGTAATCGAGGAAGAAGAGGAAGATAATCCAGTTAACCTTCAAGCAAATGCTAATGTAAACGAGGAAGATATTCCAGTTAACCTTCAAGATAATGCTAATGTAATCGAGGAAGAAGAGAAAGATATTCCAGTTAACCTTCAAGCTAATGCTAATGTAATTAAGCAAGGTAAATAAACATACATAACTGCTTTATTATCTATTAAGTGAATTCATTCAGTAGTAATGCATTGCATTTGGATATCTATTTCAAGAAATAAGTGAAGGCTATGAGGAGCACGACCAACAACCCAACATTGGTACCGGTAAACTAACTAGGGATTATATCAGTCCCACTTTTATATGAGACGAGTGATACCAGGATTTTGGTATAGAAATAACACTGATCTTAGGTAATACTTCCAATCAAATACGAGATAGGTTTAACCTCAAAATCTATAAAAGGATAGCCCAATTAATGCCTTGAACCAATCAATAGCTTAAAGAATTCTTTTTTATATCTTACTCTAATGAATTGCCGTCTTTATGAATTTTGGTTAATCCACCATGAAATATATTTTCAATTGTAGCGTTCAAGTAGTTATTGTGTGGGTAGCTTTCTGATTTCCTGTACCAACAATATGTTAGAAAGATTGAAACATCGATCTCATCGAGACAAACTACAAAAACTCATGCTTCAGGAGCAGAATCTTTCTCAAATTCAAGTGTTTCCACTCCAGCATAGGATACCGGAGATCTATGTTGAATTCAACTAATTTGATGATTGATAAGAGTATTATTTTGTTACAGGCAAAACAATCAAACAAGAAGAGCAGTGAGGTGGAGGTGATCCCAAATAGAAACTGAGAAGCAGTAGCGGGGATTGGAACTACTGACACAGATACCGATGTATATTCTGAGGAATCAGATGATGAGTCCGAAAAATATGTGGTCATATGGTTAAAGCATATATGCAATAGTTTCTGGCTATTTCTTATTAGTTATGGTTTCTGAAGATATTTTGAATTACTAGTGAAGTGTTCTATTAGATATATGAACGATATAATGTTATTGATTATATGGATCATCTAAGAGTAGTGTTAAACAAGGTTCTTTTCTTTATCCCCTCTTTTTAATTACTGCGGCATTGTTTGTGAGGACTTGGTTGCTTTATTAATTGAAGATCTATGTATGTTTCGCTATTCTGACACATTTATAGAATATGTTGGAGAAGAAATTTATCTTCATCTTCACCTTCATAAGGAGAAAACTAACATAAATTATATACATAATTTTATAGCTAGATATAGACAAGATGATGTGACACTTCTCTATGGTCTAGAAAATTATTACTATCTTTTATAGTATATTTTTTTGAATTTCTTACTTCATTATTTTCATTAATCGATTCGTTTGATAATTAAAAAAATATTACATCTGAATAAATCTCACGAGTTATGTAAAACCTCCATAACTTAGTAGTCTCACTTAAGCTACATGTTACCTTAATTCCCTTCTACATAATTCTTGTATCAATCTATAAATAGCAGTCATGTATGGAGTTATTGGATGTTTATTTTCATTTTCTCCTTCTTTTTAATTAGTATCTTTTTTCACGTATTTGTTTTCAACGCTAATGTTGTCACACCCCGGGCCTACATCCTGGGCGGGACTGACACTCGAGAACCATTGCTTGTCCCAAGCGAATCCTGGGGGTCACTTGGCTTGTAAAGTCCTGAGGACAAAGTCCTTCAGGTCGCCAGTTCGATCCCCAGCAGGGCCACTGGAGGCATTACAAACCGGTCGTGTCTCCAGGGCCCCGTGGAACTAACCGTGGTGCACCTGCCTTGAAACAGCGGGTCCCGGTGGGTATAGCTAGTCGGGTTCACAAAGCGATACCCGAAAACCACAGAAAAAAAAGAATCCTTAGCCTGACTTACTTATTCAGCGGAAGACTTAAAGCATTACGAACAAAATTCAAATGCTAACTAACTCAACTGTCTTGAACTGAGAAAAAATGTTTTAAAAATAAACATTTAATTTAGCCAAGATGGACACTCAAATCTAAACATAAGTCAATAACAAAATGATGACGAATGAACTAACGTCTGATTGACTATATATGAAGCCTCTAAAAGTGAGATGGATGTTGAGACATGTAACACCCCGTAGCTAAAAACAGAACAAAAATCAATTTTTCAGAAAAATTTGCAGGTGCAACTGACGAGACCATCGACGGACCGTAGCCTGACCCACGTTCCATCCTGCACAACCGTCGATGGGATCAGAAACTCCCAAAAATTTCAGCCCAGAAAAATTGGTTAAGTCTTGGACGACGGACGGACTTACGGTCCGTAGGACAGACCAAGGTCCGTAGTCCGTGACCGTCGATCAAGACTCCCTTCACCCACTCTCTGACAAGAGCTACGGATGACCAGCACGGTCCGTAGGTGGAAAATTTGCAGACAGTTAAGGGAAATGCAGTTGGGTCAACTTCAAATGATCATAACTCTTAGCACAAAATTAATTAGGTGTCCCATGAAGTACCAACAGATAGATAATTGAATTATATTTCCATAGCCACCGACCTTGCTAAAATCAGATCTCCGAGTAAAAAGTTATGCTCATTTTAGTAAAGGCCTGTCGAACAGGCCCTGACGACTCGGGCAGACGACGGACCGTCAGTCCTGGCCGTCGTTTGGTCCGACAACAACTTTCCCAGGGGTCTTTTTTACCTTTCCCATTCCGTTTAAACCCTAAGTTATATCGTTTTGACCCTAAATCATCAGATTTTAGTCAGTTTAAGCCTAGAAACATAATTAAAACATATCCAAGTCAAATCATTAAATCAAAACTTAGAAAATTAGAAGCAAGAGAGGAGAAAAATCTCAAGAACCATAGTTCAAGAACGCCACAAGCTCCAGCAGTTCCAGCCCCGAAACTTAAGTATTTTTCCATGGATTTCATCAGCAGGTATGTGGGATTTCACTAGTGGGTTCCTTTCACCCATTGGGTCCCTAGTTTCCAGTCAGTTCTTGATTCTCTTATCATAATTAAAGCTAGGGTTTCTAGAACTTTGATAGAACTTCATGATTTAGTTAAATATATGTTCTAAATCAGATTATCATGTTATTACTCAGATTATCGCATAAATTTCAGAACCCTAGCTATGTATTTCTTTAGTTCTTGAATTACACATGCTAGGTCAGATATTTCAGACACTTCAGATATACATGCCTTAGTTATAAATGCATAATTACCAGATTAATTGTTGCATTCTCAGTTTGCATGTTCAGTTTTGAGCTATCCAGTATTTACAAAAACTCAGACATAATCAGTTAATTTACAGAATTCATTGGGAGTAGCATAATACCGAGTTGGACTAGGGTTTAGCGTACCCAATAGTCCCAGAACTACTAGCCAAGTAGGTTGTAAGTCCCCTCTGTGGGCAATCAGTTTAGTGATCACGCCAGCATGCCTTTATACCTTTGGCAGGGTATATTGGGTCCTCTCGATGGGGCGTATACATCGGACTCCACATTTAGCTCATGTGGTTTTATTATCGGTTATTAGTAGCTCCCACAGTTCAATTAGACTCTATGCATTGACCATTAAATTGGTCATTGCATTCAATTATGTCAGAAATTCAGTATAGTATGTTCAGTTTATTATGCTTGCTTTTGTGCTTGTTAAGTTATGTTTTATTTCAGCTTTACTCTATCCTACATGCTCAGTACCTTCAAGTACTGACGCATACGTGCGCTACATCTTCTTGTGATGTAGGTTCAGGTTCTCAGCATACGGATCATGCATAAATCGATTTCCGATCTCTAGTTTAGCAGATTTAGTTATGAGTCCTCATTCTCCGAGGACGATAGTCATGAGTTTCTTTTCAGTATTTAGTCTTTTGGTTTCAGTTTTTGCTAGATTTAGCTGGGGCTTGTCCCAGTGTTTCTAGTCCAGTTTAGAGGCTTATTTCAGACATAGTTAGATTCAGCCTAGTATTGAGTTAATATTTCTTTTATATTAAACTCATTGTTTTCATATTATATTAGTTTTAGCATATTGGTATTCTCCATCTTTTCACATTAAATTATGATTTAGCTTCCGCATCAGTTTATTATTCTTTAGTATGCTCATGATCATGCCAGCAGGGTTAGCTTGGGATCACTTGTGGTCCTAGGTTCCGTGTCCGCGTCTCGGGGGTAGCTCGGGGCGTGACAAAACTTGGTATCAGAGCACTAGGTTCAAGAGTTCTAGGATGTCTGAAAAGCCACCTAAGTAGAGTCCTTTTCATGGGTGTGAAGTGCACCACATCTAATGAGAGGGAGGCTATGAAGTGTTTTAGGAAAACTTCACTTTCTTGATATTCTTATCGTGCGTTGGTATGATCTTCTTTCTAATCCATCGTTATGCGCTTAAGATCATGCCTTCTCGTAGAGCTTAGGCATGGAATTCTAATGCACGCAATGCTAACGCAGTTCCTCTACTACCAGATAAGGAAGTTCAAATACAGAGTTTCAGAACGCCAATTCAGATTTTAGCTCAGAGTATGAACAACAAGAACAATCAGATGGTTCGATTTCCTACTAATAGAAATGATCGATTAGTGGAAGCCAGAGTTTGTAATTTTGTTAGGATGGATCCGCCTAAGTTTTAGGGTCACCAGTTTGTAAGGACGCATGAAGTTCATTGATGAGGTCAAGAAAATATTCGGTGTGATGCAAGTAACTGGTAGTGATAGGTGAAGTTGGCATCCTACCAGCTTAAGGTGTAACTCACATATGGTTCACTCAGTGTAAAAACAACAGAGACTACTTTGTCTTTTGTAACTCAGTATAGCACTGAAAATCAATATTAGTCCAGCAACTCTCTCAGAACTTTTCTCAGTCTCTACTCCAGTCGGTGACCCAGTTATAGCTAGACGGGTATACAGAAATTGCCCTGGCACAGTCTCTCAGAAAGTCACCTAAGCAGATCTAGTAGAGTTAGAAATGGTAGACTTCGATGTCATTCTAGCCATGGATTGGTTACACTCATGTTATGCCTCAGTCGATTGTAGAACGAGGATTGTTCGTTTTCAGTTTCCAAACGAACCAATCTTAGAATGGAAGGTAATAGCTTAGCGCCTATGGGTCTATTTATTTCTTACCTTAAGGCCAGAAAGATGATCTCAAAGGTTAATCTTTATCATCTAGTTCGGGTTAAGGATTCTAGCCTTGAAACCCCAACTCTTGAGTCAGTTCCAGTAGTCTGTGAATTTCCAGAAGTATTTCCAAAAGATCTTCCTAGAGTCCCTCCCGAAAGGGAAATCGACTTTGGAATTGATTTCCTTCCAAATACCCAGCCTATTTCTATTCCTCCTTACAGAATGGCTCCAGAAGAACTTAAGGAATTGAAAGAGCAGTTGAAAGACCTTCTAGATAAGGGCTTAATCAGACCTAGTATTTCACCATGGGGTGCACCAGTGTTGTTCGTAAAGAAAAAAAATGGTTCTCTCAGAATGTGCATTGACTATAGACAGTTAAACAAGGTCACAATCAAGAATAAGTATCCCATCCCCAGGATTGATGACTTGTTTGACCAACTTCAGGGTGCTAGTCATTTCTCAAAGATAGACCTTAGATCGGGTTATCATCAGCTCAGAGTCAGAGATAGTGACATTCCGAAAACAGCTTTCAGAAATTGGTATGGTCATTATGAATTTGTAGTTATGTCGTTTGGACTAACCAATGCTCCTGCAGCTTTCATGGATTTGATGAATAGAGTGTTCAAACTGTACTTGGACTTGTTCGTTATCGTCTTTATTGATGATATCCTCATTTACTCTAGGAGTGAGGAAGAACATGCAAGTCATTTGAGAATTGTTCTACATATTCTCAAGGATCGCCAGTTATTCGCTAAGTTTAGCAAATATGAGTTTTGGTTGCAATCTGTTGCTTTTCTTGGTCACATTGCATCTAGCGAAGAGATCCGCGTAGACTCACAAAATATAGAAGTAGTGAAACAATGGACCAGACCTACCTCTACTACAGATATCAGAAGTTTCTTAGGTCTAGTGGGTTATTACAGGAGGTTCGTGGAAGGATTTTCATCCATAGCCTCACCATTGACTAGGTTGACTCAGAAGATGGTCAAGTTCCAATGGTCAGATGATTGTGAGAAAAGCTTCACGGAATTGAAAACTAGATTGACTACAGCTCCTGTTTTGACTCTACCAGAGGGTTCAGATGGTTATGTGATCTATTGCGATGCATCCAGAGTTGGCCTTGGTTGTGTGTTGATGCAAAGAGATAAGGTTATAGCTTATGCTTCTAGACAGCTTAAGGTGCATGAGAAGAACTATCCAACTCATGACCTCGAGCTTGCAGCAGTGGTGTTTTCACTCAAGATATGGAGACACTACTTGTATGGTGTTCATCGATCATAAGAGCCTTCAGTATGTGTTCACGCAGAAAGAATTGAATCTTTGCTAGAGGAGATGGCTTGAGTTCCTTAAGGATTATGATATCAGTGTGCATTATCATCCTGGAAAGGCGAATGTAGTAGCCGATGCTCTTAGTAGATTATTTATGGGTAGTGTAGCCCATGTTGAGGAAGAAAGAAAAAAGCTAGTGAAGGATGTTCACAGTCTTGCTCGCTTGGAAGTTCGCCTTATGAGCATATCAGACAACGGTGTACAAGTTCAGAATGGGGCAGAATCGTCTTTGGTAGTGGAGGTTAAGGAAAAGCAAGACAGTGATCCGATCTTGCTTGAACTTAAGGGTGCAGTCCATAATCAGAGAGTGGAGGTTTTCTCCCAAGGGGGAGATGGTGTACTTCGCTACCAGGGTAGATTGTGTGTTCCTGATGTGGGCGAGTTGAGGCAGCATATTCTTGCAGAAGCCCATAACTCCAGGTATTCTATTCATCCAGGTGCCACTAAGATGTACCGCGATCTGGCGGAAGTCTATTGGTGGAATGGCATAAAGAGGGATATATCAGACTTTGTGAGTAAGTGCCCCAATTGCCAGCAAGTCAAGGTAGAACATCAGAAACCAGGAGGTATGACTCAAGAGATCGATATTCCTACTTGGAAGTGGGATGTGATCAATATGGATTTCATCACAGGGTTACCTCGTACTCGCAAACAGCACGACTCAATTTGGGTGATAGATGATAGGATGACTAAGTCTTCTCGCTTTTTCGCGGTCAAGACTACAGATTCGGCAGAGGACTATGCCAAGCTTTACATTAATGAAATTGTGAGGTTGCATGGGGTTCCTTTGTCTATCATCTCATATAGAGGTCCTCAGTTTACCTCTCATTTCTGGAAGTCATTTCAAAAAGGTCTTAGTACTCAAGTTAACCTTAGTACATCATTTCATCCACAGACGGATGGGCAGGGAGAGTGTACCATTCAGACCTTAGAGGATATGTTGAGAGCTTGTGTGATCGATTTCAAAGGTAGTTGGGATGATCACCTTCCTCTTATTGAGTTTGCCTAAAATAATAACTACCATTCCAGCATTCAGATGGCCCCTTATGAGGCTTTATATGGGCATAGATGTAGATCTCCTGTTGGTTGGTTTGAAGTAGGTGAAGCAGCTTTGATAGGGCCAGATTCAGTCCTTTATGCTATGGAGAAAGTGCAACTCATTAGAGATAGACTTAAGACAGCCCAAAGTCATCAGAAATCTTATGCAGATGTAAGGAGAAGGGAACTAGAGTTCCAAGTTGATGATTGGGTTTTTCTGAAAGTCTCACCTATGAAAGGGGTGATGAGATTTGGAAAGAAAGGGAAGCTCAGTCCTACATATGTAGGCCCTTACAAGATCTTGAAAAGGGTTGGCAAGGTGGCATATGAGTTAGAGTTGCCAGCAGAATTAGCAGCAATGCATCCGGTCTTCCACATCTCATTCTTGAAGAAGTGTGTGGGTGATCCAACCTCTGTAGTGCCATTAGAGAGTGTGGCGGTGAAAGATAGTCTTTCTTATGAGGATGTACCAGTTGAGATTCTTGACCATCAGGTTAGAAGGTTGAGAAACAAAGAAGTCGCTTCAGTCAAGGTTTTGTGGAGGAGTCAGTCCGTAGAGGGAGCTACTTGGGAAGAAGAACCAGCCATGAAAGCCAAGTATCCTCACCTCTTTCCTTCCGATTCCACTCCAGCTTGAGGTAATATTTCCTCTTCAGTTTTCAATTCATTCATGCGTAAATTAAGTCGTAGAATCATGTTCCCTCAGCTTGTACTTGCATTTTCAGCATATTTTCATGTACTCAAAACTCAATTCATTCAGAAACTCAGTTCTCAGTGTTTAGTAATGGGTTTGTAGCTCTCTCCCTCTATTTCAGCTAGTTTAGTCTTCATTCGAGGACGAATGTTCTCAAGGGGGAGATAATGTAACACCCCGTAGCCAAAACACACCAAAAATAAGTTTTTCAGAAAAATTTGTAGGTGCAACTGACGAGACCATCGACGGACCGTAGCCTAACCCACGTTCCGTCATGCACAACCGTCGATGGGATCAGAAACTCCCAAAAATTTCAGCCCAGAAAAATTGGTTAAGTCTTGGACGACGGACGGACTTACAGTTCGTAGGACAGACGAAGGTCCGTAGTCCGTGACCGTCGATCAAGACTCCCTTCACCCACTCTCTGACAAGAGATACGGATGACCATCACGGTCCGTAGGTGGAAAATTTGCAGACAGTTAGGGAAATGCAGTTGGGTCAACTTCAAATGATCATAACTCTTAGCAAAAAATTAATTAGGTGTCCCATGAAGTACCAACAGATAGATAATTGAATTATATTTCCATAGCCACCAACCTTGCTAAAATCAGACCTCCGAGTAAAAAGTAATGCTCATTTTAGTAAAGGCCTGCCGAACAGGCCCTGACGACGGACCCAACGTCGAGGCGTCGGGCAGACGACGGACCGTCAGTCCTGGCCGTCGTTTGGTCCGACAACAACTTTCCCAGGGGTCTTTTTTACCTTTCCCATTCCGTTTAAACCCTAAGTTATATCGTTTTGACCCTAAATCATCAGATTTTAGTCAGTTTAAGCCTAGAAACATAATTAAAACATATCCAAGTCAAATCATTAAATCAAAACTTAGAAAATTAGAAGTAACAGAGGAGAAAAAGCTCAAGAACGCCACAAGCTCCAGCAGTTCCAGCCCCGAAACTTAAGTATTTTTCCGTGGATTTCATCACCAGGTATGTGGTATTTCACTAGTGGGTTCCTTTCACCCATTGGGTCCCTAGTTTTCAGTCAGTTCTTGATTCTCTTATCATAATTAAGCCTAGGGTTTCTAGAACTTTGATAGAACTTCATGATTTAGTTAAATATATGTTCCAAATCCGATTATCACGTTATTACTTAGATTATCGCATGAATTTCAGAACCCTAGCTATGTATTTCTTTAGTTCTTGTATTACACATGCTAGGTCGATATTTTAGACACTTCATATATACATGGCTTAGTTATAAATGCATAACTACCAGATTAATTGTTGCATTCTCAGTTTACATGTTCAGTTTTGAGCTATCCAGCATTTACAGAAACTCAGACATAATCAGTTAATTTACAGAATTCATTGTAAGTAGCATAATACCGAGTTGGACTAGGGTTTAGCGTACCCAATAGTCCCAGAACTACTAGCCAAGTAGGTTGTAAGTCCCCTCTGTGGGCAATCAGTTTAGTGATCACGTCAGCATGCCTTTATACCTTTTGCAGGGCATATTGGGTCCTCTCGATGGGGCGTATACATCGGACTCCACATTTAGCTCATGTGGTTTTATTATCGGTTATTAGTAGCTCCCAAAGTTCATTCAGACTCTCTGCATTGACCATTTATCAGTATATTCAGTATTCAGTTTCAGCAGGTTATAAATTGGTCATTGCATTCAGTTAGCTCAGAAATTCAGTATAGTATGTTCAGTTTATTATACTTGCTTTTATGCTTGTTCAGTTATGTTTTATTTCATCTTTACTCTATCCTACATGCTCAGTACCTTCAAGTACTGACGCATACGTGCGCTACATCTTCTCATGATGTAGGTTCAGGTTCTCAGCATACAGATCACGCATAGATCAATTTCTGATCTCCAGTTTAGCAGATTTAGTTATGAGTCCTCATTGTGAAAAATATTCATCTAAAAAGTATGACCCTTTTCTACCCATGTGGCTAATGGTTTATGGGGGCTGGGAGTTATTTGAACTCTCTCCCATATAGGTGCTCAATACTACTCCCAAAATATGCTAGCTCTTATGTCAAGAAAACATACTTCTTCTTTGATTTGAGATTAGTGTTAAAGAACTTAGCTCAAACACTATCTTGGAAAACTCTGTTTCCTCTCTTGCTTCATTTAGAAAGCAATACTCTTTTATGAAAACTAGCCCAAAGGCACTTTGGAAATCTCAGTCTCCGTTCTTATTTAAATGTGAAAACATTTCAAATCTCTTTGGGAATACATGGTCCCCATATACTTCGACTTTGAAGAAAAGATCTTCATATCTGAAATCGTTGCTTAACATTGAAACTAAAGTCTTAAATAAAGTTAAAACGTTTGTGAAAGACTTTTGAAAAACTTTAAGAACTTATCTTGACTTAACTCTTGACTTCTCTTTGACTTTGACCTTAAATTCTCTTGACTTGTCTCTTAACTGATCTAAGTTGACTCTTAACTGATCCTTTAATTGAATAATGTATTCAAAGATTATGATTTGTGTTTTGAAGGATATCATGTTGTTTAGCAATGATTTATATAGCTAAACATAAGAAAAGATTGAAAATCAAGATTTGAAGGTAGGTCCGCGACGCGGGGGAATATTTAAATTCTGGTTGCAAAAACGTCTTTTGAGGCAAAACACCTCGTGTCAGCTCTGCGACGCAGAGCAAAATTTACAACTTTGGGGATAGGTCGCGCAACGCGCTCCCATGCCCAGATTTCGCCCGTCGAAATTTCTTCTTCGTTTTTTCCCCAATTAACCTAATCTCAATTCTTTTTATTCAATCACTTTTAGATAAAGATACCCAATAATTGTACCTAAGAACCTAACTTGAAACGGCTCTATAATGCAACGTAATAAACTCGAAAACATCCCAACCCAGTCAAATTCAAGAACAACATAGAATTCAAGAATAGATATCAAATTCATCAACATTAAAACTTCTTTAGGACGAATCTAAACTGAAATAAATATGCATTGTTCATGGGAGAGCGATCCCAACGTTATGGAAGCCTCACATACCTGATCGAAGCAAATCCTTAGCGAAAACACCAACTTTCTTGACGGATCTTGATGAGATTGCCCCCTTTTTTTCTTTCTTCATTTCTCTTCTCCTTTCTCTTTAGCCCTAGCGTGAACATTCTAATTTTTCTAAATGACTAAGTTTAGTCTTGACCCATATTAAACTCCTAAAAATGGACTAAAATAATAGGATAGTTTAAAGACTAAAATACCATTTAAAATCCCGAATTTGGACGTTTCTTTTATACAACAACACAAGTTCCAAAGGACGAAAATCATTCATACAAACTTAAAATCGTGCAAACTTGGCGGCGTTGGAAAGACTGTTCCAAGAGATTTCCAACCATATCTGGAAGTACCTCTAACTCATCCTGAGCTAGAAGTTATGATCGTTTGAAAATGACCAAAAACTCACTTGAACTTACTTAAAATTTTCGAGATTACCTTACACTATCCAAAATTAATTATTTTGAGATTTTACACTTCCTTTTAGTTCTTTCTAATTGCGATATGTTACAAATGTATTAATTAATCAAAAGAAAAGACATAAAAAAAGGTGATGTGCAAATATGACTATTGCTTTGATGAATTGAGTTTAAAATGAGCATGATAAACGAACACAATTTCTTCCTTGGACTACAAATCAAACAAACACCTATTGATTTCCAAGGGGCAGTGTAGCCTTTCTAAATGAGAAAAAAGGTGAAATTATTGAAATAGGGAAGGTTGAAGTTTTCTCTGGCTCCTGAGGCAACAAAATTTGAATCCCACTTTTTGACATATAAAATGTATATGTTGATTTATCAAGGTCCTTGTTGTAGAATTCGCCGCAAGTTTTCCTCTTTATAAAATGTTGTTATATAATAGTCGCGAACTAAATTAGTGAATATGCGCCCAGTCCCTTGCTTCTTGTTCCAACTTAGGAGTAGACTGGCCAGGATTTTTAAAGTTCCAGTTTACTCTAAGTGCGCGATTTGACGATCTTTTTCAGTCACTCTCCGCAACATAATCAATGTCTCTTTTATATAGTTGAGGTTATTCCTTTTTTCAATGTAATGGAATGTAGTCTTGGTTTAAACATTCTTATTTTTTCTTCGTTGGATAATAATTAATAATATGTGGTCACCTTTTTCATCCTCTTGTGGTAGTTTGATATCTTTTTGTTGTTCATCCTTATTAAGGCTTGAGCGTTCCTCATCCATGAGCATATTTTTTACAATGCTTTGGGCCTTGTTAGGTGATTCCAACTCGAAGCAGATAGTGAGAAATTAGTATGTTATGAAAGTCTTCTTTTTCTCTTCTGGTCCCTCAGTCTCGATTTAATTCTAATCCTCAATTATTTGGTGGGGATAGTAGATTTAGGTCTCGATAAACGGAACACGATAACTAGTTTAGGACGAAGGCAATATTAAAGTAAGTGATAAGGTAGATTTTCTCTCGCTTCTCCCATCGTTTCTTATAACTTTTCACAAAGCTGAAAAATAGTAATTCATTTCCTATTAAATAATTGACGACTCGAAAAAAAGATTTTAAAATGTATAAGCCAAAATCAACCAAGAGTAACATTTCTTAATGTTTACAATATAAAATGCTTACTAGAGGACTTGATGAATACATATACTTGCTGTCACAAGAAAAACAATTTATGCAGTCAATCTTTTTAAAGTAAACAAATATAAGATCTGCATAACATCTTCCTAAGACAAACTAAAGTAGCTAGAATGCAATCCTAAGAAATTGTAGCTAATTTATTGCAAGTAATGCGGTGTTGGGATCTTCTGAACCTGTAAAACATTTTCAATATGACCCCGAATCAACTTTAAGAGACAAGTTTCACCATTAGCTATCTTGTTACGTTTTTGAAATGCAGCCCATCCTCCTATTTTATGATAACCATACTACTAGTAGACTCTATTTCCACTCCCAATTCTACTCCTTTTTCATTAACCAACCTCATATTCTTCATGTTGATTATGTCTATACTTTGGGCAAATCTCATCGGGATAGTCTAATAAACATATTGTCAATCAATAATCTTATAAAATACTTCAATGTGATAGTGATGTAAAATAGTATTCTCAGCAATTCTACGATGCGATCTTCCACGGATAACATAAAACTCATCAAATTTAGGTATCAAAATATCATAGTTGATGCAAAATTTAGATACCTCATTCATAAATGAATCCCAACCTTCATCCCTAAGTTGTTGTAATCGATTCTTTGCCACTCTAACTAGTGACATGTCATTCTCTTTCTTTTGAGAAGCAGCATTTAAATCATTTGTAATTGTTAAAACAATCCGCATGAAATGCAATATGAAGACAACATCAAATGTTAAACATGCTATAAGATATCCTTTTGCCCTACATTTCTCTTCAAAACGAGCATTAACAACACTAACATCAACTACATAAATGATAGGACCAAACATGAGGATAAAATTGTTAAAAGATTTGTAATGAGATGCTCATCTAGTATCACCTTCTCTTGCTAGACCTAATATGATTCAAGCCCTTACCAGTTTCAAGTTCACATTTACGTAATGCCTTTTCAATTTCTTTTTCTTGAGCTTCGCAAAGTTTATCTCTACGCTTGTAAGAAGCTCTTTCTATATATAGTATATCAGAAACCAATAACAAAAGTTCTTGCACTTTATCACATATTTTAGAAATCGCAATGAGAGTTGAAGTTGATGAACTAAGCAATGAATATAATGAACACCTTTACTTTCTTGTTGAATCAATTTTTTAACCCATTGTATCACCTTGTATATTACTTTCTCCATAATAACATTGTCCACGTATATAAGATTGACTTAAAGAATGTCGAGCAAGTAAATCAATAATTCCAATCTTTAAAGAAAAAACAGTAGTATCACAAACATGAACAATACCAAGAAATCATTCCATCACCCTATGCTAGAAGTGTAACAATTGGCTTCCTTTTGGATTTATTTCTAATTAAATCTTTTGACTCATATTTGGTACAGAAGAGCTTGTTAAATCCAAGAATATATGCCTAAATTAAGTGAAATATTCTTAAGGACATTGTCATCGACACTCAAACTGTAAGTATTTCCTTAAATGAGGTCATTTAAGATTGGTTCACACTCGTAATTCAAAGTAGACGTGTTTGGAAATTCATACCACCGAAATGTCATATATATAACCACGAGAACTACAAAGTGTCATGCATGATATTCCTGTTAATTTGTGCATAAATTTTAATGTTGAAATTTGAAAATTTGAGTTTATGAAGTTGTCAGATTTTGAAATTTGAATTTATGTTTGAACATACATTTTACGTGGAAATGAATTGAATTTTTGTGACTGAAAGTGAAAATACTCTCGAAAAGAACCAAATTTTGAATGGTTCTTTTGAAAATACATTTTATATGTCAAAAAGTGAGATTCAAATTTTGTTGCCTCCGAAGCCAGAGAAAACTTCAACATTACCTATTTCAACAATTTCACCTTTCTTCTCATTTAGAAAGGCTACACTGGCCCATGGAAATCAATTGGTCTTTGTTTGATTTGTAGTCCAAGGAAAAAATTATGTTCGCTTATCATGCTCATTTTAAACTCAACATTCATCAAAGCAATGGTCATATTTCCACATCACCCTTTTTTATGTCTTTCTTTTGATTACTAAATACATTAGCTTTGAACAAAAATAAAGGAAAAAAATATACTAATTAAAAACAAGGAAAAAATGAAAATAAGCATCCAATAACTCCATACATGATTGTTATTTATAGATTGATACAAGAATTAGGTAGAAGGGAATTAAGGTAACATGTAGTTAATTAAGGGAGACTACAAAGGTGTGGAGGTTTTATATAACTCATGATATTTATTTAGATGTAATTTTTTTTAATTATTAAACGAATTGATTAATGAAAAAAATTCCGCAAAAAATTCAAAAAAATATAATATAAAAGTTAGTAAAATTTCTAGACCATAGAGATGTGTCATATCATCTTGTAGATATCTAGCTATATAATTACTAGTTTCGTGACACGTGCGTTGCACGTGATTACCAATTTAAAAAATATATGATATAGTAAATAGTATTGTAATTTAAAAAATCTTCTTTTTGATCACATTTTTCGGGACAAAGCGTGCACAATTGTAATTTTTGAAATATGAAGTTATGTTTTTATATGTATTTTACTTTTAAAATAAAAACTTTTGTGAGTGAAAGTGAAACTCCTCCAAAAAAATAAGGTTGAAGCTTGAAAAAATTTTAAAGACAGATTTTCATAATTTGGTCAAACACTATTTCTTTTGCCTTGTACATTACACACTCCTCGTGAGTCAGTTACATACATCATGTGACTCAGATATAAAACAGTCCTCGTGAGTCAGTCACACACATCAGGTGAGTCAGATATGACAGTCCTTGTGAGACACACATATATTGCACTGTCTTTGTAATTTGCACATCAAACTGCTATAAAAAGCATTCCTGAACACTTTCCCATCCATTGCTCAACACCCGTCAAGGCAAACAAGTTCCATTGCTCTTCCTTTAGGAACTCTTCTCCCAACAACCCTAAGTTCATCCAAATCATCACTTCCTCATATGAATTATGTCAACTGGTAAGTACTTTCTTCATCTTCCAAATCTTGTTTTTTTTTTCTTTTTTTACCCTCCCTAGGAGCACCCACCCCTTTTTCTCCCTGCAAATCTTGGTTTTGCTCGCAGATTACCAATTCTTTTTAGTGCAAGTGTAATTTCAATCCTTGTTAACTGTTGATTTACATCCAACAGTTATAATACTTTTATATGGGTCTAATTGAATGAGAGTTTCTCAAAATGATCATGTAAGAAGAAAATTTCATTCCCTCGATAAAAAACACATTCCTTTCACGCCCAAGGATAGACATTTGGAGGATTCAACATTTTGTAAACCAAATATAAGGATGTGTTAATAGGAGGTAGCAAGTACATGTACAAGTAATTAGTCACAAGTTGAATATATATAAGGATGTATATTACATTGATATCAGGTAAAAATTTAATAATTTGCCTACTTCAACAGAAGGAGCTAGCTAATGAGGTAAGGGATTCGCAAGACCTACAAGTCATTATATCGGTTAACATAGGCGTGTATTTTGCATTGTCTTCTGTGTGTTCGGTCCAAGATATACGTTAAACTAATTATATATGTGTGCGATCTGTCTGTATGAAACTGAATTCAAATTTTTTTGCACACAGAGGATTCCAGTAGTGTTTGTCGAAAGACATTGCAAGAACCTGTTAAACCCCGTGTTTCTTGAGGATCCCCATGGAAAAGCATGGGAGGTTGAAGTGGAAAATTCTCAAGGCCAAATTTGGCTAGCCAAAGGATGGAATGATTTCTGTGCCTATTACTCAATAAGCGTTAGGAGCTTATTAGTCTTCACATATAACCCACGTTCTCACTTTGTTGTCGCTATATATGATCAGAGTACAACAAAAATTGAATATCCAATAGATCAAGAGAATGAATCAGATGAAGAAGAGGAAGATATTCCAGTCCTCCAAGCTAATGCTAATGTAATCGAGGAAGAAGAGGAAGATAATCAAGTTAACCTTCAAGCAAATGCTAATGTAAACAAGGAAGATATTCCAGTTAACCTTCAAGATAATGCTAATGTAATCGAGGAAGAAGAGAAAGATATTCCAGTTAACCTTCAAGCTAATGCTAATGTAATTAATCAAGGTAAATAAACATACATAACTGCTTTATTATCTATTAAGTGAATTCATTCAGTAGTAATGCATTGCATTTGGATATCTATTTCAAGAAATAAGTGAAGGCTATGAGGAGCACGACCAACAACCCAACATTGGTACCGGTAAACTAACTAGGGATTATATCAGTTCCACTTTTATATTAGACGAGTGATACCAGGATTTTGGTATAGAAATAACACTGATCTTAGGTAATACTTCCAATCAAATACGAGATAGGTTTAACCTCAAAATCTGTAAAAGGATAGCCCAATTAATGCCTTGAACCAATCAATAGCTTAAAGAATTCTTTTTTATATCTTACTCTAATGAATTGCCACCGTCTTTATGAATTTTGGTTAATCCACCATGAAATATATTTTCAATTGTAGCGTTCAAGTAGTTATTGTGTGGTTAGCTTTCTCACTTCCTGTACCAACAATATGTTAGAAAGATTGAAACATCGATCTCATCGAGACAAACTACAAAAACTCATGCTTCAGGAGCAGAATCTTTCTCAAATTCTAGTGTTTCCACTCCAGCTTAGGATGCCGGAGATCTATGTTGAATTCAACTAATTTGATGATTGATAAGAGTATTATTTTGTTACAGGCAAAACAATCAAACAAGAAGAGCAGTGAGGTGGAGGTGATCCCAAATAGAAACTGAGAAGCAGCAGCGGGGATTGGAACTACTGACACAGATACCGATGTCTCTTCTGAGGAATCAGATGATGAGTCCAAAAAATATGTGGTCATATGGTTAAAGCATATATGCAATAGTTTCTGGCTATTTCTTATTAGTTATGGTTTCTGAAGATATTTCAAATTACTAGTGAAGTGTTCTATTAGATATATGAACGATATAATGTTATTGATTTTATGGATCATCTAAGAGTAGTGTTAAACAAGGTTCTTTTCTTTATCCCCTCTTTTTAATTACTGCGGCATTGTCTGTGAGGACTTGGTTGCTTTATTAATTGAAGATCTATGTATGTTTCGCTATTCTGAAGGAAGCCAATTGTTACACTTCTAGCATTGGGTGATGGAATGATTTCTTGGTATTGTTCATGTTTTTGATACTACTGCTTTTTCTTTAAAGATTGGAATTATTGATTTACTTGCTCGACATTCTTTAAGTCAATCTTATATACGTGGACAATGTTATGATGGAGAAAGTAATATGCAAGGTGATATAATGGGTTAAAAAATTGATACAACAAGAAAGTAAAGGTGTTCATTCTATTCATTTCTTTGTTCATCAACTTCAACTCTCGTTGCGATTTCTAAAAGATGTGATGAAGTGCAAGAACTTTTGTTATTGGTTTCTGATATACTAAATATAGTAGGAGCTTCTTACAAGCGTCGAGATAAACTTTGCGAAGCTCAAGCAAAAGAAATTGAAAAGGCATTACGTAAATGTGAACTTGAAACTAGTAAGGGCTTGAATAATATTAGGTCTAGCAAGAGAAGGTGATACTAGATGAGCATCTCATTACAAATCTTTTAACAATTTTATCCTCATGTTTGGTCCTATCATTTATGTAGTTGATGTTATTGTTGTTAATGCTCGTTTTGAAGAGAAATGTAGGGCAAAAGGATATCTTATAGCATGTTTAACATTTGATGCTGTCTTCATGTTGTATTTCATGCGGATTGTTTTAACAATTACAAATGATTTAAATGCTGCTTCTCAAAAGAAAGAGAATGACATGTCACTAGTTGGAGTGGCAAAGAATCGATTACAACAACTTAGGGATGAAGGTTGGGATTCATTTATGAATGAGGTATCTAAATTTTGCATCAAATGTGATATTTTGATACCTAAATTTGATGAGTTTTATGTTATCCGTGGAAGATCGCATCGTAGAATTGTTGAGTATACTATTTTACATCACTATCAGATTGAAGTATTTTATAAGATTATTGATTGACAATATTTTTATTAGACTATCCCAATGAGATTTTCCCAAAGTATAGACATAATCAACATGAAGAATATGAGGTTGGTTAATGAAAAAGGAGTAGAATTGGGAGTGGAAATAGAGTCTACTAGTAGTATAATTATCATAAAATAGGAGGATGGGTGTTATGCCGTGATTTTTACTATCTTTAAAAAAATCACCTTTTTGAAATGTTCTAAGTATAAAACAATTTGAGAAAAATACTTAGAAAAGAGTCGCCACTTAATTTTTTAAAGAAATTAAGAAAACTTAATTTAAAAAGATTTTAACAGATTAAATCTTAATAAATTTAGAGAAAATGGGTAAGAGGTTGTTATTTACGCTTCAAGAAGGTTTTTAAGGCATTTGAAGCGCCCGCTAACATGCGGTTATCCTATGACTTAGGTTAATTATTATTTTTTACTATTCTTAGGAACGTGATATAATATACGAATAATGATTAACGACATTCGTTCAACTTTAAAAAAAAATATTTAAACAAAGATTATTTTTTTATTTTTTTTTTTATTTTAAGAAAATGGAAACTTAATTAGAATTTTTGAAATTGATTATAAGTGAATAGAACTGAATTAGATTATTATTGTTTTTAATCATTTTAAAAGATAATAACATCAAACCAAAATTCATTAATTTAAGCATGAAAAACCATTTTAAATTAATTTTAGAACAAATTTTTTGACTAAATGTATTTCATGAAAAGTATGAGAGTGATAAAAAATATATTGAAATAAACTAACATAAAGAAAATAGTTCATCTTTTGGGGATTTTAATTAGGCTAGTCAAAGTTAAGGTTAAATAAATTTAAAAAAATAACAATTAAATAATTTATGAGTAAGAGATAAAAGAAGGGTTGGGCCTGCTGCAACCAATTTGGGCTTATTACTGCCCAGAAACATTGGGCCAAAGCTGCTGATTTTTTGATTTTTAAATCAATTCCCGTTTTTGTATACACAAGCTGTATATCTATGTATACAATGCATATATCTGCCTCGTTTCCTGTATCTTGGTCTGTATACCGAATGTATGCAGGTCACTTCAACCTCTAGCACCTGTATTTTGATTTTTTGGACATGTACATCAATATTCACCATGTATACCAGTGTATACTGCTGTATACAACATGTACGTTTTCGAACTTTCCGAGGCCTGTTTCAGCTTTCGGCATCGTTGGACATTGACGGGGATAACTCAAATATAGGTGTTGTTGAATTTGATTCAACGAAATAATGCAAGGAAGACAGAGCCTTAGCAGACTCATCTCGAAATAGAGTTCATGCAAAGGGAAAAGACAACAAGGATTAGGAAAAGAGCTTATTCATTAAATAAACAATTAAACAATAGGCATGACTAACTACACAATCAGTTTGACTAAAGAAACACATAAGATAGTTAAGGGGAATACGAATCATGGCCAACCAAACTTATCATAACTAATGAATTATAAAGCAACTGGCACTTAACAAATTAAAGATGACTAACAAATTGATAGATTACATGACAAAGAGCTACATTTAAGTCAATGGTAGGAGACCAATCTCTTAGGATGGCAACACTAGCTTACAACAAATCAAAACAAACTAGGCACCCAAATTATCATGGTAAACAAAACACTTATAAAAACTCAAAAATTTAGGTAAAAAAATAAAAAATAAAAATATAACATCATCAAACCAAGGAACTTGATTATCACAATAACACTATCATAATTTTTTAACCATTTATGAAAAAAACAAGAAAAGTAGGTAAGGATCTGGAAAAAAAAAAATCAAACAATTGGAATTTTTTTTTTTTATTCATGCTAGAGATTGAAACATATAGAATACAAAATGGAATGAATATTACCTTTATTGGGGCAGCGTTCCGGGATGAACGAGCTTGGAGGAGCACCCACCACCACACAAGAAATTGACAAAAATTCAAGTTCCAAAACAACAAACCCAAAATTCTAGTATACCATTATTCTATAAAATCCAATCTAGACTATTTTTTCGTATATGACCTCAAAATCCAATTTTTTTTTTTCCAAAAAAATAAAATATCCGATCTCCTCTAACTTTATTTTTCTCACCACAATTTTTTCTCCTCCTTTTCTTGAGTGTAAAATGACTATTTATAGGGAAGATTAAGGCAGATTTAGGGGGAAACCTGTGAAAATTTCAAACCTCAAATTCAAACTCCTCTGCCCATTTTCAAGACAAGATTTGAAAATCCCTTAAAATGGGGAAAAGGAGCCGGCGATGTGATCGCTTAGGAGACTAAAGTATGGATCTTGCAGAGTAGTTGGATGAGTGTACCTGATTTTTCTGCTACTATCCGTGATTTCCGCTGCGATGAAGAAAAAAAATGGAAAGTTGTGGTAGCTTTCTGCCACATCTTTTGTAGTGAGAAAGAAGAAATAGAGTGGGTCAGTCAGGTTTGGGCTGGGAATTTGAGTGAATATAATATGGGCTGCTGATTTATGTGAAAGTTGGGCAGAAAACTGGCCCAACTTTAGTCTAAAATTGATCTAATAACATGGGGTAAATGTTGGTTAACTTAATTTTGGAAATAACCATAGATTACAAATTCGGCCAAAATAAGTTAAGGACAAACCGATTTGCATTAATTGATGAATTCGACTAAGGTCCGGCAAGACGAATTATTATAAATTAATTAATGAGCTTCTTACTATTAACAAAAAATAAAATAATTAATTTAATCATAAACTTAGTGATTCAAAAATATAACCATGATTTAAACTAAACTAATTTAAAAGACTACTTACTAAATTTAAAATATTTTTGAGATGGTCTTTTTTTTTTTTTTTGAATAATCATAAAATATACTAATTATATACATAATTATGTAAAATATATATATTATCTAAAAGCTTTAAGAAACGGCAAAAACTATTCAACATAACGCAAACTTTATATTTTTCCTAAATTTATAAAATGAATTATTTTAAATTGTTTGAGAATTTAAGAAGCTCATGAATTAATTCCTATTGTGGAAGGCCAAAATTGGGTGTCAACAGCTGTCCCTCCTTTGACTTGGATTGATGAAAGAAATTCATGGCAAATGAAATTGACGAATTCAATTTTGACCGACCACATCTTCATCTTTGGGAAAGGAATTTTGGTATGGGCTTTAGGAATTATGGCCGAACCCCGGTATCGGATTTCCTAAATATCTCAGGTTATATGAGAATTTAGGCCACTTGTAGTTCGATACGCTTGATTTAATGCACGATTATTAAAGAATTCCAAAGTCATCTCGATACCAAATTATGAAGGAACCGAAATGCTCGAGAATAGGACTTGAAAACGAATATTGGAATACAGCCAAATTTTCAACATTGAACCCGCCTACATATCCTCAAACCTTGGGAATCAGGCTGCTTGTAGTTCGACTCGATTGGTTGAAAAGGAAATCTATTATGCAAGATAACCTTTGGTTTTGGAGGAGTGACAAATAAAACGAGTGTGGAAAAGAGGCTTGCAACCTCTTAGCCATGAATGTGGAGCTCTTCACATCCATAAGTAAGAACTTACATGGACATAATTTCCAAAGTTCGTGGTGCACTGTCACTCAGATTAGAAAGTTGCCTCCGGTGAGAGTGAAATGTTTCATGGATGCAAAATTGAAACCGATGAACTAAAAAAAAAAAAAACTCACACGGCTTTGATAGGGGTGTGATTTGATTGTAGTGGAAGTTGCTCGTCAGCTCGTGTCCTAAGAGTTTGATACTCCTCTTTGGACTATGTCCCAGTTCGCTGCTAAGAAAAAGTTCCACGTTGTGCTGCATCCTTTTTGATGTCGTCCGCACCTGTGGTTTGTTTTGAGAATTCATCCTCTTGGATGCTCTCGTCAGATATTGAAACAAACTTGTTAGTAGAAACTGTAATTTACATAGAGAGGTGTTATGTTTTACCCTCTTCGGCACACATTTCCATCAGTTTTGACACAATAGATGATGAATTGATATGATGCGACATGATGATAAATTTATCGATAATGTAATATTGTTGATGATGATACTTCAAAAATGATATTGATGCTCGATTGATAAGATGTTGATGCTACATTTATGATCCATTGGTAGAATAACGTTGATTCAATAGTAGGATGATGTTGTCGAAACTTAATTACTAAGATGATGTTGCTCTCTTGGTATTAGAAGAAGCAATGACTCTCTCAGAGTTTGAAGATGCAATGGCCTTCTTGGCGGTTTGAATATGAATGACCCTCTTGGGTTTGAATGAAATGGCCCTCTTGGCGGTTTGAATATGAATGGCCTTCTTGGCAATTTGAATATGATGGCCCTCTTGGCAATAAAAATATGACGGCCCTCTCGGCAGTTTGAATATGTAATGGCCCTCTTGGCAATATAAATATGCAATGTCCCTCTCGGCGTTTGAAGATGCAATGACCCTCTTGGCATATGAAAATAATGGCATTCTTGGCGATTTGAATGCAATGGCCCTCTCGGCAGCTTGAATGCAATGAACCACTCGGCATTTGAATATGATGGCCCTCTCGGCGTTTGAAGATGATGGCCCTCTCGGCTTTTCAAGATGATGGCCCTCTCGGTGTTTGAAGATGCAATGGCCATCTCGGCATTTGAAGATGATGGCCCTCTCGGCGTTTGAATATGATGGCCCTCTTGGCAGTTGAAGATGCAATGGCCCTCTCGGCGGTTTAAATATGAAATAGCCTTCTTGGCAATAGAAATATGATGGCCCTCTTGGCAATTTGAATATGATGGCCCTCTCGGCAGTTTGAATATGCAATAGCCTTCTTGGCAATAGAAATATGATGACCCTCTTGGCAATTTGAATATGATGGCCCTCTCGGCAGTTTGAATATGCAATAGCCTTCTTGGCAATAGAAATATGATGGCCCTCTTGGCAATTTGAATATGATGGCCCTCTCGGCATTTTGATTATGCAATGGCCCTCTCGGCAGTTTGAATATGCAATAGCCTTCTTGGCAATAGAAATATGATGGCCCTCTTGGCAATTTGAATATGATGGCCCTCTTGGCAGTTTGATTATGATGGCCCTCTTGGCAGTTTGATTATGCAATGGCCCTTTTGGACATTTGAATATGTAATGGCCCTCTTGGCAATATAAATATGCAATGGCCCTTTTGGCGGTTGAAGATACAATGGCCCTCTCGGTGGTTGAAGATACAATGGCCCTCTGGGTGGTTCACATTACCGTGTCTGATATCAACGGGATTTGTGAATATTTTCCAATAGTTGTTGATGCTGAAAAAGAAATAATATAATTTATATTTTTGTAGATGCTTGTACATGTTGAGAGTGATTTCTTCACCCGTTCCTATTTTGAACATCTTCTGTTTAATTCGACTCTTTCTTTGTTGGAGATTTGAACAAGGTATTGTTGCTCGTATTCTAAACTGACGCTTTTCTTCCAAAGAACTTAAATGACTTTCTTTCTCTACTAAAGAGTTGTCAATTTCGGGGAGCTACTCGTCCTTTTGAATTCTCTATATTCATTTAATGGAGGAATATGATGATCTTGAGGCAATCTTATATACCTGCATCCACAGAAAAATTATTAGTTTTTAAAACAAACTGATCTGTGTTGATTTCTTCCAGTCGCCTTGCTTCTTATCTTGCTATATTTGGAAGTTTGGTTGATCCTACGAATCGCAATAGACAAAAGACAAGATCATATTTAAATTAAAACACATGTTATGTATGAATTTTTTTAGAAAGATAGTTTTAAAGAAAATCTCTGCCAATTAATTGCCACAACATGCACGACACAAACAAAACCCTTTGTCTCAGATTCTATTCTGTCATGATAGGTAGCTTGTTGGAATTTTTAGATATCCTTAGCAATATGTCACGTTGCAGTACTTGAAGTAGACTCTGACGTTCTGAGTACCCTTGATGGAATTTTTGAGGCCTTCCTCAAAAATTTTGTCCCAGTTGCAACTCACAATATATCTTATGTCTTGAGAATTTGTAAGTCTCTTCTTGAGAATTTTTGAGTCCCTCTCAAAAATTCTGTCCCAGTTTCTATTGTAAAGAAAAATAGAAAATCTTACGGGAGATATGACTGAACCCTTGTGGCGCCTACGTATCCCGTTGAGGCAGAAATCAGGTCATACGTAGTTCCCCTCTTGAGAAATAACAGAAATAAGAAATTTTGATAAGGAAACGACCGAGACCCATATAGGCCGCCTATGTATCTCATTCTTGAGAATTCAGGTCGAACGTAGTTCAAGTACAAAGGAATGTTCCAAAGATTAATGCGACAATGATTACAAACAATTTGCGATTACAAGGAAATAAAGGAAGGAAATAACATTCTTCAAATGTAATATCTCTTGACGGCATCTGAATTGATTGCTTTTCTCCATACTCTACCGTCCATCTCTGCTAGAACCAAAGCTCCTCTTGACAGTACTTTGTGGACAACATACGGTCCTTGCCAGTTAGGTGCAAATTTCCCTTTATATTCCTCTTGATGACGAAAAATGCGCTTCAACACCAATTGACCTACCTCAAATGTTCGAACTCTTACTTTCTTGTTGAAAGCACGAATCATTCTCTGTTAATACAACTGGCCATGACAAACGGCACTCATTCTTTTTTCATCAATCAATGTTAACTGCTCATATCTATCACGAACCCATTCGGCATCGCTCAATCCAGCTTCCTGAATAATCCTCAAAGATGGTATCTCAACTTCAGCTGGTATTACTGCCTCTGTTCCGTATACTAACAAATACGGAGTTGCTCCAGTTGAGGTTCGAATTGTGGTGCGATAACCTAGCAACGCATAAGGCAAATGTTCATGCCAACATTTGTAGTTGTCAATCATCTTTCTCAATATCCTCTTGATGTTCTTATTGGCAGCTTCCACAGCTCCATTCATTTGAGGACGATATGCAGTTGAATTACGGTGGGTAATTTTAAATTGTTCACATATCTCTTTCATCAAGTGACTGTTAAGGTTTGCCCCATTGTCTGTGATGAGAGACTCAGGAACTCCAAAATGACATATCAAATTATTGCGAACAAAATCAGCTACAACTTTCTTCGTCACAGATTTATAGGAAGCAGCTTCAACCCACTTCGTAAAATAATCAATGGCGACCAAAATAAACCTATGACCGTTTGAGGCAGCAGGCTCAATTGGTCCAATAACATCTATCCCCCATGCTGCAAATGGCCAAGGGGAACTCATTACATTGAGCTCATGAGGAGGTACTTTGATCAAATCTCCATGTACTTGACATTTATGACATCTTTGGACAAATCGTACACAATCATTTTCCATAGTCATCCAGAAGTATCCTGCCCTTAAGATTTTCTTTGCTAATGTAAACCCATTCATGTGCGTCCCACACACTCCAGCATGAACTTCTTCGAGCAATCTTGTGGCCTCTGCAGCATCCACACATCGCAGTAATCCTAGATCGGGAGTCCTTCTATAAAGAACCTCCCCATTCAAAAAGAAGTTGTTTGCCATTCTTCGGATTGTTTTCTTTTGGATACTTGTCGCTTTTTTGGGGTATTCACCAGCTTCTAAGTACTTTTTCACATCGACATACCATGGATTTCCATCCGATTCTGCTTCCACATGTAAACAATGCGCTGGTTGTTCTTTTAAACCTATCTCAAGTGGGTCAATGTAACTCTTTTCTGGGTGTTGTATCATGGATGATATGGTTGCAAGGGCATCAGCAAACTCGTTCTGTATTCTCGGGGTGTGTCTAAACTCGGTCTTCCTAAATCTTTTGTATAACCTCCGTACCAATTGTACGTAAGGTAAGATTTTAGGATTCTTCACGGACCATTCTCCTTGGACTTGATGAATCAACAAGTATGAATCACCAATTATCAGTAATTCTTGAACATTCATGTCAAGAGCCATCTTGATGCCGAGAATATAAGCTTCGTACTCAGCCATGTTATTTGTGCATCGAAATCTAAGCTTTGCTGTTGCTGGAAAATGTTGTCCTGATTCAGATTCAATACTGCTCCAATTCCTGATCCTCTAGAGTTAACTGCTCCATCAAAAAACATTCTCCACCCAGGATATGATTCTGATATATCTTCCCCTACAAATAATACCTCTTCATCAGGGAAGTATGTTCTGAGCGGTTCATATCCTTCATCTACTGGGTTTTCAGCAAGGTGATCGGCCAAGGCTTGCCCCTTGATTGCTTTCTGAGTCATGTACACAATGTCAAACTCACTCAACAGCATTTGCCACTTTGCTAGCTTTCCTGTGGGCATTGCCTTCTGAAATATGTACTTGAGTGGGTCCATTCTTGAAATAAGATGTGTTGTATAAGCCGACAGATAATGTCTCAATTTTTGAGCAACCCAAGTCAAAGCACAACAAGTTCTCTCTAAGAGGGTATAACGAGCCTCATAGGATGTGAACTTCTTGCTCAAATAGTATATAGCTCTCTCCTTTCTTCCGGTTTCATTATGTTGTCCCAACACACACCCAAATGCGCTGTCAGAGATGGATAAATACAATAACAAAGGACTACCCGCGCGTGGTGGCACCAGTATTGGTGGATTTGAAAGGTAACTTTTGATGGTGTCAAAAGCCTTCTGACATTCTTCAGTCCACTTCGTTGGCGCATCCTTTCGTAGCAACTTGAATATGGGTTCACAGATCACCGTTGATTGGGCTATGAATCGGCTGATGTAATTCAGTCTCCCTAGAAAACTCATTACTTCTTTCTTAGTCTTTGGGGAAGGTAAGTCTTGAATTGCCTTGACCTTGGAAGGATCAAGCTCGATACCTCTTCTACTAACTATGAAACCGAGTAACTTCCCTGCAGGTACTCCAAATGCACATTTGGCTGGGTTCAACTTCAAATCATACTTACGTAACCTGTCAAAGAACTTTTCCAGGTGCGTCAGATGATCCGAACTCTCGCGGGATTTTATGATAACATCGTCCACATACACCTCAATTTCTTTGTGGATCATATCATGGAATATGGTGGTCATAGCTCTCATATAAGTGGCTCCAGCATTCTTGAGGCCGAACGGCATCACTCGATAATGGTAGACTCCCCAAGGTGTGATGAATGCTGTTTTCTCTGCATCTTCTTCATCCATTAAGATCTGGTGGTATCCCGCAAAACAATCCACGAAAGATTGCAACTCATGCTTGGCACAATTATCAATGAGTATATGGATGTTTGGCAATGGGAAATTGTCTTTTGGACTCGCTTTATTGAGATCCCGATAATCCACGCATATCCTAATTTTTCCATCTTTCTTCGCCACTGGAACAATGTTAGCCAACCAAGTGGGATACTTGGTTACTTCGACGACCTTTGATTCGATCTGCTTTATGACCTCTTCTTTTATTCTTAAACTTAGATCGGGCTTGAACTTTCTGGTTTTCTGCTTTATCGGACAATACTCTGAATTGATAGGCAGCTTATGGGAAACAATATCAGTGCTTAATCCTGGCATATCATCATAAGACCAGGCAAACACATCGATGTATTGTTTGAGTAGCTAGACCAATTTTTCCTTTTCTATTGCTGTCAAATGGCTACTGACTCGGGTTTCTCTAACCGACTCGTCATCTCCTAAGTTGACTATCTCTGTCTCATCCAGGTTGGGCTTTTTATCATTTTCAAGATTTCTCAAGTCCTTAGTAAGGTGTTCAGGCATCATAGTTTCCTCATCATACTCTTCACATTCATCTTCATTGACCTTACTTGGTTCACCGTGTTCGTGACATGTCATGACATTGGCAAGTTTAGATTCATTTTTACTGAAAAGAAAAATAAATCAACCATGTTAGATAGAAAGAGTTTGAATGTATATATCAGAGAGTAATTTGGAAAGGCAAGATAATCAATTTAAAATAAACGAGGCTTTCATTGGAAAAAAGGCGTATAAGCTTTGGTCATGACTCATGTCAACGTGAGCCATTTCCTTTTTAAAACATTACGATGAAAATAAAGTGATATAAAGGGGTGTTTCGGGCCTCGTCTGAACTACACCGATTTTCAAAAGTAAAACTTCAAATCTTGTCTTTGTCTACCAAGCAATTCGATGAATCATAAGTGGAGTGGCCACCCAATTCTGTAGCGTCTCTTCAGGTTTGGCATCTCGGATGGTGGGTGTCGCGGTGCATTCTTCCCAGATCACAGCACAATCTTTTTCATCAAACAATCTTCACATCCCTTCCACCAGACCATCAATCTCAGGCTCTAAAGCTTTAGCAGTAAATGACTGGTACAATTCTGGAATAGGCTTTGATAGATCAGGGTCATGTTTCTTCCTTGCTTCTGCTTCAAATAAGTCCTCCTTTGTTGGGGTATAACCAACGCCAAAGCGGAAATTGTGAAGTGGGATAGGAAGAGGTTCGGATATGCCATCCAAATTCTTGCCCAACCCACGTCCAGGCTCAAAACCGCTTCTTAGCATGGTTGTGGCAAGCATTTTATACACCGGCGGCATTGATTTTTGCGGTGTTATATCTTCAAAAGCAGCATTCATTATCTCTACCATGTGAAAGTCAGTACCTTGAGATGAATCGTCAATAACTGTAACAGAGAAGCCAGGGTAACTACGATTACTCCCTTCACCATGAATGACAATCTCATGGTCCTCCCATGTGAACTTCAAGATTTGATGCAATGTGGATGGAATTGCTCCGACCGCGTGGATCCATGGTCTCCCTAGCAGCATATTGTAGCTTGTGGATATACCCATCACTTGGAATTCAGTGACAAATTCTGCAGGTCCCATTTGGATACACAAGTCTACCTTCCCCATGGTCTCTCTTTGCGAGCCATCAAACGCCCTTACATTCATGCGACTTTGACGGATTTTTCCAACATCATAATTCAGCTGAGCAAGGGTTGATAACGGGCAAATATTGAGTCCTGAACCATTATCAATCAATACTCGAGCTACAAACTTGTCTCTGCATTTGATAGTGATATACAAGGCTCGGTTGTGCATCATTCCCTCGATTGGTAACTCCTCTTCTCGAAAAGAGATTTGGTGACTCCCAATGACATGACTAACCATAGTTGCCAAATTCTCACCACTTGTTCCTGTAGGTACGTATGCTTCATCGAGTACCTTCAACAATGCTTTCCGATGGTACTCAGAACTCATCAATAGAGCCCAAACAGATATTTGAGCAGGAGTTTTCTCCAAATGCTTGACGATAGAATACTCCTTAGGCTGCATTCTTCGCCAAAACTCTTCAGCCTCACCCTCTGTGATCGCCTTTTTTTGGTTCTCCTTCCTTCGTGTTTCTTGAGCTAACTCTTCTGGAACATAACATCTTCCAGAACGTGTCATCCCTTGAGCTATAGCCGCCTGGACAACAAACTTTTCTTTGGGCTGTTCGTTGTTTATTTCCTTTGCCAAAGAAAATGCCTGATGAGGTGCAGTCATTACAACAAACTCTGGACGGGCCTTTATGGTCAAAGAGGCCACTGTTGGTATGAGTGAGTTGACATTTGTTTCACCGACGATCCCAATAGCGAGCCAATCTTCGTCACTTTCAATCATATTGATGGTTGCTCCCCCATGATTCGGTAACGGGTTAAGATTCACATTGGGGGCAGGGGCCTGAAGAGTGATGACTCTATTGTCGATCAAATCTTGAATCTTATGTTTTAAATTGATACACCCTTCTGTATCATGTCCTGCCCCTCCGGAATGGTAGGCGCATCGTTGATCCGCTCGGAAGAACTTTGTTGTGGGATTAATTGTCTTTGTATCTACTGGTTGGATCAATCCTGCTGCTCTCAAACGCTCAAAGATTTGGGTACGTGTCTCTGCCAAAGGAGTGAAAATTCTTGGAGGCTTTCTTTCGAGGTTAGGGTGGGGCAAATTATTGGTATTTGGGTTGTTTTGTCCAGGACTTTGGTAGGTTGGTATATTGGCTTGGTTATTTGGTGGTGTATTTTGGTAGGTTGGTGGTTGATTTTGATAGACAGGGGGTGATGGTTGGTAGTTCTGTTGTGCATAGTAGATTGGAAGTGGATCTTGTGGAGGTGGTTGGTAATTATTTGCGCTGGAGAATCGGTTGGAGTTTCCAATGGCAGAACCATACCCAAAATACCTTTGTGGTCTTGGCCTTGGGCTAAAAGATACAACAGAGACATCCTCTTTCTTTTTCCTAGAAAATCCTGTGGCCATAGATGTCGAGGATTTGTTGGCGGCCTGCAAAGCAGTGAGACTTGTAACCTTTCCAGATTTGAGACCATCCTCTATGGCTTCTCCCATTCTGATCAGCTCCGAAAACTTCTGTCCCATCATGGGCAACATCCTTTCATAATACTCGGGCTCTTGAGCTCGAATAAAAGCAGAAGTTATTTCGCTTTCAGTCATCACAGGTTGTACCTTTGCAGCTTCTTTCCTCCAGCGACATGCATATTCACGATAGTCCTCCGTGGTCTTTTGCTTGATTTATTCCAAATAGTATCTATCAGGAATGAGTTCCACATTGTAACCAAATATTTCATCGAAGTATGTAGTAGATGCGGTTTTTAGAGGTATGGCTTGAGTTGTAGATGAGTTTTGGACCGTTGGAGTAGGAATTTGATAATTGGGAGGAAATTCTGGAAATTGTTGGTGTTTGGATTTAGAAGAGTAAGTACTTTTTGGTGTGAGGAGCTAGCTTGATATGAGTTAAGGGTGATCGAGTCGATGATGGGAGGTTTTGAATTTGTAGCGGTGGTTGAATTGTTTGCAAAACATTTGGAGGCTGGATCGGAAGTAGGAAAATGGAGTGGAGGTCTTCCATTGTCTGAAGTAGGAGTGTTGGCAATGATAGCCATATTTATCAAATATCAGGACTTATCCATTTCAGCCCTCATTTCAGCAATTTTTTGGAACAATTGTGCAATCAACTTGTTTTGTTCAGCAATGATAGGGTTGTTCACAATGATTTTGCTCAAATCAGTGTTCTCGGCATTTTTAACCACATTTTCTTTGTCTTTTAACAAACATTTGTCAGAGAAGGAATCTTTGGGACCTTTAGACCTTGTGAAGTATGGATGTTCTGTCATTTTCTCAACACAGATCAGTTTTAAGTACCCTGACAAAAAACAAAATAACTCAAAAGACAAATGTGTTAGTTTTTGTAGATGATAAATAATACAAAATATCACACACATGATCACAAACACATAAGAGTTGCTTCATTTGAAGATAAATGAGCCCACTGATATATAGAAAGGTGACTAAATAGACAGAAATTTGTCTATTTAATTTTGGGAATAGTGAATTGGAAAAGTTAACTTGCGTGAATTCAATGTAATTTACATACTTTTGGTTTTGACTGAGAGGAAACTCTAATTTGCTTGGGAGAGCGGAAAAAATAGAAAATTCCAAATATATGGACCGAATCTTGAAAGACTGCCTACGTATCTCACGGGGAGAATTCAGGTCCTACGTAGTTCGACCATTTTGAATCTCTTTTTGATTTGAGATGGAAAATTTACACCTTTTTTTTTTAGATGAGAGAGTAAGATTTAGGATTTGAAAGAGAGTTTTGAATATATATTTTTTGGGGGAAAACTAAAGATTCGAAGAATATTTGGACGCACTTTTGATAGTGACTTGATATTTATGCTTAGGGGTTCTAAAAATTATTAGAAGTGGAGTGAGCTACAATATCTTCAAATAAATCAACATTTTCACATAAGCAGTTATAACACATAAACAGTTATTGTGCGTTCTTAATAGATATGTGACCCGTTTTTGCCAAGGGTAGGCCTAACGAATCAAAGATTGTGATTATGATAGATTGATCCGAGCCATTAATATGTGACAAATCGAGTTTTTATTAAATCGAACTCACTATGTCAAATTTAAGCTTGAGTCCGTCTATCATTATCAAGTTGCACAAAACATACTTTTGGTCGTTGGATCGTAAAATTCGTCGACGTAAGGGTGGACTTCTTAAATATGGAATCGATACCCAAAATCGATCCCCCTAAGGCATATGCATGCATGACTTAAACTGAGGGGTGATTTAGCTCTATCTTATGTTTTCTAAGATTTGGCTTTCTAAACACAAGGTTCTCGAGTGGACAACTCGAGTGAGAAGGCTACGCGGTTACACGGAAAAAGATTCGGACACCCCGTGCATATGCCAACTCTCCTAACTTTGAGAATTTTGAAAGAAGTTTATGGGTGCACAAAGCACACCTCGCGTGTACGTGTGATAGTGTGAATTTCCAATAAGTGGAGAAATATGAACGGAATGACAGTTTATAAAGCAGTAACAAATATACAATTTATGAAAATAATAACAAATAAACAGTTTATATCACAAAAGTATAAAAATTAAGGCATTAGGCATGCAATATAAGCAAACAAGTAAGCATATGCTAAAAACATAATAATTAACCTAAATCTATTATGGTTAGAACCTATTAAATCCCCAGCAGAGTCGCCATTTCAGTTATGCCGTAATTTTACCTATCTTTAGAAAAATCACTTTTGAAATGTTCTAAGTATAAAACAATTTGAGAAAAATACTTAGAAAAGAGTCGCCACTTAATTTTTTAAAGAAATTAAGAAAACTTAATTTAAAAAGATTTTAACAGATTAAATCTTAATAAATTTAGAGAAAATGGGTAAGAGGTTCTTATTTACGCTTCAAGAAGGTTTTTAAGGCATTTGAAGCGCCCGCTAACATGCGGTTTTCCTATGACTTAGGTTAATTATTATTTTTTACTATTCTTAGGAACGTGATATAATATACGAATAATGATTAACGACATTCGTTCAACTTTAAAAAAAAATATTTAAACAAAGATTAATTTTTTATTTTTTTTTTATTTTAAGAAAATGGAAACTTAATTAGAATTTTTGAAATTGATTATAAGTGAATAGAACTGAATTAGATTATTATTGTTTTTAATCATTTTAAAAGATAATAACATCAAACCAAAATTCATTAATTTAAGCATGAAAAACCATTTTAAATTAATTTTAGAACAAATTTTTTGACTAAATGTATTTCATGAAAAGTATGAGAGTGATAAAAAATATATTAAAATAAACTAACATAAAGAAAATAGTTCATCTTTTGGGGATTTTAATTAGGCTAGTCAAAGTTAAGGTTAAATAAATTTATAAAAAATAACAATTAAATAATTTATGAGTAAGAGATAAAAGAAGAGTTGGGCCTGCTGCAACCAATTTGGGCTTATTACTGCCCAGAAACATTGGGCCAAAGCTGCTGATTTTTTGATTTTTAAATCAATTCCCGTTTTTGTATACACAAGCTGTATATCTATGTATACAATGCGTATATCTGCCTCGTTTCCTGTATCTTGGTCTGTATACCGAATGTATGCAGGTCACTTCAACCTCTAGCACCTGTATTTTGATTTTTTGGACATGTACATCAATATTCACCATGTATACCAGTGTATACTGCTGTATACAACATGTACGTTTTCGAACTTTCCGAGGCCTGTTTCAGCTTTCGGCATCGTTGGACATTGACGGGGATAACTCAAATATAGGTGTTGTTGAATTTGATTCAACGAAATAATGCAAGGAAGACAGAGCCTTAGCAGACTCATCTCGAAATAGAGTTCATGCAAAGGGAAAAGACAACAAGGATTACGAAAAGAGCTTATTCATTAAATAAACAATTAAACAATAGGCATGACTAACTACACAATCAGTTTGACTAAAGAAACACATAAGATAGTTAAGGGGAATACGAATCATGGCCAACCAAACTTATCATAACTAATGAATTATAAAGCAACTGGCACTTAACAAATTAAAGATGACTAACAAATTGATAGATTACATGACAAAGAGCTACATTTAAGTCAATGGTAGGAGACCAATCTCTTAGGATGGCAACACTAGCTTACAACAAATCAAAACAAACTAGGCACCCAAATTATCATGGTAAACAAAACACTTATAAAAACTCAAAAATTTAGGTAAAAAAATAAAAAATAAAAATATAACATCATCAAACCAAGGAACTTGATTATCACAATAACACTATCATAATTTTTTAACCATTTATGAAAAAAACAAGAAAAGTAGGTAAGGATCTGGAAAAAAAAAAATCAAACAATTGGAATTTTTTTTTTTTATTCATGCTAGAGATTGAAACATATAGAATACAAAATGGAATGAATATTACCTTTATTGGGGCAGCGTTCCGGGATGAACGAGCTTGGAGGAGCACCCACCACCACACAAGAAATTGACGAAAATTCAAGTTCCAAAACAACAAACCCAAAATTCTAGAATACCATTATTCTATAAAATCCAATCTAGACTATTTTTCGTATATGACCTCAAAATCCAATTTTTTTTTTTCCAAAAAAATAAAATATCCGATCTCCTCTAACTTTATTTTTCTCACCACAATTTTTTCTCCTCCTTTTCTTGAGTGTAAAATGACTATTTATAGGGAAGATTAAGGCAGATTTAGGGGGAAACCTGTGAAAATTTCAAACCTCAAATTCAAACTCCTCTGCCCATTTTCAAGACAAGATTTGAAAATCCCTTAAAATGGGGAAAAGGAGCCGGCGATGTGATCGCTTAGGAGACTAAAGTATGGATCTTGCAGAGTAGTTGGATGAGTGTACCTGATTTTTCTGCTACTATCCGTGATTTCCGCTGCGATGAAGAAAAAAAATGGAAAGTTGTGGTAGCTTTCTGCCACATCTTTTGTAGTGAGAAAGAAGAAATAGAGTGGGTCAGTCAGGTTTGGGCTGAGAATTTGAGTGAATATAATATGGGCTGCTGATTTATGTGAAAGTTGGGCAGAAAACTGGCCCAACTTTGGTCTAAAATTGATCTAATAACATGGGGTAAATGTTGGTTAACTTAATTTTGGAAATAACCATAGATTACAAATTCGGCCAAAATAAGTTAAGGACTAACCGATTTGCATTAATTGATGAATTCGACTAAGGTCCGGCAAGACGAATTATTATAAATTAATTAATGAGCTTCTTAATATTAACAAAAAATAAAATAATTAATTTAATCATAAACATAGTGATTCAAAAATATAACCATGATTTAAACTAAACTAATTTAAAAGACTACTTACTAAATTTAAAATATTTTTGAGATGGTCCTTTTTTTTTTTTTTTTGAATAATCATAAAATATACTAATTATATACATAATTACGTAAAATATATATATTATCTAAAAGATTTAAGAAACGGCAAAAATTATTCAACATAACGCAAACTTTATATTTTTCCTAAATTTATAAAATGAATTATTTTAAATTGTTTGAGAATTTAAGAAGCTCATGAATTAATTCCTATTGTGGAAGGCCAAAATTGGGTGTCAACAATGGGCTGCATTTCAAAAACATAACAAGATAGCTAATGGTGAAACTTGTCTCTTAAAGTTGATTCGGGGTCATATTGAAAATGTTTTACAGGTTCAGAAGATCCCAACACCGCATAACTTGGAAAAAATTAGCTACAATTTCTTAGGATTGCATTCTAGCTATTTTAGTTTGTCTTAGGAAGATGTTATGCAGATCTTATATTTGTTTACTTTAAAAATATTGACTGCATAAATTGTTTTTCTTGTGACAGCAACTATATGTATTCATCAAGTCCTCTAGTAAGCATTTTATATTGTAAACATTAAGGAATGTTACTCTTGGTTGATTTTGGCTTATACATTTTAAAATCTTTTTTTCGAGTGGTCAATTATTTACTAGGAAATGAATTACTATTTTTCAGCTTTGTGAAAAGTTATAAGTAACGATGGGAGAAGCGAGAAAAAATCTACCTTATCACTTACTTTAATATTGCCTTCGTCCTAAAATAGTTATCGTGTTCCGTTTATCGAGACCTAAATCTACTATCCCCACCAAATAACTGAGGATTAGAATTAAATCGGGACTGAGGGACCAGAACAGAAAAAGAAGACTTTCATAACATACTAATTTCTCACTATCTCCTTCGAGATGCAATTACCTAACAAGGCCCAAAGCATTGTAAAAAATATGCTCATGGATGAGGAACGCTCAAGCCTTAATAAAGATGAACAACAAAAAGATATCAAACTACCAAAAGAGGATGAAAAAGGTGACCACATATATTATTAATTATTATCCAACGAAGAAAAAAATAAGAATCTATAAACTATGAACACATTCCATTACATGGGAAAAAAGAATAACTTCAACTATATAAAAGAGACATTGATTATGTTGCGGAGAGTGACTGAAAAAGATCGTCAAATCGCGCACTTAGAGTAAACTGGAACTTTAAAAATCCTGGCCAGTCTACTCCTAAGTTGGAACAAGAAGCAAGGGACTGGGCGCATATTCACTAATTTAGTTCGCGACTATTATATAACAAAATTTTACAAAGAGGAAAACTTGCGGCGAATTCTACAACAAGGACCTTGATAAATCAACTTATACATTTTATATGTCAAAAAGTGGGATTCAAATTTTGTTGCCTCAGGAGCCAGAGAAAACTTTAACCTTCCCTATTTCAACAATTTCACCTTTTTTTCTCATTTAGAAAGGCTACACTGCCCCTTGGAAATCAATAGGTGTTTGTTTGATTTGTAGTCCAAGAATGAAATTGTGTTCGTTTATCATGCTCATTTTAAACTCAATTCATCAAAGCAATAGTCATATTTGCACATCACCTTTTTTATGTCTTTTCTTTTGATTACTTAATACATTTGTAACATATCGCAATTAGAAAGAACTAAAAGGAAGTGTAAAATCTCAAAATAATTAATTTTGGATAGTGTAAGGTAATCTGGAAAAGTTTAAGTAAGTTCAAGTGAGTTTTGGGTCATTTTCAAACGATCATAACTTCTAGCTCAGGATGAGTTAGAGGTACTTCCAGATATGGTTGGAAATCTCTTGGATTAGTCTTTCCAACGCCGCCAAGTTTCCACGATTTTAAGTTTATACGAATGATTTACGTCCTTTGGAAGTTGTGTTGTTGTATAAAAGAAACGTCCAAATCCGGGATTTTAAATGGTATTTTAGTCTTTAAACTATCCTATTATTTTACTCCGTTTTTAGGAGTTTAATATAGGTCAAGACTAAACTTAGTCATTTAGAAAAATTAAAATGTTCACGCTAGGGCTAAGGAGAAAGGAGAAGAGAAATTAAGAAGGAAAAAAGGGGGCAATCTCATCAAGATCGATCAAGAAAGTTGGTGTTTTCGCTAAGGATTTGCTTCGATCAGGTATGTGAGGCTTCCATAACATTGGGATCGCTCTCCCACAAACAATGCATATTTATTTCAGTTTAGATTCGTCCTAAGAAGTTTTAATGTTGATGAATTTGATATCTATTCTTGAATTCTATGTTGTTCTTGAATTTGACTGAGTTGGGATATTTCAGAGTTTATTACGTCGCATTATAGAGCCGTTTCGAGTTAGGTTCTTAGGTACAATTATTGGGTATCTTTATCTAAAAGTGATTAAAGAAAAAGAATCGAGATTAAGTTAATTGGGGAAAAAACGAAGAAGAAATTTCGACGGGTGAAATCTGGGCATGGAAACGCGTTGCGCGACCTATCCCCAAAGTTGAAAAATTTGCTCTGCGTCGCAGAGCTGAGACGAGGTGTTTTGCCTAAAATGACGTTTTCGCAACCAAAATTTAAATATGCTCCCGCGTCGCGGATCCACCTTCAAATCTTGATTTTCAATCTTTTCTCATGTTTAGCTATATAAAATCATTGCTAAATAACATGATATCCTTCCAAACACAAATCATAATCCTTGAATCTATTATTCAATTAAAGGATCAGCTAAGAGTCAACTTAGATCAGTTAAGAGACAAGTCAAGAGAATTTAAGGTCAAAGTCAAAGAGAAGTCAAGAGTTAAGTCAAGATAAGTTCTTAAAGTGTTTCAAAAGTCTTTCACAAACGTTTTAACTTTTTTTAAGACTTTAGTTTCAATGTTAAGCAACGAGTTAAGATAAGAAGATCTTTTCTTCGAAGTCGAAGTATATGGGGACATGTATTCCCAAATAGATTTAAAATGTTTTCACATTGAAATAAGAATAGATATTGAGATTTCCAAAGTGCCTTCGGGCTAGTTTTCATAAAAGATTATTGCTTTCTAAATGAAGCAAGAGAGGAAACACAGTTTTCCAAGATAGTGTTTGAGCTAAGTTTTTTAACACTAATCTCAAATCAAAGAAGAGTATGTTTTCTTGACATAAGAGCTAGCATATTATGGGAGTAGTATTGACCACCTATATGGGAGAGAGTTCAAATAACTCCCAGCCCCCATAAACCATTAGCCACATGGGTAGAAAAGGGTCATACTTTTAGATGAACATTTTTTACAATATACTAGTGGATCCATTAGGCAGTTCAGGTCTTATACCATTGGTCGAGCATAGGATGTGTTCGCATCGTGAGGTAAATTGTTGTATCATCAATATAGCTCTTAAGTGATGATTGTCTGTTAGAGAAACTCCCACAGCAGTAATTGCAGTTTTCCTCAAGGGGTTCTGCTTAGTATGAATGAGGGTATGGGACTTATTCATGCATTGCACAAGTAGACTTTAAGATGAAGCATGTATTTTTTTTATTATGATTATGAATTGACATCAGTTTATTTTATCTTTTTACATACATCTCAGAGTTATTTGTATCTTTGCATACGCACAGATTTGAAAACCATGTTTTAAACAGTTTTTCTTTATAATGCACATGTCTTTAAACTTCCTTATATAGAAATGAATTAATTAAATATTCATAAGTTGAGAAGAGTCAAGGTAAGTGTTTATTTCAGAATCTCTTTCAATTGTTTCAGCATTTCAACTCACATACTCGTACTTCAATGTACTGATGCCAGTTGGCCTTCATCGTATTATGATGCAGACGCAGGTAACTAGGATCGGCATCCAGCGCACCGTTGGTCCAGTAAGCAGTTCAGAGTTTGTTTGTGAGCCTCCTTCCTTTCCACAGGATCCATTTTTATTGCTTTCAGTATTAGTTTAGTTCATTATGATGTTGTGGGGTCTGTCTCAACATCCATCTCAGTTTTAAAGGGTTCATAGATAATCAATCAAACGTTATTTCATTCGTCATCATTTTGTTATTGACTTATGTTTAGATTTGAGTGTCCATTTTGGCTAAATTAAATGTTTATTTTAAAAACATTTTTTTTCAGTTCAAGACAGTTGAGTTAGTTAGCATTTGAATTCTATTCGTAATGCTTTAAGTCTTCCGCTGAATAAGTAAGTCAGGCTAAGGATTCTTTTTTTTTCTGTGGTTTTCGGGTATCGCTTTGCAAACCTGACTAGCTGTACCCACTGGGTCCCGCTGTTTCAAGACAGGTGCACCACGGTTAGTTCCATGGGACCCTGGAGACGCGGCCGGTTTGTAATGCCTCCAGTGGCCCTGCTGGGGATCGAACTGGCGACCTGAAGGACTTTGTCCTCACGCCTTTACAAGCCAAGCGACCCCTCAGAATTTGCTTGGGGCAAACAATGGTTCTCGAGTGTCAGTCCCGTCCAGGGTGTAGGCCCGGGGTGTGACAACATTAGCGTTGAAAAAAATACATGAAAAAAGATACTAATTAAAAAGAAGGAGAAAATAAAAATAAGCATCCAATAACTTCATACATGACTGTTATTTATAGATTGATACAAGAATTATGTAGAAGGGAATTAACGTAACATGTAGCTTAAGTTAGACTACGAAGGTATGGATGTTTTACATAACTCGTGAGATTTATTCAGATGTAATATTTTTTTAATTATCAAACGAATCGATTAATGAAAATAATGAAGTAAGAAATTCTAAAAAATATACTATAAAAGATAGTAATAATTTTCTAGACCATAGAGATGTGTCACATCATCTTGTCTATATCTTGCTATAAAATTATGTATATAATTTATGGTAGTTTTTTCTCCTTATGAGGGTGAAGATGAAGATAAATTTCTTCTCCCACATATTCTATAAATGTGCTGGATTTATTTCTAATTAAATATTTTGACTCATACTTGGTATAGAAGAGCTTGTTAAATCCAAGAATATATACCTAAATCAAGTGAAATATTCTTAAGGACATTGTCATCGACACTCAAACTGTAAGTATTTCCTTAAATGAGGTCATTTAATATTGGTTCACACTCGTAATTCAAAGTAGACGTGTTTGGAAATTCATACCACCGAAATGTCATATATATAACCACGAGAACTAATGATATTCCTTTTAATTTGTGCATAAATTTTATTATTGAAATTTGAAAATTTGAGTTTATGAAGTTGTCATATTTTGAAATTTGAATTTATGTTTGAACATACATTTTACTTGGAAATAAATTGAATTTTTGTGACTGAAAGTGAAAATACTCTCTAAAAGAACCAAATTTTGAATGGTTCTTTTGAAAATACATTTTATATGTCAAAAGGTGAGATTCAAATTTTGTTGCCTCCGAAGCCGAGAAAACTTCAACATTACCTATTTCAACAATTTCACCTTTCTTCTCATTTAGAAAGGCTACACTGGCCCTTCGAAATCAATTGGTCTTTGTTTGATTTGTAGTCCAAGGAAAAAATTATGTTCGCTTATCATGCTCATTTTAAACTCAACATTCATCAAAGCAATGGTCATATTTCCACATCACCCTTTTTTATGTCTTTCTTTTGATTACTAAATACATTAGCGTTGAAAAAAAAATAAAGGAAAAAATATACTAATTAAAAACAAGGAAAAATGAAAATAAGCATCCAATAACTCCATACATGATTGTTATTTATAGATTGATACAAGAATTAGGTAGAAGGGAATTAAGGTAACATGTAGTTAATTAAGGGAGACTACAAAGATGTGGAGGTTTTATATAACTCATGAGATTTATTTAGATGTAATTTTTTTTAATTATTAAACGAATTGATTAATGAAAAAAATTCAGCAAAAAATTCAAAAAAATATAATATAAAAGTTAGTAAAATTTCTAGACCATAGAGATGTGTCATATCATCTTGTAGATATCTAGCTATATAATTACTAGTTTCGTGACACGTGCGTTGCACGTGATTACCAATTTAAAAAATATATGATATAGTAAATAGTATTGTAATTTAAAAAATCTTCTTTTTGATCACATTTTTCGGGACAAAGCGTGCACAATTGTAATTTTTGAAATATGAAGTTATGTTTTTATATGTATTTTACTTTTAAAAAAAAACTTTTGTGAGTGAAAGTGAAACTCCTCCAAAAAAATAAGGTTCAAGCTTGAAAAAATTTTAAAGACAGATTTTCATAATTTGTTCAAACACTATTTCTTTTGCCTTGTACATTACACACTCCTCGTGAGTCAGTTACATACATCATGTGACTCAGATATAAAACAGTCCTCGTGAGTCAGTCACACACATCAGGTGAGTCAGATATGACAGTCCTTGTGAGACACACATATATTGCACTGTCTTTGTAATTTGCACATCAAACTCCTATAAAAAGCATTCCTGAACACATTCCCATCCATTGCTCAACACCCGTCATGGCAAACAAGTTCCATGGCTCTTCCTTTAGGAACTCTTCTCCCAACAACCCTAAGTTCATCCAAATCATCACTTCCTCAGATGAATTATGTCAACTGGTAAGTACTTTCTTCATCTTTCAAATCTTGTTTTTTTTTTCTTTTTTTACCCTCCCTAGGAGCACCCACCCCTTTTTCTCCCTGCAAATCTTGGTTTTGCTCGCAGATTCCCAATTCTTTTTAGTGCAAGTGTAATTTCAATCCTTGTTAGCTGTTGATTTACATCCAACAGTTACAATACTTTTATATGGGTCTAATTGAATGAGAATTTCTCAAAATGATCATGTAAGAAGAAAATTTCATTCCCTCGATAAAAAACACATTCCTTTCACGCCCAAGGATAGACATTTGGAGGATTCAACATTTTGTAAACCAAATATAAGGATGTGTTGATAGGAGGTAGCAAGTACATGTACAAGTAATTAGTCACAAGTTGAATATATATAAGGATGTATATTACTTTGATATCAGGTAAAAATTTAATAATTGCCCTACTTCAACAGAAGGAGCTAGCTAATGAGGTAAGGAATTCGCAAGACCTACAAGTCATTATATCGGTTAACATAGGCGTGTATTTTGTATTGTCTTCTGTGTGTTTGGTCCAAGATATATGTTAAACTAATTATATATGTGTGCGATATGTCTGTATGAAACTGAATTCTAATTTTTTTGCACACAGAGGATTCCAGTAGTGTTTGCCGAAAGACATTGCAGAACATGTTAAACCCCGTGTTTCTTGAGGCTCTCCATGGTAAAGCATGGGAGGTTGAAGTGCAAAATTCTCAAGGCCAAATTTGGCTAGCCAAAGGATGGAATGATTTCTGTGCCTATTACTCAATAAGCGTCAGGAGCTTATTAGTCTTCACATATAACTCATGTTCTCACTTTGTTGTCGCTATATATGATCAGAGTACAATAGAAATTGAATATCCAATAGATCAAGAGACTGAATCAGATGAAGAAGAGGAAGATATTCTAGTCCTCCAAGCTAATGCTAATGTAATCGAGGAAGAAGAGGAAGATAATCAAGTTAACCTTCAAGCAAATGCTAATGTAAACGAGGAAGATATTCCAGTTAACCTTCAAGATAATGCTAATGTAATCGAGGAAGAAGAGAAAGATATTCCAGTTAACCTTCAAGCTAATGCTAATGTAATTAAGCAAGGTAAATAAACATACATAACTGCTTTATTATCTATTAAGTGAATTCATTCAGTAGTAATGCATTGAATTTGGATATCTATTTCAAGAAATAAGTGAAGGCTATGAGGAGCACGACCAACAACCCAACATTGGTACCGGTAAACTAACTAGGGATTATATCAGTCTCACTTTTATATGAGACGAGTGATACCAGGATTTTGGTATAGAAATAACAATGATCTTAGGTAATACTTCCAATCAAATACGAGATAGGTTTAACCTCAAAATCTGTAAAAGGATAGCCCAATTAATTCCTTGAACCAATTAATAGCTTAAAGAATTCTTTTTTATATCTTACTCTAATGAATTGCCACCGTCTTTATGAATTTTGGTTAATCCACCATGAAATATATTTTCAATTGTAGCGTTCAAGTAATTATTGTGTGGTTAGCTTTCTCACTTCCTATACCAACAATATGTTAGAAAGATTGAAACATCGATCTCATCGAGACAAACTACAAAAACTCATGCTTCAGGAGCAGAATCTTTCTCAAATTCTAGTGTTTCCACTCCAGCTTAGGATGCCGGAGATCTATGTTGAATGCAACTAATTTGATGATTGATAGGAGTATTATTTTGTTACAGGCAAAACAATCAAACAAGAAGAGCAGTGAGGTGGAGGTGATCCCAAATAAAAACTAAGAAGCAGCAGCGGGGATTAGAACTACTGAAACAGATACCGATGTCTCTTCTGAGGAATCAGATGATGAGTCCGAAAAATATGTGGTCATATGGTTAAAGCATATATGCAATAGTTTCTGGCTATTTCTTATTAGTTATAGTTTCTGAAGATATTTTGAATTACTAGTGAAGTGTTCTATTAGATATATGAATGACATAATGTTATTGATTTTATGGATCATCTAAGAGTAGTGTTAAACAAGGTTCTTTGCTTTATTCCCTCTTTTGAATTACTGCGGCATTGTCTGTGAGGCCTTGGTTGCTTTATTCATTGAAGATCTATGTATGTTTCGCTATTCTGAAGGAAGCCAATTGTTACACTTCTAGCATAGGGTGATGGAATGATTTCTTGGTATTGTTCATGTTTGTGATACTACTGCTTTTTCTTTAAAGAATAGAATTATTGATTTACTTGCTCAACATTCTTTAATTCAATCTTATATACGTGGACAATGTTATGATGGAGAAAGTAATATGCAAGGTGATATAATGGGTTAAAAAAATTGATACAACAAGAAAGTAAAGGTGTTCATTCTATTCATTGCTTTGTTCATCAACTTCAACTCTCGTTGCGATTTCTAAAAGATGTGATGAAGTGCAAGAACTTTTGTTATTGGTTTCTGATATACTAAATATAGTAGGAGCTTCTTACAAGCGTAGAGATAAACTTTGTGAAGCTCAAGCAAAAGAAATTGAAAAGGCATTACGTAAATGTGAACTTGAAACTGGTAAGGGCTTGAATCATATTAGGTCTAGCAAGAGAAGGTGATACTAGATGAGCATCTCATTACAAATCTTTTAACAATTTTATCCTCATGTTTGGTCCTATCATTTATGTAGTTGATGTTATTGTTGTTAATGCTCGTTTTGAAGAGAAATGTAGGGCAAAAGGATATCTTATAGCATGTTTAACATTTGATGTTGTCTTCATGTTGCATTTCATGCGGATTGTTTTAACAATTACAAATGATCTAATTGCTGCTTCTCAAAAGAAAGAGAATGACATGTCACTAGTTGGAGTGGCAAAGAATCGATTACAACAACTTAGGGATGAAGGTTGGGATTCATTTATGAATGAGGTATCTAAATTTTGCATCAAATATGATATTTTGATACCTAAATTTGATGAGTTTTATGTTATCCGTGGAAGATCGCATCGTAGAATTGTTGAGTATACTATTTTACATCACTATCAGATTGAAGTATTTTATAAGATTATTGATTGACAATATGTTTATTAGACTATCCCGATGAGATTTGCCCAAAGTATAGACATAATCAACATGAAGAATATGAGGTTGGTTAATGAAAAAGGGGTAGAATTGGGAGTGGAAATAGAGTCTACTAGTAGTATGGTTATCATAAAATAGGAGGATGGGCTGCATTTCAAAAACATAACAAGATAGCTAATGGTGAAACTTGTCTCTTAAAGTTGATTCGGGGTCATATTGAAAATGTTTTACAGGTTCAGAAGATCCCAACACCGCATTACTTGCAATAAATTAGCTACCATTTCTTAGGATTGCATTCTAGCTATTTTAGTTTGTCTTAGGAAGATGTTATGCAGATCTTATATTTGTTTACTTTAAAAAGATTCACTGCATAAATTGTTTTTCTTGTGACAGCAAGTATATGTATTCATCAAGTCCTCTAGTAAGCATTTTATATTGTAAACATTAAGGAATGTTACTCTTGGTTGATTTTGGCTTATACATTTTAAAATCTTTTTTTCGAGTGGTCAATTATTTACTAGGAAATGAATTACTATTTTTCAGCTTTGTGAAAAGTTATAAGTAACGATTGGAGAAGCGAGAGAAAATCTACCTTATCACTTACTTAAATATTGCCTTCGTCCTAAAATAGTTATCGTGTTCCGTTTATCGAGACCTAAATCTACTATCCCCACCAAATAACTGAGGATTAGAATTAAATCGGGACTGAGGGACCAGAAGAGAAAAAGAAGACTTTCATAACATACTAATTTCTCACTATCTCCTTCGAGATGGAATCACCTAACAAGGCCCAAAGCATTGTAAAAAATATGCTCATGGATGAGGAACACTCAAGCCTTAATAAAGATGAACAACAAAAAGATATCAAACTACCACAAGAGGATGAAAAAGGTGACCACATATTATTATTTATTATCCAACGAAGAAAAAATAAGAATCTATAAACCATGAACACATTCCATTACATGGGAAAAAAGAATAACTTCAACTATATAAAAGAGACATTGATTATGTTGCGGAGAGTGACTGAAAAAGATCGTCAAATCGCGCACTTAGAGTAAACTGGAACTTTAAAAATCTTGGCCAGTCTACTCCTAAGTTGGAACAAGAAGCAAGGGACTGGGCGCATATTCACTAATTTAGTTCGCGACTATTATATAACAAAATTTTATAAAGAGAAAAACTTGCGGCGAATTCTACAACAAGGACCTTGATAAATCAACATATACATTTTATATGTCAAAAAGTGGGATTCAAATTTTGTTGCTTCAGGAGCCAGAGAAAACTTCAACCTTCCCTATTTCAACAATTTCACCTTTTTTTCTCATTTAGAAAGGCTACACTGCCCCTTGGAAATCAATAGGTGTTTGTTTGATTTGTAGTCCAAGGCAGAAATTGTGTTCGTTTATCATGCTCATTTTAAACTCAATTCATCAAAGCTATAGTCATATTTGCACATCACCTTTTTTTATGTCTTTTCTTTTGATTACTTAATACATTTGTAACATATCGCAATTAGAAAGAACTAAAAGGAAGTGTAAAATCTCAAAATAATTAATTTTGGATAGTGTAAGGTAATCTGGAAAATTTTAAGTAAGTTCAAGTGAGTTTTTGGTCATTTTCAAACGATCATAACTTCTAGCTCAGGATGAGTTAGAGGTACTTCCAGATATGGTTGGAGATCTCCTGGAACAGTCTTTCCAACGCCGCCAAGTTTCCACGATTTTAAGTTTGTATGAATGATTTACGTCCTTTGGAAGTTGTGTTGTTGTATAAAAGAAACGTCCAAATCCGGGATTTTAAATGGTATTTTAGTCTTTAAACTATCCTATTATTTTACTCCATTTTTAGGAGTTTAATATGGGTCAAGACTAAACTTAGTCATTTAGAAAAATTAGAATGTTCACGCTAGGGCTAAGGAGAAAGGAGAAGAGAAATGAAGAAGGAAAAAAGGGGGCAATCTCATCAAAATCGATCAAGAAAGTTGGTGTTTTCGCTAAGGATTTGCTTCGATCAGGTATGTGAGGCTTCCATAACGTTGGGATCGCTCTCCCACGAACAATTTCAGTTTAGATTCGTCCTAAAGAAGTTTTAATGTTGATGAATTTGATATCTATTCTTGAATTCTATGTTGTTCTTGAATGTGACTGAATTGGGATGTTTCCTAGTTTATTACATCGCATTATAGAGCCGTTTCGAGTTAGGTTCTCTGGTACAATTGTTGGGTATCTTTATCTAAAATTGATTGAAGAAAAAGAATCGAGATTAGGTTAATTGGGGAAAAAATAAAGAAGAACTTTTCGACAGGCGAAATCTGGGCATAGGAGCGCGACCTTTCCCCAAAGTTGAAAACTTTGCTCTGCGTCGCAGAGCTGACAAGAGGTGTTTTGCCTCAAAAGACGTTTTCACAACCAGAATTTAAATATGCCCCCGCATTGCGGACCCACCTTCAAATCTTGATTTTCAATCTTTTCTCATGTTTAGCTATATAAAATCATTGCTAAACAACATGAGATCCTTCCAAATACAAATCATAATCTTTGAATCCATTATTCAATTAAAGGATCAGTTAAGAGTCAACTTAGATCAGTTAAGAGTCAAGTCAAGAGAATTTAAAATCAAAGTCAAAGAGAAGTCAAGAGTTAAGTCAAGATAAGTTCTTAAAGTTTTTCAAAAGTCTTTCACAAACGTTTTAACTTTTTTTAAGACTTTAGTTTCAATGTTAAGCAACGAGTTCAGATATGAAGATCTTTTCTTCAAAGTCGAAGTATATGGGGACCATGTATTCCCAAAGAGATTTGAAATGTTTTCACATTTAAATAAGAACGGAGACTGAGATTTCCAAAGTGCCTTCGGGCTAGTTTTCATAAAAGAGTATTGCTTTCTAAATGAAGCAAGAGAGGAAACAGAGTTTTCCAAGATAGTGTTTGAGCTAAGTTTTTTAACACTAATCTCAAATCAAAGAAGAAGTATGTTTTCTTGACATAAGAGCTAGCATATTATGGGAGTAGTATTGACCACCTATATGGGAGAGAGTTCAAATAACTCCCAGCCCGCATAAACCATTAGCCACATGGGTAGAAAAAGGTCATACTTTTTAGATGAACATTTTTCACAATATACTAGTGGATCCATTAGGCAGTTCAGGTCTTATGCCATTGGTCGTGTATAGGATGTGTTCGCATCGTGAGGTAAATTGTTGTATCATCAATATAGCTCTTAAGTGATGATTGTCTATTAGAGAAACTCCACAGCAGTAATTGCAGTTTTCCTCAAGGGGTTCTGCTTAGTATGAATGATGGTATGGGACTTATTCATGCATTGCACAAGTAGACTTTAAGATAAAGCATGTATTTCTTTTATTATGATTATGAATTGACATCAGTTTATTTTATCTTTTTACATACATCTCAGAGTTATTTGTATCTTTGCATACGCACAGATTTGAAAACCATGTTTTAAACAGTTTTTCTTTATAATGCACATGTCTTTAAACTCCCTTATATTGAAATGAATTAATTAAATATTCATAAGTTGAGAAGAGTCAAGGTAAGTGTTTATTTCAGAATCTCTTTCAATTGTTTTAGCATTTCAACTCACATACTCGTACTTCAATGTACTGATGCCAGTTGGTCTGCATCGTATTATGATGCAGACGCAGGTAACTAGGATCGGCATCCAGCGCACTGTTGATCCAGTTAGCAGTTTAGAGTTTGTTGGTGAGCCTCCTTCCTTTCCAGAGGATCCATTTTTATTGCTTTCAGTATTAGTTTAGTTCATTATGATGTTGTGGGGTCTGTCTCAGCATCCATCTCAGTTTTAGAGGCTTCATAGATAGTCAATCAGACGTTAGTTCATTCGTCATCATTTTGTTATTGACTTATGTTTAGATTTGAGTGTCCATTTTGGCTAACTTAAATGTTTATTTTTAAAACATTTTTTTTCAGTTCAAGACAGTTGAGTTAGTTAGCATTTGAATTCTGTTCGTTTTGCTTTAAGTCTTCCGCTGAGTAAGTAAGTCAGGCTAAGGATTCTTTTTTTTTCTATGGTTTTCGGGTATCGCTTTGCGAACCCGACTAGCTGTACCCACCGGGTCCCGCTATTTCAAGGCAGGTGCACCACGGTTAGTTCCACGGGACCCTGGAGACGCGGCCGGTTTGTAATGCCTCCAGTGGCCCTGTTGGGGCTCGAACTGGCGACCTGAAGGACTTTGTTCTCAGGCCTTTACAAGCCAAGCTACCCCTCACGATCCGCTTGGGGCAAGCAATGGTTCTCGAGTGTCAGTCCCGCCCAGGGTGTAGGCCCGGGGTGTGACAACATTAGCGTTGAAAAAAAATACATGAAAAAAGATACTAATTAAAAAGAAGGAGAAAATGAAAATAAGCATCCAATAACTCCATACATGATTGCTATTTATAGATTGATATAAGAATTATGTAGAAGGGAATTAAGGTAACATGTAGCTTAAGTGAGACTACGAAGGTATGGATGTTTTACATAACTCGTGAGATTTTTTTAGATGTAATATTTTTTTAATTATCAAACGAATCGATTAATGAAAATAATTAAGTAAGAAATTCAAAAAAATATACTATAAAAGATAGTAATCATTTTCTAGACCATAGAGATGTGTCACATCATCTTGTCTATATCTAGCTATATAATTATGTATATAATTTATGGTAGTTTTTTCTCCTTATAAGGTCAAAGATGAAGATAAATTTCTTCTCCCACATATTCTATAAATGTGCTGGATTTATTTCTAATTAAATATTTTGACTCATATATGGTATAGAAGAGCTTGTTAAATTCAAGAATATATACCTAAATCAAGTGAAATATTCTTAAGGACATTGTCATCGACACTCAAACTGTAAGTATTTCCTTAAATGAGGTCATTTAAGATTGGTTCACACTCGTAATTCAAAGTAGACGTGTTTGGAAATTCATACCACCGAAATGTCATATATATAACCACGAGAACTACAAAGTGTCATGCATGATATTCCTGTTAATTTGTGCATAAATTTTAATGTTGAAATTTGAAAATTTGAGTTTATGAAGTTGTCATATTTTGAAATTTGAATTTATGTTTGTACACACATTTTACTTGGAAATAAATTGAATTTTTGTGACTGAAAGTGAAAATACTCTCAAAAAGAACAAAATTTTGAAACTTGAAAATTTTTCAAAGATAGATTTTCAAAATTTTAATCAAAATTTATGATCAAATAGTAAATTTCATTTCTTCATTGAATTTATTTTGCAAAATCTGAGGTCTACCTATTTTGTTTCGTTCATGACCGCATAATTAGATTTTTCAATAGAAATTTTATTTCATGCCTAAAAATTGTGTAGTTGTATATTGGCGTCTTGTAATTAGTTCTTTAATCCCATCTCCTTTGTTTAATTTATCTTTTTTATCTGGAATTCACCGATTGATTCCCAACTCTATGTTTGTGCAACTCTACTTTCCCTCCTTGGTATTTGTGGATTTAAATCAAACAATTAGTTGTCTAAATTAATTAGAATTTCTCAAAATCCAATGTAATTAGAAGACAAATTAAATTTCATTCCCTTGGAAAATATATTCCTTTTCACGACCAAGGCTAGACATAATTTTGAGAGTGAATTATTCGAGGTTCTCACAAGTTGGATATATGCAAAAATGTGATGTCTCTCTTTGCTACACTGTAAAAATTGAATCTTTGACGTTTAATTGCTAGATGCTAGATAATGAGGCACAAAATGTGCAAGACCTACACCTCATTCTTTCAATCAATGTGGGACAATTTAAAATAGGTCGAATAAAAATATTGTGTCCATTGCCAAGTGCCAAGTATATAGTCACGCCTCTGTCTTCATTCCTTTATTGTCAAAGGCGCCTTTATGCCATAAAAAACACGCCTCGTGTAAGGAGGAGAAGTAGATGATGATACTCCAGTTGGCTTTCAACCAAATGTAATCGAGTTAGAAGAGTAAAACATCTTATCTAATTTATTAGCTATGAACATAATGAAATATGTCATCTCGTTTCATTAGAATTTTGGAGTAATACAACTAATAACTCCGTTGTTTCAATTCATGTGATAAAATTTGACTCACTTAATTATTAGATATATCAAAGATCATTGTTGAAATAAGTGATTATAAACATGAATGTCATAATATTTATATAGCAACAAGACTTCTAAAATTTGTGAACTTAAATATTAAATAAAAGATTTTAATTTATTCTAAACAATTTATTTATTTAAAATATGAATTAATATCAAAAAATTTAAGTGAACAAAAAGGTTGCATCTATTCAGAAAATGAGATTTTTTCGAAAAGGTCTCCTTGACTGCTTCTATAAATACGATGAATTTCCGAATGTGGTGTATGTAAGAGATATGACAGTACTTGAGCCTAACTCAATTCCAAAAGCTAGTTCATGAGGGGAGGATTGTCCAAGTTCATATAAAGACACCACTAGTCCATTCTTCAACCAATGACCCCCCCCCCCCTCCCTTTACGTCAAAGCCCAACTGACGCTCAAACCAGGAACCCAAACGATGATGAACCTAACTCTGATACCATGTAAAGATATAACAGCTAGACCTAACTCAACCGCAAAAAACTAGCATGAAAGAAGGATTTCATAGTCCATATTAGGAGACCACCACCGGTCCATTCCCCAATCGATGTGGGATTTTTACCCACTCTATCGGCGTATTCAATTACAAATAGGTTTCAGGATTTATTGTATTTTAATAAAGAATTGCTTGTAATCCCTATGACTCTTGAAAGAAAGTGATTTTTCACGCCTCAAAGACATAATTTCTCTATTGTTTTTTCTCTAACTCAAATTATTGCGTGATAAATCTTTAGTTCAATATATATAATAATGCATCTTTCAAATTAGCAAACCATAGACATAGTGACATGGTAATTTAAGATAAAAGGAGTTAGTGTTGAATTGGACTCAAACTTCTATTCAATGACATCATACTTCCTTCTGCTGAATAAATATAATATTATTTCACTTGTTAAGTACTCTAAACTCCGATGTATATTTTGTTCAGCCACTTTGTGTTAGTTCCTTCTTTTTTTAAAGGGAAGGAAACAATGTATAGATGGATCTTTATTTTATAAAGAGTTGAGCATTTTAATTCTATTCTAGTTAATATATGAGATATATGCCAAAGAATAATCTTAATTGGTATCACGATCTTCGAAATTCAATTAAAACATCACTAAGTGGGTAAAATATAGGATTCTTGACTAAGTCATATGGATCACAAAATGAATCTATAGAAGTCCACTAGTTCATTTCGAGAAAACCAAATCAATTGGATATAACAACATCGAGCCTTGCTTAATTAAAACCCCAAAAACTATTGTCATTAAAACAAATTTATGCAAGAAAATGCTGCACTTTCTATCCTTATTACTGTTCAATTTAATTTAATAAAGAAGATGCAATGTTGTACTACTAGATTGATAATTTCGTACTTCTTTTAGTAAGTGTTTTAATTTGATTGTTTTATACCTTTTGTCATTATTATTGCAATTGAAACTTAATATGGTAATTGAATTAGTTGTAACACCTTATCGATAGTGGGATTCGGACAAAATCGATGAAACGGAAGAAATCTCTCATGCTTAAGACATGAGAATAATTGACAGGTGTATCTATTACGTAATTTTTCTTAGTGCCTCCTTGGTTCGGGACGAAGCTAAGTAAAAGAAAGACCATCTCTCAAGGGCCAAGGGGAATGTAGACCAGCATAACAGGGAGCCAAACCAACAAAGGCCTTATCTCATGCATTTTTCTTCTTTTTGATCACATTTTTTCGGACAAAGCGTACACAATTGTAAATTTTGAAATATGAAGTTATGTTTCTATATGTATTTTACTTTAAAAATAAAACTTTTGTGAGTGAAAGTGAAACTCCTTCAAAAAAAATAGGGTTGAAGGTTGAAAAAATTTTAAAGACAGATTTTCATAATGTGGTCAAACACTATTTCTTTTGCCTTGTACATTACACACTCCTCGTGAGTCACTACACACATCATGTGACTCAGGTATAAAACAGTCCTCGTGAATCAGTCACACACATCAGGTGAATCAGATATAAGACAGTCCTCGTGAGACACGCATATATTGCACTGTCCTCGTAATTCGTGCATCAAAGTCCTATAAAAAGCATTCTTTAACACTTTCCCATCCATTGCTCAACTGTCGTCATGGTAAACAAGTTCCATGGCTCTTCCTTTAGGAACTCTTCTCCTAACAACCCTAAGTTCATCCAAATCATTACTTCCTCATATGAATTATGCCGTCTCGTAAGTACTTTCTTCATCTTCCAAATCTTGTTTTTTTTTCTTTTTTTACCCTCCCTAGGAGCTCCCACCCCTTTTTGTCTCTCCAAATCTTGGTTTTGCTCGCACATTCCTAATTTGTTTTTAGTACAAGTGTAATTTCAATCCTTGTTAACTGTTGATTTAGATCCAACAATTACAATACTTTAATATGGGTGCAATTGAATGAGAATTTCTCAAAATGATCATGTAAGAAGACAATTTCATTCCCTCGATAAAAAAAGCATTCCTTTCACGCCCAAGGATAGACATTTGGAGGATTCAACATTTGGTAAACCCAATATAAGGATGTGTTAGTAGGAGGTAGCTAGTACATGTAGAAGTAATTAGTCACAAGTTGAATATATATAAGGATGTGTATTACTTCGATATCATGTAAAAATTGAATAATTGCCCTTATTTCATAGAAGGAGCTAGCTGATGAGGTGAGAAATTCGCAAGACCTACAACTCATTATATCGGTTAACATAGGCGTGTATTTTGTATTGTCTTTTGTATGTTTAGTCCAAGATATATGTTAAACTAATTATGTATGTCTGCAATTTGTCTGTATGAAACTGAATTCAAATTTCGTTGCACATAGAGGATTCGAGTAGTGTTTGCCGAAAGACATTGCAAGAACATGTTAAACCCTGTGTTTCTTGAAGCTCCCCATGGAAAGAATGGGAGGTTGAAGTGGAAAATTCTCAAGGCCAAATTTCGCTAGCATAGGATTGAATGATTTTTGTGCCTATTACTCAATAAGCGTCAGGAGCTTATTAGTCTTCACATATAATCCACGTTCAAACTTTGTTATCGCTATATATGATCAGAGTACAACAGAAATTGAATATCCAATAGATCAAGAGATTGAGTCAGATGAAGAAGAGGAAGATATTCCAGTCCTCCAAGCTAATGCTAATGTAATCGAGCAAAAAGAGGAAGATATTCTAGTTAACCTTCAAGCTAATGCTAATGTAATCGAGGAAGAATAGGAAGATATTCCAGTTAAACTTCAAGCTAATGCTTATGTAATTGAGCAAGGTAAGTAAACATACTTAACTGCTTTATTAGCTATTAAGTGAATTCATTTAGTAGTAATACATTGCATTTGGATATCTATTTCAAGAAATAAGTGAAGCCTATGAGGAGCACGACCAACAACCCAACATTGGTACCGGTAAACTAACTAGGGATTATATCAGTCCCACTTTTATATGAGATGAGTGATATCAGGATTTTGGTATAGAAATAAAACTAATCATAGTTAATACTTCCAATCAAATACGAGATAGGTTTAACCTCAAAATCTATAATAGGATAGCCCAATTAACCCTTTGAACCAAACAATGGCTTGAAGAATTCCTTTTTATATCTTACTCTAATGAATTGCCACCATCTTTATGAATTTTGGTTAATCCACCATGAAATATATTTTCAATTGTAGCGTTCAAGTAATTATTGTGTGGCTAGATTTTTCACTTCCTGTACCACCAACATGTTAGAAAGATTGGAATATCAATCTCATCGAGGCAAACTACAAAAACTCATGCTTCAGGAGCATAATCTTTCTCAAATTCTAGTGTTTCCACTACAGCTAATCAATTTTGTTCTACCTAATCCGTCTTTCATGACCACATATTTTTCCAGCTTAGGATGTCGGAAATCTTTATTGAATGCAACTAATTTGATGATTGATAGGAGTATTGTTTTGTTACAGGCAAAACAATCAACCAAGAAGAGCACTGAGGTGGAGGTGATCCCAAATAGAAACTCATAACCTGCAGCAGGGATTGGAACTACTGACACAGATACCGATGTCTTGTCTGAGGAGACGGATGATGAGTCCAAAAAAAATATGTGATCATATAGTTAAAGCATATATGCAATAGCTTCTGGGCTATTTCTTAATAGTTAGGATGACTGAAGATATTTCGAATTATTAGTGAAGTGTTCTATTAGATATATGAACAATATAATGTTATTGCTTTTTTTGGATCATCTAAGAGTAGTGTTAAACAAGGTTCTTCCCTTTATCCCCTCTGTTGAATTACTGCGGCATTGTCTGTGAGGCCTTGGTTGCTTTATTAATTGAAGATCTATGTATGTTTTGCTATTCTGAAGGAAGCCAATTGTTACACTTCTAGCATAGGGTGATGATAGAGTAATTTCATGGCAGATTATTTCTTATTCTTAAAGTATAAGATGGTTGAAGTAGAGGTGGGGTGGGGTGGGGTGGGGTGGACAAAAACAATCCATTCAAAGTGCATTTGCTAAACAATCTGATCAGCAAAAGTTAGAATATCGTACTCTTTTGGGGTGGACATGTTTTGAATTTTTGAACTCCAAATGCAAAAGTGTGAGCTGATATATGGAGGAAATTGATAAATATAATAATATGTATCGAATAATGAAAAGACAACTCTTCAATTTCTATAAATGTTTTATAACTACGAGCTCAAGATAATATAAATTTATTAATTTAATAAATGACATAGATAAATAACATACATTTTATGTATGTGTAGTTAATGGGGTAGTGAAGACTCTTTCTGAAATTATTTTTATCTCTTTAAAGTATTTTTGAACATACAATATTAGTATTAAAGAAAATCATATAAAGTCGTAAGCTATTGCAAGTTTCTATAGTAATTATTTTATTAAATATATACCTAGTAGTAAATTACTCGCGCTTTGCGCGAGAATTTAATATTGTGAAATTTATAAAATAATACTTAAAACTTATCAGTCATTACAACTAGAACACTATATTATGTTACATACAAATTATGCAGTAACAAACATTGATAATGTAAAGGAAAATGAAAATTATTACATTTTATCATTTATTCTTAATAACCTAAGCATAATAATGACCGTAAAAATACATAACAGGATTTGTAACATAAACCCATCAGTGAGTCACTCAACATGAGCAAAGTACCTAAATATTTATTTTTGTGAAGAAGAAGAAATTTTGATGTTTTAAAATCAGAGGAAATTCCTCTATTTAGAGACAACAAAGGATAGTGTGAACAAATGTTTATTGTATCTTATAAAAAAACTAGGTAATTTGCCCGCGCTTCACACGGTCATAAATAATGATTGCATTGATCTTGTAAATAATATTTTTACTAATAGCCATACATTAAAAATAATTGAAAAATAGGTTCTTAAAAAACTATTTACAATATTCCAACATTAATTTGATTATTTGTCATTATCACATAACTCAAGAACCTCTAATGAATGAATTATTCATGAAATAATGAATCATTGGTTTTTTAATCAACATTAAAAGGAAAATAAATAAGAAAATAAGAATATATACAAAGACATTTCGTAATAAAAATAAACATTTAAGTTGCATAGATTATAGAATTATGATTATATATCTTAGGAGAAAATTCAAAAAATTGTTAACATATTTTTAAAAAAAAAAAAGAAATTAAGCTTGAACATGAAAGAAATTATAACTTTTGAACTTGCATAGTGATTTTCTTCAATTGATAAGTGAGAAATTTCATATCTATGTAAATATAGATAATATGTAAGCTTATGGGTGTGTTTGGTATGAAGGAAAATGTTTTCCATGGAAAATGTTTTCCTAGAAAATGTTTTCCTGGAAAACAAGTAGATTTTGGACTTATTTTCTCATGTTTGGTTGGTGAGTAGAAAATATTTTTCGGAAATTATTTTAGTGTTTGATTCATGAATGAAAAATATTTTTGAGAGACATCTTTTATTTTTACTAGAGTAAAAAATAATTTATAAAATTGAAAATATTTTTTAAAATTAAAATTATTATTTTTTGGGGGTGGGGTGGGGGTGGAGGGGGGGTAGTGGGGTGGGGTAGGAGTGAAAAATAAAATTTAAAAGTTATAGTATTTTTTAAAAAACAAAATTAATTTTTTGGGGGGTTGGGGGGGGGGGGGGGGGACGTAGGAGTTTAAAAAAATAATTTGAAGTTGAAAATATTTTTAAAAAGCAAAATTAATTTTTTGGGGAGGGGTTGGGGTTGGGGGGGGGCTGGCCGGGGGGAGGTCAGTGATCGGGTGAAAAAATAAAATTTTGAAATTGAAAATATTTTTTTAAAATCGATGTTTTTTTCCGGAAAAAATGTAATTTGAAATTGGAGGAGAGTTTTGGAAAATGTTTTCCTTAAATTTTTAAGGGAAGTCATTTTCCTTAATTCGAGGAAAATGAGTTGATTTGGAAAATATTTTCCAAAACTTTTGTCCCAACCAAACATGGGAAAATTGGAAATTTCCTTCATACCAAACACACTCTATATATAGTACTTTTAAGTTATAAAATATCAAAACATGAATTCTTGGAGCTGACTACAATAATTATTTTTTGCACAATGAATATATGTACTATATGTGTATATGTTCAATATAACCAGAGACAATAACATTGCAGAAACATAAACAATAGAATTTAAAACATGTACTCAAAAACAACAATTAATATCATAAGCATAAATTAATGAGTGTAAGAAAAATACACCAGGATATGTAAAAATAGAATGAAATAGAAAGGAAAAAATCGAGTCCACTGAATGCACATTGACCCTTAAAAAACTATTTTCCTTCAATGGAAGATGTTTAAAGAATTACATTAGCAAAATACACTAATATTTAATTTTGCGAAAGTATAAGAAGAAGATCACAATTTTGATTGTTTTAAAATGAGAGGAAATCCCTCTATTTATAGACAACAAAAGTAGTGTGAACAAATGTTTATTGTGCCTTATCAGAAAGGTTACAACTATTTGAAAAAGTTGTAACCCTTCGGAAAGTTCACAACCTTTTATAAAAGTCACAACTTTTCATAAAGTCGCAACTTTTCATAAAAGTCACAACTCTTCATTGAAACCGCAATTTTTCAGGAAAGTCACAATTTTTTATAAAAGTCACAACTCTTCATTAAAGTCGCAACTTTTCATAAAAGTCACATCTTTTCATGAAAGAGGATGGCTAGTTTTGGTACAACTTTTGATAAAAGTCACAACTCTTCATAATGTCACAACTTTTCATAAAAGTCACAACATCTGATAAAAAGTCGTAACTCTTCATTAAAGTCTCAACTTTTCATAAAAGTCTCAACTCTTCATTAAAGTCACAACTTTTCATAAAAATTACATCTTTTCATGAAAGAGGAAGGCTAGTTTTGAAAATAAATAAATTTAAAAGGAAATTCTTGCTTGTGATGGCGCCACGTAGGCGGGCCTAGGGTTCTCTTTTCTATAAATATATGATATATGATGTTACAACTATTTAAAAAAGTTGCTGCCCTTCGGAAAGGTTACTATCTTTCATCAAAGTTCTAACTTTTCGTAAAAGTTGCAAAACTTCATTAAAGGATTCATATTTTTTATACATTACTCTAAATTGTCAAGAATAGTTTATCTTAAAGCAAAGTATTCCTCCGAAATTTTAAAGTGCTGATTTTTTTTAATTTTCATTTTTGTTGTACAAAAATTCTGAGTTGTAGAGAGAATTTAATTATAAGAAATAAGTATAAGAAAGTCTCAGTTGAAATAGTTGATCAGAAGTAATGAAATTTTCTAAACTTCAAGAAATTATAAAGAACAACAAACGTTAAAGAAGAGACCAAAAAGTCTCGAACAACAACACTCTCAAGTATAGTGGAACATCAAGTCCATACAAGATTAACTAAATTCAAATGGAGGACCTTCGGCTCCTTTCTTATGAACCTCCATCAATCTTCTTTTTTTATATAGTATGTCGTAGCATGAATATATTGAAATGACCCTAAAATTGTTAGTATCATAAGTTTTTTTCTTCATTTTCTCATAGTAGTCATTACTATTGTTTAGATTTCATATCACACGGCCCCAAATTATTTTGAAATGAACCATAGCTATTGTTCTAGACTTCTAGTTATCGTATGCCGGTACAAAGAATTAATGCAATTATCAACCAAGGAGTAGGTGACAACTGAATGGAATTGTTCACAACCGAATATTCTAAGCCATAACTTTGACAAATAACATAGTAAATATAAAAGTCCACACCATACACTTTGCTTGTTCCCTAGAACTTCATGACATACGTGAATGTTTCCTAAAATCATCACTATTGGTTAATTTGAATTAGCCGGACATTAATTAATAGATGCAACAAAAAAATCAATGATAATCTTAATTGATAATTGTAGAGCACAATGTTCTTCAAATAATCCTCATTCTTCATATCGTCATTGAGATCTAAGCTTTGCAGAGATAGCCTAAGTAGTTTGATAATTCCTACAACATAAGTTTAAAAAGACATAATTTCACAACTTATAGAGCCCCCAAAAAGTTGTTATTCATTTCCCAGCAAATTATAGAACACTTATAGACGTATAATGAGAATTTAAGCTAAATCTTTACCAGTTGTCTATTTCTTAATTTGAAATTTTTGATCTTTCAAATGTTGTGTGGTTGCACTTGCGAGAAAAGCAAAGATAGTATACAAGTAGAAGTACGACAAATGTTATCAATTAAAAGATTTATTTGGCATGAAGCACAAATTTGACCTCACAAAATATTCTACAGCCCAAGGAGGCATATAAAAGCTTGGTAAAAAACAACTAAGTATACCATACCAAAATCGAGATTGAAATTGTGTTTTGGAAAAATGCTAAACATTTCATATCAGAGTAGCTATCCCTAAAGGTTGTGAAGAGTGATAACACTGTTTAAAACATCTTAGATAATGTGGAATCAAGTGAAAAAGGAAAAAATTCAGAATTGAATGATAGAGTTCTCAAAACAACGCAAAGAAATGAAAATGAAACATAAAGCATGGATCAACATCATAAACTGACAAAAAATCCACTTGATCTTGGAGTATTTTGTGCAAGTATAGTTGAGGACATCATAAACTGAAAACTAAATACCATAATGACTGTTGACTCTTTGGCCTATTTATTTAGTCCCACATCGGAGTTTTATGTATTGTGAAGGAGAATTTGGGGTTATAAAAGAACTCCTCCTCCTTCATTGTAAAATGCACCATTTGTAATCTCTTCTCTCTATCTAATAAAAGCAGGCTGCTTTGAGCGGTGCTCGGAGATTAAGCTTTCGCGGCTGAACTCCATTATTAAAATTGTTCGGTCTCTTTTCTCTTCTTTTCAGTTAATATTCGATATTACTTGTCGGGTATCTTTGTTAGTGTTCTGTCCGGTTCAGTTCATTTGAACCGGTTCATTTCACTAAAGTTGTTCCGTTTTGTAGGGAAATTACCCGAATTTCCCAACAAGTGGTATCAGAGCCAAGGTTCTGTCTGAGTATGCTCTGTGGTTGCAGCTGCGTCTGATCTTCCACATCAGAAAAGAATTATTTTGGTCATTTTGTGTCGAAAGATTTTTCTAAGTCAGAGTTCTGTCTGAGTATGCTCTGTGGTTGCAGTTTAGCCTGATCTTCCACACCAGAAAGGAATTACTTTGTCTCAGTAGAAGCCTTCGATTGTTTGAATTCTGTTGTAATATCCAATATTTTTTTTGAGTCTGTAATGGCAAATAAAGATCAAGAAATGGAGTCTGTTGCAAATATTCCACCGAAGACATCGGGTGCCTCGTCATCATGGTCAAGATTCCCGATGTCTACTTTGAAGTTGGCGGTTGAAATATTCGATGGTACGGGCCATTTCGGTATGTGGCAAGGGGAGGTTTTGGACTCCCTTTTCCAGCAGGGTCTTGATATTGCTATTGAAGAAGTCAAACTAGAAGGAGTTGAAGATAAAGATTGGAAAATCATTAATCGGTTGGCATGCGGAACAATTCGATCGTGTCTATCCAGGGAGCAAAAGTATGCTTTCAAGAATGAGACTTCTGCATACAAATTGTGGAAGGCATTGGAGGACAAGTTTCTGAAAAAGAGTGGTCAGAACAAGCTCCTAATGAAGAAAAGGTTGTTCCGATTTGATTACAAACAAGGTACTACTATGAATGAACATATCACTATGTTTAATCAATTAGTAGCAGACTTGCTTAATTTAGATGTCATATTCGATGATGAAGATCTGGCTTTGATGTTGTTATCATCTCTTCCCGATGAATTTGAACATTTGGAGACAACGTTACTTCACGGGAAGGAGAATGTGTCGTTAGATGCTGTTTGTTCTGCTTTATATAGTCATGAACTGAGAAAGCAGGATAAGATGAAAACAAAGGCAACAACATCAGAAGAAGTATTGGTGGCAAGAGGTCGTCATCAAAACCAGACAAAAGGGAGAAGAGGAAGGTCCAAATCAAAAGGTCGAGCCATTGCCAAAGATGAGTGTGCTTTCTGTCATGAGAAAGGGCACTGGAGGAAAGACTGTCCAAAGTTGAAGAAGAAAGGGAAGGCTCCGCAAGACGCCAATGTTGCAGAATGCAAAAGCGATGCGGAATCAGATATCTCTTTAGTGGTCGCTCCTACAACATCACATGCAGATGAGTGGATATTGGATTCAGGTTGTACCTATCATATGTGTCCCATTCGGGAGTGGTTCTTTGAATTTCAGGATCTCGATGGCGGAGTTGTTTACATGGGTAATAATAATTCATGTAAAGCAACCGGAATAGGTTCAATCAAACTGCAGAATCATGATGGATCCACCAGAATCTTGCGAGATGTGCGGTACGTGCCAAAGTTGAAGAAGAATCTCATCTCATTGGGGGCTTTAGAATCTAAAGGCCTAGTTATAACGATGGGAGATGGAGTTCTTAAAGCAACTTCTGGAGCGTTGGTGATGTTGAAGGGTGTGAGAAAGAACAATCTGTATTACTATCAAGGTAGTACAGTGGTCGGGACAGTAACAACAGTAACTTCTTGCACCAAGAAAGATACTGAGGCAACGAAGCTGTGGCATATGCGGTTGGGACATGCTGGTGAAAAATCTTTGCAAATTCTTGCCAAGCAAGGATTGTTGAAAGGTACGAAGACTTGCAAACTTGAGTTTTGTGAACATTGTGTTCTTGGAAAACAACGAAGAGTGAAGTTTGGCACTGCAATTCATAATACCAAGGGTATTCTGGATTATGTGCATTCAGATGTATGGGGACCTGCCAAGACTCCGTCTCTTGGAGGAAGGCATTATTTTGTCACTTTTGTTGATGATTTTTCCAGGAGAGTTTGGGTGTTTTCTATGAAGAACAAAGATGATGTACTTGGAATTTTCCTTAAGTGGAAAGTTCAAGTTGAAAACCAGACGGGAAGGAAGATCAAGGTTCTCCGAACAGACAATGGTGGAGAATACAAGAGTGATCCGTTCCTTAAGGTATGCCAAGACTATGGCATAGTTCGGCACTTCACCGTCAGGAAAACACCGCAACAGAATGGGGTGTCAGAGCGTATGAACAGGACACTTGTGGAGAAAGTTCGCTGTATGCTGTCTAATGCTGGGTTAGGCAGAAAATTTTGGGCTGAGGCGATAACATATGCTCAACATCTCGTCAATCGTTTGCCATCATCTGCTATTGATGGCAAAACTCCATTAGAGGTATGGTCTGGAAAACCTGCAACTGATTATGATACTTTGCACGTTTTTGGTTCTGTTGCATATTATCATGTGATTGAATCAAAGTTGGATCCACGGGCAAAGAAGGCTTTGTTCATGGGATTCAATGCTGGAGTGAAGGGATACCGTCTGTGGTGTCTCGAGGCAAAGAAAACAATTATAAGCAGAGATGTTACCTTTGATGAATCTGCCATGTTAAAGAAGGTAAATCCAGAAGATGCTGAGAGTACTCCTGAACAGGTGGCGTGTACTCCGAAGCAGGTGGAGTTTGAGGAGACAGTGGTGATCCCAGCACGGAGCACCACGAGTGACTCTCCTACGGCAGAAGAAGAGTCAGATGAGGAAGAGGTTCCTACCCAAGAACCTCTACAGCAATCGGAGCCAATTGCAGTTAGAAGACAGAGACGAGCGATCCAAAAGCCCGCTCGTTTCACTGACATGGTAGCTTATGCACTTCCAGTTTCAGATGAAGATGTTCCATCCACCTACCCAGAGGCCATACGAAGTTCAGAAAGTGGCAATTGGGCAGGTGCAATGGAAGAGGAAATGCAATCCCTCAAGAAGAACATGACGTGGAAGTTGACACAACTACCGATAGGCAAGAAGGCAATTGGATGCAAATGGGTATTTGCAAAGAAAGAAGGATTTCCCGATAAAGACGATGTTCGCTACAAGGCAAGGTTGGTAGCTAAAGGCTACGCTCAAAGGGAGGGAATTGATTATAATGAGGTATTTTCTCCAGTTGTTAAACATTCCTCCATTAGAATTATGTTGGCCTTGGTAGCGCAGTTGAATTTGGAGCTAGCTCAACTTGATGTGAAGACCGCGTTCCTACACGGTGATTTGAAGGAGGAAATCTATATGACTCAGCCAGAAGGAAATAAGGTTGCTGATAAAGAGAATTGGGTTTGCAAACTTGTCAAATCATTGTACGGACTGAAACAATCTCCGAGACAGTGGTACAAACGATTTGATAGTTTCATGAAGGGTCAGAAGTACAAGAGAAGCAAATACGATCATTGTGTGTATTTGCGCAGGCTTCAAGACGGTTCCTACATCTACTTACTCTTATATGTTGATGATATGCTGATTGCAGCAAAGAGCCAAACTGAGATTGACAAACTGAAGGCTCAGTTGAGTAAAGAGTTCGAGATGAAGGATTTGGGGGAAGCCAAGAAGATTCTCGGCATGGAGATAAACAGGGACAGAGAGAGAGGCAAGCTTTGGCTGTCACAGAAGCAGTATTTGAAGAAGGTACTAAGACGTTTTGGTATGCACGAAGATACAAAACACGTGAGTACCCCACTTGCTCCTCATTTGAAACTGAGTAGCCGGTTATCTCCGACGACTGATGAAGAGCGAGAATACATGGCGAAAGTCCCGTATGCAAATGCAGTTGGAAGCTTGATGTATGCAATGGTGTGTACGAGACCAGATATTTCACAGGCTGTTAGTGTTGTTAGCAGGTACATGCATGATCCAGGCCAGGGTCATTGGCAAGCTGTGAAATGGATTCTACGGTATCTGCAAAATACCGTAGATATTGGATTGGTATTCGAGCAGGATAAATCACTTGGTCAATGCATAGTTGGATACTGTGATTCTGACTATGCAGGTGATTTGGATAAGCGACGATCTACAACTGGCTATTTGTTCACTTTAGCAAAAGCGCCAGTTAGTTGGAAGTCTACTTTACAGTCAACGGTGGCTTTGTCTACGACAGAGGCAGAGTATATGGCGATTACAGAGGCTGTAAAGGAGGCGATTTGGCTTCATGGGTTGCTTAAAGACTTGGGAGTTGGTCAGAAACAACTTGAGGTTTATTCTGACAGTCAGAGTGCTATTCATTTAGCAAAGAATCAAGTCTTTCATGCACGGACGAAGCACATTGATGTTCGCTATCACTTTGTGAGGGAAATTCTCGAAGAAGAGGAGATACTTCTGTTGAAGATTCATACTACGGAGAATCCCGCAGATATGCTGACCAAGGTGGTTACAAAGGCCAAGTTTGAACACTGTTTAGACTTGGTCAATGTCCTGCACATTTGAAGTTGGCGCCTCACGGCGCAAATTTGGAAGCAACGTGAAAACTGCTTTTATTATTTGTTTGTTTGAGAAGATTTGTATTTGGTGGGACTGGATATTAAGCCAAGGTGGAGATTTGTTGACTCTTTGGCCTATTTATTTAGTCCCACATCGGAGTTTTATGTATTGTGAAGGAGAATTTGGGGTTATAAAAGAACTCCTCCTCCTTCATTGTAAAATGCACCATTTGTAATCTCTTCTCTCTATCTAATAAAAGCAGGCTGCTTTGAGCGGTGCTCGGAGATTAAGCTTTCGCGGCTGAACTCCATTATTAAAATTGTTCGGTCTCTTTTCTCTTCTTTTCAGTTAATATTCGATATTACTTGTCGGGTATCTTTGTTAGTGTTCTGTCCGGTTCAGTTCATTTGAACCGGTTCATTTCACTAAAGTTGTTCCGTTTTGTAGGGAAATTACCCGAATTTCCCAACAAATGACTTCACATTGTGAATTTTTGATGATGATAGAGACACAACACTTCAATTAAACGGATATCAGTATTCTCGATTACAAACGTTTGAATTGCTCTATCATGCAACAACATGGCTGGTGAAGAATTAGGTAACAAAAAAACCTTCATGAAATAAAAAAATGTGTAGTGAAACCAATGTTCAAAATCAATAGGATCAAATGCAGGTATCTGTTATAACACAAAATCTAAAGAAAAGTGAATAAACATATACAATCCACGGGCAGAGTTTATTAACATATGTCACATGAGTCTTTTGTTTTCATATTTCACCATTAGGCAAAGTAGTTTGCTTATTGAAACACCATCAAGATCTGTCATAATCTCCATGTTGTATTCTGTACTCAAGACACTGTTGTTACCCAACTGATCTCTGGAGTTGTTTTTTGTCTTTCCATTTAAGTTTTGATGCGTATTCCAAGTTCCACAAAAGAAATTCCATAGTCGGTCGATCTGCACCATATTCAGCCTTGCATTTCTGAACAGTCTCTACAAACTTCATCCACGTCTCTAGTGCTATCTCACGTACAATCCTAGGATCAGTGACTGTTTCTGATTCTTTAATTTGGTCCCTGAAATTTCACCATACATTCAATCCAATTGATTAATTCCTAGGGAAGAAAGGGATCGATAACGGGCCCTTTCACAAAAGACTACAAATATTACAAATTCAAAGTAATAGAAAACAGATTTCTCAATTAGTTGTTGCCACAAAGACTCTTGATCGAAGCATCCTTTCCTCTCAGTATTAACATTCGACATCACAATGAATAGATGCCTCCTGAGAACCGGTATGAAGAAAGTGAAGTCCTTTTGCTGAGCCTAAGACTTTGTGCCCAATTCAAATTTGGAAGACCATATACATACAGATGATTTTTAAGGCTCGTAAATGATGATCATCACATTCTTTTCATTACATTGATCGATCAGTGAGACAAAACGAAAATGTCAAAATTGAGATAACATTTCGTCTTCAGACTTGAGCTCAGAAAGACCTTGTTGTGAATTGTGATTGATGAAATCCCCCCCTCTTCATTCGCACTTTTGTGTTATCCTTCAAAATACCCGAACTGGTATAAGAGGAAACAGGTACACCATATATGACTTGGAAATAATAGGTGCTTCTTTTCTGGTGCTTTCAATGTCCAAGTTGCAATTATCTCCATGGTATGCTGCCAAAACGTTGTTACATCCAATTAATTAGTAGGCACACCTAACGAAATCAACATGGGCATTCCTGTTTTTTGTTGACAGCTCGAGCAAAGTGAGCGGGTAAATAGCCAGAAGAAAGGGAACAAAATCGACTATTAAATTACACAAAGAAGTAAGGAAACATGAAAGAAGATAGGAATATCCTTAATAAGAAACAAATCCATATATTAAATCACACAAAGAACTAAGCAAACATGTACGAAATTAGAAAAATCCCTGAAAGGGAACCTACATATGTCCAAAGCACAATTCTGGAATAGGAGAAAGAAAGAGGCAGTAGCATTTGAGAGGGAAGTGATGTAACACATAATATAGGAGACAAAACGTAGTGAAGAGACGCATTTGCTTTATAGAAAAAAAAATTGAAAAAAAGAAAAATGGGTTTCTGATCGATAAGATATGCCAATTGATTGTGGCGTTTTGGGAGGAGGGGAGGGGTAGTTTTGGAAATATATTAAAATAAAAGAGGATTCTTATTTGTGGGCGCGCCACATCACCGGGTTGAAGATTCTCTTTTATATAAGATATAAGATAAGATTATTTATTTTTAATTATTTATAATCATTGAGGAAATGTATAAACTAATTTTGGAAACCTTGTAAAATGAGAAGTTATTTTTTCTTATCAGTATTTCCACCTCAACTATTCTAGTAATTTCACCTTTCTTTCCATTTAGAAAAGCTACACTACCCCCTTGGAAATCAATAAGTGTTTGTTTGATTTGAAGTCCAAGGCAAAAAAATTGTTTGCCCATAATGCTCATCTCAAATCCAGTAAGGTCATATTTCCACATCACCTTTTTTATGTCCATTCTTTTGATTACTAAATATATTAGCATTGAAAAAAATAAAGGAAAAAAGATAATAATAAAAAACGAAAAAAGGAAAATAAAAATAAGCAACCAACAACTCCACACATAATTGTTATTTATATATTGATACAAGAATTAGGTAAAAGGGAATTAAGGAGACATGTTATTTAAGTGAAGAATACGAAAAGATGGAGGTTTCATATAACTCATGATATCTAATTATATGTAAAAAAAAATCAATTGATAGATTAATGAAAATAATGAAGTAAATTTTTTTTTAAAAGGATATAAAAGATAAATAATTTTCTACACCATAGAGAGGTGTCACATCACTTTATCTATATCTGACTTTATTTGTTGTTTTTTCCAAGGCTGAAGATAAAGAGAAATATACATTCTATTATTAATATGTTGGATTTCTTTCTAATTAAATTTTTAACTCCTCATTTATACTAAAAGAGTTTGTTGCATCCAAGAAGGTATACCTATATCAAGTGAAATATTCTTAAGGACAATGTCAACCGTAAGGAATTTTCTCTAGGTATCATGATGAAATATTTTCCGTAAGATTTCCATTAAGGAGCAGTTCTATAGTTCTTGGAAATTATCCTTAAATGAGTTTATTGAAGATCAGTGCACACTCATAATTCAAAGTAAACGTGTTTGGACATTCAAACCAACAGTCTATATAAATCCATAGATAGCACCATGAGAACTGCAAAGTATCATGCATAATATTCCCGTTTGGCTGTAAATTTTAAAGTTGAAATTTGAAAATTTAAATTTATGAAGTTTTCTTATTTTGAAATTTGAATCTACGTTTGAACATACATTTTACTTGAAAATAAGTTGTCATTGGATATAATCCTTAGGAGGAAATGACTTTAGCTGTGGTATGAATTTCTTTACCTAATCTATTTCCCGATTTGTTGTCAAAGAAATTGATATCTATAGCATCGGCAGTTGTGAAACTAATGGATACTGATAAAGCTACTCAAATCAAGTTCATATCTAGCACAACTAGGGTCAAGGTTATATTTGTTGTAATGGAAAATATTCAGAATCGTATAAGGTTTAGTTTGTGGACGGAAAATATGGTTAATTAATTAAGGTTTGTAAGGAAATTGTATACGATAATATGCATTTGTACTCCAATTATTGTAAGAACCAAGTTCATGATGAAGGTAGTTGTCGTTTGATCTTGAAAAGAAATCAAAACAACAAACAAATCGGTAACACCATTGAAGTTGCTTTGAAAGATACTAGCGACGTTATTGAAAAATATCAAAGTGATGCAATTGAAATATTAAATGGAAATTAAGGGTTGTAGGTATCGATCAGAGTATAGTTACTGCTTAGATTGACAATTGATTGTTGCCCCTTTTGAGCATAACTGAACAGACAATGTTGATACAAGTAATATTGGTCATCAAATAACTACAGGAAACAACGGTGTTTGCAATAACCAACATGTTGATACTAATGAGGTGCAATCAAGAGAATTAGGGTTGAATTTGATGTCTAATGTAACTAAAAAAGCAGGGTAAACACCAAGTGTTGGGGTTGATGCATCAGGAGTTGATTCAAGATAAAAACTAATTGATACGGTTTATGTTGAAGATGCTGAAAATTTTGGACAGCATGTTTTACTAGTTGAAAATGAAAATGCAACTAAAATTGAATTTTGGTTGCACACAAAATTCAACTAGTGGTCAGTCCCTTTTCTCAATTAGTCAAAATAATTCTCCAGGTAGTAGAAAGGGTGTGACTTAAAATTTTCAGGACAGTGAGAAGAGGCAAGATATTAATAATGCATCAAGAGACCTATTATGTTTGAATTGATAGTCAAGAGGGGGTAGAATAAAATATTAATTCAGTCGATTATCTGTGTGAGATAGTCGACTAACCCTGCAAGTTAGTTCAACAAAATAGAATGAAGTAATTAACTGAAAGTAAATGAACACGGGAGATTTATACTGGTTCGAATCACCAATGTGGTGCCTAGTTCAGTCCCCTTGGGTTTCAAGTGTTTCTTTAAGAGCTCTTTCAAACTTGGTTGTACAGATGAGTAGTCTTCCAATCCTGTCTGATGTGTAAATCATATTTTTTACTTTCGACACTACCTCTACTTATATAACCTACTCTCAGAATCTTTCCTTCTCATTTTTTTTTACAATTGTTCACTCACGTGTACAAAGCTTTATCAAAGATGAAAGAAGATTACAAGTAATTTCAAGTGAAGTTGTGTACATCACACTAATGGCAGAGGAGGTTTATATAGTGTATGCTCTTGAAAGAAAACCCAAGGGTGTTTGAATGAAGGATCTTTGATCTTATCCTTGATTCATTTGTGATTGATCTGCTGAGTCATGTCCATATTAGATATGTGCATGGTAGATCACTTCTTTCCTTGCATGAAGATCTTGAATCAGTCTTGAGTCATGGCTTGATTTGATTCTTTCCGTAGGTTGACTTGTCTTGTGCTCTTTTACAGATGTTTTTTTGATAATGTTTCCTTATTTAGTCCCTTGATTTATCCTTGATTGATTTGCTTGCTCTTTTTGGTAGATTTCACATGCCGTGAGATTTGATCTTGATTTGATCAAATATCTATTTTCAATTTCCATCATCAGTGTGATCCCTGCAATCATCCAGATAGTCATCTAGATAGCATTTTACTTGAGTTGATTTTGTTCGTTTCCTGCAGCAAGAAACTTCTCAGTATTGTCATTATTAAAAATATTCGAATCTGAGGTTAACATGAATAACTTTGATATTTTATTTAAGGCTGCTAGAAAAGATGGTAATCTTATGACTCCATCATTATATATGTATACGCATGAAGTAGCTAAGATTATTCAAGAATATTAGGATGTCATGCTACTCAAATACTATCCAACAATCAAGTCACTCATGGTCAAATTGAACACCTCGTATCATAGGGTCCCTTTCCTTTGGTGAAGCTGGACAACTAGTAATGTTAATAGAGAATGACAATGGTTTGGTAAAAGAATAGTAGGTTTCACCACATGCTTTGAATAGTTAAGCCAAGAAGCTCCCTTATTTTTGTCTAGAAGGGTGATTGCAAAGAATAATGTGAAGGGCCTTGTAAAGATTTAGTCCAACAAATGCTCATACAATTGATTTTGGCAAGGATTCTTTTGAAGAAGATGAGGAAGACAATCTTCTAGACATATGTTTTGATAGAGTTGGTACGAAAGGAGATATATTACCTTGGCAACAAAGAAGTAGAAGAAACAAAAGCAAAAAGAAGACGCATGCAAGGCAACATAGTTGAGAGGATAAAGTGATCAGAAAGTTTGTTCCAAGGCACCTATATCGAAGTGACTAGCAAAGCGGAATCATATGGTTGTACCATATAGGATTAACAAGTTGTAATAAATCTATTAAAAAAAAGTGATAAATTATCAAGTGGTGTTGAATAGGTTTGAAGAAGAAGACAAGAGGAAAATACTTCGAGCTACTTTTGATGGGCAATCAATCTTTTTTAATTCATGCATTTGTAAAAGAAAGTTTGAGGTTAATAACTCCACCTTCTTCTTGGTTGTCATATTTTGGCATTTTTTAAGCATCCTTTTGTAATATCATCATAGAGTGTTAAACTTTGTGGTGATCACAAAAATACTTATTTCGCTCTAGCTCTTATTTTTTCATGCTTGTTAGTTATTAGAGGCTAGTTACTTCATTAGGATTGGTAAGGTAAGGTCTAACCCCCCTTTCTTTTACTTATTCCTTTTGATATTTTTTTATTTATAATAAAAGGACGTTCGACACTTTTTTTAGTGGTAAATTTGCTTGCAAAAAAATTAATTTGGATTTTTGTGAGTAAAAAGTAAAATTACTCCCAAAAAGTTATTTGAACCAAATTTTGAAACTTGAAATTTTTTAAAGATAGATTTTCAAAATCTAATCCAAAATTTATGGTCAAATAGTAAATTTAATTTCTTCATTGAATTTGTTAGGTCTACCAATTTTGTCTCATGAGTCACGATTTCATATATTAGTTTGTCCAATGTCTAAACATTGTGTGGTTGTATATTGGTGTCTCATAAGTACTTTAATTCCATCTTCTTTGTTTAATTTTTCTTTTCAATCTTGGATTCACTGATGGATTCTCAACTTTATGTTAGTGCAACTCTACTTTTGTACTGACCCTTCAGGTCATTTCCTTGTTATTTCTTTTCATCATTTAAAGTGTTCTTATAGAGATCCCAAGTCATTTATGATTTGATAGGTGACACAACAAAAATTTTAAAATTTAAAATTATTCGGATTGACATCATCCCGCCATAGCAGGAATACTTTCGGTATGGCTGTGTTGTTGTGGCGGCGTGTCAGCCACTGTAGCGGGTCAGATAGGACATAAACTCGAAACCACAAATTCTCTTAATTCTCCACCCTTTTCCATGGAAAAACATACTAGGACTACTCCAAAAATCTTCCTTAGTTGCTCCAAGTTTGAAGATAGCGGGGAGGAGGGAATTTTGCGCAAGGAAGGCCAAAACTCATGGAATTTTGGTATATGTCTGTCAGGATTCATCCCTACGGAGCCACAATCTCGTGTTTAAAATTTTTCAACAATTGCTTGGCGTCTCGATAAGCTAGAATAACTTAATAGTTAGACACGTCTTTAATTGCATAATAACTTATGAATTTTGGGGAGTTTTCATTTGTAGATCTTCAAGCACAAGGTTTGGACGGACGAATGTGTAGATCGCGGTTGTTTAGGATGGTAAGGTACTTAATTTTCTCTTGTTGATCTTACAAATGCTGCTAGGTGCTTGTTAACCTAGGGGTCGTAACCTGTGATTTATAGGTTATAAGAGGGAAGACCTGTCTAGAAAGAGTCGTCTGGGAGTATGTGATGGATGATTGTGATATTCTACACGACCTAATAATTTACTGATTTTAACTTTTCACCTAAGTGTGAAACAGGTTGCCTAACGTGTTCCAACAAAGCAGTAAAGACAATAAGTAAAAACATAATATTTTTACGTGGAAACACCCGGCTCAAAAGGTGTAAAAAACACGAACTGTACCCTTACAAGATTTAACTCCAACTTCACTAAATCAACTACGAGCCTCCACAAAAGATAGATTACAAACTTTTCACCTAAGTGTGAAACAGGTTGCTAACATGTTTCAACAAAGCAGTAAAGACAGTAAGTAAAAACACAATATTTTTACGTGGAAACACCCGGCTCAAAAGGTGTAAAAACCACGACATGTACCCTTACAGGATTTAAATCCAACTTCACTAAATCAACTACGAGCCTCCACAAAAGATAGATTACAAACTTTGCAAACTACCTTAACTTCAAGTTATGGATTTGGACTACAACTCTTGTAATCCTACGAACTAACTCTAATTCCTAACCTTCAACACAAGCCTCCCAAGGTATGTGTTCCCAACTCTTCAAGTTATTACAACCTAAATACAACACTTCTAATTCAGTTTATAACTCACTGAAATAAGATTACATTAAGACTCATTCACAAAGAAAAAACTCCTAACACATAAACTCTGTAAAAGGATCAGGTTCTTTGATGTGTTCCTTCAGTTCGCCAGTAGCACTTGCGAAGTGAATTTCTCAATCGCTCTTTTGCTCTGTAAGTGTACAAATATAATGAACGGATTCACTTCTATTTAAGCACAATTTTGCATAGAGTTATTGTTTTCTTCGAACTCCTTATTGACTTGAACTCTCTTGACTTAGAGTCTACTTCAAGTAAAACTCCTTCTTCAATTCAAACTCCTACCTTCTTTGGACTTCTTCTTCAAATTACATTCATTGATTCTGTTGTATTGTAGTCAAACTCCAACAATTCAATTCAACAGTAACTTTAAGAGTTCTACTTTAAGTGAGGCTCCTTCTTCAATTAAAACTACTTGCCTCTTTAGACTCCTTCTTCAAATCAAACTCATTAATTCTTTATCTTCAATTCATCATATGTTTATTTCCTTGGGGTTTCTCACGAAATTAACATTATACATTCCTTTATTTTTGCACTCTTGTCTTTATTCATTTTAGAAGCTTTCTCGAATTCAATAGCTCGTGACAGTGTACCGTTGGACCGTGTTGAATGACATGTTTCTTCTTTCTTTGTCAATCATCAAAACTGCATAAACCCCAACAGATTGTTTTCAAGTTATGTAATGTGTGCATGATAACTAATTCTATAGAATTGTTTGTACAATGCATGGTTAGGAAGATCAAATGAATAAAATTGAAATGATAATCTCATACAAGGAAGGATGCAATTAAGGTGTTTATTTACTGGTAGTTAGAAGTGTGATTGTGATTGTGTGACTATTGGTGGGCTTGGGTACCACAATGATGAAATTGACTTGATTAAAAATACGTTTTCATGAACTACAATGTTGAAAACCAAACCTTTTTCTTGCACTAAGTTAATGGAGGGGAGTACATATTGGTGAAAGTTCAGATAACCAACCAATTAAGCTACTAAGATTCCCCTCTATATTCTTACCTACTTGAATTTTCACCAATAAGGTAAAAGTTCATATAGCCAACTAATACTAAGAGTTATATGTTCTTACCTAAGTAAATGTTATGAGTAGGGGTGTCAAATGAGCGGGTTCAGTTGAAATTAAAGATATTAAACTGGATCGGAATAAAAATTGGGTAGGAACTTGACCCATCCAAGTTTACTTTGGGTTCAAATGAGCTAAAATTGGGTGGGTCATGACCCGTCCAATTTGACCCGCTTAATCTCAATTATTTTAGCACATTATTATTTAACTTTGGGATAAGACATAAGTACCCCTAGACTATGGCCGAAATCTCAGAGACACACCTAAACTTAACTAAGGTCTATTACCCCCAAACTCATTTTTTTCCTATTTTTGTGCATCTTTTGTGCTGACATGGCACCTTCAACCACCCAAGTTGGTTGTGTTTGTACACACTCGTTCGTCACGTGTGTAAATATTTTTATTTTAAAAAAAAAACGTATTCTTATTTTCTTTATATATCTTGTATTTAAATTAAGTTAACACACATTTTTACCTTGTAACGAAACTTTTCTTACCATCATTCGTTGTTTTTTCTCTTTTATTTTTCTATTGACTTTTATTTTCTTCATCTGTCGTTTTGATTAGATTTCAAATTTAAGTCTAGATGTTTTATTAAAATAAGTTAATTTTAAATGGATATCAAAACAAGTGAAGAAAAATCAAATAAAACATAAAAAAGAAAAGAAAATTACAGGACACTTTTAAATTATTTTTAAAAAAAACAAATATTTTTTAAAAATAATAAAAATTGAAAAGATAATAAATTAATTAAAAAAATAAAGTGAAAATAAATTAAAATAAATATTTAACAAAGTAAGAAATAAAAATAATTAAATATATATAACTTCTAGTATCAATAAAAATGTGTATTAACTAATTATAAAATTATCAATCAAAAATGACATGTGCCTAATTTGTGCACTCATCACTTGCTGTCAAGAGAGTGTGCAGACTCTTTATGACATGTCAGTGTTTGTGGTGTATTTATTCCATATCAAATTAGTTTAGGGGGTAATAAGACTCAGTAAAGTTTAAGTGTTTTATGGGATTTTCGTCATAGTCTAGCGGTACTTCTACCTTATCCCTTTAACTTTTATAACCACAATTTTAATTTCAACTCAAAAAAACTAAAAAAAGAAAAAGTTACAAATAGATAGATAAATCCTAAAAGATGTAAAACAGATAATAATTCACATTTTCAATATAAGAACATACATTATAAAGAGTTTTAAAAAGTATTGAAATTGAAGATTAATTTGTGCTCAATTGAAGATTCTCTTAAAATGGATTACGGCTTGAATGAGTTGAGATTAAACTCAATTCAAATTATCTTGAGTCCAACCCTAAAATTCTGAAAGAATTGGACGGGATACCTATATGGGGCTCATTTTTTACACCCCTAATTGGGAGAATAATTTTTGGAAAATAATTTTTGCTTCATTTTTCTCTCCTATATAAAAAATTATTAATTACATTAAGTGTAGCGTATCGAGTTGGGAATTGAATACCTGTGAAGAAAGGGGTCTTGAAATGATTAAACTTCTTTAAAATCTGCAACAATGAGAATTCAAAATTTAATTTGAAAAGATAAATATTTTGCATCGTTAAAATTAACGGAGAAAAAAGTATCAAATGTTCTTAAAATAATGAAGAGTAATTGGAAGTAAATTAACATAAAAATACATTATTAAAAGGATGATACATTAATAATTCTTTCTTTATCAATAATGAAAAAAACAAAAAATGCTTTTAACCCCTCATCATAGTATCAACATAAGAATCTCAGATTATTTTTTGTTTTTTCATTATTGATAAAGAAAGAAAGAAAGAAATAGTTGAATGGCAAATTAACTAATAAATAATCCATAAATAAAGAAGTAGAGAAAATGGTTTTATTTTTTACAACTATGATAGAAGGTACTATTGGGATCCCAACTATCCTTGATACTTCTATTCTATTATAAATATAAATAAAAGTAAGTTATTTATTTCCCAATTTCTATTTCTCACAAATATATAAATATTTTTTACGATTATATTTATATATAATCAGGGGCGGATCTAGCCTTAAGGATGGGGTGCCACGGCACCCACCGACCTTGGTTAAAACTTGTATATATATATGTGTATAAGTAAAAATATTTGTATAAATAATACATCTGCCACCTAGTAAATGATATGTTCAATGGTACAATTGGCAAAGGGTGCATCCATCCAGCAGAGCGTCGAAGGTTCAAATCTCCGTGATAGTAATAAATTTTTTTATCCCTTTGTTTGCGAGGGGCTTTCAGCTTTTCCTTTTTTTTCCTTTTTCTTTGTCTTTGCTTTCAGTTCTTATTTACTTATCTTTAATTAATACGAGTGTTACGTTATATTCTATATTAATTATAGATTAATATTAAATTTTGAACGTCACATAGGATATTAATAAAAATATATTTAAACAGTTTTTTCTTTTTTAAAAAGAAAAAACTTTTAAAATGATGGATATAATCATGTTAAAGCTTTTGAATTTAAAGGTTCTTTCAATCTTTAACGTCACACTAAGTGGAGATAATTCGATTGAATATATTTTATTTTTTTTCTCAACTATATTATATTAGATGATGTATACAGATTTGAATTTTAAGGTAAAAAATCTCTTGTTTTCTCAAAGTTATGGAGGATAAGGTCTCTTATTCCTAAAGGAAATTACAAAAAAAACACTATATAGGTGTATATCTCTAATATTAGAATATTTAAAAGAAAAATAATATTACTAAAGATGTATTTGATCAATATATTTATAAATATCGAAAAAACTAAATAATCCGAACCATAACCTAAAATGAAAAACTGACCCGTTTATCATTTAGATGATATGGCACCCCTAGCTTCCAAATCCTGGATCCGCCTCTGTTAATATAATTATTGAAGTTAAACAATTGAATACACTCCTCTTAGTTACATAATTTAATTATCAAAATAGTAATATTAAAAAATTAGAAATGTATGTGTGCTTGAATTAAGACATGCTCTTAGTAAATCCTCTTTGATGACCTTAGTTGTTATGATTAATTATTACATTAATTGCCTCTTTAGATTACAAATAAGTAAGTGTAAAATAAATTATAATAACATTAATTAATTATTTTATACTTTACCCATAAAAAGTAATTTTTATAACTATGTATATAATGACATATTTAATATCATAAATTTCAAAAAATTCCATGTACAGTAAATTGATTAACTTTAAATGAAACGAAAACTCAAAAAAACATTTTCTTAAAATGAGTTCATTTAAGGTTGCTACACTCATATTCAAAGTAGACATCTTTAAAAAAAATATCAAAACAATAAAAAGATTTTCTAAGATCATATATATACATATAGAGAGAGAACCATGTGAACAGCCACGCATAAGCTCTGTTTATTCATATATTTTAAATTTAGAAACTTGAAAATTTACATTTTTAAATTTTTTATTTTTAAAATTTAAAATTGTATTTTTAGATATGTATTTTAATATTTTGAAACATGAAAAAAATTAGGAGATATAATTTTTTCAAAATTTGATACAAAATATATAGACATAATACATAAATATATTTTGTTAACTTGATTTCAAGTTTTCAACTGAAATCTATTTCCTTTGGTGTACGCAAGGAGAGACTCAAACTTGTATAAAAATACGTCATATGTGGCATAATATATGTAGGTAATTGCTACATACGACACAAAATTGATATGGGACATCACGTAGGACGGATGTGTTTATTGGTTCAATTTTATACACGTTATAATATTTACTTGTGCACACTCAAGTTGGAGGATATAGATGACAGTTGAAGCCAAAGGTAAAGCGAATATTTATGCATTATGTCAAACTGAGGAATAAAACACAAGTATCTCTTAGACTATGACCGAAATCTCAGAGACACACTTTTACTAAAATAAGGTTCTATGACCCCTCCACCCCACCCGAACTCATTTTTTAAAAGAATTTTATATACATTTTGGATTGTGTGGTACACACTGTGACTTCACTTAGTAGAGATGCGCGGAGATGTTCAGAGGTCATGTAAGCTAAAAATATATACAAAATTATTTAAAATTGGGAAAAGGCATAAATTGCCTTCTAAACTTGTACCCAAAATTTATTTACACACTTAAAGTATTATAACGATCTATTAGAGTTGTGTGCACGCGCCTGCCAGATCATATGCAAGAATATACGTGTAATTTTTTAATTCTTTCACTTTTTTTCCTAACCAATTTTGCCTTTATCTTCTCTCTTCATTTTCCCACTTTTTTCCTAACAATTTACCTCTAGCTTTTCTCTTCTTCCTTACATGAATGAACCATTTTTATCTTTATTTTTTTCTCTTCTTTCTAACCTGAACATTTTCAATCCTTTCTTCTTCATTTTCAATCATTTCTTATGATTATAAAAGCTATCAATCAAATTATTGCGACAAATAAGATCGACGGAGTAACAGAGATTATTAGAAAATTCGTGAAGAAATGAGGGGCATGGATAGCAATTAGTCAAAGTTATTATTCAATACGGTTTTGTCCCACTTTTCATCGTCATTGACATTAATTTTGAACCCAAAATTTATATTTCTCATCTACTTAACCTATCTAAACATCTTTCTTTCTTTTGGTTTTTCAAATATGGGTCAAATGAACTTTAATTGGTAATGGTTTATTTTGAATTTTCTTTTTAGTTAGTAGTGTTTTGATGGTAATGTATTGTGAAACTTGAAATAAATATTTTCGTTTGATATTGATCAATTTTATATTGTCGAGCCAATTTTTATTTTGCTATGTATAAATCATCATTGAATCCAAATCCTCGTTCTATCAAATTTGCAGCACTATGTATACTTGATAATCTTGATAAGTGGGGTGAGGAGCAATTAACTTTTCTTGTTAATAAATATTTAGGAATTTAGGGTTTGACTCTTTAATATTCTTTTGATGCTAATGGGTTGTGTAAAATTTAGATAAGAAAATTATCTTTTTTGGTGAATCACTTTGCTGAATTAAGTATGAGTTAAATTAGTGGAGAATTCTCAAGATTGATAATATTAAGTGAGAAATTGTCGTGTTTAGAATTTAGATAAGAAAAAAATGAAGAAGAAAGTCTAAAAGAGAATGAGAGAAGATGAGCATGAAATAGAGGGGGTGGGGGTCAAAAAAAATTGACTTTATTTTGACTCAAACGCACCTAATTTACTTTTTAATTTAATTTTATTTACACGTCAGTCTAGGGTGGTATTAGTTACACTTTTATCAAGAATAAGTGTGTAATAGGTCGTTATAATACTTTAAGTGTGTAAATGACTTTTGGGTACAAGTTAAAGGGTGAATTTACGCATTTTCCCTTAAAAAATTTAAATTCAAGATAATAGAACCTTAGTTTAATTAAAGTGTGTCTCTAAATTTCAACCGTAGTCTAGGATTACCATTTCTTCATTCAATTATTTTCTTAGATTTACCTTTTTGTCTCGTAACGTGTCACATAACTAGTTTGTTCAATAAAAATTTCCCACAATTTGCACAAATCTATTTATTTTTGAGAAAAAGGATAAATATATTCCAAATTTGTAAATGGCATGCAAATATCCTCCGTCATATTTTTGAGACATTGATGCCCTTGTCGTTCAAAAATTAGAGCATATACACCCTTATACTAACGAACTTACATGTGTCCTAATCTTATCTACTGAGTCAACATTTATTAAATATCGAATCGACGGATAAGATTGTGTCACGTGTCCCAATTTAGTAACCTGTTAGAGCGAAGGACATATATGATCTAGTTTTGGACGGCAGGACGTCAGTGTCCCAAAAATACGACAGAGATATCTGTATACCATTTACGATAATTCATGATATATTTGTTCTTTGGAAAAAGGCTCAAATATGCCATCGAACTTTCATAAAAGGCTCATTATGCCATTAGTTAAAAGTTTGACTCATTTATGTCATTACCGTTAAAAAAAGGCTTATTCATGCCATTATTTTTTAACGATGATTTTGCAAAACCATTTTTGACACGTAGTCGATTATAATTCGGTCACGTCATCAATTTGTTTTAAAAAAAATAAAAATTAAATTTTTATTCAGAATTTTGATTTTTTTAATTTAAAAAATTGATGACGTGGCCAATTATAATTCGGCCTCATCATCAATTTATTTAATCAAAAAAAAATTAATTCAATTTTTTTTCTTCAGAATTATGATTTTTTTTAATTAAAAAAAATAATGACGTGGCCGAATTATAATTGGTCAAGTGTCAAAAATGGATTTGCAAAACCACTGTTAAAAAATAATGGCATGAATGAGCCTTTTCTTTAACGGTAATAACATAAATGAGTCAAATTTTTAACTGATGGCATAAATGAGCCTTTTCTAAAAGTTCGATGGCATATTTGAGCTTTTTCCCTTGTTTTTTTTTCTTTACTTTTTTATTAAAATAATATGGAACAGTTGTATAAGATTATTTTTAAAAGAAATTCACCTTTTTTGGTCCTCACAATAGGTGGAAAAGTTCATATATGGTGACCCTGATGGAAAAATTAGAAAAGCCCAAAGGGAGTGATAAAACGTACTTATATGCTTACTAAGCTGCTACTGCCCATCCGCAGTCATGGTAAACAAGTTCCGCAGGCAAATTGGTAAAGTCTCTTCCATTTCTAACACTTCTCAACCCAAATTCTGCAAGATCATTTTTAGCCCACATGAATTATGCCGTCTCGTAAGTACTTTCTTCCCCATTTTCCTTCTTTAATTTCTCCTGGATTCCCAATTTTATCTTACTGTAACTCTACTTTCCCTCCTCGTTAATTGTGCATTTGAATTGAACGATTTGTAATCTAATTCAATAAGAATTTCTCAATAAAATTCGCATGACGCCCTTTAATTTGGTATAATCTGACATTATGTGCTCAACTTTGAACGTTTAAGCATACTTAAACTTGTATAAAGTCAAACAAGTAATATATATATATATATAGAGAGAGAGGATGTTGTGTAGGACGGACATTGTGACGTAGGACGTGTGTGTCTACTTGTTCACATTTAAAGTTGAAGGATATAAATGTCAGATTAGGTAAAGTTGAAGGACGTAGTGTATTATGCCAATAAAATTTGGACGCTTGGAAGTAAGAAATGAATATTTGTCTTTATTCAATAGCAATAGCAGAAGCTAACTAATGAGGTAAGAAATGAGCAAGACCTATAGCTCATTGTCTCAATCAATGTAGGACAAGTTAACATAGGTTGAATAACAATACTGTGTATGAAGGTGTTTATTGCGAATTATGTGTGAAACTGAATTCATATTTTTTTAACACAGAGGATTCCAAAAGGATTTGCCAGCAGATATTGCAAGAACATATTAAACCCGGTGTATCTTGAGGTTCCCAATGGAGAAGTATGGGAGGTTGAACTGGAACATTCTGAAGGCCACATTTGGCTAGCTGAAGGCTGGAAGGATTTCAGCGACTATTACTCAATAAGACGCGGGAACTTTTTTATGTTCGGATACAATGCACGATCTCATTTTAATGTCACTATATTTGATTTTAGTGCAGCAGAAATTGAATATCCACCAGCAGAGATTGAGTCGGATGATTCTATAGATATTTCGGATGTGGTTGTGCATTCTTCTGAATATCTGAGCCATGACCCCTTAGTGCAGGAGAGAAAAAGAATAAGACAAGAAGGGGAAGAAGAGAATGATATTCCAGTTGAACATCAAACTATTGTAATCGATGAAGAAGAGTCTCAACTGAATGTAGTTTCACTAGGTGAGAAAACTTCTTATCTGGTTTATTAGCTATGAACAGAATGAAATCACTCGTCTTGTTACATTATGATTTAATAGTAATTCATTGTTTTTGGATATCTGTTTCAAGTAATAAGTGAAGATTCCGAGGAGCAACAATCCAACATTGTTACCAGTAAGAGAAAGGAAGAGAGGGATGAAGGGATAGCTGATAACTATCAAAGAGCAAAAGCTTTTAAATCTAAGAATCCATTCATTGTATCTTTTATGCATCCATCGTATGTCTCGAAACCACACGCTCTGGTAAGCTATCAAACTTTGTAGAATGCCTGATACCCGACCCTTTTTAATTCATATGCACATCCTTAAACTCAATTTATGATTTACCTCTTTTGGCAGTACATTCCGTTGAAATTTGCTAGGATGTATTTAATGCGGAACAGTGGCAATTTAGTGTTGCGTGTTCCGGGGAAAGGATCTTGGTCTGTCAAATGTATTATGCTAAGGAATGATGCTAAAGTTACTTGTGGTTGGAAGGCGTTCGTTCTGGACAATAAGTTAAAATATGGTGATGTTTGTGTCCTTGAAGTAATTAATGACACTAAGCTTTCCTTGATAGATGTCACCATATTTCCAGGGATTTCTGATGGTACAAACTGAGTCTATCAATGCTGAGGCTTCGGTTCTATGTTCTCAATATATAGACACATCCTATCAAAGAACAACAGCTTTTACGTCTGAAGAGCGGTTCTTCAACACATAGATCCATTCTATCTGCCTTTTGCAAAGGGAAGTCCTCCTCCCGTTAAATTAGAGAAATTTCGCCCTAAAGTATGTAAAACCTTAGAATATTTTATTTTGTAATATTAGCTTCTTGTATGGAGGTTTTTTGTCATGAACTTCTTGTGTAGAGTTGAGTATGTTCAACTGTGACATATGTATGAGGTGGTAAATCAATGTGTCTCCCTTACTTCATGTACTCTTGGGATATTAATGTTCGAAGTAAGGGTCAAAGCCCAACCCCCGGCATGATGCCATTTCAAATAAAAGAACCTTTCTGATGGTTGACCTCGATGATTTTCAATATCTTGGATTCTACATAAACATATGAATGGTCGATTTGATTCTGAATTGCATTAATGAAGACCAGAAACACATTTAGAGTTACTTGTTTGTGAAACATATTCACTCATGAGGAGAAAAGGAGAGAAGTAGGAACATAAATTTATCGGAGTGCCACTGATGTTCCTCGACTGGTGCATGCGTAGCAGACATGACTTTTCGTCATCTGCAACAGGCTCAATAAAGCTGAGATCTCATAGCCCAAAGATTAAACTTTTTGAAGCTAATGAAGAAAATAGCAATAGATGGTGTCGTGGCCAGCTTGCTCACACCCTGACTAACTTCACAGAGTATCTACTATCTCGCATCAACAGAAGTAGTATCAGGTAACTTGTCCATTAATGCTTAGGCAGTTTCATACGCAGTGAATTTGTGTCTGTGGAAAGTGTCCTGATTTGAGATTTTGGACTACTTCCTTTGTAACCTGAGGTTTCTATGAATGGATGTTTTCATCCACAGCACCAGTGCACAACATGGAAACATCTAACCAACTGGTCCTTCATGCGAGGTGATACTCAAATGAATTGTCTTGATTTCTTTTGTTGATATACGTTTCTACCATTCTTTTGGGGAGCTTCTGTATGCAGGCATATCGAGCAGGCACCTAAATTAGCTCAAAGTCGAACTTGGTTACAGAATGTAGTTTGATTATCTTGGATAAAACTATCAACAGGATTGCTTCAACCAAGAACTATGTTTATGTCACTGCACCCAAGGGTGTGACCTGGTGTTCAATTAAGTGGGTTGAGCACCTTGTTCTAGCCTTGGCGGACAAAATTACTTGGTATCTGTTGCTAGTGGGATGTGACAGGTATCCTGTGGAATTAGTCGAGGTGCGTGCAAACTGACCCAGACAACAATAGTGAAGGGAAGGTGTCTTATAGCACGCACAAGTAAAAATGATGGGTACAACCATATCTCTTCAATCTTTGTCTGTTGTAAGAAACAAAACTTCAACTTATGAGCCCTTGGTGAGCTGTAAAATGCATCCTTGGAAGTTGGAACAGCAAACGCTAAGTTCCAGTTGGAAGGAGTTTATGCTGGAGAGTGGAGAATAACCTAAAAATAGGTGCTATTTTGTGTCTTTGAATAATTTGGAAAAACATCTCATCTTTCTTGCTTCAGGTTCCCTTCTCTTTCTATTTTAGCTCTATCCTTTCCCCCTTGGGGATCAAACATCAATTGTTAGATGACTCATTGGGAATTGGAATAGATGTAGATGAACAACACCTTTCTTTATCCCTGCTTCAGTTTCAACAGATACTTTTCTTTTAAAATGTGTTAACAAAATGAACTAAAAGTTTGTATGCTATAGGGAGGTAACTTTTTTTTTTCATTTTTAATTGTTTTAATAAGTGCATTACTAATATCTGGATAATAAGTAGACTCGCACTTAACTTGTGCATGTATTATTATGTAGATAACAAACTTGAAACAAATAAGCATTAAACTTGAAGTAGTGGGGTTAGATTTACTCCCTCTTTCTTAGTTTAGTGGCATAATAATTCCTTCATCAAAATAGAGTTAAAAATAAATTATGTATTTTGTAATATAACATCAATTTATTATTAAACAAGTTAGTAAATGAGTCGGTCCGAAACCATCAAATTCCAAAATATGTATGGGCTAGCCCAATGGGATGGCCAACTCGTATTGATTACTTACTCGTATTGATTACTTTAGCGGTATAATAAGGTGAAGCCGCAAGCACAATAATTTCCTACGTTATATAAATTGTTAAGATACTAAAGTATTTCTTTTAAATTTGGTTCAATTATTTCTCTTTTTTCATTTAAATGTATGATATGTTTTTTAAATTGGTTGGTTTACAATTTTGATCCTTAGAAATCTAAATTATATCCAACGGTGTATAAATTATTTATGAGCACAAAATATAATTTATAAGATATTATAACATAAAAATATAAACTTAAGCTCAATAAAATAAATATTTATCATGAAAATATTTTAAAAATTTATCTTCAACTATTATCGAGTTATAAACTTTTATCAAACACTGAAGTTTAGGTTTTGGACACAAAAATATTTTCCCTCTAGTTTTAAGAAAGTCTCTTTTATCGGGGATAGGAGTATCTACGTAGTAGTAGTGATTAGTGAACCCTGTTATTTCCCGGCGGAAAAGTAAATTGCCGCCGCCGCCGCCGTATTCCGTCTTCAACTTCGTCTTCATCTTCATCTTCCACAGAACAAGTCAAGAGAATTAGAAATATCTAAAAGCAAAATTTCATGCAATCCAATTTGTACTCATCAACCCACACCCGTTGTTGTTTCTCATGGAACCCAGACAAACCCCAAATCCCCACACCCAAAATCCTCAAACACAAGCTCAAAACTTCTATTATATCCCCAGGTGTATCTACTTCTCTGAAAACTTCATTAAACTTTGGAGAAGAAAAGTTTAATAAGCAACAAGAAGAAATTACTCTGCCTTTTTATCTTCCAGTCTCTGTTCGCAAATCAGATAGTCATTCTAGGTATATTTGGGATGGGAAAGACTTGAAGTTGGTATCTGTTGACGGAAAGTCTTTTTCTATATCCGATTTCGACTCTAATTTTGAAGATACAGTTCGTAAATTGGTCAGAATTTGTGTTTCGGCAATAAGAAATTTCTTTCTTCCGAGGGAAGTTAGTCGTAATTACCTTGAATACGTGAAGTGGAAGTTTGTTCATCGTGTTTCCAGTTCTGCTCTCCAAGTTCTGGCGACCCAGGTACACTTATTTTTTGGTGTTATACAACAAAGTTTAGATTTTGATGTTGAATTTTCATATCTCAGCTATTTAACTAGTTAATATTTGGTATGCAATCTTCATATTCTGGGTATTGAACTTGTAAATTGATGTATACGGTGAAAGTTCCAATCTTTGTTTCAGCTACCAAACTTGTAAATTATTTGTATGCTAGGTATTAAAGTTGGTATTTTGATGTTGAATCTTCATATTTCGACTCTCAAACTTCTAAAATTGTTGGTGAATGGTGGTAAATTAAGATTTTGATTTTGCATATTCACATCTCAGCTATTGAACTTGTAAAACTTGTTTATAATATATGGTGAACAGTTCAAATTTTAGACTTTAGTGTTGAGTTTGGATTCTTCCGTCGAAGCTCATGATGTTTTTATAGTGACACTGGTATAGTTAGTCGTTATTATGATCTTTATATGGGGAATTAACCATTTTGTACTTCACCTGTGGAATTACTCATTATGATCTTTATGAAGGTATGAAGGTACCAGTAGTTTGCTTGATATTTGGGTGCCTGTACAATGTGAGTTAGCATCTATGGTGCAGATCACTCAAATGCCTTCATTGACAATTTGGGCTTGTGTAATCGGTTGTGTTTTGTGAATGACGATACACAGGCTATGTTGCGGGCAATTGGAATTGGGAACTCCCGTTCACTTCCATTGGCTGCTGCACTAAATTGGGTCCTGAAGGATGGTCTTGGACGGTTGTGCAGGTGCATCTACACTGCTAGCCTAGCATCTTCTTTTGATACCAATCTTAAGGTATACCTTTCTAACATAAAACAACAGGGAATAGTTTGTGCAACTCATCTTATAAAGCTTATTTTACTGATTTTTTATGATAAAAATTCAGTTTTATCTTTTGGAAAATGATGCTTATATATCTTCTCTAAGAATGTTGACTTGTACGCCAGAAAGATTGCCATTTTGAAAGCAAGATTACCTCAAGAGACTATGTAAAAGTTTCATCTGTTTGTTGCTTACTTTGTTTTATGGGGTTGGCTGCAGAGAGTAAGGTTCTGTACATCAGTTCTCTTCAGTTTAAGCATTGGAGTTGAATTGTTGACTCCTGTATTCCCACAATACTTTTTGATGCTTGCATCAATTGCCAACATTGCCAAGCAAATAAGCCTTGCGTGTTACCTAGCAACTAGTGTAAGTCTCAGCTACAAAACATATGATGCTATCTTTATATGCATGTGTGACACTTTTGGGATCTGATCTCAAATTCTCCAGCTTTAGCTCTTTGTTATGATACTTGTTAGATGTGAGCTACTTATTTTGGCTGCAAATGATACTTTTCCCTTATCTTGCCATTTAGCTGTTTACCATGTTTTATTTCCCTTTATAGTTTCTAAGAATTCCACTGCAATTTGACATATAAATTGATTAATTCACAATTTTGTTATGTAGAGAGGGCTATTAAGATCTGAAGTGCCTTTGGCATATTCAAAATAGTAGGCTAATAAATATATGCACTTACGAGGCTTTGAATTTCTACTATGAGGTCCCAGGTTAACTATGGCATAATAAGCTGACACACTTAATTTTGTCACTTGGTTGAATTGCTTTCTGAAAGTGAAATTAGTTGAAGTTGATTACTCTAGCCTTCTAATTGCTTCCGCTAATGACCAATTCACTTTCACATGTCCTAGAGATCTGAGAGAAACAATGTCTTCAGGATTTAAGCGTTTTTAGCCTATCTGTAACAGCTGGAAGAGAATTGATGCAATTATACGTTGAATTTCTCCTCTAACATGCAAGTGAAATATGAAATTATCAGGGAGTAACTGCTTGTTTTTGTCAGTTCATTTGGAAAATGGCTATTTTCAGTAATTATAGTTCGTTTAAATAGCCAAACCGCATGTGAAATTTTTAGCGATATGAATAAGTACAGGTGTCTTCTGCATTTATCAGTCATTGATAAATTTGAGATAGAAATTCTGTTTGAGAATTTATTGTTGACATGTTAACAGACTGCTGTTCATAGAAGCTTTGCAATTGCTGATAACCTAGGCGAGGTTTCTGCAAAAGGACAGGTTCTCTACAATATTTCATCATGTCATGCTCGATTCTAATTAGTTTCAGTCTTCCAATCTGACTGTTGGTTTGTGTTTCAGATTCAAACAGTCTGCTTTGATAATCTTGGTCTTACACTTGCTGCTACCCTGAACATACTGTCTGCTAATAATCCAAGGTTTGTTTGTTTTCCAACTTGAATTTCTGAAGTATCACTGTCAGCTTTATCTGCGTTTTGAAATTATATAGAGATTCTTTGCATTTGCCTCTCTGAACCTATCCATTTGGTCTATCTTGTGTTCTTAAAGTGGAACAGTTTATACTTTATACAACATGGGTCTTACTATTTCCTTTTCACACTGTAATATGAGAAGTGAACATGTATTTATATCTTCCACCATTTCCTTATACAATAAGATGGAATAAGATCCTAAAAGCAAGAATTGGTCGACACATTTTTGTGCTGCTTCTGGTAATCCCTGTAATGTAGATTTCTGACTTCTGAATGATATAAAAGATTGCAAGCAGGTCTACCATTTGTGATGTACCCTGTCTTCTCGGTGCTTGACCTTTTTGGTATTTATCAAGGATTAAAGCATGTGCATCTGCAGACATTAACTAAGGTTGGCCCTCGTTCTCTGTGCTGAAAGCATTAGTATTCAAGTTGAATTATACTTCCTTTTTTTGGCTACTAAACTTAGGTTATATTTTCTTTAAGGAGAAGAAATGTGTGATATGACATGATCTATTTAACAGTCTTCATTGAGTTAACGTTAATCATCTTTCGTGTTGATTCAGATATCACTCATTTTACATTAATTTCAGGATAGGCTTAACATCATTATAAGTACATGGATTCAACAAGGATTTGTCCCATCACCTGAAGAGGTGAGTAAACAGGAGGGTATTGGCTTATCTTGGAGCAGAGGTAATTTTTAACTTGCATTTTGCCGTAACAAGGCCTTATTGCTTGGTTTAGCGCTACATTATTAGTAGAGAAACATTCTTAATCAGCTTTAATCAGGCAGAGAGCCATGGTCAATCAGAATTGGTTGCTTAAATCCTAGACGTTGCACAGCAAAGCTATCTGTGATGACGATGCAATCTTTGAATAATGAAGACTTTTATTTCTTAAGCCCAGAGAGTTTGACTAGTGAACTGAAAAGGAACCAGGAGGTATGTATAGCCAAAAAGTAAAAGAGAGTTTTAATCAGGGACAGGCAAGCTGTTACTCTTCTAAAATGTGTTTCTTAAGTAGTTCTTCTTGCTTTGCTATTACAGTATGGTGTCCTACTTTCTCTGCGGGAAGGGGCAGACACGACAGATGTGATCAGGGGCATATTGCATGTAAGATGTTGTATCCATCTCTTCTCATAGTAATGGCTTTATCAAGTAGTAATTTGGAACTAATGATTTTCCTTTGCAAATGAACTAAGGGATACTGGTAAACCAATAGTTTTGCAAATGAACTAAGGGATACTGGTAAACCAATAGTTTTACTTCGAATAACTTATCTAGTAATGCTTGTTTCTTGCTGAGCTCTTTATAATGGTTAGTATTCTTTATAATAAGCTATTCTGGTGATTGACAGGCAAGTTATGTCCGCAAGGGTATAGAAGCTTGTGGTAGTTCTAGTGCAGTTCTCAAGCAATGGTTTAACCTGGTTGAAGATGGCAAGAGGTTAACAGAACAAAACTTGAGTTTCTTGTATGAGCAAATGTTGTCTTTAGGGTGGGCATGTAAGAATATTCTGTTGAGCACGCAGGAGCAAGCCCGCTATAGTTTCATAGCTGACTGAGCATATATCTACTTTCTTCCAGTTATGGTTGATTCGCAAAGAGGAAAGCGAATAAAGGTTCAAAGAAACCAAGACTAGGAGATTTTGTCTTTATGTCCTAGTATTTGTATATAATCAAAATTTTGGGCATCGAAAAGAGATGCCTTATACATGTCCGTGAGTACTGGCTGCATAAAGAGAGCAGCAAGTATTGTACAAATTTTGAGTAGCTTTCTGTCTTGTAGATTAACCGATTGAGGTTTAAATTGTTATCTTACAGGCTATTGTTTCCTCATTCATCCATTTCGTTCGAAAGGTTTTGTAATCATCTCATCTAAAAGCTTGATACACATTTTATTTATGAATATACATGCTCCATATGAGCAAGTCAGATTATTTTTTCATGCCAAGCTGGTGGAAAACCTTACGTTGTCTAGCATAAGATTGGAATTCAACACCTCTATTCAATTTTGATACTACATTGAATTAGCAGTGATCAAAATTCAGTAGAAATATAACTTGGAACTCTTTTCTCAGCTCTCTGGATACTCCAATGTAAGGGTACTGAATTGGAACATACAAGGTGAAAAATTGAACCCTCATTTACGAAATGGTAGCTCAAGTACGTAGGCTACCAACTTGCTACTTAGATTTTGGAAGTCATTTTTACCTAGCACCACACTACAACTGAGAATATCGCAAGTTTAAGAAAATGGGTTGTCATTTCTCAAACCTCAACAAACTTGTATAACAAATTTAGAAGGATATCCTGATCATTAGAAGCAATTCATAATCTTGTGCAACCACTTAATGATTCAACACTTGCAAGTATAAACAGTTCATCAGTTTACCCATCAGTGTGTCCAAAACCAGCTCGCCATTTAACACCTCTGCCAGCATATTTCTCATTACAGCAAGCAATACAACATTGACATCAGCCCGGGCTAAAATCTTCAAAATCATCACCTATCATTTGGTACGTAACAAGCCAGATGTAGATAGAAGGCGTAATGCTTGACTGGAATTGTTCAGAACAGCTGATGATCTTGACACCTGCATCTTACGTTTCTTCAAGAATGCCAGTGAGCTCTCTAAGCACGGAGGTGGTGGTAGATCCTTCAAAATAACTGGTCCAGACCTGTAGCAAACATACAGTGGTAAATACAAGCGAGTTATCAATATTATATTAATTAAACAAGAAGAGAGCATGATGCTCACCCAGAGCTCTTGGATTTTTTCTTTTTAGATGTAGGCTGCTTCTCATGTTCTTCCTCCGAGTCTGACGAGAAAACTTTCCTGCACACAATTGAGTACCGTTTTTCAAGAACTGAGAAGAGTATGAGAAGACCGGAACTACCAATAAACCAAGAAATGCAACAACTAACTTACTTCTCACGAGCTGCAAGAATTTTTACAATCTCATCAGGCAGCATCCCTCTATTGTCCTTTGACTCTTGGGCATCTTCAGGTTCTTTTGTGTCTTCAATGCTTTCATCATTTTGTTTAGGTCGTGGAGTTAACTTTTGAGCCCATTGTCTACGACGTTCCTTCCTTTCCTGAACAACTCTACAACAAAGCAGTCATTTCATGACTTATAATGCAACGACCATAAGTTGCTCATGTTTTGCAATTAAAGGCTATAATCCCCGGGCAAAAACCACCAAATCAAACATGACGAATTTTCCACGAATATCCCCAAATGAATAAAAGTTTACAGGTAGCTTACATTAGTTTTTGGGACTTCAATAATGGATCATCTTTAATGTTATAAATAACAGAATCAAAGGACCATGAACAAATCTAAGTTACCATCGAGATTAGGCTCTGAGAAAAACTAAGAGGATCTGCTTGGAAAATAGAAGAACTTTCATATTTTTTTTTAACCTAATACTGATTAGGCTCTTACATGTATCCTTAATCCTCCAAACCAACTGCGCAAACCAGTTTGTAAGGACAATATGTTTCTAGACTAAAACACATGTACCTGAATATCAAGCCTAAGACAACACAGTGATAAAATACTTGTTTACTTCTCAATTTACGAAAAACTCTTAACTTTCTCCTTTATCTCCCGTCACGATGCTTTTGAACAGGAGTTCAAATCTCGGTGGAGCCTTTACTTTAAAATAAAAAAGCTTTTGTATAGAAATGCAACTTTCTACAATTCAAACCTTAAGGCTATAAAGTAAATAGCTTCCTTAACAATTAAACTAATTCAATTCTGATCACCAGATAAATTAAGCAATTACGCCAGAATCCAACGAACACATTAACCTTGGTATGAAAAAATGAAATGCCATGTTGAATTTCAAAATTGGCAGAAAAAAGTGAATTCCCAAAACACCCTTGGGTGTGGCCTAGTGGTCAATGAAGTGGTTGAGAACCATGAGGCCTCAAGTTCAATTCTCAGCGTAGACAAAATACACTAGTGATTCTTCCTATCTATCCTAGCCCTGGTGGACAAAGTGATCCAGTATATGTTGCTTGCTGGTGGGAGGTGACAGGTATCCTTGGAATTAGTGGAGGTGCGCAAAAGCTAGCCCACGGTAATTAAAAAAAAAGGCAATCTCCAAGCAAACAAGCAGTACCAATCTCTCTCAAAGATACAAGCTTTCAAATTACAACAGAGAATGATCCATGATTTTAAGTCAAGATTGGTAGCGCACTTGCACCTACTTCAAAGCAGGATATCAAACAAAGTTCACGTATTTATCATAGTCGACTAATAAATAAACTAGTGCTAAACTAGCATTACAGAACCTTAAAAGAGCTGAATTTTTAACTTCTCTCAAAACAAAACAAGAAAATCAAATTCTATGCAAAAATCAAATCAAATTATGAAGAGAGCATACCTAGCCTTATGTTCTTTTTCAACTTTTCTAATCTCCTCATTATTTTGAATTCCCTGCAACGAAAACCAATTAGCTCAACTTCTTCGACTACATCTGCTATCGCAAAAAGACAGTAATTTTGATAAGAGATTTCAGAGTTAACCAAACCTGTACGGAAGTTAGTTCTTCCGGCGCATCGGAATCACTATCCTCTCCTCTTCCCGACATATCGCTCGAGCAAAGTGTCGCTCTTTGGCAGAGGGTTTTAGGGCTAGGGTTTTGGAGCACGAGTAAAGAAGTGTACTTGTGAAATAATTTTTGGCTTTACCACAATTTTAGCCCAAATGTTTAAAACATCCCATACACTAGGGCTCATTTAGTTTTGTTCGAAACAAGTTATGATGTGATTAATTATGTTGGAAATTTGGAATTAATTAATTAATTTGATTTGAGAATAAATAATGATGTAATTAATTATAGGGAAAATTATGCGGATAAGCAAATTTATATTATTTAATTACTCATCATAGCTATAGTTTGCTATAATTACCACTCGCGACTAACATTATACATTAATTACGTTGTCTGACTTCGAGTTTGTATAATTAGTCATGTTTGTATATGTATAATTCGTCAGGATATACAAATAAATATGTATAATTTATGATTTTTTAGCCTATATACACATACAATTAATCTCTCTCCCACTCTCTGCCCTCTCTCGCTCGCCTCTCTCCTCCCTCTCTCAATTTCGCTCGCCTCTCTCCTCCCTCTCCCAATATCGCTTGTCATTTATACAAATGTATATGTATAATATATAGTTATATACAATTATATACATATACAATTCACCTCTCTCCCACTCTCTGCTCTCTCTCCTCACTCTCTCGATCTCGCTCGTCTCTCTCCTCTATCTACCATTCTCGCTCGCCTCTCTCCTCCCTCTCCCAATCTCTCTTGTTATATACAATTACAAATGTATAATATACAATTCTCTAACCAATATACATATACAATTCACCTTTCTCCACTCTCTTTCCCCTCTCTCGCCGCTCTCCTCTCTCTCCCAGTCTCGCTCGCCTCTCTCCTCCAAATAACATGTAGCTTTTACAAATTATAATTATCACACTACAGCTATGGAGAGTAATTAATTATTTTTAAGTGGCTATATGTGAAAATTTCTCTTAATTATATTGAAATTAACTAATTATTTAATGAATATTTGATTTGCTACATTAGAAATAATATGTGTTGTCTAATTTTTAAGAATGAGTTATTTATATATAAAAAATACTCTCAAAAAGTGTTAATGTGAAAACTAAAAAGTAAGGTATACAAAGAGTTTGATAGGTAATTTTGTCATTTTAACTTTGAGAGAAGTTATTCCAAAATAATTATTTCACTCGGAAGCGGTAATAACTTATTTAGTACTAAGTAGACGTTTGGACCTTTATGATTTGGGAATTCCTAATCATGATTTGGGACTTCTAAAATATGAAATTGTCCTATAAGTTTTATTTATAAAAATCACACATTTATATCTACTAACAATTTATTTCATATGAAAATAAAATTTGTAATTCATATTACATTTTAAATCATTTATATATTAATTTGAAATTTAGACAAACTCAAGCCAAACACAACTTCACATCAACATGACTAATAATATGTAGTGTTTGATTAGCCATATAAAACATACTATATATAATTGTCACCTTTCCAAGTTCATAGTTTGCAAGCGTGAAATGTGTGAAGAGAAAACTTTACAAATTAAATCCATCAACCATAAGTACTTCATATGTCAATAGTACATAATCACATAACCAGAAATGTTTAAAACAAAACCAAATCCATTTATTCAGAGGTCTGCTTTGCAGCATTGAACATTGAAATTCGTGGACGAAAACACACATATGATTGTTGCAGCTATAGTTCATCAAACGGCTCGAAGAACCAGAGCCCAGATTGGATAGACCAACAGAAGGATTATACCAACTGTGTTAGATATACCATTGCTTTGTGTGAAGGAATTTCTGAATCCACCGGAGGCTCTGATGTGCTCTTGGAGGAGATAGCAGCCAATAAAAAGACATATTGCAGTGCCAATCCAACTGTCTCTGAAAGTGTGGGCAAAGATGTTGGGTGCAACCACTAGGAGTAGGATTAATGAACCAGGCATTTCCAACCAGTCTGTATTTCATGGACAACAGCATTATAAAGGAGGATTAGCATATATAAAAGAACCATTGAGGAAGCATTAGTTGCGTAACTTAAGTAAATAGGTTGGTAACATACTTTGAGGTAAATAGTTATACATAGGCAAATTTAGGATTAAGATTTAGTGTTCATTCTCCCACATCAGTTGTGGATGGGTGTTTGGTCTCCTTATATTTCGCCTCCATGTGTGTGTCAATGTGTCTATTTTTAGAAGTATAGCATACAAGCCAGCTTGCACACACATCAACCATGTGTGTGAAGAATAATATATGAGCCAGCTTGCACACGAATCAACTAATTCATCGAACACATCAACCATGTGTGTGTCAATATGTCTAATTTTTTAGAAGAATAGTATACGAGCCAGCTAATCCATCGAGTACCTTTTGCCCTTCCTGACTACTGGGCAGTAGTCTAGCTAGTCTTTCCACCATCTATGATTAAATAGATCTTTCCACCATCTATGATTAAGTCTAAGGGTGTAAATAGATTTCTTGGAGCTAATGCTCAATTGAATTTTATTTTTATGGGTGTTATTGTGCTAATGCAAAAAAATATCCAGGGGAAACTACATTAAGTTCATCATGAGAGCTCCAGGGAGTGAAGATATTATCACTATACGCAAATCGTGTTTTACCATCAGAATAAATATAAAAGAATCTACCGAAGAAAGCAAAATCACAATATCTAATCCTAGTGACTCTTCTCAGTTGGCAATGCTGCAACATCTTCAGTATTTCATCACCATGTGAAGCTCGGAGTTTCAATGAGTATACTCGAAGAAACTTTTTGAGTTGAATATCTATGCAGCTTAAAAAATTAAAGACATCTCTTCCGCGAACCATGACATGTCATACTAATAATTGGGGAACATATTACTTGCTGGAAAGTGTGTCCAATTTTACTTTATTTTTTGAATATTAAGAAAAAGTTAACGGAAAAGGTAACAGAATCTTGGATCACAAACAAAATAACTTAATTGCAGAAAAATGAAAATGATAACCAATAGGTTATTATCATCATATAAATCAAAAGCTAATGTTCATACCTGGAAAATGTCGTGGGAAGAAAAGCCTGAGTACTACTGCAACGAAAGCAATCCATTTCCCAACCTCTCCTCTGGTGATAAAAAACGATAATCAATTAACAAAGAAAAGAACCTCTTTGAATCAGGTAGCAATAAGTGATAAGAGAATATCTTGGATGACAAGAAGCAAGGAAAACTAAATAGTAGCAAACAAGAGAAGTTTACCTGAAGAAGTGGAATAACACTGCAGGGAAACTGAAGAAGATATATGGGACTAGAAGTCCAGTCAACATATTTGTTTTCCAGTTTGTCCGGTCCAGTATCAGCAAATAACTGCAGATGATATTTGCTCGAACGGTTATCAAAAAATCCATCAGGAAAAAGGTGTAAAACTCTAGATTCTAAACAAACCTGTTTGACTAAAAGCATTTAAAATTACTTGCAACCAGCCAACTGAGCACATTCCACCAATATGAGTTATATTTCACCAGCTCCTTTAACAACATCAGAATATACTTATTCAATTGTTTCATCTAAAAGCTTAAAACAATATTCCTGTCATGTCATGTTCTCTAGAGGTTTTACACAATATCATGTATGAGGGTGGATTAGCTTTTTACACTGAATTTCCTAATGTCTTCCTCTGGGCATACTTAAATTAGTTGGAATGATATTGCAATGTTATGGCATGTTAAACTGCTTCAACAAAACAAATGACTCCATATGCATGTAAAGGTGAATTCAAGATTTGCAGTAGCGATTTGGAGTTCCCCTGCACCCACTAAGATGTCAAGAGAAAACCTTCGACTTCTCTGTTGCATTTGGAAGGAGACCGAAGATAAGATTTTCTGATGCACTGCAGTTTTTTATTTTAAATAGATAACAATTCTCTTGGACTTCATCATGTATAGTCAAAGTAGATTACTTCTCTGGGATCTAAATGCAAGATACAACAAAGGAAACAAAAAATAGGAGGAAAGAAGAAGACTCGCAACCTTACTCTAAGGAAAATCTATAGGTGATGTGTTGGTATTAACTATTAACCTCTTCATAGTATGTTGAGAGGAAAGAAGATTGGTACAGGATTAGTAATGTAAAAGCAAAGCATTGAATTTGAAGGATTATGGATGCAACGTCAAGCTTCATACCAAATTAGATCAGCTAAACAGGATGACCCCCAAAAATCAGGAAAAAGACGATATTCCACATTGCTGAAACTCAGCTCAAGATGTAACAAGTTCAAAAAGACCATTGAGTTGAAATACGGACACTAATATTGTACAGCAAGTTTCTTCCAGACAGAGCAAAGCACATATATTTAAACATGAAGGATCAATCATACAACAATACACATACTTTTTGGCAGAGTGAAATTTTTTATCCACTCCTACTTGTTAATTAACATTCCACAGCAAATGTGCCAATAAGGCATTCCAACATGTCTTATTATCTAGGATTTAATCTTCCTCTGTGGATTAGCATTGTTGTTGGTTTGCCAATGCAGGACACTGAGGTGTCAGCCAAAAAAATTCAATACATTAATCTTGCGGGAGCACTTTTCATATCCCTGATAATAACAGTGGAATATGCCTAATCTATTTCCAGGTTAAAAGCCTCTACTTTCCAATTTGCTACACTTCATGAGCTTTGCTAATATGATGCATTTTTCAACCAAGTCATGCCTTGTGGGTGATTGGTAACTGAATCAGTTGGTGTACCACATTATTGTAGACTTAATGTCACTTGTCCTTTACTCAGAGTAGAAATTTTAAACTAGCAGCAGATTTGAGTGCATTTCTCTTCCCTTTTCATTAGGTATATTTGATGTGTAATTAGCAGTGAACTAACGGACTCAATTGCTCATGAGGATAACTAAAGATCAACGACAATGTCAAATTTCTCAAGGATAGGACAACCCCAACCTCCAATAGTCCCTAGAATCAGATTTATTGTCATTGCTGAAGCAACTCACCAGCCAAATTCCCACCAATAAGTTTCAGCACTGAAAACTTCTGAGTTCAACAGCAACGTTGGCTAACAGATCAAAATGTTACAAGCTACTGACTAACAAACTGAAAAGGGACATCTAAGATGATTAAATCCACGCAATCCCACTCCAAAACAGTGAAACTGGAGGGATTAAAACATACTGTTATGTGCAGGCATTATCCCATCCAATCGCTAATTTCAGACATTTGGGTATGAAGTTAGGCTTCCCAGTCCCCAACTTCAGATCTTTTGGGGATAAACTTTTTCAACTTTAGACGAGCAATTCTCAACTTCAGTCTCGTGAGTCGGAAGTGATTAAACTGTTGATAATATATCTATTTTAAAAGGATTAGTTGATGCCAAAGGTTGGCATCACGTGATGGCCTTAGGCCATTCACATGCAGTGACAATGTAATTACATGGCTTTACATGTTATCTAACATATTAGTATCCCAATCTCTCATTTCAAAACCCTCCTATATCTGCTTTAAGAGTTCTCAGAGAAAAAGCAGAACCAAGAAATCAACTCAGTAGCTTAAAAGTCATTTTCCCATCTTGTTAATTTGTAGTAAAAGTCATTCTGTTTTTTTCTCTGTGAACTCTTTTGCTAGAGTATATAGGAGGCTTTTGAAATGAGAAAATAGAATACTAATATGAGATAACATGTGAAGTCATGTGATTACATTGTCATTACGTGTGAACGTTCTAAGGTCATCACGTGATGTGAACCTTTGACAACAAGAAATCCTTTTAAAAATAGATATATTTTCAAAAAAAAAAAAATGAGATTAGAGAGCACCAGCTCATTATCCTTCCACTGCACAAAGCGAGGACTATTCGTTGCACAGTGAAACCAGTCTCACTCAATTCACCCTACTCTAAGAGCCAAGCAGCCCATACTTTCATTTGGACCGCGTAGCCCAACTCTGTGCTTGGATAGGGCAGGTCAGAGATTAGCCCACAAGCCCAACCATCAAGATTAGCCCAACATTCCACCACGTTGTTACCCCCACTTAGGTTACAAGCTCACATTACAAAGCTCAGCTTTTAAAATAGACAAAACTTCATCATTGACCTTCAAAGCTAAGGACATAGCTCTCAAGGCAAATCTTGTTTAATCCTAAATATGAGATGACATGTGAAGCACATAATAACATTATCACTACATGTGAATGGCCTAAGACCAAGTCTTACTGCCAAAAATTGGCATCACGTGATGGCATTAGGCCATTCAAATGAAGTGACAATGCAATGTTATCTCATATTAGTATCTCAGTTTCTCATTTTGAAAGCCTCTCATATTTGCCTTCATAAATTGAGCAGAAGAGTTCACACAGAAAAAGCAGAACCGGAAAATCAACTTTGTAGCTTAAAAGCCATTTTCCTATCTTGCTGGTTTCGTAGTAATTATATTTTGTTGTTCCTATTTCTTCTTTTATAGAGAAGTCTTGTTTGATCCTGGGGAAACATTTCACATCTCAAGAGCCTATTAGCTAATTAAGTTAACCACATAAAATACTTTCATCTTCTTTAATTATAAAGATCAACCTTAACTAGAAAATTCTGGAGGCTTTTGGGCTTATCGAAACAAATGCTAACTAACGGAGATATATATATTTTATGTAGTTAACTCAACTACCCAAAACTTTTTCCAAAATTTGAACCAAAAGTATCTAATTGGAATACTTTATCATGCAGGTGCTCAATTAGGAGAGATCAATAGTTCAAGTGTCTAAATGAAACTTAATCGTGTTATCACTTATTGACAACATCAAAATTAAAAGGAGACAATATGCAAGCTATTACAGGTCAAAAGTTCACAGAAAGAAAAAGAGAGAATCAAATCGCGTAAAGCCCTTTCTCAGTTTCCACATTGTAATAGATATGCAGAGAAGTAAAATAAGATTCGTTACAATGAAAGAGGAAAAGGGACATTACATGGCAGCAAATGAGGCAAACCATTTGAGGAGAGAAGTACCAAATCCAAGACCACCAAGCTTAGTGGCATGGTCAAAGAGCTTCTTAGCAGCTAACTTTAGCTCATTCAGATCTTCATTAATCAATTTGTTAGTATCTTCATCAGTCTTCATAGCCAAATAATCCATCCTACCCATTTTTCTTACTAGTAGATCTGAAAAATTATTCAACAAATTCCGAATGATTCTGCACTCTACAGTCTGTCAAGTATTTGCTTTTACTTTTCTTTTTTTTTCCCCAAAATGAGATTGATATGAGTGTTAAAATCTGTAATAATTGGACACGTGGGGCCTTACAAGTGCACTTAAATTTCGCCGTTTTGACCGAAGTTAAGCACATTGCTTACACGTTTCTTACGATACCGGATTTTACTCACTTCTCTGTCATCGCTGACTCAAAATTTAAGTTCCACTACCCGTAATGAATTCTTCGACTATCACCAATATTTATACCGTTGGTCAAACTTTTAAAAATTTAGACTATTCCGTACATTTCAAAATGAATGACATTGTTAACTTGGAAGTTGGAACGGAGTTTTAAAAAAAAAAAATTTAAATTTTGTGATTCTAAATTAAAGTTATATTAAATATATCAAAATTTATTTTGATTTTGTGATCTTAAATATGTCATGTGAAAAGTTAAAGTTTAAGTATTGCCAAAAAAAGAAAAAGAATCATTCTTTCTGAAATAAATTAAAAAGAAAATAGGATCATTCCTTTTAAAATGGAGAGAGTATTTATTTTCAAAAGTTTGATTTGTTTCGTCTTTTAGCTTATGGAGAAACTTTTTTTAAAAGGTATAAAATAGCTTTTTGTTCTAGTAGTATAAAAGAAATTGTGATATACTTTTTTCGTTTTAAAAAGAATATTCTGGTTTAATTTGGTATGAAATTTAAGAAAATAAAAAAGATTTTTGAATCTTGTGGTTCTAAATTAAAGTTATGTGAAAGGTACAAAATAGTCCTTTAATTTTGTAGCCTTAAACATATCACGTGAAAAGTGAAAATTAAAATATTACCAAAAAAAGAAAAAGACCATTTTTTTTAAACTGAGAAAGTAATTAAGTAAATTCTAGTATGGAAAAAGCATTTCATTTGTAATACACCATCTCTTGATCGATTATTAGCAATAAAAATACCTTCTTATTTTTATTTTGGTTCTTGCATTTCAACATCAAGATTGCTTTTTCTTTGTTCTAATTTAGATACATTCGTTTCATTGAAGAATTGCGACTTAACTAGAACCGTGACCGGCAATAAGGGGAAAAAATCTCAAGGTAAGTCTTAACTAGAATTTTGTTGGGTTTTAAAATGTGTGAATGGAAAATAAAGAAAGAATTAGACTTTTATGAAGAATTGCGACTTTTATAAAAGATTGCGACTTTTATGAAAGGTTGTGATCTTTCCTAAAGATTGTGATTTTTCTAAAGGTTTGTGACATTTTCGGTAAGGCAGAATAAGAACTTTTTCACACTATCCTTTGTTTTCAATAAATTGAGTGATTTCTTCTCATTTTAATTTAACCATTTTCTGGACTTCTTCTACTACTACTAAATCTAGTATTCTAAGTGTACTTTATTGTTGTTGAGTGGCTCGCTGACACCATGTTTTGGGTATCAATACACTGGTGATTGAAATCATTCTCTTGGAAGGACATATTCCAAATCAAACATCGGATAATAGATGGGAATAATTTCCTTAAGGGGACACTGTGCATTCAGTGAACTTGATCTTCTTTTTGTTTTTCCAGATTCTGGTATGTGTTACAGATTTTAGATTTGTGAATTAATTTTTGTTCTTTTGTTCTTCACTGGTTTAAGAAAAATATTTTGTATATTTTTTCTAATCTGTTTCTAATTCTAGTTTCTTTACTAGTTTTAATTTTCAAGTTGTGAAAATGTTCTTAAACTTTGTTGTGCCTTACCAAGTTCTTCAAAGTTTTGTTCTAAGTATCTTAGAAAAACAAGATGAACAACAAATTCTACATAAAATCGGGCATAATTTCTTCTATTTTTGGGTCTATTCTAAATTTACATGTATCAAAAATCAATAACGCAGCCAACCAATCTCATCACTAATTCATCTTATTCATCAATAGACTATTCAAAGAGTAAAAATACTAATTCTAACTCCAAAACATAAGATGTCTCATACTTGATACAAGTTACAATATGGAATAATACTCATAAGTTCTAATAAAAGGAATGACCATGGAGCAACTCTAAAAATTTCAAGAAATGTTTATAACAACTAATAAGCTTGTTGTCCACGCGAATAAGTGCGGGTCTCACTAGGAATTATCAACTCATAAGCTCTAGTTAAAGAAATCATTACCCATGTCACTTCTATTTCATGTAAAATAAAGCGAGGAGTGAGACGCTAGCTCATTGAGTAATAACATTTAACCATCCCTTTTAATGAGGGACAAATCAGAAAACATGCTAGTACGATAGTCAAATTGGTATAATAAATGCATTTTTCAGAAACAGTAACAATATCCAATCTTATTTGCCTCATGTAAGTAAAATCAATGTAAATACTTATTAAGTAAAGTCAGAAAAACTCTTTCATATCAATCTTATATATATCTGGGAGGTTTTCAAGAATGAATCATGTAATCAGTGTGCCTATCTCTTTAAGAAGTAATCAGTAACAGTGAACTCCTCATAAAGGAGTTAAATATTCATATCAGTAGCCCTACTCAAGGGATGTCAATAACAGTATACTAGTTCTACCTTCCCACTAGCGAGAGCTTTATCGATTATTTGTAACTACAAGGTGCACCAGGTCTAACGAATCCGTTGTTAGCTACAAAATTGATCAAGGTCTACTCTCATTTATACTTTTCTGTGTAACCAGTAAAGACATTTCAAAATGATATAAGGCCTTTAAGTTCTTATCTAATCATAATATATAAAACTTTAGCCAAAACATATGTCAAAATACTCATTCTCAAGTAACTAACAAAACTTTCTTCCATGGTGGTAATCATATCTCAAGTACCAATTAGAAACATATTTTATAAAAATAGTTCATCTCAAATAACTATATTGGTATCATATCAAATTAAAGACTTGTTCCACATGCAAGTTCAAAACATTTTATAACACATTTACTTTATAAATCATGAAATTTGTGAAATATAAATTGTGGTAAGATTACTACTCACACTACTCATGTTGAAGTTTCAAACTCGTCACTCGAGCATTCCCTGCACGACTTCCTTCAACCAATCTATAATCACATTATATTGTTCTCCAGTTAGTTTCTATGTTTAATCTAATTCTATAACTATTTAAAATACTCAACCCTCAAATTTCAGGTTTAACTCTCAATGTGTCAAAGTATCTTTCCGTAACGATACATTCCTTTAATTTCAGCAGTGAAAAATGTAAAGTTCTAAATATTCTTATCTTGTGGTTGCTCAAACAATTTTCTTTATTACTATTACAATTAACCGCAACTCAAACTCAACATAACAATGTAATTTCAATTAGTGCTACAGAGAGCATATTTGGCAGTAGGGTGGGTATAGAATATACTACAATCTATTAGTATTTGCATGCCCGAATTCGTTGATCAATCATGTATCTTGATACTCATACAATAGATAGAAATTGTATATGTTTTATTCGTCTGTAGAACTCTTGATGTCCAATTATTAGTCTCTAATAATTAGATTTCAACATCTAAAGTGAATGACCTAACTAATGATCTTGTAGAGATTGTAGGAGAAGAAAAGCAACAAGATTTACCTCAAACCTGATAGCAAAAACCTCTGATTAAGTCTCTTTCTCCTTCTTCTCCCTCACCCTTCCGTTCTTTCCTTCTTACTCGCTCTATTCTAGTTGTTTTTTTTGTTTCTTTTCTTTCTGCCGAAGGTTGCGGCGTGGCTGCGTAGGGCTTTTAGCCCAATCTCTCTTTCTCTCTCTCTTTTCTTTTAAAAAAATTACTAATGACTTATTTGCCCTTAACTTAAATTATATGGTATTATAATTTATTGTAATGCAAAGAACACAGAGTCTAATACGTTAGAAGAGAATAAATTTTCCGTTCCAAAATAAAATAATAAGAATTTCTATAGAATGTGATTTAATGGCCTTTAATCACGTTAACATTCACAATGTGTTATCAAAATTAACTCTCGACTCTACAACAACTCCAATAGAAATTTTCTATAAATAATGTGTCGGAATTCTGACCCCCAAATTTGCCTAAGAAACAAGTATATTCTATGTGTTTCTTTGCAGATTACAACAGTTACGTTTTGTAAAGCCAATAAAATAATGACATAATATTTTATCGCAGAAAACCCCCAACTCATAGAGGGTAAAAACCACGACCTACACCTCTGTAGGATTTAACTCCACTTCATTAAATTTTGAGCCTCAATAAAAGATTACAAACCTATGTAACCTAAGAAATTATAAACTCCAATTCCTATTTAAGAAATTATAAACCCTATTTACTAACTACCCAAGACAAAAATCCCAGGTTTAAGTCTTCTACCGTCCCTCAAATTTCTCAAACTTGTTAGACGAATTTGACACTCACTTGATTGTAATCAAAACTCTTAATTACAATCTTACAATTTTTTCCTCACAAGCTGGCAACACTCCCCAGTAAATTTCAAAACTCTCTCAAATTCTTGATCGTGTTTTGATCTTATCTCTTTGTAAGTGCACAAACTTCATTGAAGAAGTTATTGCCCTATTTATAGAATAAACCTCTCAAAGTCTTGTCCAACTCAAACTTGACTTTGCCGCATCTTCAACTCCTTGTTCAACTCAAACTTAACTTCTGCCGCATCTTCAACTCGAACTTAACTTCTTTATACCAAACTCGATTCGAACTTGGAATTCCAGCAACTTGCGTTGAAAGGAAAACTTCTAACGTGATTTTCCTTAATTAGACTATTTTCGAAAAGTGAATAAGAAAACTCTATTGATAGTTAATTCCTTCTTCGACTTGGTTTAGATAAACACCTTGTATTTTGCCGCCTCAAAACCTTGTAGAACTCAACTTGGACTCCTATTTGCCTTTGCCGCTAGAAAGAAAACTTCTTTAACCAACTCCTACTCGAACTTCTTCTTCGACTTAGTTTAGGTAATCTTTTATTTTCGAAAACGACTTGGATTAGCTGGAACGTGGTGTTACTGCCACAACTCCTTAACTTTGTCATGTTACTGCTACAATTCCTTAACTTTGCCATACTTCAAAACAATGAGACTTTAACATAGTGTATTTTGTGAATGCTAGGACAACCAACAAAAAGGAAAGAAAACTTTTCCCTCATTTCTCCTTATTCTTAGACTATTTTTGGGCAATTGATTTTGGGCAACCTCCAAACTCTCTGTCACGAGTGCACGTGTTTGAGAGCAACGGTGGAAACTTAGAAAGCGATCGACTACAACGATTTGCACCAGAGTCAAGCCAAAATCGCTTTTAAGACAATGGTTTGTCACGCCATGGTGTTTGAGATAAGTTATTTACTACTTTATAGTTTCCATCTAATATCAATATTGTAGTATTTTTCCCAACATAGATCAATCATATAACTGCTTTCATATGTAAAAAAACTGTATGGAATCTGGTTTATGCCATTTTCGAGATGTATGTGCATGGTCACAATATGTATGGCTTATGTATTTTAAAATATAAAAAATTGTTGTACATATGAAATGTGAATGGAATCTGGTTATATCAATTGTGATGTGTATGATTATTGTTATTTCTATTTATATGATTCTTAAAATTCTTTTGAGCAAAAAAATAGATGACTATATCGATCTAGATGTGCGATAGAAAAGGGGAAGAAAACACGTTGAATCAATTAGGATGACAACTCACGCAAAAAAATGTATAAATTCCTTTTAGGGAAGAAGATTGTAATATAGGCATGACATAGGATTTTGAGTTTTTATTGAGAAAGAAAATTTCGATCATAATGAAAGAATAAAGTATTTTATTTTAGTAGTTATTTTTTATACATGCTACTTTGCAATATTACATCTTGGAAATATAGAGTTAAAATTAGATGCAATTAATTTTACGAAAAAGGGGCTACCTCAAAATATTTGAAATGGTACAAATTATCATTCATCCATCTATTGACGCCAAAATACTCTTGAAAATACTATTTAAATATTTTCTAAAACATGTGGCGCTCAACTGTGAATTATAATATAATTATTAGGGAAATTTACGTAACAAAGCAAACTTATACTATTTAATTACTCATCATAGCTATAGTTGCTATAATTACCACTCACGACTACCATTATACATTAATTACTTGGGCTGACTTCGAATTTGTATAATTAGTCATGTTTGTGTATGTATAATTCGCCAGATATACAAATACATATGTATAATATACAATTATTTAACATATATACATATACAATTCACTTCTCTCCCACTTTCTGCCCTCTCTCAATCACCTCTCTCTTTCCTCTCCCAATCTCGCTCACCTCTCTCCTCCCTCTCTCAATCTAGCTTGCCTATGTACAAATGTATATGTATAATGTACAATTATATATATATACAATTCACCTCTCTCTCACTCTTTTCCCTCTCTCGCTCGCTTCTCTCCTCCCTCTCTCGATCTCGCTCGCCTCTCTCCTCCCTCTCCCAGTCTAGCTTGTCTCTCTCCTCCCTCTCTCAATCTCTCTTGCCATATATACAAATACATATGTATAATATACAATTATCTAACCAATATACATATACAATTAACCTTTCTCCACTCTTTTCCCCCTCTCTCACCTCTCTCCTCTGTCTCCCAGTCTCGCTCGCCTCTCTCTTTCACATAACATGTAGCTACAAATTGTAATTATCAAATCATAGTTATGAAGAATAATTAATTATTTTTAAATGACTATATATGAAAGTTTCCCAATTTATTAATATAATTTATAAATCCAATCTTTATTAATTAAATTTGACCCAATTAATAAACCCGCCCCAAATCCACTTACTAAACAAAATCCAAAACTCTTCCTTTCCAAGATTATTTTCTTCTCAATCAATTTCTCCTTGTTTATAAGATTAACAAACAGAAGCCGTGGAAGCCAAAGAGAGAAGTAAAGAAAATCATAACATTGTGTACGAAAGTTGGAGAATTTTCTATAAATAGGATGAGAATAGAATCGGTGCTTAATACTGTATATTAAAGAGTATAGGAGCAAACAAGTGACAAAAAGTTTCATTTTTTAAGGATTTGTGGTAAAAGGATCAAGTGTGATACTACTCTGTTCCGGTATGAAAATGGAATTGAAGTGATTGGTAATCTTATAAACATAGGAGAAATTGATCAAGAAGAAGACAATCTTGGAAAGGGGGTCCATGGTTTTGTTTAGTGGGTGGATGGATTTGGTTGAGTTTATTAATTGAGTCGGGTTTAATTGGTAATGGATGGGTTTATAAATTGTATTAATAAATTAAATTATAACCAATAGTTGAGCACCACGTATTTAAAAAAATTATTTAAATAGCTTCAATTTAAAGTTGTTAAATATGGTCAATTTTGAACCGCAAGGTGAATGACAAGGGTAGTTTTGCATCATTTTTAATACTTCGAGTGTATATTAGGCCCTTTTTCATTAATTTTAAATAGAAAAAATTGTATGTAATAGCAAACTATTAAATCAAATTAAATGTTAGAGTCATAGTTTATTTTAATTGTAATTTGCGGTGAACATCCCCTTTTTTTGCCATTTGATTCGGTATACAAGTAGCCATTTTCGGTATACAATTAGTCATTTTATATATTTCGGTATTAAAGATATAAAATGCGTTTATGTTTGTATAAAGCGACAGAAAAGTGCATATACAAATACAAATACATATACATATAATTTTTTTCATACACACTTATAACTATGTAAATACAGATCTTATTATACAATTACAATGTATAAATGAATTTGTACAAAACTGAACAATTTGCATAAAATTGGATGTTTGTAGCGAATTATACAAATCAAAAACTTCATAGCAAACATAAAACTTGCTATGGAGCGCAACTACACAAATCATAGTTATAACATACAAATATGATTTTTATATTTGCTAGTTGCTTTTTTAAATAGACTATATAAGTGGATTCATATGTATATCAATACCTAGACAAACCTTACTCATCTTCCTTCCATTCGCTTGTGTATTGGTATCTCAAATATATATATGTGATGTGATTCATATGTATCTGTTATACATAGACAAATCTCACTTGTCTCTATCATGTTCTCTCTTTATTTGAGTATATATCATAGCAAAAAATATGTGTCTGAGTTAATTTGATTCGAAAATATAGTATAAAATTATTAATTAGTGATATAAAACATAATTATTTCAAATAAAAAAGAGGATAATAAATAGGGAAAGGGTCAAAAATATCCCTCAACTTTAATTTATTAGTTGATTATACCCCTGCCGTTAAAACAAAGTTATTTATACCCTTGCCGTTACTAATTTCCCCTCAATTGACGAAAATCCCCAAATTAATCAATTTTAATCCGACCCAACCCACCTAATAATATAACCCATTTTTGTTCTATCTTCATCTTCATCTTTAAACTTGTGAATTCCCTAGCTTTAAGTACATCGAAAAAATTTCAATAATGTTCTTAAGCTGACATAGGTTGAAACATAGGCATTACAATTCATCAATTTATAATTTTTTCCATACCTGTTTGATATAAAGTTCAATGTTGGTGGCTGGTTCATGAACTATGCGAGATCTTCAAATAAAGCAGAAGAAGTTTCCAAAGAGGTATGTGTTACTTTTTTTTAGTATAGTTTTTAGTATATATTAATACCCCTGATACAACCATTCCCAACTGAAAGTTTCATTTTAATTATTTGAAATATGGACTGTAACTTTAACTTCAGTCTGACCTTTTTATTTTATTTTGATCGATAGAGCTAGGTCTTTCTCTCTAATTCTAAGAACTAGTCAAACATGAAAAACTGACTCTGTCTCTACTCTCTCATTCAGACCCACATCGATAACAGTGTCCAGCCATCACCGTGAAATCCTAACTCCGATAGATCGAAGAAAATCAGCAACGACGAATTGGAGCTCCAACCTCCAGTAATTCCTACAATTTTTTAGATCTGACTGAAAAATAATGCTTGGATTATCTGTATTTAGTCATTGTTGTGTTCTTGTGTTTTTGGGTTCATAGTCATTATTACATTATTTTCGATATTGTTGAGCTATGTTGGATGATTTTATTGTTTTTGAAAAGGAACACAAGTTAGAAGATGAGGATGAAGATGAAGAGAGAACAAAAATGAGTTATATTATTAGGTGAGTAGGGTCGGTTTAAAATTAGGTAATTTAAGTAAAAATTGGTCAATTTGGAAATTTTCGTCAATTGAGGGATATAAATGGTGAAACTAGTAACGGCAAGGGTATAAATAACTTTGTTTTAACGGCAGGGTATAGTCAACTAATAAACTAAAGTTGAAGGGTATTTTTGACCATTTTCTCTAATAAATATGATATAAATGTAGGGAAAAGGGTCAAAATTACCCCTCAACTTTGTTTTATTGGTTGATTATACCCCTATCGCTAAAAACAAGTTATTTTTACCCTTGCGTCAATAAACTTAACAAATATACCCCTCCTTGGATGGAAAGTCCCAAATCAATCAAAATTATCCGATTTTATTTTAATTATCCAATTTTAACCCGATCGGACCCACTTAATAATATGACCCATTATTTTACCCAAATCAAATTTTCTCACCACCACCAAAGCCACCACCTCTCCAAGAATCTCCTTTCCCACCACCGTCGAAAACACCTAATATCATTCTTCTTATTGTTCCATCAAATCTCAAGATGTCAGATTGTAATTGTATATTTCAAACATATAAAATAAAACCATGATTAGTTCCTGATTCATTCATCGTCTTGTTGTATTCCACATCGACATTTATCTAACTTTCCCTATTTCTAATCCAGCTCCAAATTTGTTAACAGGTAAGCCAAAACCAACAAGGATAAACATAAGCAAAATCTCTGCAAGTCGGCAGTAAGCCACAAACTAATCATTCTAAGACAATGAAAATTAATTGTGGATTTAGTGAAGAAAGGAAAGAATTAATCAAGAATTTAGTGAGAATTGACATTACATTTGTCGACTAAGGGGGGACAAATACAATGTGACATCTTGAGATTTGATGGAACAATAAGAAAGAATGATATTAGGTGTTTCGACGATGGTGGGGAAGGAGATGTTGGAGAGGTGGTGGCTTTGGTGGTCGTGAGAAAATTTGATTTGGGTAAAATAATGGGTCATAATATTAAGTGGATCGGGTCGGGTTAAAATTGGGTAATTAAAATCGGAAAGTTTTGATTGATTTGGGGCTTTTCATCCAAGGAGGGGTATATTTGTTAAGTTTATTGACGGCAGGGGTAAAAATAACTTGTTTTTAACGGCAGGGGTATAATCAACCAATAAAATAAAGTTGAGGGGTAATTTTGACCCTTTTCCCATAAATATATCCATAACTGGGTAATTTCTCCATAATTGAATGAAGGAAAAATTACATGAATTGATACATTTTAATAAATAATTACTGATTTTAGCAATATTTTTTATTTATTATCATTTATAGCAATACTATGTTAAATCTGCAATATGTATTAAAAGTGAATTATGTATGCAATATATATGAATTATAATTGTTTTTAACTATATTATGTTTGTTTTGTAAAAATTTGACACATTGAATTATAAGTGTATTAAAATGTGTGATAAGTGAATTATTTATCATTAAAAATTGTATTATATGTGAATAAAAAATTATTCTTTATAATATGAATTAAACTTGTATTATAAATAAATTAAAAATGATGAAATAAAAAAAATATTATTACTATAAATGATAAATAATTTTTTATTATATTATATTTATGTAAGTTTCTATGAATTGAATTAGAAAGGCCCAGAAGTTGTGGGTTTAGCTACTAAATCCGGGCCCATATGAATTTTTGCATCCCTTCTAAACCCTAACCTAAACCCTGAAGTCACCCCACCTCCTATAAAAACTCCTGTTTCCTCATCAATCCATTCATCTCTCATTTTGCTGTGGCTGCACTGGATCGATTTATCTAGTATTACTTTTTTTCGCTATGATGGTGCTCGGGTTCGATTTTTGATAGTATTACGTTTTCCTTTCAAATTTCACTCGTCTTTTATTACTTTGATTTGATCTTTTTGCTCTATTTATGGTTGTTTTGGGAGTTTCTCAGTGATGAACAACACAGATGACGAGTCTGATATCCATTCTTTTAAAAGTATGAAGACGAAACGAGGCATTTGTCTGAGAGGAACTCCAATCTAAATTACCTCTTATTTTTTTTCGTTTTTCTTATTTTTGATCGAATTTTCCTATGAAAACGAATCTGAATGGTTCATATTTTTTTTCCTGATTCCCATCTCCAAATATTTGATAGATTTATATATATATTTTTTTTAAAAATAATTGAATAGCTGTGATTCGAGGTTTTATCAGGGAAAAAAATAGCCAATCTTGGAGATCCAAAGAATCTGTTTTGGTATTTCTTTTGGATAATTAAATAAAACAGAGTAAACATAGCTGTGCTTCAAACAGTTACAGAAAATTTCGTTAGATCTCTTCTAATTATATTTGAAAATTAAAAATATTTCAAAATAATCTTACTTTTTATATTTCAAATTCATTTATATAGTAAGTTAATTTTTTTTTTGAAATAATTTTTTATTTAACTTTGCTCATGTCATAGTCATAATTATCATAATTTTATTAATTCTTATTATTAACATAATTAATTGATTATTTTTCTGTTATATGGGTTTTTATTTGAGTCCTTTTAGTGGAATATTAAAAAAGTTTTAGCATTTTATAAATATCGAATATTAGAAAATTGTAGCTATGGTTCACAATAATGAAATGAAATATACAGTACTTTAATTTCAAAATAATGGAACTGATGGCGCACTTTTAATTATAAATTAGACATTATTTTTTTTAATTTTTATTAATGTTTATCAATTTAAATATTTATCAATAACTAATTCTAATACTTGTCTATATTTTCTTTTATATTTATTTGTTCATTCTAACAAATTAAGAAAGAACAATAATTATTTTTTTATTATGCATTTATTTAATTCTAAAAAAATTTTAGTACTATTAAATTGTAATGCATGTTTCTTTAAATTAAAAAATATATTTATGAATAATTTTTTAAATTTAAGGATAAAATTATAATTAACTTATGATAATCATTAGTGAATTTAATATGTGTGACCTTGACAATTAACCAAGGATAGAGGGACTACTAAATAATTCAAAATGTTTTGAACTCATATGTTAGCTTATAAAATAATTTAAAGCAATTAAAGTTTCTTAAATTATCATATAAAAAAACCAAATGAAGAATAAAAGTGGAAGAATATTTTAAAATAGTCTTTAACATTGAACAATTAAATTAATTTGAGAAAAAATTGATACTATTGCTATTCTTTTAGTTCTATATTAAAAAAATAAGAGAAATAGAAAAAAAAATTAAATAAATATAATATATAATTGATAAATTGAAGAGAGGCACGAGAAAATAAAATAAATGACAATAATGAGATTTGAAAGAGAAAATGTTGCAACTGAATTGACAAATTTATGGAGAATTTTTTTTTTGACAAATTTATTACATTTAAATTAAATAAAATTCGTTCAATGACTCCTACCACCGTCATCAAACCTTTTTTTTATATATAAATTTGGATTAAATTAATATGATCATTATTCTTTTGTGAATTTTATATTCCGATCAATACAATTCACATTTAGTTTTAAATCTTATATTATGATAAATACAATTCATATTTAGTTTTGAATTATATATTAATAATACAATTTATATTTAAATTTTTTTTGCTGAGATATTATATCATAATATCATGCATCAATACAAGAGTTTTTATTTTTTTCGGCCTAACTCATCAGTGACCCCCTAAAGTTGGCACGAATTTTCAGTTAGACACTTTAACTTGTTGCCAATCTGTGTTATAAAACCAGAAATTACTGATTCTAATAAATTGTTCAGAAACACGAAGTAACTGAAATTTATAGAACCAGTAAGAGAGATCAACAGAAAGTTAATTTACAAAAACTTAAAAACGTACCAGAATCTGAAAAAATCAGTGTCCCCTTAAGGAAATTATTCCCCTCTAGTATCCGAGGTTTGATTTGGAATATAACCTCCCAGGGTAAAATGATCTTAATCAGCAGAGTGTAGATACCAAAAACTCTACTGTCAGCGAACCAATCCACAGCAGGAAAGTACACGAAGAAAAATGTGTGCAGAAGAAGAAGAAGAAGATCAGAAAATTCGTAAGTGAATAATCTGAAGAATGAATGGTATTTATAGGCAAGAAGAACAGGTTCTGAAAGGTTGCAACCCTTTCAGAATTCACACGACCATTGATGAAAGTTTGCAACATTTCAAATGGTAATGACTGTTCCTGAAAGTTGCAACCTTTCAGAACAGTCATGGAGGGAAATTTAAATAAAATGGGGAAAGTTCAAATAATCATTTCTGTTAATCAACTAAATAATTAAAAACGTTTCTGTTATCAACTAATTAATTGAATTGGCTATTTAATTAATTAAATAAATAATTAAATAATTAAAATAAACTTTGTCTCGATCGATCATTTGCCAAAGCCAAAGCCGAAGCCGAAGCCGAAGCTGTGACGAGACGAGCGAGCGACGACGACGGCGCGAGGGGGGTCCCTCTTTCCAACCCTTTTAAGAATTAATAGGAGTGTTTCTGTATTTAAACTCTCCTATTTTTCTTTCCACCACCGATGAGGGACAAATGCCTTTTTCATTAAAGCATAAGAGGACTTTTCAAGGTCCCAACCTTCAAGTTCTCAACTTTTCAAATTTCTCTCTTTCCCTCTATTTTCCATCAATTCTTGCTACATACCCAACAATCCCCCACATTGATGGGGAATGGTTATAACATAGGAATGCACGGACAATTGTGTACTTTACAGGCAAGGATTAATTGCATCTGGATAAGTAGGTTTTCCCTTGGACTTTCCGTAGTGAACATATGTCGGATATACTCGGTCAATCGGTAGATGTGATATCTTTGAACCGTCGAGCTTTGGTGTATACCTAGACAACCATATGTCACACAATTAACCCTTTACTGTTTATGGTTCTTACGGTTGTGTTCGTTTCAGCCATGAACACCTCCTGGTTTTATGAGTGTATAGAGAATAGGCTTTTGACATTAAATTCTCTTTGAAGCGGCTTCCATTTCACACTCACATAGGTGATTTCTAACCGTGTCATCTCGTAGATACACTATTTGGTCAAATCTACCATACTTAGCAAATCATTAAAAACTTTAAGCTTTATTACCTCATTAACAAGCCTTAAAGTCTTAACCTTGTTCCTGAACATTGTCTTCATCATGAGAATGGATTGAGTTAATTGACAATGTCGAACCGTCAGCCACAACTTGTTTTTCTCCTGAATCTAGCTCTTGGGATCTCTAGTCTGCTAGATAGAGTTACCGTCATGCTGACTTGTCCTAAGCCGTAAACCCATTCCCTTAGATGATCTTTCAACTGCCTCTCTCACTAGGCCTTTCGTTAGTGGATCTGACACATTATCGCTTGACTCTACATAGTCAATTGTGATAATTCCACTAGAGAGTAGTTGTCTTACGGTGTTATGTCTCCGCCGTATAAGACGAGACTTTCCGTTGTACATAACGCTCCCTGCCCTACCTATTGCTGCTTGACTATCGCAATGTATGCAAATAGGTCCAACAGGTTTGGTCCAGAATGGAATATCCTCTAGGAAATTCCGGAGCCATTCAGCTTCTTCACCAGCCTTATCCAAAGCAATGAATTCAGATTCCATTGTGGAGCGAGCAATACATGTCTGTTTGGACGATTTCCAAGAGACTGCTCCTCCACCAAGTATAAACACATAACCACTCGTGGATTTTACATCATTTGACCCGGTGATCCAATTTGCATCACTATATCCTTCAATCACAGCAGGATATTTATTATAATGCAAAGCATAATGTTGTGTATATTTTAGATAACCCAACACACGTTTCATTGTCATCCAGTGAGTTTGATTCGGATTACTAGTGAACCGACTCAGTTTACTAATAGCACATGCTATATCTGGTCGCGTACAATTCATAATATACATCAAACTTCCCAACACTCTGGCATACTCCAATTGAGAGTCACTTTGACCTTCATTCTTTTTAAATGTACAACTTAAATCAATTGGAGTTTTGACAATATTGAAATTCAAGTACTTGAACTTATCCAATACTTTTTCAATATAATGAGATTGAGGTAATGCTAGTCCCTGGGGAGTTTTGATAATCCTGACCCCTAAGATCAAATCAGCAACTCCTAAGTCCTTCATATCGAACTTGCTGGACAGCATGCGCTTAGTAGCATTTATATCGTCAAAGTATTTACTCATTATTAACATGTCATTAACATACAAACAAACAATGACTTCATGATTCATAACATTTTTAATGTAAACACATTTATCACATTCGTTAATCTTGAATCCATTTGCCAACATTGTTTGGTCAAATTTAGCATGCCATTGTTTGGGTGCTTGCTTGAGTCCATAAAGTGACTTCACAAGTCTGCACACTTTCTTTTCTTTACCAGGAACTATAAACCCTTCAGGTTGTTCCATGTAAATTTCTTCCTCCAACTCTCCATTTAAGAAGGCTGTCTTTACATCCATTTGGTGGATTTTAAGATCATGCACTGCTGCTAGTGCTATTAACATCCTAATTGATGTTATCCTTGTTACTGGAGAGTATGTGTCAAAGTAGTCCAGACCTTCCTTTTGTCTGTACCCTTTGACTACCAGTCTAGCCTTATATTTGTCAATAGTCCCATCAGGTTTAATTTTCCTTTTAAAGATCCACGTTGATCCTAAAGGTTTATTTCCTGGAAGAAGATCAGCCAATTCCCAAGTGTGATTACTTAAAATTGATTCGATCTCACTATTGACTGCTTCTTTCCAATAAGTTGACTCAGATGAAGACATAGCTGCTTTAAATGTTTGTGGCTCATTTTCAAGCAGTAGTGCCACAAAATCTGGTCCGAAAGAAGCAGGTTTCCGTTGGCGAGTACTACGCCTAAGATTTTCACTAGTTAGTGTATTTTCCGTTGATTCTTCTCATGGTCGTTTAGGTCTTTCACTTGTTGACTCACATTCAGTTTTATACGGATAAATATTTTCAAAAAACTCTGCGTTATCTGACTCAATTATCATATTAACATGAATCTCAGGATTATCAGATTTGTGAACCAAAAACCGACAGGCTTTACTGTTCACAGCATATCCAATAAACACACAGTCTACTATTTTGGGTCCAATTTTAACCGTCTTTGGTAAAGGAACCTCTACCTTGGCTAAACACCCCCACACTTTGAAATATTTCAAGTTGGATTTCCTTCCTTTCCACATCTCATATGGAATTGATTGTGTTTTTCGATGGGGTACTCTATTGAGTATTTTATTAGCTGTGAGGATGGCTTCCCCCCAGAGATTTCGTGGTGAACCAGAATTGATCATTAAGGCATTCATCATTTCCTTTAATGTACTGTTCTTCTGTTCTGCCAAACCATTTGACTGTGGTGTATAAGGTGCAGTAGTTTGATGAATAATACCATATTCCAAACATATCTCTGCAAAAGGAGATTCATATTCTCCACCCCTATCACCCCGAATCATTTTTATCTTTAGATTCAATTGGTTCTCCACTTCATTTTTGTATTGCTTAAATGCATCAATTGCTTCATCCTTACTATTAAGCAAGTATACCTAACAAAATCGAGTGCAGTCATCAATAAAAGTTATAAAATACTTTTTCCCACCACGAGATGGTGTTGACTTCATATCGCATATATCTGTGTGAATTAAGTCTAAAGTTTTGGAATTTCTTTCAACAGACTTATAAGGATGTTTGACAAACTTACTTTCCACACAAATTTCGCATTTCGATTTATCGCATTTAAAATCAGGCAATACTTCTAGATTAACCAATTTTCGCAAGGCTTTGTAATTTACATGTCCCAAACGGGCATGCCATAAATCGTTTGACTCCAATAAGTAAACAGAAGCAGAATTTTTATTAATACTGTCAACAACCATTACATTCAGTTTGAAAAGACCCTCATTGTGGTAGCCTTTTCCAATGAACATTTCATTCTTACTTATTACAGCTTTCTCACTAACTAGGACACACTTAAACCCGTTCTTAACGAGTAGTGCAGCAGAAACTAAATTCTTCCTAATAGTAGGGACATGCAGAACATTTTTCAAAGTCAACACCTTGCCGGATGTCATTTTCAACATTACTTTCCCAGTTCCTGCAATCCTTGCTGTTGCTGTGTTTCCCATGAACAAATCTACATCGTACTCAGCAGGAGTGTACGTTGCAAAGGCTTCTTTCGCAGAGCAAATATGTCTAGTGGCACCTGAGTCGAGAAACCACTCCTTGGAATTTCTAACTAAGTTACACTCCGAGATCATTGCATACAAGTCATCTGCATCTTCCATCTTCTCCACGATGTTTGCTTGACTTTTGCCTTTGCCTTTGTCTTTGTCCTTTCTTGGAGCACGACAATCAGAAGACCTATGACCAGCCTTGCCACAATTGTAACAGTTGCCTTTGAATTCCTTCTTGGCCTGTTCTGACTTCTGCCCGTTGGACTTCTTTCTCTTTTTGTCTTTGGTAGGAGCTTCTTCAACAATATTAACTCCGATGATTGTTGAACTCTTACGCGACTTCTTTTCGGCGTTTTTGTTATCTTTCTCAATTTTGAGCCGAATCACAAGATCTTCAAGCTTCATTTTTTACGCTTGTGCTTTAGATAATTCTTGAAATCGTTCCACGAAGGAGGCAACTTCTCGATCATTGCAGCCACTTGAAAAGCTTCATTTACTACCATATCTTCAGCAATCAGATCATGGAGAATAAGTTGAAGTTCCTGCACTTGTGATCCAACAGTTTTACTATCTACCATTTTATAGTCTGAAAACTTTGCGACCACAAACTTTTTCAAGCATGCATCATCTGTCTTATATTTCTTCTCAAGTGCATCCCACAACTCTTTTGAAGTTGTTATTGCACTATAGACATTATATAAGTCATCCTCTAAAGCACTCAAAATGTAGCCTTTACATAGGAAGTCTGCTTGTTTCCATGCTTCAATAATCATGAATTTTTCTCTGTCTGGCATATCATCAGCAGGCACTGGAGTATCTTCACTTATAAATTTCTGCATACCAAGAGTGGTAAGCCAGAAAAATACTCGTTGCTGCCAACCGGGTAAATTCACACCTGTGAATTTACCCGATTTCTCTGCTTGTGGTACAACAGTTCGGGATGGTGCATCAACAGCCACTGTAACACCATTGTTTGCTATTTCTGATAAACAAAAATTGATACAGTCTTAGTAAGCAATAAATTATAATTGCAGACTTAAAGGAGTATAAAATCACGAAGAGTTTTGTCTCCACCAGAAACACAGTTTTTTTTTTTAAAAAAAATATATAAATAATTTCCTTAAGATTGTTGCCAATCTGTGTTATAAAACCAGAAATTACTGATTCTAATAAATTGTTCAGAAACACGAAGTAACTGAAATTTATAGAACCAGTAAGAGAGATGAACAGAAAGTTAATTTACAAAAACTAAAATCTGTAAAAACGTACCAGAATCTGGAAAAATCTTTTAAATCAGGAAAAAGATCAAGTCCACTGAACTCACAGTGTCCCCTTAAGGAAATTATTCCCCTCTAGTATCCGAGGTTTGATTTGGAATATACCTCCCAGGATAAAATGATCTTAATCAGCAGAGTGTAGATACCAAAAACTCTACTGTCAGCGAACCAATCCACAACAGGAAAGTACACAAAGAAAAATGTGTGCAGAAGAAGAAGAAGAAGATCAGAAAATTCGTAAGTGAATAATCTGAAGAATGAATGGTATTTATAGGCAAGAAGAACAGGTTCTGAAAGGTTGCAACCCTTTCAGAATCCACACGATCATTGATGAAAGTTTGCAACCTTTCAAATGGTAATGATTGTTCCTGAAAGTTGCAACCTTTCAGAATAGTCATGGAAGGAAATTTAAATAAAACCGGGAAAGTTAAAACGGGTCGCGCGCGGAAGCCGTGACGTGACGTGTCCAAAAAATAATCTCTCGATCATTTGCCGAAGCCAAAGCCGAAGTCGTGACGTGACGAGCGAGCGACGACGACGACGACGCGAGGGGGGTCCCTCTTTCCAACCCTTTTAAGAATTAATAGGAGTGTTTCTGTATTTAAACTCTCCTATTTTTCTTTCCACCACCGATGAGGGACAAATGCCTTTTTCATTAAAGCATAAGAGGACTTTTCAAGTTCCCAACTCTTCAAGTTCTCAACTTTTCAAATTCCTCTCTTTTCCTCTATTTCCCATCAATTCTTGCTACATACCCAACATAACTAAGCTTTGTTCATCTTAGACACCTCATGTCCTGTCTCGTTGTGTCATTTTGACACTTTTTGCTGACTAAGCATGATACGTGTGCTATACGAATTTTAAGCGCGTCAAAGACATTTTTTTTTAAAAATATTTTGACCTTTTTTTGTAAATATTTCTTCTCCTTCTTCTTCCTTGCTTTCTCCCTTCCGTCTTCTTCACCTCTACCATCCTCCATCACCACACAACTTTTTAAAAAAATTCTACAATACTTTACTAGGTTACACTCTTTGATTCTTCCATTTTCTTTGAAAATCAAATTTGCTTGATTCATATTCAAAAACAAAATCGATTTCAAGGAAACAAAAAAAGAAATCAACTTCTTTCAAATGGAAAAACTGATTTACATTCTTACTTTCTCCATTGAAATTATGAAATTAAATTGATTTCAAGGGAAACAAAATAAATAAAGAACAACCTCCAATGAAAAAAAATAATAATTTATTTTACATATACTTCATTGTGAATCTAAATCATAGTAGCACAAGAAATAATTTCTAAATGTCATACAAAAAATTTTCGATTTGATATGATTTCCTTATTCTTCAAGTATTTTATTTTGTTAACTAACCTATGTTCTTGCCTTTTTGACGAGGAAGAACAAATGAAAAGTGGAAGGAAGCACAAGAAGAAAGAAGAAAAGAGGTGGGGGCATGGTTTTGGGATCTGGAAAAAAAAAAAAGGAAAAAAGAAAGTAAAGTTGACTTTGTTTTTTTTAAAAAAATAATACATGTGTCAGATACTAATTTGTTTATTTTTTCACATAAAGGCGTCTGAATGTACGCTCTTAAAATGTGATTTTGAAAATATAAAAAGTATCAAAATGACACAATATGGTTTAACATGAGGTGCTTAAAATGAATCGAGTCTTGTTAGAGTGTCCAAGTGAAAGTTGATGCCAGCTTTAAGGGGCCACCGATGGGTTACCCCTATTTTTTCTGCTTCTAGTATCTTCTGAACGAACCATGATGGAACTCTTCATTCCTCAAAAAGTATCGATTTTGGTGTGAGACTCAACGTAAAGTGTGTGCAGATTTTATTTCATACTTTATGTGAGGTAGAAATATTATTTCCAATAAATTTTTGCTCAAGAATATCATTTTCGAAAACACTTTTTGACAAACACAAATAAATCATGAAATTATTGTAGAAAACAAAACACTAATAATAAAAATAGTAAAAATAACTCAAGCAAAAGAAACAATATGCCATCTCATGATTACGGACTAGGATTTATTAAGTGAAAGAAGAGTAAATTTAATCCATTTCCAATAAGTCACAGAACATTTAAGACCATTTTAGCAATATATATCATCTCAACAAATAATTAAGCATGATCAACCTATATGATTTGGTACAAATATGTAAGAGTAAATATTTCACAAAGATTTTAGGTTCAGATAATGCAAAACGAAGTAGTCCACAAATTCCCTAGCAAAATTACAAAATGAATATTTTTATCCTAAGTACTAACTTTGCCACGTTGCAAGCCACCAAATAAGAGGCATTAGCTTAGGCAACCAATGAAAAAATAGGCCTTATCCTATCTCTTATCTTACTCACACCAAAGCCACCAAAATAATTTGTCTACTCTCTCCATAGTCCATACAAACCATTTCTTACTGCCACTCATCCACTTTCTAACAAAGCAGAAACAGAGAGGAACACAAGACATTTGATCAACAAAAAAAGGGGTAAAATTATGGCTGCCTCTCTACAAGCAGCTGCTACTCTTATGCAACCAACAAAGGTTGGTGTTAGAAACAACCTGCAGTTGAGGTCTGCTCAAAGTGTGAGCAAAGCATTTGGTGTTGAACAAGGTTCAGGCAGGCTTACTTGCTCTTTGCAAACTGAAATCAAGGAATTGGCTCAGAAATGTACCGATGCTGCCAAGATTGCTGGTTTTGCTCTTGCCACCTCTGCCCTCGTCGTCTCGGTAAGTTGCATTTCTAATTCAATGCTTGCCTGCTTCATGTCTATATTTCCGATGTATCCAGTGTTGTTGAACTGCATAATACAGAGTCATATCTTATTCAACTAGGATCTTTCTAAACAAGTCCATCATATTATGTATACAATTCAACATGCCAGCTATTAAACAACTAACGATTAGAAATACAAGACAAACCAATGAAAAATGTCGTGAGATCCCCCGAGCTGCAGGGGTGTATCTGCTGACTAGTTTAGATCACCAGGAGGCACAAAAGCAAGAAAGCCACTTTTAAGCTATGAATGGATCAGTACTGTAAATAGGATAGGATGAAAGAGGAATTTCATTCATTATATGAACTGCCATATCCCCCTATTGTGTATGAAGTTTATGGTTTCCTTTGGTGTAAATCCAATCATCTAAATTTAGGATAATAAGAAACACAATAACTGGACTAGCTTACCAGTATGACATACCGATAATTCTAAAAGCAGGTAAAACGTTCTTCAAGCTAGTAGGCCTCATATTCACTGTCAATCACCTTCTTTGAAGTAACCATAACTAGTTAACTACCAAATATCTATATTAGGAGTAGAGGGCCTTTGATGTCTTTGAGAGTATATAGAAATACTTTAGCTTCTTTACCATTATCACTCATTTTATATCCTCACATTGCCACCTCCAAAACTAAGATCAGACTATCCAATCTCTTGTCAAAATTTCCTAGCTTATTTCTGGATGTTCATGCTATCATCTGTATTTCAGGACAAGCATCAATAGTTCTATAAAGATCAACTAGTTTACAGATTCTGTCATACATACTTATATATATAAAATCTAATTTTCACTTATATTTTTATTTGGTATGATGATGACATGAGCTGAGCTTATATGGAGAAACATAGTCAATGAGAATTCATATAGCCGACCCCAACTTTTGGACTGAGGTGTAGTAGTTATTGTTCTTGTTTCTCATGCAAAAATTTCTAACGTTTGTACACTTGGCTACACAGGGAGCAAATGCGGAAGGAGTTCCAAAACGTTTAACCTATGACGAAATCCAAAGCAAGACATATATGGAAGTAAAGGGAACTGGAACTGCTAACCAGTGTCCTACCATTGAAGGAGGTGTTGGCAGCTTTGCCTTCAAACCAGGCAAATACACTGCCAAGAAATTCTGCCTAGAGCCCACATCATTCACAGTCAAGGCAGAGGGTGTCAGCAAGAACTCAGCCCCAGACTTCCAAAAAACCAAGCTCATGACACGCTTAACCTACACTCTTGATGAGATTGAGGGACCATTTGAAGTGTCTCCTGATGGCACTGTTAAGTTTGAGGAGAAGGATGGAATTGATTATGCTGCTGTAACAGTTCAGCTTCCTGGTGGTGAGCGTGTGCCCTTCCTCTTCACTATCAAGCAGCTTGTGGCAAGCGGCAAACCAGAAAGCTTTAGTGGTGATTTCCTTGTGCCATCGTACAGAGGTTCATCCTTCCTTGACCCAAAGGGACGAGGTGGATCTACTGGCTATGACAATGCTGTTGCATTGCCTGCTGGAGGGAGAGGAGACGAAGAGGAGCTTCAGAAGGAGAACGTAAAGAACACTGCATCTTTAACAGGAAAGATCACCTTGAGTGTTACCCAGAGCAAGCCAGAGACTGGTGAGATCATTGGAGTATTTGAGAGCATCCAGCCATCTGATACTGATCTGGGGGCAAAGGTTCCCAAGGATGTCAAAATCCAAGGTATCTGGTATTCCCAACTTGAATGATGGAGAGTTCTAGAATGTGTGTATCATTTCTTGGTCTAAATTTTGTTGTAAGTTACAAGGTTAAACATTCTGTGACCCAATTTGGACAAGCACTGAAACAACTATCTTGCTGTATATTATCAAGCTCGAGTAATATTTCATGCTGATAGCCAGTTACAAACACTTTTAATGCTTGTATACACCCAGGATAGAGTACAAAGTACTGTCGTCATAGAAAGGAGCAAATTAATGACAATAAATACCCCTTAGACTCCACAATCATCAAAATTAGTGAATATGTTTAGCAAAGGTAAGCTCAATTAAGTATTTTTATGTTGTTAAGAGATTTTAAACCACGGAAAGGCTGGTCCTTACCAGTATATATAATATATATAATATATCTAATAAGTAACAAACAACTTTGTGTCCATCATAGATCATGCAAGGGTAAAGCAGATGAAATTCACAACTACAGTAGAAATTGACAGACAGATGGAGAGAAATCACTTGATCAAGAGAAATGAACAGAGGAACCAATATAAATGCTTACTCCTCCTTGGGTTCACTTAACCCGGTTAAGGTCAAATGAAGTAACAATCATCTTATTTTTTTTAGTAATGACTTCCAAGCATATAGAATTCGTATTCTAGTCCCAGGTATCAAACTGGCAACAGAACCTTTCTTCTCTAGCTTAGGAGTTTGCCACTCTTAAAGGACAACCTTCAGACATATAATGAGGTGCCTAAAGGTGGTTAGAAGAGAATTGTTACATTTTTGCATACAGGGATAGGACGTAGAACTTTTGTGCTGAGTATATCTCACGGAGCTTGTGCCAGCAAAATTTCTAAATCGTTAGTTACACCCGCAGGCCGCAAGCATGGTCACAGTGGATGACATCTGCAGACTTCTATTTTCCTTGGAGAAAAACAAAAGGAACCTTCTTCATAGTATTATCAGCTTAGGTCCACCAAATATCCCTTAAAGAACTAATTACATTGCAGCTTATCAAGTTAAATACTTGATGGCATTTGTTATTTCACCAAAAATCTCTACAGGAGCATAACCCATCTTTAAAATGGTGGAATCTTAGAGGATCTCTCACAATGATCTGCACCCCGACAATCTTAGCCAAATACTTAATGGCATTATGGCAATCTCCACATATTCTCAAGTTTTTAAACACCCTAATGGATGATGCACCATCCAAATTAAGAATCCCAAAGGCAACAGCAAGCCTCTCGCTATGATTGCACAAACTGTATTCCTTCTCCTCTGCATCAAGATCTTGGCCAACAAGGTCTGTACAGGGTAAATACCCAGCTAACCTCATCTTTTCACCTACTTCAGTCAGAAAGCTGTAAATGTCCGCAGTCTGCACATTATTCTTGTCACCGACAACAAAAGCATGCACTTTGTCTTTCACTTGAATCCAACTACAACCAGGAACTTTCATAATTCCTTTTTCTCTCATCAATTTCCTAATTTCTGAGGCCTCCTCTCGTAATTTGGCAGCTTCATAGATATTGGACAATAAAACATAGTTCCCAGCATTTTCTGGCTCAATCTCCAACAGTTGTTTTCCAGCAACTCGTGCCATTTCCACATTCTTATATACTCTACATGCACCAAGCAATGCTCCCCAAGCACCAGCACTTGGTTTCATGGGCATGTTTTGGATGAAATTATATGCCTGTTCTAGGCGACCAGCACGGCTTAGAGCATCAACCATGCATGAATAATGTTCTGAATCAGGTTCAACTCCATGTTCCTTACTCATTGCGTAAAAGATCATAAGGCCCTTGTCTACCAGCTGTGAATGGCTGCAACCCGATAAGACACCAGTAAAGGTAACAGAATTGGGTTTCACCCCTGAAATTACCATTTCACGGAAAAGCAACAAGGCTTCCTCTCCCTTCCCATGCATTGAATTTCCAATAATCATTGTGTTCCACGCAATAGTATCTTTTTTTGGCATCATATAGAAGACTCTTTTGGATAGTTCTAGGTCACCACATTTAGCATACATGAGTACCAAAGCAGTGAAGACTGTCTCATCTTCCAAAAATAAATGTCGAAGGAGAAAACCATGAATCTCCTTCCCTCTTCTTATGCTTCCTAGATCTATACAAGTAGGTAATACACTGGTGATCGTGATTTTATTTGGTTTTACACCTGACTGCTGCATTTCATGAAGTACTTGAAGTGCCTTATCTGTTCTTCCACTTTGCATACATCCTCCAATAACAGAATTCCAGGAATCATGATTCAGTTTGGTTCTTCCTTTTCGCAACTGATCAAAGATGCAAAGTGCTTTGTCACATTCCCCATTTGAGAAATATGCTGACATAATAACATTGCATAAAACATAGTCAAACTCACGCGTACTATTAAATACCATCTCTGCTTGTTTGATACTCGAACAACTAGCATACATGTCCACAAGAGCACTGCTAACATACACATTATCATGTATTCCATTTCTCACAATATACCCGTGAATCTCTCTACCTAAATTCAAACTTTTCAAATCTGAGCAGGCAGGAAGTACAGTAGACAATGTAACAGGATTAGGCTTCACCCCATTTAACCCCATTTCACGGAACATTATTAACGCCTCACTAGGAAGTTTACAATTAACATAGCAAGAACTCATCGACGTCCAAGAGATTACATCTTTAACACTTAAATTATCAAAAACCTCTCTTGCACCTTGAGCATATTTACACTTTCCATACATATCAATCAATGCATTTCCAAGGAGCAAATCAGCGCGATAACCATATCTAATTACATCTTCATGAATACCTTTTGCCTTTATCAAGTTGCCCAAAGCAGCACAAGCCTTGGTTACTGATAATAGTGCCAACTGATCAGGATGAACTTTCTTTTCTCGCAATTCATCATAGACTTCCAATGCTTCTTTTGGAAATCCACTCTTTGTGTATGCGGTGATTAAGAGCGTCCAGGATCGTATATCTGGGTGGGGAATTTCATCAAACAGTTGACGGGCACGCCGTATATCTCCAGAAGGTCCAAGTGCACGCAGAAATTGTGAGTTTGGATGTAGACCAAATCTTGACGGCAGCATGTGCTTGTTCCTTGCTACCCTCGCAAAAGTGGATGCAGTAGTTTGTCCAAATATAAGAAAAAAGTACACACTTTCGTCACAGAATTTCGATGTAGCATTGCTTGCTCTCACTAATTTAAAATGGTTTTTAGGAAAATTTTGCGAACATACAAGCTATTAATTTAAAATAAATATTATTGATATAGTTTTATTCAACTTTTATTCATAGCAAATGTTTTGTCATTCGCCTATTTCCTCTAAATCTTGTCCGTCACTTTCAATTCTTCTCCTTGCTCCTCTCACTTTATATAAATACAAATATATAAATTGTGTTTGTATTTGTATAAAGCGAGAAAAACCGTATATTCAAATATAAATATATACTCTCTAATCTATACATTATAATTATACAAATACAAATATTTTTCTATCCAGTGTTTTTTTGTCTTTCTCTCTTACTTTATATAATCACAAATTATACAATGTATAATTTGTGTTGTATAAAGCGAGAGAGAGATTGATATACAAATGCAAATGTTTTAACTCGTTTCAATTGTATATTAACCTGATTCAATTGTATACGAATTCAGATTTTATGTCGATATACAAACACAATCATTGACATATATACAATTATCTAACCGATATACACATACAATTCACTTCTCTCCACTCTTTGCACTCTCTCGCTCACCTCTCTCCTCTCTCCCAATATTGGTCGGCACTCTAGCCTAACACAGAGAATATATACATATACAAACACAATTTTCATACAAATCGCCGTAATTTTTATACAAAATCGCGATTTTATACAAATCAGATGTTTCATACAAACATAATTTGGCTATTGAGCGCAAATAACAAAATTGTAGTTATAGAGTGTTAATATGATTTTTATGTTTGCTATTCCTAAAATTTACATTATTTTTAATAGAATTAAAAATATACATGTACTTGTATTTTATTTTATTTTTGAAAATTTTAGAAATAGCAAACATAATAGACATAATAAGACTCTATAACTATATTTTGATAATTACGCTCCATAACTATAGTTTCGTTTTGTATATATACAAATAGGGTAAGTATATTCAAATTACGTATTTACACATTTAGAAATTTTTCATAACTCAATTTGTATATTTTGCTTGCCAATATACAAAGAGATAATTGTATATAATAGCAAACTAATAACCTAAAATAAATGGAGTAGCTACTGTTTGATTTAATTGTGCCCCATAGCAAACGTTTGCCAAAGTTTGTCAGTCGCCTCTCTCCCAAAAATCTCGCTCGCCACTCTCCCATTCTCGCTCGCCACTCTCCCTCTGCTCGCCTCTCTCGCTTTATACATAAAAGTGTATAAATTATGTTTCTATTTTGTATAAAGCGAGAGAAAATTATATATACACATGCAAAAACATATATTTTCGTGCTATACACTTAATTATACAATTTACAAACATTTTACTTCGATTCAATTGTATACAAATGCAAATTTTATACAAATATTGCAGCAAAAAAGGTCATCGAATTATACAATTGCAGTGAATACAATTTTCTCTCGCTTTATACAACAAAAGTGTATAAATTGTGTTTCTGTTTTTGTAGAAAGCGAGAGAAAAACATATATCTTCTTCCTATACACTTATAATTATACAATATACAACCAGTTTACTTTGATTCAATTGTATGCAAAGCAATTTTTATACAGATATTGCAGCAAAATAGGCCAGTGAATTATACAATTGTGCTTTATACAATTGCAATGAAATAGGCCAGCGAATTATATAATTACAGCGAAATAGGCCAGCGAATTATACAATTTAGGTCAGCGAATCATACAATTGTATATGTATAGCGAGGCCAGCGAATTATACAATTTAGGCCAGTGAATTATACAATTGTATATGTATAGCGAATTATACGGTTATATGTTTGTTATGGAGCTTTGCAAACTTTGCTATAGCATACAAATATGAATTTTTTGTTTGCTATATGTGAAAGTTGCCCATATACAAATAGGATAATTTATTATGAATTTTTCAAAAATCGTATATAAATAGCTAGGGTAAACATATACAAAAATTTGAATTCATATAATTAAGAACCAAATTATAAAAATCAGGTGGATATTAAGAATTGAGGCAACTGTAATCACAAATTACAATTTTATTTATCTATACCTATAATACCTAATATAGGCTAACGATTTATTATTCCACATAATTTTCCCTTTTTTTAGTGCAGACCCAATGGATGACACTTTCAAGAGAATTATCTCCAAATTCGACACGATTTTGCTCCTACTCTAATTAAGAACAAAGTAATGCTGCTACATTTTTCATACCTTTACTTGTGCTTATTAGTTAAAAAAGACAGAATTTTCGCATATAGACAACCATAAATAGTTTAATTACTCTTTATAACTATAATTTGATAATTACAATTCATAGTATATGTTATAGGGAAGAGAGAGGCGAGCGATACTGGAAGCGAGAGGAGAGAGGCGAGCAAGAGAGGGCAAAGAGTGGGAGAGAGGTGAATTATATATGTATATCGATTAGATAATTGTATATTATACATACGAATTTGTATATATGGCAAGCGAGATTGAGAGAGGGAGGAGAGAGGCGAGCGAGATTGAGAAAGGGAGGACAGAGGAGCGAGATTGGGAGAGGGAGGATAGAGGCGAGCGAGACAGGGCAGAGAGTGGGAGAGAGGTGAATTGTATATGTATATCGGTTAGATGATTGTATATTATACATATGCATTTGTATATATGGCAAGCGAGATTGGGAGATGAAGGAGAGGCGAGCAAGAGAGGGCAAAGAGTGGGAAAGAGGTGAATTGTATATGTATATCAGTTAGATAATTGTATATTATACATATATATATATATTTGTATATTCTGACGAATTATAAATATACAAACTCGAAGTTAGTCTACATAATTAATGTATGATGTAAGTCATGACTCATGAGTGGTAATTATAGTAAATTATAATTATGATGAGTAATTAAATAATAGACGTTTATTTAACTGCGTAATTTTTCCTGAAAAATATTATCCATTCTTTATATTATGGGTACCCTATCTTTACTAAAATTAACAAAATTGCCTCTGATTTGAATAGATACTCCCAAATTGACTTTAGCCCAATTTCAATTGAATAATTGATATACTAACAAATTATGTTAGTCAACATCAACATTTATTGTTAGTCGGGCACTGGGTCGCTATTTCCCTTTCCTCTTGAGACTCAAGAGTCAAAGACAAATCAAATTCTCTTCTCAACAAATTAGACAGACATAGTAAAGATTGCAATTAGTATGATATTCTTACGTTACAACATCCCCATCACTATTATTTTCCCCAAAATTCCTTTTCGCATTCCATTCACTCCCTTTCAAAAAAACTGCACATTATTGATTGGATTGCAGAATTCTAACAAACACAACAAGGTAAATCGCTCTGTGGCGTGCTACTGATGAAATGGATAAACAGCCGGGGGCTATGGGGACGAGTGCCGGTTTAGCTTTGCGATTAGGACAGGCAACTTTCTCTGTCAGTTCACTTTTTTTCATGTGTTTTGGTGCATCTTTCTTCAGCTACAGCTACGCTCCCTTCTGGTACTTGATTATTATTATTTTTTACTTTCATCTCTTTTCACTATTCATATCTTTTTTTTCTTTCTCGAGGTTATCATTTTTGCATACAAAGCTTTAATCTGTGAATTTGGGGCTATTGAAATCGGCATGTAAGGAAACTAAACTTGAATTAGGCCTTAGCAGGCAACTGGTGTGAATCAATTTAACACAATGGAAACAAAAAAAAAACACCAACTGATTCTTTCCATTTGTCTTAGCATTGGTGCATAGAGTTATCTGGAACCTGGTACCTGTTTCTGGTGAGGGGCAGGTTTCCTGTTAAATTAGTTGAGACATGCAAAAGCTGACCCAAACACTACGGTCATCAAATAAAAAAACCCAACATCTTTCCACTTTGAACTATTAGGCACTTTGAAATTACCACGTGAATGTCCAGTAGAGAGCTTTTATTGAGCTTTGAGGGGCACTTTCCTTGAACTTTTAAAGCTGTTACTAAAAAGAACTTCACAAGAGAGGTGTGAAGTTCATTTTCAGTATGGAGTCTGGAAGAAATGGTCAAATGCACATAAGGAAGCTTATATGTTGGATATATGCTTGTGTTATTTTTTTTTTGGAGTAGTTAATTGGTTGTTGCGGATTTCGATACGTAATTGAGGTTAGATATATGACCACTGTCAACAGGTCCTATTGCATGCTTTCTATACTTGAGAACTTGAAATAGATATCAGATTTTCTCTGTACTGTATCCAGAGTTTTGTTGTGAAAGCTGCCATTGGGAAATGTTTAGTTGAGATTTATGCTGCCTGGAATCATCTATGCAGTTGTTATACCAATTGGAGTATTATACTGAAACGAGTTGTTAGTGGGATATATCTCACATTTGTAGTTATGTTTTTGTATAACCTCAATTGGAGTATTATACATAATTTGAATTTGGCCTGCATAGGGCCCATTAAAGGAGGAAATGCTCTGTACCAGCAATTTCTCCATTTTCAGAGCTTGATCATGAAACCTCTAGTTAAGGGTTGAGGGATAATCACCTGTTACATCACATGTCTTGATAGTAATCTGTTCCACCACATCTCTTGATAGTATCTCATATACTTAATCTGTTTAACGGATTCTAAATTTATGAGCTGTATTTCCCATGGTTTAATGTTTCTAATGGTCATTGATGATTGAAATCATATTCTGCTTCTAAGGTTCTATTCCTGCATTTTCATTTTCGTATTTCGTTGCCTAAAACAAAGCTCTCTAGCACAACTCTTGCTCGGGTAGGTGGTGCGGTTCTTAGCAACTTGCTAAATTCCACCATGCAACGACCATCGCCTACCCCATTGCTCCTGCTCCAGACCTTACTGCTGGCTTTGAGCTTTCTTGCTTGCTATGCGCCAACTAGCGGAATGCTTTACTTAATGCACCAACCAACCTCTCGATTCTCGCGTGGCGACTATTTATGCCAACTCCAACTAGGAAACCACTACCGCTTAGGCCTAAACTCCTGAACCGGCAGGAAGAAGAAGCTCACCGATACTTTTTGGAAGTCCATGGTTTTAATATGACTTCTGGCTGAAGATTATTCCAATCGAAACCGCTGGCCAATTAATCTAGATTCGTACTGCATAGGGTCCTGTAAAGTAGGAAGCGCTCCCCATTAGGAGTTTCTCCACTTCCAGGCTCGAACCTGAGACATGTGGTTAAGCGTGGAGGACCCATCCATCCCACCACACCCCTTGATGTTATCTCATATGCGTAGTCTGTTTAACAGATTCTAGATTTAGAAGTTATTATCCCATGGTTTAATGTTACTATTGGTCATTGACGAACGAATCATATTCTGCTTCTGAGGTGCTGTTCTTGCATTTTCATTTTCTTATTCTTTCCAGAATACAGGCTTTCTAGCACCGATATTATTTGTATCCATGGTTAACTTTTACTATTGATTGATGATTATTCAATCAAACAACTCTTTTGCTTATAAGATGCTGTACATTGATGCATTTTTATTTTCCATATTTTAATTCTTGCAGAAGTAGGGGGTTTTAAACTCGAGATTTACTGGTTTGCCTGGGTCATAATTCCACCAACTTAGTAGCAGATGTCACCAAGTGTATTTATCGAGTAGTCATTCCTAGCTAGTTTCACATTCTAAAATAATTCATGCCCACATGTGCATAGTTTCAAGTAAACATAGAACACAAGTAATCAGTTGCAAGAAAATCTTATTATCTCTCTCTCTCTCTCCCAGTTGCATAGGTGCAATCTCTCTAATAAATTACCTATTTAACCCATTGTTGTTTGCAGCTTTTTGGTGACAACCATGAGTTTGGTAACACCATGGAGCTTGGGATTGGCAATGATCGATACATTTCTAGTCTTGGCTAAACGCCCATCTAATCAGCGCAGAGTATTGACAGCTGTTGTTTTAGGAGATTGGGTAAGTGCTTTGATAAATTTATTGTCAACTGTATAATCTTGTTCTGATCAAATAGCATATCATTGGGTTCAAAACAGGTACTTTCGGTACTGTCACTGGCTGTGTCGTGTTCCACAGCTAGTGTGGCTGATTTCCTGATTGCTTCTGGTAATGTATACTGCAGAGATAACATATGCCTACGGTATCAACTCTCTGCAGCCATGGCTTTCTTGACTTGGATTTTGTCATCGGCGTCTTTGCTCTTGAATCTTTGGCTTCTTCCTACATTATATTAGTTGTATCTCTGGTCCTGGACCCCTCCTGGTTGTCTCTTGATTTAACGAATAGGGAGTAACAATTGTGACTGATCTATTCTGCTATGATCTCTGAAAGGGTTAGAATGATACTAAAAGTTACTTCACTCATTGCGTTAAAGTATTTCATCCATTTATAAACGACATGCACCATTAAACTTGCATGGCTTGGATTCACAATCTACTACCTTAAACCACTTGGTAACGTCGTTTTCTACCCCCACACAAGTTGAAGTCTCTATCCATGACCAGATCCAGTTTGAACTCCTCTATTACTGTTTTTATATTAGAAGCTTTAATAGATAAGATATTCAAATTGTTTTCTGCATGATACCAGAGTTCTCTTGTCCTAATTAGATAACTGTAACCATTGTCTTATACTTATACCAAACAAATTTTAAATATAAATGGCAGTTTACAGAGATTAAGTAAGCATCTTATTACTGATGTTCTACTCAAAGATGAAAAGTGGTAAAGACACATGAGAAGCAAATTGATTTTGAGCTTAGTTTTGTACTTTTAACATACATTCTATCAGCATATTGGAATGCATATATCGGTTCATGAACCAAAACTCAAGACTCAAGAACCATGCATCTCTTGGACATGCTTTCACTATAAATCATATCTTTCTTTTTTCATGAAATTATATTGGGGGCAAGGAAAACAGATATGGTTGAGGCGATTACAAGGTGATGAATCGAAAGTTCAGATAACCAGAACCCTCCAATGATATATTTTTTCTTTTGTTGTTCCAATCAGTAAATATCGAAAACCAACATACAAATTTTGGAATTGATCAAAAACAGACAAACCAACATACAAATTTTGGAATTGATCAAAAACAGACAAATAGTCACTATTTGCCTCAACATTAACAGCCCACCCCAAATGATCATAGAAGAATACTCTTGAGTGGTTAAATAATGCAAACAGAACAAAAAAATGTAAAGAAGAGAAGGTTGATGTGCAGTTTCTGTGGCCATAGGAAACAATAAAAAGATGGATCTTTGTAGAATTAAAGATCAGATCATATTACGTAAGGTGCTGTTGGGTTGTTGGGATAACGACATATCAGTCACTTCTATTTCCAAATTCAAGTATTCAACGTGGATAACCTATTTTCCTTTCATCTCTAATGACACAATTAACTACATTTATATTATTTTAAAAGCTACAAAGATAATTTATGTTAATTAGTTATAGGAAAAAGCTATAGTTTTAATTTTATCCCGAGACGAATCGAATCGTCATCAAGAAGAGTAACAATACTTAAGCAAGTTCCATTTCTACTACTAGACCAAAAAACTACTTTTATCAATGAGTTCTGAACAAATATTTCTCGTAATATTTATAGATTTCTCAATATAAATACTTAATTTTTTTTCCTTTTCCCTAATTTGAAGTAGATAATTATATTGCACATGTATAGACTATAGTGTCATTTGATCAAGAATATAATAATAATAAATAAGAAAAGGAAAGATTATATAATGATGCAGGGTTTAGAATGTTGCATCACTATGAAAGGCAGAGGTTGCTTGTTTGTTAGTGGCCAGCCAATAGACCTTCTTCTAGATTAGATTAGATAATGTTTGCCTTTCTATTATTATAAAAATAATAATGTAATAATAAAGCTAAGATACGTTAGCTAGTCAAGATTTGGTGGCATGGTTAGGTTTTGAAGACCCACCTCCAAATGGCTCACTTTATTAAATTCATAAATACATTACATGTGTTTTTATTAAGAAGTTGGGAGTATTAATTAACTTGTTCTACTATTCTCATGACATCAAGGTCAATTGAGGTTCAATAGGGGAGTAAAGATATCCAAAATAAGTATTTTCAATATGTCTCATTTACTACTTCTTAAAGTTCGTATTGCAGTGAGTGAATATGTTTGGTGGTGAGATACGATAGCAGGATTATTGTCTGTTTTGATATTATATTAGAGTGTGTGACCATTTTATTTAAAATTAAAATTCTAAAATAGAGCCACATAACATATTTTTATTATTTAATTGTATTCTCAATACTTTGTATATAATCAAATTCAGATAAAAATTATATGTTTACTTTGGTTGAATTTGTTTGTTCTATTTTTTTTAAAATTTTTTTACAAGAAAATGTCTTTTTATTTTTTGACAATTCTTTAATTTTAGTTGTTCAAATAAAACATTTACACCACAAGATTAAAAAAATATTTTAGTACATTCTACATACTCTTAGTTTAAAATTATGACATTTAAGACAAACTATTTTCTTAAATTATACATCGAGTATCAGACAATCAAATTTAAACGAGAAAGGTAAATGACGTTTCTAATTTGAACATACCATTTAATTTAAAACCATCTATCCTAGAAAGTAAAACTTACCAATTCATAATACCTTGTAAAAATGGAGTTGTTTTAGTAGTTTTTTAGTCATATAAAATTATAAAAAAATATCATTAATATCTTTTTGATGATACAAAATATAATTTATTTTGTCAAATACCACTTATTTAGGAACTGAGGGTGTGCATAATTTGATGTATACTGTACAATTAGAAATCAGCTTACTATTTAAGGTTGAAATTAATATATAATTGAAGAAAAAGGTAGAGAATAAGTCAATAAGGCAGCTGAATCCCTGATTTGGAAGTTAGCTTGGTGAAACGTGGGGCAGTGTGAAAGGTCACCTTATACAACCTGTCACCTCCCATTTTACAACCTGGCAATGCATTGTGGCATGCCATTTGTATATGGGACACTATACAAACATGAGTATAAAATCAACGTCAGTTGGGGTGTAGTGATGAGATTGTTTCACTTTTAATGAGAAGTCTCGAGTTCGAATTATATGTACGAAGAAAATGCTATTAGGAACGTCACATTTGAATGAGCCATGTAACATGTGATTTGAATTTAGTTGAAGCATTAATACAGACTCTGGACATCAGATGAAAAACAAGAAAAAAAAAGAAAGATATGTAATTCACTATATATTTTATTTATTTCAAAAAATGTCATCTCTATTCCTTTACTATCCAAAATATTTTAATTTGTTTATATTATTGTCATACTTTAAGAGTAATTCATACTATTATATTACTAGTTTAAAATTATATTCTTCCCATATTCAATTTTTTTAATCTTATCCGTATTCCGTTACGAAGATAACAAAGTCTAATTCTTAGCCATTTTTTCTCTTTAGCATAATTAAGGAGGCGTAAATTAGACTTTTCCCTTTAGTATATTGGGTGAATATTCTTACACTATACATTATTATTATTATAAATTTAACAATTCTAGCATGCAATTACTATTTTATTTTATTTTTATCAATTTATATATGATGTAAACTGATGACTTGATACCGTAAGAAAGAAAAAAATTAAAATTTATGATTTAAAATAAGGTATAGATGACTATAAATTATTTCGTTAATACTAAAATGAACATTTTGAGGTTTAATTATCCTAAATATAAAAATATATTAGTATTATTTTTTAGACATACTAAAAAGCACGACTCAAAAAAGTATATTGCAACTAGGGTATGCTAATTACTAATAATAATATAAAGGACCTGCATCTGACTTTTCAATGGTTTGTTTATAATATCTTCCTTAATTTATTGTTAGTGCGTGCAAATTATATATATCACAATCTTCCGGTCCAGATGAGAATTATGAATAAGTTTGACTTCATGTAATTTATTTATTTATTAGTATATATAAAACGTTAAGCACTTCCATTTAAGGTTTAATAATTATTGGAAAGTCCACATTAATTGGATGTGAAATAGTGATATTCTTATATTTACTTTGGATAATCCTTTTGGTAAGCTAACTTTTAAAGTTACATTGAGTTAAAGACTCAAAATTAATTTCTATACATTATATGAGAGTATGATCCATCCTAATTATTGTGTATTGATGTTTGACCCCACGTCAATTGCATGTACACGAACCATACTAGGCATAAGGTGGGGGTGGTGAAGTTGAAGAGTCATACCTAATATGGGCTTAAACAATTCATTCTCCGTGAATTAGTTTTTAGTATTGAGTTAACCTCAAGTTCATTTCTTTCAATTAATCAAAGTCTCGAGTTTGAAATCAGAAAATGAAAAAAAATCATGCGGAGAGTGTCATCCTCAACATTTACCTTAAATTAATAACACTTTTTTTTTATTTCTTATTTGGTGTCTAGTACTCATATTATTGGAGCCAGTGACAGAACTAGGATTTATAATAAGGGGGGGATTCAAAAGTTGAAGAACTAGACACACGAACTAACCGAAAGGGGTTCGACATCTATTATATATACATAAAAAATAATTTTAACCTTAGATAAATAGTAATATATTTCGTCGAAGGGGGTTCGAATGAACCCGCTAACAAAGGACTGGCTCCGCCCCGAATTATAGCCCGACTAAATTCAAATTTGCGCCCGCAAAATCCCACATTTGTAGTAAAACACTCCCTAACAAAAGCATCTCGATATCCTAGAGAATTTTGAACCCAAAACCTTTGATTAAATATGAAAGAATACATACCGAAACACTAATCCACACTGTATATTAATAGTACTCTCTTTGTTTTGAGAGGCAAATAATTAAAATTATAAATTTTGGCATAAAATTCAATAAGTGTCACATCAATTAGAACGAACCGAAATATTGTATTTGTCATACCACCACATGACAAATAGTGGTGGCCTTTATATACCTCACCACTCTTTCTCTTTTCTCACTCGCCGTTGAGTCTTTTCAAACAACAATTAAATTACTATATATCTCTTTTTCCATTTCTCCAATTCATATGCATAAAATCATAATATGGGCATTATATGCAGTTCATACGAATCAACATCAGTAGCCACAGCCAAATTAATACTTCACGATGGAACATTACAAGAATTTTCTTATCCAATTAAAGCTTCTTTCTTATTACAAAATGACCCTACAATCTTCATCTGTAACTCCGACGAAATGGATTTCGGTAACGTCGTTTGCGCCGTTAAAGCCGAAGAAGAGCTTCAGCTTGGTCAGCTATATTTTGCTTTACCTTTAACCCAACTTAAACATAAGCTGAAAGCTGAAGAAATGGCTGCATTAGCTGTCAAAGCTAGCTCTGCATTAAACACTAGTAGTAGTAGTACTAGTGGTGAAAAATTTATTGTATTTGAAAAAAGTGGTCCTAATTTTTCGAAAAAAATGATGGATGATAATAATGATCGTACTCATCATAAAGGGAATGGCAGGAGAAAGAAGTTCACCGCTAAGTTGAGTTCAATAAATGAGTAGCGATAGCTCAATTATTGCACCGGTTATTTTCCATCAACACATGTATTATTAGATAGATAGTTATTACAAGTAGGTAGTATTTTGTTTTTCGTTATCATTTGTGCATATTTTAGAATTGAAGCTAATTAGTTACTGTTCATTTTGTGGTTAATAAGTTAATTTTATTGTACTTATCACCAATGGTGGGGTTGTATTACAATTTTACCCCTCAATGCACGGATTTAATTACAATAATCAGCTTGATTTACTGTTAATTACGATAACCGTAAGTACAATTTTGTAAATATCTATAAGCTAGTATAGCCTATATATAAAAAAGTCATGCATAACAGTATCGTGAATTGTTACCACTAAGAAGGATGAGGAGTAAAACACAGTAATAAATAGGAGCATGTAGGGGTGGACATAGAAAGCTTATGCAATTTGCCATAAAATACTTCTTTCGTCTCAATTTATCTGACAATTTTTGGATCTTGCTATTTAAATAAGTTTATCTTTGACGATAATTTTTCATACATCTTTTAAATATTTTAAATTATAAATTATTGTGACTTATTGACTTTTTACATAGTTTATAAATATATATTTTATTTTTAAAAAATTAAAAATTCTTTGCATAAATTGTCTGTCAAATTTAAACATAGTGTTGAGTAATCTAGTAATTTACAGAGCAAGTTAAAAGTCCTAATTAATTAGGTAAGTTGCTAGCAATATGTCCCTTTAACGAAGAGTGCTACAAGTGGAGAATGAGTGGGGAACAAAGACTTGGGAGGATTTTCCCTTTATTGAAATAAAAAAGAAATAGAAGAAGAAAAGATTTAGACGTATTTAATTAATTCCTTTACTATTTCAAAGTAGATTGACAATAATTACCGTAAAAAATGTGTCTTAACAATTGCAAACGTAATAAAAGCACAAAATCAATCTCACATTACAAATGTAAAAAAGTTAGGCACAAAATTTGTCAAGTAATCAAGTTTGGGGCAATTATTTTGATAATTAATTTGCATCTAACTTCAGATATTTTTATTTGAATTTTGATCTTGTAAAAATTAATATTAAATATTTTTATTCAAAATTTTGATGTGACTTGTCAAGACCAACTTCAGACATACTTGATCGAAGGTGACTTAAAACTTGGCAAGACCAAACTTCAGAAGTTGGAGCTTCACTCATTGTACCTTCAATATATTTCACTCATGGACATACCTACCTCAAGCTAATTTATATCTTTTATTTAGTCTAAAATTAACCCAAAAAAATAATAATTATGGGAATTATGATATAATAAGTCATGATATCTCCTTCAATCAAGACCGAACAAAGCTATTGAAGCAGAATAATAATAATAAGTTGACGAAAAATGATATTGTATAAAGTTCACCCTTTATGCATAGTTGTTATGTCTAATTATTTATTAGACGACTTGATAGAACATTTTCCTTTTTTTTTTTCCACCTGATATTTCGATATCCATATTAGAGTTCAAAAATATTTCTGAATCGCGTCGAAAAGTTTCACATTAGGGTAAAACAATGTTGGATTTTAGCAAGGTGTGGATGAGAAATAATAAGAAAAAATGAAAAATGTGCGGAAACCAATTTGGAGGAAAAATAAAAAGTCATTTCAAATGAAAAGTCATTTATCCCATATTGGTAGAAGAAAGAGAATTTATTGTCCTTATATTAGAAAACGGTTCCTTTAATTCTTAAAGTGTTAATTAGAAGAAGGTGCTCCTCGCGCCGTCGTCATTCACTCAACTTTGATTTTGGTTTAATTAACATAATTAATTTCAGGTCTTGCTACAAGTGGCTATAAATAAAGGGTTCTTTTTCATTTTTCAACACTGAAAATTTCTCTCTGCATACATTTTTCTAACAAAATAAAAATTATCGATCGACTGAGTCTGTATATGCTTTCGTTGTTGCTCTTGCGTTCGCTGAAATTATTGAAGTTTGAGGTACCGCTACTTCTCTAATAGGTTAATCCGTCTTATGTTAGAAGAAATTAATCTGCAACCTTGAATACTTGAGGAGATTAAATTTCTTAAGGGAACACAGTGAGTTCTGTGGACTAGGATCACTTATTTTCTGTCTGTTTTATCTTTTTTCTGTTTTTGTTTTTATAATCTTGTACAGGCGATAACAAAAACTCCCTAACAAAAGCAACTCGATACCAATGAAACTAAAATACGAGACATCTTATAAAAAATGAATGAGTATTTACCACTCTATCACAATCCTTATCGGTAGATTACAAATTTATTTACATTTGTGTACAACTCATTCCAAAATACATTCAATGTGTAACGTACACTAGTGGCATGTCTTGAATACATGCTAGCTGTGAATTAGAAGGCACTAGCCAAAGTCACATCCTGTACAAAACTAGTGTGCTTTGGGAAGAACACATCATATGGATGGGACAATGTGTACAAAACTCAAATTAGAAGCTCCAAATTGATCAATGATTACATAGGATTCAACTTAGGCTGAGTTGGCCCTCCATGCTTAGCTAGTGGCCTTTTGAATATATGTGCACCTAACTTTAGCATCCAGGATTCAGTTTTTGGTGTCTCTTTGTTTAAATTAGCATTATTGTGCATTTGCTCTTCCACAACCATACTGGCCTGGCCCCATCCTATTGAGGATATATAGGACCACTCATCTCACTAGCTAATGCCTAAGGTAATGTGTGTAATTTTCATTACTTATTATTACTATTTGAATTTAATATAGTCATTAAACTTGAAATGGCAAAAAAGTTACTCCCTCCGTTTAAAAAAAATAACCCTATTTTTTTTTAGTCTGTTTCAAAAAAATGATCCCTTTTTTTTTTTTGATAATACTTTAACTTTAACTTTTCACGTGACATATTTAAGACCACAAGATTAAAGGATATTTTAATACTTTTGACATAACTTTAAATTAGAATCACAAATTAAAAAGTCTTCCCTCTTTTCTTAAACTCTGTTCCAAATCAAACTAGGCCAATCTTTTTGAAACACAGGTAGTATTTAAATTAGAATTGGAAAGATACGTGTCTTCATTTTACAAGTGGAGGATAAATAAGTAAATAAAAGCTTTTGTTTTGACATGTGTGTCTCATCGCAATAGCTAAATATGAATAATCCCATAAATAAAAATAACTTTTAGCGATAATAAATTAAATATATTTATTAACAAAAAGTGTGAAAGTCTTTATCGACTAGTTAATTTTCGTTGGATTAAAATGTCTCTATAAGCTTTAGAGATACTTACAAAGAATGCTAATTGACGACAAACATACACGTTTAACGGCAATGAAACTATTACCGCTAATTAAAGATCGCTAGAGATTATTTTTAATGTATTGAATGAGGCATGTATATAGTGTGTACTTACCAGTGATATTTAGTGGCATTAAAATTTCTTTTAGCGGTAATATTTGTTACTGCAAAAATATTTAGCGGTAATTGAAGAGCTAATGTCACTACAATAAAAAAGACTTTTAGCGGCATTAAATATTGATATTAATAAAGAGTGCTAAAGCCTTTATCGGCATTAGTTAAAAATACATATTTAGCGGCATTTAAGAGTTAATTGTCGCTAATGATCATTTTTATTGTAGTGTGTCATTGTATATTGTATATAGAGTCGGTAAATATAAAGTGTCGTTATAAATACTCATATTATTATTATTGCTAATTATATATAATTACAAATATTCTTTATTGCTAAATTCTTTATTTGTTGTAGTATATAACAAATAGAGACAGACCCACCCTATATTGTGTTGGTGCACGTGTATTCGTCAACTCCGGAAAAAAATATGTATATATGTATTTCTATCTTGAAAAACTGTCAGAAATTAGAATATAATTAATAATGCATCCATAAAAAGTATAAGAGTGATGTTGTGCTACTGCTACAAGCCAAAAGTACTGAATTCAACTAGACCCCTATTTTTTATTTTTTATTTTTTATTAATCTTAGAAATCATATTCTAGCTAAGTTAATATTGCTACACCTGAAGTTTTAAAATTCTATGTTCGTCTCTCGTAACAAAAGGTCCAAAGAATAATCATGAGTTGTAGTATTTTAGTGCCATATATATAGTGCAACTTGTAGAATTGAATTGGGTTGGACAATATATTTAACAGAAACCATTGATAGTGCAAAAACTAGTGCTCTTGAAAAAGGTGAAGCTAAGCTTCTGATTTTTTTCATGACAATAGTTGAAAAGGATGTGCATGTATTGGATAAGCACGCCAAAATATATAATGTTTGAACCTGTCGATGTCAATCGTCATGACCTTACGGAATTTATCGGTAATTTCTAACTAATTTATCGCTAGATAATTTCTAGCAAATTGAATTTTCATATAATCCATCGTTAGGTGGAATTAGCATGAAATTGTATCTGTAGCTACCTTACTTTCTTTTAGTTATGCATGTTGGTTATTCAATGAATTAAACTAAATTTAATATTTTTTATATAAATATATATAAAGGGATTTAATTCATATTAAACTATGAATGTGCGAGTACAGACAAAACAACATACATAGCTATATAGAAAAAAATCACACAGATTAAAGTACGTTAAATTTAAATACTGAATCTACTTCTATTATTAAGAAGCTCGTCATAATAGAGGTTTGAGGATGGTGGAGGCACACTTTTTTTTTTTTTTTTTTTTTTTTTTTTTTTTTTTTTTTGCAAATATCTACTTCCACAAAATAAACATCTAATAATTAGAGTGCGGAGTTGGAGCACTACAAAATCAGTGGATACGTCAAATAGCTGTTTGTTTTCCAAAACTTGAAACGTATAGTTTTTAAAAAGCTAAATGAAAATAAATAAAAATCTATAACACTTATATGCATTTCCTTTGAATATCAAAACAACTAGAGGTGGAGCAACATTATGAGTTTGGGGTTCTAAATTATAGAACAAAACGAAATAATATTGCAAAACATACTTCATTCGTTGACGGTGGAGTTCAAACCCACAACATGATAGTGTGAAAAACATTTTTCACCGCCACTCCTTACCACCAATGAATCAATTTTGTTAAGGGTTCACAAGTTAATATACATATATATTTATTCAATTTTTAATACAAATACAAGACTTACAAAAAAAATATAGTAGGATTGTCTGAACTCACGAACCCCCACCTAGCTCTACCTCTGCAAACAACCTCTTTTACTTCATAATATATCAGAAAACAAAAATTACTTTTTTCGATCTATTTTATGATGAGACATGACCAAACACCTCATTTTCTTTTTACTTGATTCATGCATGTTGATTTGATTATATTTTTTTAGAAAAACACACTTCTCTTGTTTGTTGAAATATATATTAAATAAAATATATTTTTAATATAAAACAAATAAAAAGAAATGAAGGGAGCACAAGCAAGGGAGATCCAAAATGGGCAACCATCATTAATGTTTGACACAGCTATATATGATGTCAAAAATAGTTGGAAAAAAAAGTGTCATGAAGAGGTAATAGTTTGCAACAAGCAATGGTGGTCCTTGTTATTTATCACACCTAAAAGCCAAAAAATGGTTTACATATACCAATGAAGTGATCTCTCATCAACCTAACTATGCCTCCTTTTCCAACAACCCATCTAATTTGATGACTCATATTTATTGGACTTGTATGTTTCCCCACTTTTCTTGAACAAATCTTATATATGCATCCCCCTCTTTATTATATATTTCCTCCGTTTCATATTATATATTATCTTTTTTTTAAAATAGTTGAACCATAATTTATGTTATTTTATAAAATTTATGCATAAATTACAATTTTTGTCTATTATACCCTTGATAGATTTATAAATTCTAAAAAATATATAAAATTAATTGAATTGATTTCGGATGGAATCTAACAACATGAATAGTTAATGATCATTGCATTAAAAATAAAAATTAACACATAAATTAACTTTTATATATATACATATATATATATATATATATATATATATATATATATATATATATATATATATAAGCATAGTTTGAACCATTAATAACCATAAATTACATGTGAATAAAAATTTTGTTTGTTTTTAGAGTTTCTTTAGTTGCTTCACATGATTATATTTAGCATTTTAAGTGGAAATAAAAAGCACTAAATTCAAAAATCCTGCGGATAGAATTCTAAAATAATCTACATAATTTTAATAAAATAAAATAAAATAATCTACATAATTTTTTTGAGATTTTCTTCGAGTTGCTAACTAAAAATTGTAACTATAAATTAAACTTGACTTATCCCAACAAAATATTTCAACTGAAAAAAATATCATCTATAAATTCTAAAAATTAAAATTCACATAATTTGAAAGTATATCTACAACTAAAAATTAAAATTAAACAACTCTTATAATAATACGAAAATCAAGCAAAATCTTCATACTGAATGCAATATAAAATGCAAATTTTATATTTCTTTTTTTGTATTTATTTGTTATTTTTATTTATACTTTGTTCTCTTTCATTTTTTAACTAAATTCATCTTCCATTTTGAGACAAATGGTCATAGTTTTGTTTGAAGCATCTTTTAGGTAAAGTCTAAGAGGAGACTAAGCCCTCATTTGTTTGCACTTTATGGGGTCTAAATATTAATCAGTCAGATTCGTCTCATTCAGTGTGTTTGTTTTTGAGGTCTGAATCTTAATTATTCGGATTCAGTTCATTAAGTTTGTTTGTTTTATTTCCTTGTAAGCCTCTTAATGGGTCTGAATACATCTGAATGATTCAGATTTGTAACACACTCTTAACACCATTCAAATTAAAAAATAAGACTTCTATCTTAATTCAATTACATCACAACAACTCATAAAAGTTTTTTTTGTTATTTAATTAATGTTTTTTACATGCTTACCGTTATAACTTCCTTTAATTTATTCTTACTAACTTCATATACGTCTTTTACTTTCATAAATTAATCAATATATTTGAATTGATAAGCACTTCATGATATAATATTTAGCACGGTTCCAGAAAATTAGAAAGTATTAATTATTTGATTGATAACAATAACAAATGTCCATTATAAAATAAAATATTTTCATAAACATTATATTACTACTCTATATAAACTATTATACATTGTATTATATTAGATTTTCAAAGTTTTTTAGTGCAAAGAATAGTCATATTAATGATGTAACTTAATGTAAATTCTTAACAGATAAATCATATTACCTTGTTACGATAAGAATGTTCAAAATATTATTTTCTATATAAAAAAAACTATTTTACTAAAATGAGAATCTTATAATATTTTATTGATATAGCGTTTAATTTCATATGTACATTCAGATATTGAAAACAAACAGTCTCAATAATCCAGTATTCAGATACAAAGATAACATCTTAATATTCAGATGTTTATTCAGATTTACACATTCAGATATTATATTCAGATGTTTATTCAGATTTACACATTCAGATCTTATATTCAGATGTGCATTCAGATTCAGACGTCTTAATTTTAATGAAAACAAATGAGGCCTAAGACACATATATGTAGATTGTATATGAATTTAAAGTCTTTTTCCTTAACCTATAGATTTGTAAGTCTTCTTTATCTCTTAGTCCATAATATTAATTCAGAATTTTAAATGCTCATCTACAAATAATTTTGTTTGAGGCTTTTTTAATTGCAGTCAGAAATGCATGAAATATTTTTTACTTGATATTGAAAAAATATTATTCTCTTTCACATTTTTCTACTCAAAGTTGTATTATAAAATGTGTTCAACTTAATTCTTACAAAATTCAAATGTGATCAAACTACTATACGAACATCAGACCTTGTTAAGTATATAATTTTATTTTGATTCTATTCCTTTGATTCTTTCATTATTTAAATTTTTTAATAATTTTAAAATTATTTAATACGCATAAAACAATATGTATATAATAAATGAAAATATGCATAGAAATGCTTAAATATAATGTTCAGTTAAATTTCACATAAATACATTTTAAGTTAATATCGTACAAACTTATCTCACTTTATATTATACAAATAATCTAATAAAATATATAATTTACATATTGTGCTATCATTTTATTAACAATAGAAAGTTTTCTTAATTTTGGTAAGTTACCTTTATTAGTTCATAAAAATGAAGTAAAATAGACATATCAAATACAAATTTGGATAGAATAATTAACTTTTTAATAACAATTTAAATACTAAAATTTAAATTGAATAATAATAATTCTAAATTATGAGTAAAGAAGAAGAAATATATGTGCAATTTCTTTAAAAAAGAAAAAGAAAACCAACATCAATTCAAATTCGCTGGGTATATAGCTCATCACTTCAAATCATTAAGGCTCATTCGCAAAAACAAAGGAACTATTGCAAAAGAAATTATAAGTTTTGAAATAGCACCATGAAAAACAAGAAAAGTTATCAATTTAAGAGGTTGAATAAAGATAATTAAGACAAAGAGAAAATCATGGTGTGAATAAGTATTTAAAAAGATGAAGTTAATTGTTAAATGTAGTTTTTTTAGAAGTTGAGTATAATTTAGGGATAAGATCAGTTATACATCATTTAAAATTTAAAATTTAAAATTAATTATTTTAGCATTTAGAAAGTATATATATATTCATACAAACAAGAAGAACGAATTATTTACTTTTGAAAACATTGGAAGATATAATATTTAGCATTAAAAATAGAACAATTTTTCACAATTTAAAAACACGTGTTTTTAATTATTTTGTTGCTATAAAAAAGGAGTTATAATTTTTCTTTTGAAAAAGTAGTTGTATATATAATTTACTTATTTTATAATCAAGTTAATTTTGTTGATGCTTTACAACTTCAAGGATCTTCAAAACATTAAAATATCATAGAAACAAACCTCTGTCATTACTTCGAAGTAATTTTTGTGTAGCTTTTCAACTTCAAGGATCTTCAAAAACATTAAAATTTTACCTTTTGGATTCGATAACATAAACCCAAAATAGAATATAGAAATTAGCGATTGATATCAAGAATTTATAAAAAAAAATTAAGCACAACAACTATAAAAAAAAAAGAGAGAGAGAAATACAAAAAAGTTGAGAAAACAACTTTGTAAACAATAATTTTCTCATTAATAGTGTATATATAATTAATAGTGTATATATAAAGAGTTTGAATTTTGCAACCGTTTTCTATTATCTGAGAAAAAATAAATCTATATAATCTATATAATAATATAAAACTGAATCTTGAATCGCTGATGTGGCACCCTCCAATGGCCAGCATTTGCAATTATATGTTTTCTCTTCTTCTTTTTTTTAAAAATTATTTCTGATTTTTTCCCAAAAAATGTGAAGTTAAAACATCACAGTAAATGCAGCCCAAAACTTAAGTTAAAAACTCAGCCCGCTACCATCATTATTTATCACCTTTTCCTAAAACTTTCTCTATTCCTTCTTAAAGATATTATTATATTATAATTAAGTCTCTTAATACCAATATAAGTTACAATTTTATTTATTACTATTTTCTTTTTTAATTCATATTATTCAATTAAATTACAAATTTATTGATTACTATAAATACTAAAGCATATCATCCTCACATATGGTAAGAATTTCTTTCTTTTTTGATTATATTTATACTTAATACATCACTTTGTTATGCCTAATTTTATAATATTTAGATCATTTATTTTTTTTGTTTACAGTATGAAAGATAATATGAACATATCCCTATGTTGTTTGTGAAAATTCAAATTCAAACTTCAAACTTCAAACTTCATAGGTAATATTATTTGTTTTGTTTTAGTTTAGTTGATGTCTCTTATTTATAGTGTTTTTCCTTCAATATTTCTTGTCTGTGTTATTTTCTTCATTATTGTTGGTGATTTTTCCATACTTTTCATTCTTCACATATTTTATGTGAATCATTTTTGTTGTTTATGGTGAAAGATATGATGAACATATTACAATATTTGTGAATTGAAGTTCAAATACACACTATCATTATTAGTATATACAAATTTTGTTACTATCATTATAAAATTTATGATTATAATATTAATTCAAATATACTAATCTCACATTTATTTGTCAAGATAATATTCTAACTTTAATAGAAATAAGCATGATTTACTAAATAATATTTAATTTATAAATTGAAAAAATAAAAAGGAATTGACAAAGTATGATTATCTTCATGCTTTGAAAGGACATGACGAGTTAATAAAATTTGATATTTTCCTCATCTTAAAATAAATAATATAATTTGTATGCATATACTACAATAATAAACTCTTTGATATTAAAAAAAGGTATAAAAAGGACTCAACTTTCTTGCTATGGGGATTTTAAAAAAGTTTATTTAAAAAAAAATTCTCAAATTTGTTATGTGCAATTTGATAAAGTATAAAGAGATTGTTTCAAATAATTAATTTCTTCAAATACTTTATATTCTTTATGTAATTGGTGTTATATATATCTCAGTCTATTTTTTTTTATATGAATTTATAAGTATATTACATTTGTAGTAAAATTAGTGAAGATAGAAAGTTATTTACAAAATATTTCACAAGCTAAGATTAGTGAAAGGAGAAAGACAGTTTATTCATCATTACTGAAGAAAGAAATAACAACTTTCGAAGAATATGAACATTAAAAAAGAAAGTAGTAAAAGACTAGAATATTTGGAGGAAAAGAATAATTTTATAAAACTATAATTGATCTTATTTGAACCACAATAAATATTTAAAAATTATTTTGATTTGACGAAAGGAGGATCGATGGCATTTTGATGTTCTCAGCTTTCAAAATTTACAAGTTTATTTGATTTAAATTCTTTAATTTTGTGAGAAAGATACAAACAAAACAAAAAACATACGAAGAATAAAAGATAAATTTAAAAAAATTATATAAAATTATAAAAGCATGGGATACACATCCAATAAAATTATAGGTAAGATCATTGAAGGTAAACTCTTAGCTTAATCGATTTAAAATTACTACAAATATAAAAACTTAAATAGTATATAAACTTGATTAAGACTTCACATATGATATATTTGGATTAAGCACAACAAAGAACCTTCACAAAACTTTTAGAAGTACTATTTTAATTCTTTGTTTGACAAAATTTAACGAGTTATTTATGATTAAGAGTGTGTTTGGTATGGAAAATGTTTTCCAATTTTCTCATGTTTGGTTGGGAAAAAAGTTTTGGAAAATGTTTTCCAAATCAACTCATTTTCCTCAAAATTAAGGAAAATGACTTCTCTTCAAAAATTAAGGAAAATATTTTCCAAAACTCTCCTCAAATTTCAAATTACATTTTTTTTTTGGAAAAACATCAATTTTAACAAAAATATTTTTAATTTTTTAATTTTATTTTTTCACCCGATCCCTGAAACCCCCCTCCATCCCACCGGCCAGCCCCCCACCCCCACCCCTTTCCCAAAAAATTAATTTTGCTTTTTAAGAATATTATCAACTTCAAAATCCCCCCACCCCCCACCCAACCCCAATCCCCAAAAAAATTAATTTTGTTTTTTAAAAATACTATCAACTTCAAATTTTTATTTTTCACTCCTACCCCCTCCCCCTCCCCCCGCTCCCACCCATTACCCCCCACCCCACCACCACCACCACCCCAAAAAAATAATAACTTTGATTTTAAAAAATATTTTCAATTTCATAAATTATTTTTTACTCTAGTAAAAATAAAAAATGTCAAAGAAAGATTCTTTCCTTTATCTTAATGTGCTATCTCATGTATTAATTATCTTTTTCAATTGGGAGAGATGGCTGAGTGGACTAAAGCGGAGGATTGCTAATCCGTTGTACGAGTTAATCGTACTGAGGGTTCGAATCCCTCTCTTTCCGTTGATGACTTGATTTTTTTTTTCAAATTTCGAAATTCTTTGTTCTTATTCTTAGTTAAATGTGTAGAAAAGAGAGAGAGTAGAAGGTAGCAAGCAAGAAGCTAGAAAAAAGGAAAAATAATAAGACAGTCGATAAGAAAAAACTGGAATTCGATCTTGGAAATAGAAGAAAAAAGCTCATCATAACCGTGAAAGTCACTCTAAAAAGGCTCATCATAGCCCTTTTTATGACTCGACTCAAGCTCATCATACATAATTCGATTTCCTCTTCTTTCTTATGCTCTCTCAAAAACATTTTTCATTCATAAATCAAACACTAAAAATCATTTCTGAAAAATATTTTCTACTCACCAACCAAACATGAGAAAATAAGTCCAAAATTTACTTGTTTTCCAGGAAAACATTTTCTAGGAAAACATTTTCCATGGAAAACATTTTCCTCCATACCAAACACATCCTAAGTTCACTAGTTTCTAATAAAAAGGAGGAAAAATCGTTTGTTTTCTAAAATTTTAAATTTTAATTTTTTAAATTCTAAACTGTGCATCCGTGTTTTAAGGGTAGTGGAGAAATGAGATAAGCTTAAAGGGAAAGTGATAAATGTTTTATATTAATTTAATTCAAATTAAACGGATTGTTTTGTTTGTATATTTACTTAAATGAATAATTTTAATAATTTTAATTTAAAAGTTTACAGAAATTTAAAATTTTAATCTAAGATAAACAAATTATTATTATTATTATTATTATTATTATTATTATTATTATTATTATTAGTTCAAGTGCTTTTATCAAGAAAGATGGAACATGTAGATTATATGTTGTATTTTGTTAAAATATAAATGTTTAAAATGCAAGTAAAAGAAAGATCGGATATAAACTTACAAAATTAAATGATAGTTAAATTTAAATAATAAATTTAAAAGAAACTTCCCTACACTGCCTCTTTTGATAATAAATAATTTAAAAAATAATTTTAATTTAAAAACCCACATTATGTTGCTATTAAAAAGGAGTAGGACATGATTTACTATTCAAATTTATTTAAAATTTAAATTTTGTAAAATATGATGATCTCCACATGTTTTCCTTCTAAATTCGGTTAATCATTAATGTATAATGATTTTTCAATTGATAATTAATTAACTGATATTTTTAAAATAAAAAAAATAGAGAATATCTCAAAAGGTCACTCAACATTTGAAATTTATCTATAAAGTCATTAAACTTTATTTGTATCAATAAAATCACTCAACTTAAACTTTTATATCAATAAAATCATTTAACTAAAGTTATCACTAAAAAGCATTTGATATAGAAAAATAATTTATTTTTTATGTCATATAAATATGAACCATATAAATGAATAAAAATTAAATTGTTAATAAGCTTTTACGAACAAGCTTAATTAATGAAATATATACTTTTATAATATTAAAGTATGTAAGCCTTGTGACATTATTATTATTATTATTATTTTAAAAAAAATATTTACACAAAATTGACTAGTTAAAAAAAAGTTAAATTGAAAAATTAACATTATAAGAAAAAATCAACATTAATAGAGCCAAAATAATTGTAAGCTTCAATGAAGAAGTACAATAATATATAACATTATATTTTTGTTTTTATTTGAAAAAAAGTTACAAAACAAAATAGACAAATTTTATTAGAGCACTATTGTTTAATTTTTGTATTGTTAAAGAAAGTGGTCAGTTATAATATATTTAGAAAGTTAATTGAGGTCACAATTTTAAATATTATTTTAGTACTCTTATTCTCTAATGAGTTCTAATTAGATTTGTAAATACAAATTTCAATCCTCAAAAATAAATACACTAGCGGACTAATTATTTCTTTTTATTTAGTAATTAGTATATTAAGATAAAGAGTATTTGTTCACTAAAGAAGTTTCCCATAAAAAAATTAAACTAGTTTTCTTAATTTTATTTATTTGTAGGGTCTATTTTATATGAAACAAAAAGAATTAATGATAAATTTTGTTTAGTGATTTAACTAACACAAATGTCTAAGTTAAGTGATTTTATTGATATAAAAATCTAAGTTGAGTGATTTTTTTGATACAAAACAAATTTTAATGACTTTGCTAGATCAATTCCTAAAGTTGAGTGATTTTATTGATATAAAAATCTAAGTTGAGTGATTTTTTTGATACAAGATAAACTTTAATGACTTTACTAGATTAATATCTAAAGTTGAGTGATCTTTTAAGATATTAACTCAGATTAATTGTGGCGCTGACACATAAGCTTTATTATATATCCTATTATATATATATATATATATATATATATATATATATATATATATATATATATATATATATATATATATATATATATATATATATATTAGACAGCTTTTTTATCTCACGAAAATGATAAGACACTAATCATTGTATTCAACAATCACAATGGTAAAAAATTTTAAACTTATTTGGTGCTAAAATGGCTTTCACGTTTTTTCTTTTTTGATTTTTTACGGTGTTAGGTATCCGCATTAGAGCCTAACTAATTTTCATATTTCGGGTAGGCTTCATTCAAGGATAGCGCTCCTACCAAAGATTTTCTATACTAAGAGTTCGAAAATGAGATTTCTTGCTAAGGAATAAACAACAGCATTCACAACACCACATCTTTTTACTAAACCCAGAGAGGTGGAATGCCTTAAACGAATGTGTGGTAATAGATCAAACCCATAGGTTGTTTCCATCCATGTGGGGGAAGATGCCAATCGGGAAGATGTCAACCATCTCTTTTTTTTACAAACACAAACCTCAGGTTAAGGTTAAGGGCGAATTTTGGACATCGTTAACAGTGTTAAAATAAAAAAGGATCTTGCTGTTGGAGCAACGAATTATCCGTTTTGATTTTAAAAGTACTTCAGTGGACCTTTAAGCATTTTGGAAGGAAAAAATGACTCTTTTGGCTTTGGACTCAACTTTATGAATTGTGCATCATCTAGAATAATTACACACTAACGAATACAAAAAAAAACTACTGAAATCAGAATGTCAGTCAAATAAATTACAAACAATATTCAAATTATAATCATCCAAATTATAATTAGATCCCAGCCTTGTGTCTTTATAATCACAAGAGAGTTTCAAACATAACTAAAGAGTATCAAAAACATTTTTGGTAACTGGTCCTAAGGAAATAACTGCACTAATAGAAGCTCTTGGAAAAAGTAACAAACACTTCATCAACTGTGAGGTATTAGTAGAGCAATTGTTGCATCCCTTATGCTTTGGCACTACAATCAATTTCTCTAAATTTATTGCGTGCTCAAGTAAGAACTTCAAGAATTGATCAAGCTCTGTTGCTTCACATGTACAAAATGGCATAACCTTGACAATTTTCAAATTCTGTAAATGATCTTTGAATATGTTTTCTTGAAATGAGAGGAGGTCATATAATTCCAACGCCTCGGTGTTTTCTTCCGCATTCTGAAAAATTGAGAGGTCCTGAAATTGAATCACACACTCTTTAAGTAACATTGTGTTAGCGGAAACGTGAAACTAAAGAGCAAGGAAGAACAACAATATTTAACGTGGTTCGGATCAAAATGATTCTACGTCCACCAAAGAACAACTGCACCAATATTTATTTCACTCTACAAAGAATACAAGTGAAATACTACAAGAGAGAGAACACAAATGCCTTAGAAGGTGAGAAGGCAAGTGAGAGGATGATTTGAAAATGAATTAAGAGCTACCTATTTATAGGAATAAATTCATCCTATTGATGTCATCCATGACATCACTATGTGTCAAAATTGTCAAGGTTAAGATAGCAAACCATTTTATGGTTTGCCTAACTTTCACCTACCAAGATACAATCTTTGACTTGTATTTTGTACTAATTATCTTCCTACCAAATATTCATATTAATTCATCTTCCATTTAGTTTGATTCCACAAGAACCAAAACCAACTCTTTCAATCTCCACCTTGGTTTGTGTTCCAAGCATGCGTATAAACAACTCCGGCCAAAACTTCTAAGCTTACTGGGCAATCCCATTGTAAGAAACAAGAAGAATCAAACCTTTGTTGAACATACCAGCTCCACCTAGCAGTTGTTCTCTTAGAGTTGCATCAATTGATGCATACTCCCGCCAAGTCCTTGCAGTGTGCAAACTTGGCAAGCGGGACTATTTTGGTCAACATGTCTGCAGCGTTATCGTCTGTGATAACCTTCTCAACCTTGATAGCTCCCTTTTCTACGACATCTCGAATAAAATGAAATCTGACATCAATGTGTTTGGTGCGCTCATGAAATCTTTGATTTTTAATCAAATGAATAGCACTTTGACTATCACATTTTAGAATTGATTTAAGCTGAACTGAACTCAATTCTGCCACCAAACCTTTCAACCAGATAGCTTCTTTCACTGCCTCCGTTGCTGCCATATATTCTGCCTCTGTTGTAGACAAAGCGACAATCGACTGTAAAGTCGATTTCCAACTAACGGCACTGCCAACGAGAGTAAAGATGTATCCAGTTGTGGACCTCCTTCGATCAAGATCTCCTGCATAGTCAGAATCAACATAACCGAGAATTGAAATACCTTCACTTTTCCGGAAGGTTAGGCAAACATCAGGAGCTCCTTTGAGATATCTCAATATCCACTTGACAGCTTCCCAGTGCCTTTTTCCTGGATTTGCCATGTACTTGCTTACCACACTTACAGATTGGGCAATATCTGAACGTGTGCATACCATGCTACCAACTGCACTCGCATAAGGAACCTTTGACATATGCTCCACCTCATCCATAGATTGAGGCATTTGTAACTCTGAAAGCTTGAAATGAGAAGCTAACGGTGTACTTACAGGCTTGCTCTATGCATATTGAATCTTTCAAGAACTTTTCGGATGTACCTCTTCTGAGAAAGATGTACAACACCATTTTCTCTTGAAATTTCCATTCCAAGGATTTTCTTTGCAACTCCTAGATCCTTCATGTCAAATTCCTTGCTCAACAGTTTCTTCAAAATATTTATCTCTGTGATGTTGTTAGCCACAATAAGCATATCATCAACATACAACAATAGATAAATCATAGAGTTACCAGACATCTTCTTGTGATACACACAACTATCAAATGCACTCCTCGAAAATCCATGTGTAGTCATGAATGCATCAAACCTCTTGTACCACTGTCTAGGGGATTGCTTCAAACCATACAAAGACTTCTTCAGTTGACATACATGGTCTTCTTTTCCTTCAGCTAGAAAACCTTCAGGCTGATCCATATAGATTGTTTCTTCTAGATTACCATGTACGAAAACGGTTTTGACATCAAGCTGTTGAAGCTCTAAATCAAATTGTGCAACCAATGCTAGTAGCACGCGAATTAAGCTATGTTTCACGACTGGAGAAAAGATCTCATTGTAGTCAATTCCCTCCTTCTGACTGAAACCCTTTGCAACCAATCTCGCCTTGAACCTAGCATCTTCCACTTCTGGAATACCTTCTTTCTTTCTGTAGACCCATTTGCATCCAACTGTCCTCATCCCCTTTGGCCTTTTAACTAAGACCCATGTCTCATTTTTGTGAAGAGACTCCATCTCTTCCATCATGGCTAACTGTCATTGTGCAGCATCTTTGCAAGAAGTTGCTTCAACATACGAAGAGGGCTCGAGATCCTTAATCTCTTCTTCTGCAGCTACGAACGCATGTGCAATCAGATTTTCTTGCTCTATAAGACGTTCCGATTTTTGTATCTGCCTTTTGTCCCTTCCCTTCGCAATTGTGTATGGTTCATTGGAAGCAAGTTCTTTAAGATCTGCATCTTTTGACTCATCAATTTGAGTCTCTTGATCCCGTTCCTTGGTAAGCTCCACCGGTAGCTCCACCTGCTCGTTATTCTCGTTTCTAGATAACTCCACAGAAACTTTACGAGGATCAAGTATAGAGGATTCATCAAAGGTAACATCTCTACTAACTACAAATTTGAGTAAAGACAAACACCATAGTTTGTACCCTTTTACTCCATCTACATACCCTACGAATATGGCCTTTTTAGCCCTTGGTTCAAGCTTACCTTCATTAACATGATAATAAGCTGGACACCCAAATATTCGCAAGTATAAATAGTTAGAGGGTTCACCTGACCAGACCTCATTCGGAGTCTTAAAGTCAATCACTGATGCTGGAGACCGATTGACAATATGAGAAGCAGTATGAAATGCTTCAGCCCAAAATACTTTGGACATCTTAGCTTGTAAGAGCATACAACGAGCCTTCTCAAGAAGAGTTCTGTTCATTCTCTCGGCAACTCCATTCTGCTGTGGTGTGTGCCTGACCGTCTTATGTCTTGCGATCCCATGAACCTTGCAGAAATCATTGAACTCTTCACTGCAAAACTCCAAGCCATTGTCCGTGCGAAGATACTTGATTTTCCTCTCCATTTGATTTTCAACCAAAATCTTCCACTCTTTAAATGCTTCAAAAGCATCACCTTTTGTCTTCAGGAAACGCACCCAAACCTTTCGTGAAAAATCATCAATGAATGTGAGAAGATACCTCTTTCCTCCCTTCGATGGAAGCTTAGAGGGACCCCATAAATCTGAATGGATGTAGTCTAGCACCCCTCCCATCTTGTGCTTGCCAGTGCTGAAGCTGACCTTTTTCTGCTTCCCTAAGACGCAGTGTTCACAAAATTCAAGTGTGCTGATCTTCTCACCATTCAAAAGGTTGCGGTTGCTCAACATCTCCAATCCTCGTGCGCTCATATGGCCTAGTCTCATGTGCCATAATTTTGCCTTGTCATCATTAGATAACTGCACTGTAGATGCATTTACAGAGCCAATAATGGTGCTTCCCGCAAGTGTGTAGAGGCCATCCTCCAGCTTGGCCTTCAACATGACTAAAGACCCTTTAGTCACTTTCATAGTTCCTCCTTCACTCATGTACTTATAGCCTTGTTTATCTAAAGTACCCAGGGAGATCAAATTCTTCTTTAGATCAGGAACATGACGGACTTCTGTAATAGTCCTCACGATTCCATCATGGCAGCGAACATGAACTGAACCAATGCCAACTATTTTACAAGTTGCATTATTGCCCATTAATACAGTTCCTCTACTTGTTTCATAGCTGCTGAACCAATCTTTTTGGAATGTCATATGCAGAGTACAACCAGAGTCTAAGACCCATTTGTTGTCATAGACTCCACTATTGCATGATGTTGTTAGTACATAATCATTATCATTATCATGTACTTGCTCAACAATGGATGCGCTCGCCTTTTCTTTGGACTTCGACATAGGGCAATCTCGTTCAAAGTGCCCCTTCTTGTGACAGCCCCAACATTCCGCATTCTTTTTGTTCACACGAGACTTTGATCTGTACTTTGATTTGCTCCTTCCCTGTTGGCTAGTACGACCTCTTACAAAGAGTCCACTAGCTTCGTCACTTTTGTCTCCTTCAAAATGCATCCGCACATCACAAGAGTTTAGTGCTTGCCGCACTTGCTCAAGTTTAATAGGTTGTTTGCTATACATCATTGAATTCTCAATATCACGATATTTTGAAGTCAATGAAAATAGCAAAGAACATGCAAGCGTCTCCTCGTCCTTTTTAATTCCAGCAGTTTGTAAGTCCATCACAAGTTTATTGAACGCATCTAGATGGTCTTGCAACAAAGTACCTGAATCCATCTTAAATGTATGAAGACGCCGTTGTAACAACATCCTTGTTGTCACTGACTGGTCCTGGTAAAGCCCTTCCAGCTTTTCCCATAACTCTTTGGCCGTCTCTTCGGTACTTGTACTCACTTCACAAAGTACGTTAGGTGCAAGGGACAGTTGGATTGCACTCAATGCATCTCCTTCAATCTTTTCCTTGTCGGAATCCGATATCTTATCGGGGTACTTTCCGTCAATAGCATGGATTGAACCTTCCCTCCGCAGTAACGCTATCATCTGGATTTTCCAGATATTGAAGTTGTTGCGCCCACTAAATCTATCAATTTCAAACTTCATGGAACTCATTCTTTTACTTGTTCTTCCTTTTCTACTATAATGTATTTGGAACTACAGAAAACCAAAGTAATCCTTTTCTGATGTGGAAGTTCAGACTGTGCTGCAACCACAGAGCATACTCAGACAGAACCTTGGCTCTGATACCAATTGTTAGCGGAAACGTGAAACTAAAGAACAAGGAAGAACAACAATATTTAACGTGGTTCGGATCAAAATGATCCTACGTCCACCAAAGCTGCACCAATATTTATTTCACTCTACAAAGAATACAAGTGAAATACTACAAGAGAGAGAACACAAATGCCTTAGAAGGTGAGAAGGCAAGTGAGAGGATGATTTGAAAATGAATTAAGAGCTACCTATTTATAGGAATAAATTCATCCTATTGATGTCATCCATGACATCACTATGTGTCAAAATTGTCAAGGTTAAGATAGCAAACCATTTTATGGTTTGCCTAACTTTCACCTACCAAGATACAATCTTTGACTTGTATTTTGTACTAATTATCTTCCTACCAAATATTCATATTAATTCATCTTCCATTTAGTTTGATTCCACAAGAACCAAAACCAACTCTTTCACATTGTAATCAACATTTGACACGTAAATGGAAATACAAATTGGCAGAAAATAATGAGATAAATAATAACATACCTCCAAATCAGGAAACATCATCAAATTTTCCAGATTAGGAGTAGACCTTAAGAGTTTGTCTAGCATGATGAAGGAAACTTTTGAAATATAAGAACTTATTGTCAACCATCTGCATTCTAGCAACGGTAAGGAGACCTTTAATTCCTCGTCCATCATCGAAATGGAAATCACCTAAACAAAATAATGAAACCGAATAGAATTAGGTAAGTACACTCAATTGTTATTAAAATTGTTCTGTTTCTTTCATCTTTTACAAGCCTTCATAAGTTGTATAGAAAACAAACACACTTATTAAAGTAGATACAAAATAATTTTAGATCCTCCATAACCTTAGCAAAATTACTAATGTTACCGGTTAGTAGGGATGACAATGGGGCGGTGCGGGGCAGGTTGAGCTTAACCACAAAAAAATTAATCTGTCCCGCCCGCCCCGCATAATAATTTTTTTTCATTTTCATCCAGTCCCACCCCGCTCAACTTAGACTCACCCCACATGAACCCGTCCCACATTACTTTTTAATATTTTCTTTTTTTTTTAGTTTAGTTTGATACTAAAAATAAAATCCATAAAAGAAAATTCAATGTTTCATTAAGTTGTATTAATTTAATAGGAAAGTGACTTAAAAACTATCTCTTAGAGGTCAATCTGAAACATGTAAGATATTGTATTATTTTTTTTTCATTTACTTTTTAGTAACTTTAAAGAAATTATCTTAATAAATAATGCTCTATTACTCTTACAATATGTAAAACGTCAAAATTAAGTTTGAACCCACATAAAATCACATATATTCGCAATCCGCCTCGCTCAACATTATTTTTTTGAAAAAAACTCACTTCAACTCATCCCATACAACCTTAAACCTGCTCCACATAGCCTTAAACCCACCCGCCCCACATCCGCCCCGCCCCATTGCCTCCCAATCTGTTATAGTGCTAGTTAAAAGAATTAGCAATGGGTGTACCATTTTATTTTATTTTTGATTTCTTGTTTGTCTCTTTTACGTATACTCTTACTCTGTTGATACTTAGAAGCTATTGGAAAATATCCATTCTAGTATACTTAGTATCAATTCTGTAGATGCTTAGTCTCTTTTAACTTTGCATTATGTAGATTTCATGGTGGCTACTACTTGTGTTGATAATAAAGTTAACGTTGTTACTTTTATTAGTTTATTGACAATAACACAATTCTTTATTTCAATAAACCTATGGCTAGACAACAGAGAGTATCATAAGACTTCTTTTCAGCTCATTCACATTGATCTTTGGGGACCCTACCATACCGAAACTTACAATGGCAATAAACATTATCTAACCACATTGGATGATTTTTTCAGAGCCACTTGGACACTACTCTTACTGTCTACCAAGTCTAATGTTTTTCCCTTATCAAATCATTTATCTTCACAGTTCAGACTCAATTTCATATCACAATTCATACTCTAAGATCTGACAATACTTTTGAGTTGGGTTCTAGCACTAAAAAATCTTCTTTATTTTCTTCTCTTGATATTATATATCAGACATCTACTCTTCGTACCCCACAATAGAATGATGCACTTATTAGTGACTCCTTGATCCTTTTGAGCTAGCTTTTGGGTGTGAGTTAGGCCTAAGACCTAATTTCACGTGGTATCAGAGCAAGGTCCATCTCACCTGATATTGGAACCCCCAAAATCAAAATTGTCCATGCACCAGATGCTAAGCACGGGGCGTGTCCCACATCGGTGGTTAATGAGATGGGTAGACTTCTTATAAGGCTTGGACAATCCTCCTCCCTTTGAGCTAGCTTTTGGGGTGTGAGTTAGGCCTAAGACCTAATTTCACATGATCTATACTATTATAATTCAAACTTCCGAACAAAAATTGGGGTGAGTGTGTCCTCACTACTAATTATCTTTTTAATGGACTTTCTTCATGTTTGTCACAAAATAACATTCCTTATCATGATCTCCTACATAAAGTTTCTACCTCCAACCTTTTGGTTTCCTTAGTTATGCTGCAATACCTAAGCCTTATAGGGATATGTTTAAATCCATATCCATCACTTGTGCTTTTTATGGTTATAACATGACCAAAAAAGGACACTTAAGCTTGTTGATTTAAACAAGTAGGCTGATTTTTTATCTAGAGATGTCAGGTTTAATGAGACGGTTTTCCCTCACTTTTCTCTTTCTTTTCCTTCTATATTTCCTCCTCCGCCACCATTTTTTCTGATTATTTTGCTTTACGGATGAAATAATAGGTTTTTTTCTCTCCCTACTCAACCAATTCCATGGCAAGGTATCTCAATTTCTCTTCTGAGAAGTGTAACAAACTCAGTGTAAACTTAGGAGATCTATTGATTTTATCTTCTTGTAAGAACTTGTAGCTGTCATCTTAAACCAATAGAAGGAACCAATATTTAACCTCGCGCACTAGATCAAAATTATATAATTTAATTAAAAGGAAGTAAATAAGGAGATGATTAATCAGGTTTGCGACCTTTAATTGACATAATTATTACCCCAATGACACAATCAAGTCGAACAATAAAGGATTCAATAGATTATCAATATTAATATAAAATATAGATATAAGGATCTCTATTTACAATTAACATAAAAATTAAAGACAAGAGACATTTAAAACTGATAACTGACCTTGATAAACCAGGCTGAAAGTATTAGCTCATTAGCACAATGAACGCTTTCCAAAAGATCTATTAGTATGTCCTCATCCAGTGAATCAAATTCATCACTACAGAGATCAAGTTTGGCATGGTCCAAAGATGACAAGTCCTTAAGCTCAATTTCCGTATAATCAAAATCCCCAGAAATTGTAAAATGTTCAACATACGGAGCAACAACTTCAAAGCAACAATCACCTTCGAATGAATACCAATCTCCAATAGGATGATAGTGATTAATCAATTTCAGTTTCTTACAATTTGGAGAAGTCATGTGCAAATGATTAAATCCACAAAATCCATAGAGACTGAATGATTCCAACTGAGGGCTATTGGAGATTATCTGCCTAATATGTTTATCCTGGATTAACAAATCTTCCAACGTCAAACTCTTCAAAGATGTCCAATTTAATACACAGTCGTCTAATATTCTGCAATTCTGGCATTTGAGTTTTTGGATCGACAAACTACTACAGAAAACTTTTGGAAGACTATAGGGTTGGTCATTCTTCATCTCATCAGTATCATAACTTATCTTCAGGCTTAGACCCTCCACTTTTTTGTTCACAACAAATTCTAGCCACTTGTCAATTACGGGAAAATAAGACACCTCATCATTATGTCTGAACACAAAGTTTAGACTGCACTTTTTAATGCTAGAGCTGTTAAGGAGAGGTAGTACATTATCTGTTACGGAAATGAATTTGTGTACCATTGAGCTATCTGAACGATTAAACTCCTCATTGTCATAAACAAGATTGTCGATAGCAGTCCAGAAGTATTGCCAATCTTTAGAAAGAATAGTTGTTCTGAAGGCATCTGTTATGGATAACTGAGAAATAATCTGAACAATAAGAGCGTGAGGTAGATTACTGATTCTATCGACGAGGTCAGTTTTCACATTTTTCTGAGGTGAGTTTCCAACAAGCCAACTTTCGAAATTTTCGTAATCACCAAGACTACTAAGGAATTGGTCTTTCTCACTCCTAGTTGACATGCCACTTTTCTGTTGTTGAGAAACAACAAAGGTCTAATGCTGAAAAGGAGGAAATTATTAGACATTAATACTGATAATTAATATTACATAAATTGAAATTTTCATATTTAAATTAATGTTGATCACATAAGCAAAGTAACACTCTGGACTTTTGGAACAAGAGGCATACTTATGGTAAACTTTTGTTTGGTTAAAATGAATCATATTTAATTTAAGAATTGGCTAAAATTATGATTCAATGAAATAACGTAAATAATTAGTCTTGAAATTTGTTTTTTAAAAGGGTGTGCCTTAAGCAAAGGCGAGGACTGAAAGTTTATGTGGGTCCTACTGATTTCAATTGAATTAGAATAAAATAAAGATAATTCAAACAATCATTAATCTACCAATTAAACCTTTGTTTATCTAATGGACAAAGAAGTCAAGTTTTTAACATATATAAATAAACATGAGTTAATGGCTAACCTTTAATGTTTTTTCTTCTTAATTTTCTTAGATAAATTCATATCATAATAAAGTTGATAACAAAATTAAAAGCTTAACAAAAATTAATTACCAGGAGTATCCAGAGGATGAGCCCACAAAATAATTAAAAAATGATTTGTAGATCTATAAAAATTCAAAAAATAGAGAAGGATAATACTCACATTTGGATTAACAAAGAGAAAAACAGAAACTATATAAACTAAGCGGCGAGAGCGAGAAAGAAGCCGAAAAGATGAATAAAGCGAGAAGAGTAGGTAGTTACATAAAAATGTGGTTAAGTTAAGAATGAAACGATAGCGCGTATAAACGTTACAACAGTTTGAAGTAGATAAAGTTCAATAGAAATCACAAAAGTACCTCTTACCCCATCAATTAATCTCAGCTCGGCTACGGGTCAATACTGACTCTTTATTCAGGGATACCTAATAAAACTAATATGACCCTTTCTCAAAGAGCCCTTAAGACTCTATTAAGTGAAATTATTTAACGCCGGATTAATCGATATAAGTTATGACAACCCTCACTTGAGGAAAAAAGAACGTTTTCATTTCGATAATTCACACATACAATAGAACAAGGAAAACAATCAACGTCATACTACTTTAAGACTCTTTCTGAGTTCTTTTTTTTTTGAAATGATACAAAAACGAAACAATCAATCTATTCATGATATTGGAAGACCGTATGCAATGTATCATTTCTAGATCTAATGAAATTCAACAAATCGAGAAGAATAATACCGACATTGGATAAACAAAGAGAAAAATAGGAAAAAATAGAACAAACCTTAGTACTGAACATAATCTAAGCGGCGGGACCGAGACAAAGCAGAAGAGATGAATAAAGTAGGCAGAGTAGGTAGGTTTTTAAAAAAGTGAGGTGAAGTCAAAAATAAAAGGATAACATGTGCAAACGTTACAAGACTTTTAAGTAGGTAAAATTCAATATAAATCACCAAAATGACCCTTACCCAATCGATTAATCTTAGTTGGGGAATGTCTACAGGATAGGACTGACAAGGGGATAGGGACTGCGGGACGGGACGGGTCAATGGTTGATCAGGATTCAATCGGTCTTGGAATTAACCTTGTTGGGATTCGTGGGATAATTTTAAGTCCCGTTCCATCCCACTATATTAATGGGATGTGACAGTGTTCGACAGGACGTGAGGGATGGCGGATTTAATACTGTTTAATATATTTATTTAATTGTTTTGAAGTTATATTTTTTATAACATTTTTTATCCAAGTAAAATGTTTAAGCTTTTAAAATTTCCAGTTTCATATTTTAAATTTCAAAGTTCTAAACTCAAAATTCAAATTTGAACTTTGTAATTTAATACGAGAATGTTTAAATTTGAAATTTCGCGTGTGCGTGTTAAAGAATGACAAAAGTCCCACATCGGTGGTTAATGAGATAGGTGGGCTCCTTATAAGGTTTGGACAATCCTCCCCCCTTTGAGCTAGCTTTTGGGGTGTGAGTTAAGCCTAAGATCGAATTTTCACATGGTATCAAAGCAGAGCGCATCTCACCCGATGTTGGGGCCCCCAAAATCAAAATTGCCCACGCACCAAATGTTAAGCACTGGACATGAGGTGGAGTGTTAAAGAATGACAAGAAGTCCCACATCGGTGGTTAATGAGATGAGCGGACTCCTTATAAAGCTTGGGGTGTGAGTTAGATCTAAGACCTAATTTCACATAGTATCAGAGCAGAACCCATCTCACCTGATGTTGGGGGCCCCAAAATCAAAATTGCCCACACACCAAATGTTAAGCACTGGGCGTGATGTGGGGTGTTAAAGAATGACAAAAGTCTCACATCGGTGGTTAATGAGATGGATGAACTCCTTATAAGGCCTGGGCAATCCTCCTCCATTTGAGCTAGCATTTGGGGTGTGAGGTAGTCCCTATGACCTATTTTTAATAGTGCGAAATGCAAGATAATAGTTGTGTAAAAAATTATAAGAAGGGTTCCATTTAAAATAGTTCTCGTCTGTAAATCTAAACAAATATTAGAGGAGTAACTAATCTACGCAATCACCTTCTAGGAAGAATATTGTTTCAATTAGTTCTCGTATATAAATCTAATATATGTAATGTTCCAATAAAACTTTTTTCTAACACTCGTATCAAATCAATGGTAACATCCTCCGATTTTGGCAATGATGCTGGAAACTCTTGTACCTCTAATTCATTGTCACTATTAGATCCAATTATTGAATTGAAAAAAGTTTCTTCTTTGGAAGTTAACTTTGGCAAAATATAATTTCTTTTCTCGGCAGTGATTCAATCTTTAAATAAAATTGATGTCTCCAAACTTTCTTGTTGTGATCTCTAATTGGAAATTTTGTTGCCCTAGTCTTCAAACTTTTCTCATCTTGTTTGTTTGTACATGGTAAGTACTTTATCTGCAAACATAATATTAAGTCAGGTTGTTAGTCACGTAGTTCATATTTTTATTAGGCTAGAAAACTTTTTTTTATTTGTCACAATTTTCTCACACAATTGAACTAATGGGAGTTGCAAGACATTTCACAAATTTATTCCATATAATGTGACTTGACAAGAAAAAAATCATCACATATTTGATATTTTCATTCCAGAATAAAAGTTATCTCCAAAATATTTCATGTGAAAAGGACTACTCAACATATTTTCATTATTTATTTATAACTCATGTTAGAGTCAAAAGTCATCCCATTATAGCCAACAATAACATATGATTTATCCCAAAATATTGTACTTATAATACACTTATTTAGAGCATTTTTTAAAGAAGCACAAATCATAATTTTACGATGATTTTTTTCTTATTTCATGAATCCCCACTATTTTAAAAATTTAAATAATATTTTCCAATAAAAAGTAGTATGACTTTATTCATGAAAATATCCGGTTATTTTTTTCTTTTGCCTTTTCTTTGCTTGTATTGAGCAAGTAGAGAAATATTTTATCCTCACGACTCTTCTCTTCCCCTCTTGAAGAGAGTGACGTTGAATGGATTGATGATCTCCCATCTTGATATCCACACTCTTTTTTTTCCAAACAATAATAGATTATGAATCTCTTTAAAATTGTTTGTGTAATATATCACAAATACAATTATTACAATTGGAAATAAAATGACAACAATAATAAATAAATTTTTTTTGGTTGAGAAGAAGATATGACGCTTTTTTAAAGGAGATTCAAGACCATTGCGACATAATCTAAACTCATCCAGTAATGTCACTCTTGACTTGTCCCCTCCAGAATACAACAATCCAACAATGTTGTATAATTCAAGCAACTCCAGATTAGTTGAAGAGTTCAAAACATCACACAAGAACACGTACATTCCTTCAATATATAATTATTATTTTTTGTATAGTGAATATAATTGAAGACATAAAATATTATTCTTCTGTCTCAACTCCTTGTATACACAATAAAACACTTCTTATATTTGGCTTACCCTCTATCTCATATCTCCAAAGACAAAGTAAGACCAACTATTTACATGTGAAAAGTTCTTCCTTATAATGAATAGAAAGATAGTGAATAAAAAATTGGATAGATAAATAGCCCAAAAATTATATTACTTACAATCATAATGATTGTAGAATAATTGGTGAGTAATGAATTATTCTACATCATTGTTGTTGTTGTTGTATTTTAAAAGTTAGCTAAATTTCATAATTAATGGTAACTGATGAATTTCATTACGTCAAAATCACGCATTTTCTTGTCTTATCTTTATTTAATAATCTTTAAAAAACAAACATTTATTCAAATTAATTAATACAAACGGCATATTTATGTTTTTAACCGCTTCATCGGAATAAAATCTTAAATTTGTTATTTTATCTGAAAATAAATATCATCTACACACTAAGTAATAGATGGAGAAAAAAAATAGTTGACCTTACAAAAAATAATATAATCTACACACTACAATAGTATGATTTAAAATAATTCATCATCATAAAAAGAAAACCTTAAAAAAACTAAGAGCTACAATCATATTGTGTCTTTATGCTACATGAGATCGCACAATTTTATTATTTTTTTTTTAAAAAATAACAGATCTGTAGTTTGATCAAATAAAATTAAGATTTACACCCCTCCTTTTTTTTTATTTTTTTAATCAAGTATAGACACGTTTATATACCTAATATATTTTAACTTGTTTTGTCACTAAATTACTAGTAAAAAAGGTAAGTAATATGAACAAACTTGTAATCGAACTCTACATAGTTTAATCATGTAATTAATTGGCAATTTCACCATAATTTATATGTTTTTATATACTAATTTTTGAAAACGTGTGTTACACATTGATCTCTAACTTTTACTTTTAAGTTTGAATTCCAAAATAATGAATCAATAGCTATATATCACTTGAGAAAAAGTTAAAGAGAAAATTTACACAAACAAATTCATTGCATTTTAAGGAATTACAAGAAGCAACAATTTTTCTATGCTACAAAATTTAAGAAGCAACTTGCTCAAGAAAGAACTAATCTCTTGCTGGTATTTTAACCTGATCAGTGTAGTCTTGAGAAATCTAATAGCATATTGTTGTGATCATGCTTTAATCCTTGTGAGTTCCTCAAGTTACAACACTACATGGTCTACATAATAATCCTATACATGTATCTCTTACTCGTTTCTCATATACATTTTCATGTATATATTTATTTTTCACTTTATGATTGTTGCTATTAAATGTTAGTGATTGCCATAAAAGAGTTTAGATTCTTCATTTTGTTAAGTATACATTATAAACATTTAGAGGGTGTTTGGATTCGCTTAAAAGTTGGTTAAACCTACATTTAAGTCAGTTTTTGGTTTCTGAAAGTGTTTGGCGAACATAAAATATAACTTAAAATAAGTTAGAAAATGTTTGGCAAGGTAAAAAATGACTTAAAAAATAAATTTAAAAAGACTTAAAATAAGTCAAAAAACAAAAGGTCTGCCCCTATTACTTTTTATCTTTTTATTTAAAAATCATTTCAGTTTAATTTTTTTTATTTTGAATCAAAAGATACATTTTTAAGCCAATTCAAACGGACATTTAATTAGTGCTAATAAGTTGAATCTCTTAAATCTAATACCAGGGAAGATGTATACACGTTACTTTACTTTCTTTTGGCTAATTCATTATATAATTTAATCAATGATCTTTTGGTTATCTTATTAATAAATGGCTTACAATTCAAAAAAATAATTAAAATATTATTAATTGATATTTAATTAATTTGATTTATTATATTTAGATTTAGTGTAGAGGGCAAAATCGTAATTCAACTTTAAAAATCGAAACTTCCCAATTTTAGTATGATACAATGATGATTATCCCTATATATCTATTATAAAAGTTGCCTAAATTTCATAATTGGTCCCTAAATTATATTTAAACCAAAACCAGACAAATTATTTTGTCAAGTAAAAATCATTAGACACTGACCATTGTATTCAAAAATCACAATGCTAATTTTTTTTTAACTTGTGCATTGCAAAGAGGAATTTCAATCTGTCTTAATGATTCTAAGGGCATTGAAAAAGTTCTCTTATGTATCTGGGTTGTACAAAAAAGAGGCTTTGCCTTTCAAATAAATATCCTAATTTCTGTCGATTTCTTCTCAAGATAGATATACATATATATACAAAAAAAAATTTGAATTTAACGGATGCATGTTCACCTCACACCTCTGGCAATGGGTGGACATGTCTACGTCAAGGGAACGAACAGGTGGCAATATGCTATTCCACATGATAAATGTTGGTGTTGGAAAAAGATATGTCATATTGTCATTTAAGGGACAAATTTGCACCATGATACAACCAAAATGGATGCTTAAACTTGAGGGCAAATACACAGTAGCAAAATGCATATACATGGGGAAGAGGCGAGCAAGAAGAGTAGCTATGGAGCAGGCAGATTTGGCGAAAGAGAATTCTGCCACGATCATAAATGCCAACTATGTGGGAATCGATGCACCAGAAACAATTAAGCATATTTATTTTACATTTGGAGACCATGTTGCCTTAGATGTATCCGTATGACTACATAAATCATAGCCATTTTAGTAACTCAGAGGATCCTCTACCTGATACTTCTTTGAATCAAAAACTATAGCCATTTTATGTCCCCAGCATTGTGTCCCTCATTATGATGCTACTCTACATGTGCTTCAATTCGACATTTGGCTGGCACCCTTGATTAGGGTTTTTTCTTCAATAGTTCTCCCTGTTTTTCCCTTGGTTAAGGTTATTGTGATTCTAATTGAGCTAGTTAGTTGCTCCGTTAGTCGCAAATTTATTAGTGGATACGTCTTACTTATAGGTGGTTGTGGTGTCTCCTGGAAGTCGAAGAACCACTACTTGAAAGAGTATTATACACTTGATAGTAAAATATTGATTTCTTGTTGAACCATGAATTGTGTCAAGTAGAATATGTCAAAGGGGGTCAATGGATATTTAGTAAACATTCTTTGATATGTATTATGTTGGTGTTATTTGCTCTGAGTTTCTTACCATACATGATTTTTTCTTGTCCTAAAAGCAAAACATAAAGTCTTCGTATTTGGCTAGTAATTTTCTTGTAGAAAAATATTTAGGACTATGAATAGAGGTTCACTCCTTCGAACTTAATCAACATTCACAATGTAGTCCTAGGAGCTTTGGGAGTTTTAGTTAGGGGGGAAATTATGGGACACAAGTGATACATTGTTACTTATGTGAACCTCTTTGTATTTCGAGTAAATTGGACAAGGTTATTTATCTCAATATTTTATACTCTCATATTTATATAGTGAATTGCTCCTCTCCTTTGTGGATGTAGGTGATTGACCGAATCACGTTAACTTTGTGTTTTATGTTATATGAGAGTACGATGTTAAATAGTTTGATGGTTCAATGATGGAGTCGGGTCCAGTGGTTCGATAATCGATGGTTGAACCAGGTTAAAATTGGGTGCTCATCTTGGCAAGTGTAGTTCTAGCCGCAACATATTTGAAAATCATGGAGATTTTTATTGAAGAAATTGTTCGAGAGAAGTTCTTTGTGTGGATACATAGATTTTGAAGAGGAGATACGAAGAGGAGAGGCAAGCTACACAAGATTATGTGAAATATAGACAAATTTATTTTGGTCAGAAATTCAGGCCAAGGGGGAGAATTTTTGGTATTATTTGCTCTGAGTTTCTTACCATAAATAAGTTTTTCATTTTCCTAAAAGGAAAACATAAAGTCTTCGTATTTGGCTAGTACTTTTCTTATAGCAAAAGATTTAGAACTCTATACATAGAGGTCCATTACTTTAAACTCAATCAGCATTCACAATGTAGTCTTAGACGTTTTGAGAGTTTTGGTTAGGGGGGAGAATTGTGGGACACAAGTGATACGTTTTCACTTGTGTGAACCTCTTTGTATTCCGAGTGAATTGGATGAGGTTATTTCTCTCGATATATTGTACTCTCATATTTATATAGTGAATTGTTAATCTCCTTTGTGGATGTAGATCGATTGACTAAACCATGTTAAATCTTTGTGTCTTATGGAATATTTCTTGTTTGTCTGCTTACTTATGATCTTTCGAGATTCGCTTTGCTAGTTTCCGCATAACAACTGCTTATTTTTTGTCCTGATAGATTCAATGATGGAGCTCAGTGGTTTTATAATCCATAGTTGAACTAGGTTAAAAATCATGTTCATCTCGACAGGTGTAGTTTAGCCGCAACCTATCTGACACTAATGAAGATTTTTGTGGAGAAATTGTTTCGAAAAGGTTTTTTATGTCGAGACAGATTTGATGGAGGAAATTTTAGAGAGGAGATACAGTTGAAGATTATGTGAAAAAAAGTAAAAACCCAGAAGTTGTTTCCATATCCTTGTAAGGGGAGATGCCAACCATCTCTCCTTTTTATTTATTTTTTGCGCTAATTAATGGGCTTGCACACAACATAATTTTTAAAACATATTGTGATTTAATCACCATTTAAGAAATTATGTTTTAATTTAATCTAAGTAATGCAAACTGAATATTTACATTTTTAACCACTTGATTTGGATACAATCTTAAGTAACAAATTACAAGCAATATTTGAATCATAGTCAGATTCCAATCTTGTGTCTTTATAATCACAAGAGAGTTTCAAACATAACTATATATTAAAAACATTTTTGGTAACTGGTCCTAAGAAAATAATTGCACTAATAGAAGTTCTTGAAAGAAGTAACAGACTTCATCCAACTGTTGCATCCCTTGTGCTTTGGCACTATAACCATCTTCTACAGATTTATTGTGTGCTCAAGTAAGAACTTCAAGAATTGATCGAGTTTTTTTGTCTCAGGCTCATAGTGTAGGAAAATGATTAGAAGAAGAAATACCATGTAGGGAAAATAAGAAGAAGAAACAGTGAAGACCAACAATGGGGGAAATTTTCTCTCTGATTTCTTTGTGATTTTTTGTGATTGATTTATTGAACAAGAAGCAAATATTTAACCTATTACAAAATGGCAGAAATGGTAAATTAATCTAAGTGATAGCAAACTTCTAACAAACTTTGCCCATCTATACAAATTATAGAAAAAGCAACTAATGAGAGAATCTTATACTATGTACAAAAGATAATAAAATGTAATGAGATATGAGTGAATGAGCTTTCTTGATTGATAATGTTGATCTGAATGTTGGGTCATGAATATTGGGTCGAATTTGATTTAGTAACAGGTCATGCGACCTATTTCTCTTCATTCTTCAGATAATACTTGACTTAAGGAACAGGTCCTACGACCTGTTTCTCTTCATTCTTCATATGAGACTTGTCTTCAGATGAGACTTGACTTAGGGAATAGGTCCAGCGACCTGTTTCTCTTCATTCTTCATATGAGACTTGAATTTAGGGATTAAGACCTAGGCATGGTTGTCAAGTTGGCGGGGAGAGAAGCGAGACACCAACTTGCCGTCAAGTCTTATTTGAACAGAAATAGGGAGAGTTGGAAGAACTTGAAGAAGACGATTGATCCAAGTTAACTCAGTCACTGCAAGACTGACTTTGCCATTGCACCTGTTTCAACTGGAATGGTTGATAATTGAGCCCCTGCAACAAATATAGAAAAATAGAAGAAGGACAAAATCAGCGTAGAACATTGGAGGCATTCCAAGTGTCTACCAAGAGCTCGTTTCAATACATATTAAGCAACGAATCCAACTGATAAGTGTAGAAGGTCCTTTAATCACAAGACCAAAATTATCAACAGAGAGTTTAATACCAATTGATAACATGATTCCTCCAATTAGTTTAGAACATATAATTCTTTGAAATCATTTCAAAGAGCCTTGGCGCAAGAGATCTAACATGAATGAGAAGAGACTAAGCTCTATAGAGAAGTGGGAGAAGAGGAAGAAACATTGATGAGACTTGACTTAGGGAACAGCTCCAGCGACCTGTTTCTCTTCATTCTTCATATGAGACTTGAATTTAGAGATTAAGACATAGGCCTGGTTTTCATGACTGCGGCCTGGTCTGATTTTCATCATCATTCTAATACATAATTAGAAGAAAATGACTAGAAGAAGAAATACCATGTAGGGAAAATAAGAAGAAGAAACAGTGAAGACCAACAATAGGGGAAATTCTCTCTGATTACTTTGTGATTTTTTGTGATTGATTTATTGAACAAGAAACAAATATTTAACCTATTACAAAATGAAGAAATGGTAAATTAATCTAAGTGATAACAAACTTCTAACAAACATTGCCCATCTATACAAATTCTAGAAGAAGTATCTAATGAGAGAATCTTATACTATGTACAAAAGATGATAAAATGTAATGAGATATGAGTGAATGGGCTTTCTTGATTGATAATGTTGATATGAATGTTGAGTCATGAATATTGGGTCGAATTTGATTTAGAAACAGGGACCTATTTCTCTTCATTCTTCAGATGATACTTGACTTAAGGAACAGGTCCTACGACCTGTTTTTCTTCATTCTTCATATGAGACTTGTCTTCAGATGAGACTTGACTTAGGGAACAAGTCCAACGACCTGTTTCTCTTCATTCTTCATATGAGACTTGAATTTAGGAATTAAGACCTAGGCCTGGTTTTCATGACTGCGGCCTGGTCTGATTTTCATCATCATTCTAATACATAGATACAAATACAAAATAGCATAACCTTGACATTCTTCAAATTATTTAAGGAAATTTTGAATATGTTTTCTTTAAAAGAGAGGTAGTCATATTCCAACGAATCAATGATTTCTTCTACCTGAAGAAATGAGTAGTACTATAGATACCCAAGAAGCACAAATCAGGTTAGGTTGTAAGCTTAACAAATATAGTACTCCCTCCGTTTAAAAAAGAATGACCTCATTTCCTTTTTAGTCTGTTTTAAAAAGAATGACCTCTTTCTTTTTTTGGTAACATTTTACTTTTAACTTTTCACGTGACATATTTAAGGCCACAAAATTAAGGGCAATTTTGTAAATTTGACATAATTTTAATTTAGGACCACAAGATTCAAAAGTCTTCTTTATTTTCTTAAACTTCGTGTCAAGTCAAAGTAGGTCATTCTTGTGAAACGGAGGGAGTAATGAAAATGAATTGCACACACAAACAATAAAATGTAACAACCTTTAAGTAACATACTGACATATCTACAAAATATCATCAAACTTTCCAAATTAGTAGTCGACCTTAAGAGGTTGTCTAGCATGACGAAGAAAAGTTTTGAAATAGAAGAACTTATTGTCAACCCTCTACATTCTAGCAACGATAAGGAGACGTCTTCCTCACCCAATATCAAAAAAGAAATCGCCCTAAAAAGAAGAATGAGGCAGAATACAAGATAAGTACATTGAGTTACATGGATTACAAATTAACATCATGAACTTATTGCTTAAACTTCCACCCCTAGCTAGCCCAAGAAAGAATGTTAGACATCAAACATACTTCGTAAAGTAGATACAAAATAATTTTAGATTCTTCATAGCATTAGAAAAATTACTACTGTTACTGGTTAGTGCTAAATAAAAGAATAAGCAATGGTTATACCATTTTTTTTATTTCTGGTTCATCTTTTTTACGTTTACTCTCTAACTCGGTATAACTTCGGAGCTCCATTGATTTTCTATTCTTGTAATAACTTGTAGCTTCCAGCTTAAATCAAAGAAAGAACCAAAATTTATCCTCACATATGTTAGGATCTAGTTCACACACACACACTTTTTTGGATGAACACAAGAACTTTTGGAGAGAAGAAGATGAGAGATCTAGAGAGAGAATTTCGTGGAGAGAGAATTTCGTGGTAAAACCCCGTGAGTAAACTTCCACGGCGGTGCGGTATATATATATTAATAAATCAGAGTATTTTTCGTTATAGAGAATAAATGGAGAATAAATAGGAGACTGATTCAGTCATCCAAAAAAAAAATTACATTCTCAAAAAGAAATCTCTTCATCATCAACATCTTTACCGCACCGCAACATCTGTAGCAACAACTACAGAAGACCAACCGAGGTTTTGCATAACCCCAGTTTCCCAACATCAACACATTTCGTCAACATGTCTGTCGGGTTCTTTGCACTCTCTATCTTCTCCAAACACATATCACCATCCTCTACTGCCCTGCGAGTGAAATGGTACCGCCTTCTGATGTGCTTTGTCTTCGAATGATAGACTGGATTTTTCACCAACTGTATGGCACTCTGGCTATCTGAGTAAAGAATCTTCTCGCTCTGCTTCTTGCCCAATTTCTCTAGATAATCTGCCAGCCATATCATCTCTTTCCCAGCTTCAGCTATTGCCACATACTCAGCTTCAGTAGATGAAAGAGAAACACACTTTTGAAGTATGGACATCCAGCTCACTGCTGTTCCACCTATGGTGTAAATGTACCCGGATGTACTCCTGCTCGAGTCAACATCTCCACCAAGATCAGCATCCACAAAACCCTGTAGAGTCACCTTGCCTTTGCCAAAACAGAGTGAGGTACTGGATGTACCTCTCATATATCTCAGAAGCCACTTCACAGCTTCCCAATGCTCTTTCCCCGAGTTTGCCATGTACCTGCTAACAAACTCCCACTGCATGTGCTATATCAGGTCTTGTGCAGACCATAGCATACATCAAGCTCCCAACTGCTGAAGCATATGGAACAAGTGCCATATGCTCACGCTCCTCGGCTGTCTTGGGTGACTACTCCTTTGACAATTTAGAGTGATTTGCCAATGGAGTAGTCCTGGGTTTAGCATCATTAACCCTGAATCTGCTCAACACCTTCTCAATGTACAACCCCTGAGATAGATTTAAAGTGCAAGTAGATCTATCCCGAGAAATTCTCATCCCCAGAATCTGCTTCGCTGGACCCAAATCTTTCATCTCAAACGCTGCAGACAACCTTGTCTTCAGATTGTTAATCTCCCTCATACTAGATCCTGCAATCAACATATCATCCACGTACAAGAGTAGAAAGACATATGAATCAGTGTATTTCTTGAAGTAACAACACGGATCCTTTTCAGCTTTGCAGAATCCACTCTTGGTCATGAAGGAGTCAAACTTCTTGTACCACTGCCTTGGTGCTTGCTTTAGTCCATACAAGCTCCTGGTGAGCTTGCACACCATGTGTTCCTTGCCTGGAACCACAAATCCTTCCGGTTGCTGCATATAGATCTCTTTGTCTAGATCTCCATGTAAAAACGCTGTTTTTACATCCATTTGCTCTAGATGCAAATTCTCCGATGCAACAATACTCAACAGAATTCGAATAGAGGTTAACTTCACAACAGGAGAGAATATTTAGGCATAATCAATACCTTTCCTTTGTGAATATCCTTTAACCACTAAACGAGCCTTGAACCTTCTTTTGCCATCTGGTTCAGTCTTGATTCTGAACACCCACTTGTTCAGCAAAGCTCTCTTTCCTGCAGGTAACTCAGTCAACACCCATGTGTCGTTCTCCTCAAGTGACCTCATCTCATCATCCATGGCTTGCTCCCACTTGATCGAATCCTCCACCTGTAGGGCCTCATCAAAAGACTCTGGTTCTCCCTCATCAGTCAGCAATAGATAGTGTAATGAAGGTGAATACCTATCTGGTGCCCTGATGGTTCTGGATGATCTCCTTAACACCTGCTCAGGTGTAGCATGCTCCACTTTAGATTCTTCAGTAAGAGTTTGTTGAGTATCTGCTTCGACATCTCTGGGGTTACTCTTCTCCAACTCAACCTCAACACCCACTTGCTTTGTAATCTCAAGAACCTTCTGCTCTCTGTCCTTGTACAGGACAGACTCATCAAATGTCACGTCACAATGTCTCAGGATCTTTCTGTTCTTTTCATCCCAAAACCTGTAACCAAATAAATCAGAACCATAGCCTATGAAGTAACACTTCACAGCCTTGGCATCAAGCTTGTCTCTCTTTTCTGGATCAACATGAACATAAGCAGTGCAACCAAAAGTCCTCAAGTGTGAGTACTTGAGTTCTTTTCCTGTCCACACCTCCTCTGGAATCTTGAACCCTAAAGGAACTGATGGTCCCCTGTTGATCAAGTATGCAGCTGTGCTCACAGCATCCGCCCAAAATGTTTTGGGCAGCCCACAGTGTATCCTCATACTCCTCGCACGCTCATTCAATGTTCTGTTCATCCTCTCAGCAATTCCATTCTGCCTTGCCTTACCAGGAACTGTTCTCATCAATCTGATTTCCTCAGCTGCACAGAATGCCTTGAACTCTGATTTGTCATACTCTCCTCCATTATCAGACCTTAGGCATTTGATTTTCAAACCGGTCTGATTCTCAACTTCAGCTTTCCACTTCTTGAAGGTTGCAAACACATCTGACTTATGCTTCAAGAAGTAAACCCATACCTTCCTGCTGTAATCATCAATGAAGGTAACATAGAATCTGGATCCTCCAAGTGATGATACTGGAGATGGTCCCCAAACATCTGTATGGACCATTTCCAACCGCACTTTCTTTGGCTCTCTAGGAGTCTTTGTGAAGCTTACTCTTTTCTGTTTGCCCATAACACAGCTCTCGCAAAGACCCATATCAACAGACTTCAGACCCTCTAATGCTCCTTTTGCAACCAGCATCTTCATTCCTTTAGCACTCATGTGTCCAAGTCTGTTGTGCCACAGACATGAACCAGAAGCACCTTCAGTAACAGCGGCCATGTTAATACACCCATCAGTGGTGTACAAGGTTCCAGATTTGGTGCCACGAGCTACTACCATAGCACCTTTCACAATCTTCCACGAACCTTTCCCAAACTCTGCTGCATATCCCGTGCTATCCAACTGACCAACAGAGATCAGATTTTTCTTGAGGCCAGGAATATATCTGACATCCTCCAATGTCCACTGGTTTCCCGAGGTGGTCTTTATGCAAACATTCCCCTTTCCTTCAATCTCTAAGACTTTATTGTCAGCAAGATATACCTTTCCAAAATTTCCAGATTTGAAATTTTGGAATAACTCCTTGCTTGGAGACGAATGGAAAGATGCACCAGAATCCAAAATCCAAGATTCAACCGGGCTGTTCACACTAAGGATTAGAGCATCCCCAATGTCCTCTGCTGAATTCACAGAATCATTGTCATCTCCAAATTTCTGATTCTGTTTTTCTTTCTTCGTCCGAAAGTGTCCTTTTTCTCCACAGTTCCAACAAGTCACGTTTGATCTGTTCGGGGATTTTCCTCGATTCTTTGATTTTGATCGACCATGTTGATTTTGGCCTTTCGTCTTACTTCTCCCCCTTTCAACGCTCTGCCATCTCCCAGTTCCTAAGAACAACATCACGGATTTCATCAAACTTCAGTTTCTCAGATCCACGGGAACTGCTAATCGCAGCAACAACAGTATCCCAAGACTCGGGCAAAGATGACATCAAAATCAACGCCTTAATTTCATCTTCGAAATTAATATCCACAGAATTGAGTTGACTCACAATCATATTAAACTCATTTATATGATCAGAAACAGATCCATTCTCAGACATCTGTAAATTGAACAATCTACGCATCAAATATACCTTGTTCATCACCGATGGTTTTTCATACATGTTTGATAGTGCCTTCAACAGACCCGACGTGGTTTTCTCCTTCACGATGTTGAACGCCACGTTTCTTGACAAAGTCAACCGGATCAACTCAAGAGCTTGGCGATCCTTGAGCTTCCACTTCTCCTCCGTCATGGATTCCGGCATCACCCCGGTCAACGATTCGTGAAGACCTTTCTGGTACAGATAATCTTTGATCTGTATCTTCAACCGGAAATCAACTCAAGAGCTTGGCGATCCGATGAGCTTCCACGAACGTCATCTTCCGTGCATCACCCCGGTCAACGATTCGTGAAGACCTTTCTGGTACAGATAATCTTTGATCTGCATCTTCCAGAAACTGAAATCGGATCCATCAAACTTCTCGATTCCAAGCTTCGAACTGTCCATCTTCAGTGATCGTGTTGAATCAACCTTGCTCTGATACCAGTTGTTAGGATCTAGTTCACACACACACACTTTTTTGGATGAACACAAGAACTTTTGGAGAGAAGAAGATGAGAGATCTAGAGAGAGAATTTCGTGGTAAAACCCCGTGAGTAAACTTCCACAACCTAACAACATACTAGATCAAAACTATATGAGTAAATCAAGAGATAATTAATCAGGTTCGTGATCATTACCCCCATCCTACAACCTAAAGGTGTCTGTGTAATATTCAAAAACTTGTAAGAAAAAACAGGGTTTAGGGGAAGAAGATCTCTTCAAAGTGTAGCTTTACATCAAGATATGAGGATAGTATTTATAGTAGGCTGATCTAAAACTACTTAACTGCTTTCAGGAAGCACTATAGCTGACCATTAAAGGCTCTAACTTTTAATGAAAAATGAGGATTCAATATTGATGCAAGAGACAAAAATAAGGAGCTCAATTCACAATCAACATAAAAATTAAAGACATGAGACATTTGGGACTGATAACTGACCTTGATAAACTACGATGAAAATATTAGCTCATTAGCACAACGAACACTTAGCAAAAGATCTTTCAGTATGTTCTCATCCATTAAAACAAGTTCATCATTAGAGAGATCAAGTTTGGCATGGTCCAAAAATGACAAGTCCTTGAGCTCAATTTCCGTATTATCAAAATTCCTAGAAATTGTTAAATGTTCAACATATGGAGCAATAACTTCAAAGTAACAATCACCTTCGAATGAATACCAATCTCCGACAGGATGATAGTGATCAATCAATTGCAGTCTCTTACATTTTGAAGAAGTCATGTGCAAACGATTGAAACCACAAAATCTATATAGATTCAAGGATTCCAATTGAGGACAATTTGACATTATATGCTTTATGTGTTCATCCCCCATAAACAAATTTCCTAGTGTTAAACTCTTCAGAGATTTCCAATTTAGTACACAATCGTCTAATATTCTGCAATTCTCACATTTGAGTTTTACAAACGATGAATTACTACAAAAAACGTCTGGCAGACTGTAGGGTTGGTCACTCTGAATCGCATCATTAGTATAACCTATTTTTAGGCATATATCCTTCACTTTCGTATTCACGGAAAATTCAAGTCACTTGTCAATTTTGAGAAAATACGACACGCCATCATGAGATTTGAACACAAAGTTATGATAGAGCAGCTAAGGAGAGACAGTACATTATTCGTTAAGGAAATGAATTTGTGTACCATCGAGCCATCGGAATGACAATACTCCTCGTTGTCATAAACAAGGTTGTCAATAGAAGTCCAGAAGTATTGCCAATATTTAGAGAGAATAGTTATTTTGAAGACATCTGTTATGGACAATCCAGAAAGAATTTGAACGATAAGAGCGTTAGGTAGCTGACTAATTCTATCAATGAGGCCAATTTCTTCAAATTCTTTCTCAATTTTCTCTTTTTTCTAAGGTGAGTTTCCAATAGGCAAACTTCCAGAGTTTCCATCAACACCACAACTGCTAGGGAATTGGTCTTTCTCACTCATGGTTGTCATGCTACTTTTTCTTTTGTTGAGAAATAACAATGCGCTAATTACTGAAAAATGGAAAAATTATCATACATTAATACTGAGAATAATTATTGCTAAAAATAATTTTTTTTCATATTTTTAGTTCATCTATAGAAAGAATAATGTTGATCACATTAGCAAAGTAACATTTTGTACCTTTTGGCAAAAAGAGCATCTTCATGATAAGTTTACTTGTAATTAGCTATAGACAATTAATCCTGTTTCTTTTATTTTTGTTTGTGTTTTTTTTGATTCCTAACTAACAAAGTTATATCTTGTGACACTGTTTTTAATCTAACGGTTATGATATTATATATATATATATATATATATATATATATATATATATATATATATATAAAGTTTCTTTAAAATATAGGGTCTGTAGAGGGAAAATGAAAGAGGAAATTATAAGGTGGGAGCAAAACTCTCACCAATGTACTATATGATTGTATTTTATGGTAAAAATTTGCTTGTATTTTAAGAACTAATTAAAATTAGTGAAAATGGCTTTTTAGAAAAGTGTTTATGGGGTAAAACAATAATTTATATTTGACTAATTTATTTTGAAAAGTGTTTTGATAAGCAAATTATGTTTGACTGATCTTTTTAAAAAGTGTTTTTGAGAATCAAATTATAAAAAGAACTATTAATGTACTTTTAATATTAAAATTATTTTATTGAGAGAAACTATTTTAAATAACTATTATAAAAAACTAATTAAATTTTTTTATTTAATTTAAAATGTATATATTTAAATTTTCAATCAATATTATACCTTTTTTAAGAGGCTAAAATCTATAATTGTCTTTTTTTTTCTAATCTTGCAAAAATATTATTGTTACCTCTTTTAAAATTCTTTAAAATAGTATATAAATATAAATTTATTATATAAAAATGAAAAACAAAATTCTAGAATGAAATTTTACCAAGCTTAGGAAATATATAAACTAATTAATAAAAGATATATTGATAAATATGTATATATAAAAAGGATATTTTGTTCTTGAGAAAAATAATTTTTTTGTTTTAAGAAACATAAATTTTTAGCTTTTTTCCAACAACATAATAATTTGTTTCTACGTCAATTTAAAAGCATTTTGACTGATTTACCGAACACTTAATTTTGCAATAAAAGCATTTTTTTATTAAAAAAAATTAAGTGTTTCTGACCTCCCAACGACAATGTTAAACAAACTCTTAGGCATTGGCCGCACTTTTACCACTGAGCTACGACTCATTACTATTGTTAAGGGTGTCCAAACACTAAAGCAAAAATGATCATTAGCGGCAATTAATTCTTAATTGCCGCTAAATATGTATTTTTAGCGGCAATTGTCACTCTTTGTATATGTCCCTAAAGTCTTTAGCGACATTGATTCTAATGGCACTTAACTAATACCGGTAAAGACTTATCACTCTTTATTAGTGTGGATATTTAATGCCGCTAAAAGTCATTTTTGTTACAGTGAAAATACTTAATATATCAATATAAAGTAAGATTTGGCCTATATATATTACAAAATTTTCAGACAAAGGAGTCCAATTGGACATCCTGGAGCAACCGTAGCTCCGCTCCTGCATCCATATGAATGATCACCCTTCAAGCCAACTAATCTATAATGAATGAATAACATGTAATTATATAATTATTATCTTTTTATGATTTCCAATAATTTTTAATATTTTAACGAGTATTAGCTCTATCGTCTTAGTACAAACAAAAACAAAAAAATTCACATCAAAATTTAAGAAAGTCAAAAGAAATCACCTAATTTTTTCATTATAATTATAATAAAGAGGGATGAATGAAAATTTGACATCTAAAGTCAAATTCACACTACATATTTTCATTTTAATTCAACTCCGATTATACATATAGAGAAGGTGGGTGAACACCTGCCACTACACGGAGTACAGCACATAGCATTAAATGGAATTATATAGAAGATTGATTTTGAGGTGTTGGTCAATATATAACAAATCACATGTCTAATTTCATAATTTTCAAAGTAGGATTCCAAAAAATCAAACTTTAGGATAATAATAGATAAAAGGGCTAAATATAATCTTAAATTATATCAAAATATTTTTATAAATAATTTGATCTAAAAATATTTCTACAATTTAAGTAAAAAATCATGTCATGTCACACCTCTTTGTTTTTGTTCAATTATGTGCGCGTAGATCAGTGGGGAGGCAGGTTGTCACTCAGGAGTCACGTGCATTAATCTTGGGCATGTAAGTCCAATATATGAATCCCAACTCTGCCCCCACATGAACAAGATCCATTATGGAGGAAAATGACACATGAATATATCAAAACCAATCAAGACACCACGTACAATCCTATTTAATATTTACTAAATCATTAGGGATTTTAAAAAAAAGAGCACCATGTCGGTCGTGTTATTAACATATTCATCTAACTTTTCTTTATTTTCTATATAAAATATTATACGTGATTTTGTTGTGTTTAAGTGATTGCATCCTATTGTTTTGATTTGTTGAAATTTGAGAATCCTTTGAAAATACAATATCTACCTTACAAAGGAAGTAATGTCTAAATACACAAATATCAAACATCCAATGAGAAAAAAAAAAATATGTCAGCATTATAATTTTGGCATAACTATCAAAGTGGTGGAGCCACATTATGTTTAACCCCCTTCGACGGAAAATTATATTATTTTTATATGGTTAAAATAATTTTAGATATATATAGTAGATGTCGAACCCCCTCCATTTATTTTGTATATTTATTTCTTCAAATATTAAACCCTTTGTAAAAATATTCTGACTCCGCCTCTAAACTATCATTCACACCCCACCTATATAAATGATGAAGAAAAGAAAACAGAATTAAAAGTTGAGAAACAAAATGACCAACTTATTCTTCCTCCAATTCCTCTTATTAACCTCTGCTTCCACCCTAACTCACATCTCAGGCCAAACAGTTCCACCACCACCGCCGACATCCGCCGCAACTCCACCGTCCCGCGCGGCGCAAGAATTCTTGGATGTACATAACAAGGCAAGAAGTGAAGTGGGTGTTGGCCCATTGACATGGAGTCCAATGTTAGCAAAAGAAACTAGTCTTCTTGTTCGTTACCAAAGGGATAAACAAAATTGCAGCTTTGCAAATTTAAGTAATGGCAAATATGGTGGCAATCAATTATGGGCTAGTGGTACAGTAGTGACCCCACGAATGGCTGTCGATTCTTGGGTTGCTGAGAAGAAATTTTATAACTATGAAAATAATTCATGTACAGGGGATGATAAGTGTGGAGTTTATACACAAGTTATTTGGAAGAAATCAATAGAATTGGGTTGTGCACAAGCTACTTGTTCGAAAGGAGCTGCTACTCTTACTGTATGTTTTTATAATCCACCTGGAAATATAATTGGAGAGAAACCTTATTGATCTGTGATTTGTAAGGTAACTTTTGTGTATTCAAGTTTGTTGCTTATAATAAGAAGTTACTCTGTTCATTAGCTGCTATTCTCCAATTCTCTTTTTTTTATTTTTTTCAGTAGAGAGACTAAATCTAGAATTTAAATTTGATGGGTTTCAACTTGGAATCGTTCAAAATTTAGTATTTGTTGAAATTTCAATAAAGTTAGTGTATATCAAGGTGGAGAACATTTTTATAGAAAACATTGAATTTATTAAAAGAATGAAAAAGTCCTATGTTTAAAGATGAGATGGATGATTGGGACCATCTCAGTTGATGTTGGGATCCCCAATGAAATTTGATGAGGTGAGGTGCTAAGAGAATGAAATTTCTTTATAGAATTGAGTAGAACTAATTGAAGGTTGAGAGTTCTAGCATATTGATCGACTTAAATTTAAGAATTCATTTGTTTAACTGCTATTAGATTGGGACCATCTCAGTTGATGTTGGGATCCCCAATGAAATTTGATGAGGTGAGGTGCTAAGAGAATGAAATTTCTTTATAGAATTGAGTAGAACTAATTGAAGGTTGAGAGTTCTAGCATATTGACACAAGGTTCATTTGAATCCATTATTTTCAAAGTAGACCATAAATATATATTTAAAAATTCATGATATTGCAATAAATATTTTTTTTTCCATTTAAAAAAGAATGACTTTCTTTTCTTTTTAATCTGTTTAAAAAAGAATGACCTTTTTTTTAAGGCCACAAGATTAAAGGATAATTTTTTACACTTAACATAACTTTAATTTAGGACCACATGATCAAAATTCTTCTTTATTTTCTTAAACTGCGTGTCAAGTCTAACTAGACCATTCTTTGTGAAATAGATAGAGTATATAGATACGAACTCATAACTGAGTGCAGTGACGGGCATTAATTGAAGTAGGGTGGAGCTCCTCTCCTTACCGTCAAGTGGCTTTCACACCTCATAGAGGGTTAGAAAGCGTCAATTCTCATAGCAAACAATATCATAGGTTCAACGGTAAGAATCTTATTGACCCATAAAGCTTAAAATCTTAAATCCGCCTCTGATTGAATTTACCTGGTATCCGAGCCTTAGACCGGGGACAACCAAGAATCCTAATATAAAGAGGAGCTTGGGATTAACACTTAGTTGGTTGATGCAATCACGCCCACAACAAATGTGAATCTGAATTATATATCAAAAAGTTGAAGCCAAAAAATGATGTTGCATACAAAACACAGATTGTAGGCATTCTTCACTCAAATCCTCCATTTCTAACTCCAAAATTTGTATGCAGTTATTCAGAAGAGAGAAAAGGAAATAAGTTCCCTCTGAAAAGGAAAACACAAAAGAAAAAGAGAGGTCTCACAAAACAATCTTTTCCCCATTTACCACTGTCAAATTCCACATGAGATAGACAGTAATTTTCACTTAGCCTTAACGGGACTCGAACTCATGACCTATTGGTTGGAGGTCGAAGTGGCCTACTACTAATCAAATCCCTATAATCACTTAAACAAGCTTTAACACACCATTAAGCTAGACATTTCACCAGCTCCTTCGTGATTAGATACCGGAAAGCAAAATTATGAGGCACATATTCGATGTTCTTGTGAGAATTCTTCTGCTGAATCTTCGTTATGCTTCTTGTAAAAGATTCAGGTAAATATTGCTGGATCATCTCAATAACACCAGCAGGAAGTAGGCCAGAATCTTTAGCAAAGGACTCCACAACTTTTGGCAAAACAACTTTCTGATCCTTCTTCAAACCAAAAGTTGCTATAATGTATTCTTCTTTTGCTGCTTCTAGCTCCTGAAACACTTTCTTCAGTGTATAAACTCGTACCTGACAATGGAAAAGTTTGCCCCGTGAGACAATCAAATGTCATTATTGTTCATCAAATCCTGATGTCAATTTCTAGCCTTGTAAAAAGATATTGCAGCAATGTTCCATGCCATGCAATTCAATTATTATTGAGTACAAGGAAAAATGATAATCGCAAGCTTCAACGAGAAAGGAAGATTATGGACAATACCGCAGGATCTGAATGATTGCCTGAGCAGAGTGCAAAGTGCAGAAGGGGTTCTGCATGTTCAATAGCATAGGTTTGTCTTTCATCGCCTGCCTTGAACTTTCCCCTAGAAGAAAGTAACAAGCGGAGTAACTGCAATACAAGTACCAAAATTTGAGATCCAACTATGAAAGACTAGTTCGTGAACTAACTGTTAGGATTGAAAATAAGCAGGTGTAAACGTGGAAGCTAGCAAAGCAAACCTCGAAAGACCATAAGTAAGAAGACAAACGAGAAATACACCAAAAGACACAAAAATTTAACGTGGTTCGGTCAATCGACCTACGTCCAAAAGGAGATGAGCAATCCACTGTAAATATGAGAGCACAAAAGTCAAAGAGAAACAACCTCAACTAATTCACTCGGAATACATGGGAGGTTCACAGAAGTGATAACGTATCAAGCTTGTGACCCACAAATTCTCCCCCTAGCCAAAACTCTCAAAGCTCTTAAGACTACATTGTGAATGTTGATTAAGTTAGAAGGAACATGCCTCTATTTATAGAAACCTAAACCTTTTCCTATCAAAAAAAGGACTAGCCAATCCAAAACTTTTTCCTAAAAGAAAAATTTATTTATGGTAAGAAGGAAAATAAAACTCAACACTAACACAACTACTTGTTAGATGCTTTTGCGAGATTCTCAAATAAAGCTAGTTCGTGAACTAACACAACTACTTGTAGAGGTTTTCTGTAGTAAAGAACATAGTTGCTGAATATGCAATTTAAGTAGAAATGCAAGTATAACAGGAAACTGTTTTAGAGGTGTACCTTTCCTGGTTTAGACACCCGACATCCCAAGATAGAGTTCTGAATCACATTCGCACTGACTACATGACCACCGACATTATAGGCAGCCTGGATTAAGTACAAAGGTTAGACAAAATCCACCAAACAACTTATGAAATAAGTTTGTCTCACTAACCTTCAAGAGTAGATAAACTCTCTTCACATTCTTTTGTGGAATTCCATAAGATAAAAATGCCTAGATAAGATAGGAATAGTTGAAAAATATGGTAAGCTCAGAGTGGATATGGAACTTCACAGATTTCTTAACCTATAATTCTGAAAGTTCAATCAAGATGGATAATTACATGCATCACCAATGCGTTATGTATGTTAATCCAGAATGCTAGCTTTTCTTCATGACTCAATTTCCCGGGATCTATTACTTCTAGGCGAGAAACAATTGACCTGCAATGTAAAAGGTTATTGTGGATAAAACAGCAAGAAATTGCTAAAGTACGTTCCACGAGATGCTTGAATCTCAGATTTCCTTACCTGAAATTTTGCAACAAAGGCTCAATATCGCCTAGTTTGTGACTATCTTTATATATACATTGTACTTCAACCATTGAGCTGTAAGGTCCAGTGGACTCCTTCAATCCTTCCACATGAAAAGGATTGTCACGAATATCAAACGATGAATCTTTCCTTGATGCTGGGCTCCATATGTCACATTGGTCTTTCGTTGAAAAGGCACTCATTGATGAAAAGGATGAGGTTGGCGAGAGACACGGTTTTGCAAGTGGAGGATCAGCAAGTTTGCAATATATGGTGCACATGCACCTTACCATGTCCTCAGACAACTTGTTTGGTGACTCTGGAACATGATCAGAAATACGGGTGCCAAGATGCTCCGCCAAACTGATTAAATTTGGAGAAGAATTCTGCGCGTACTGCAAAGGACCATTTAAAGAAAAACTCTCAATACTCCACTTTTCATTGTTCTGCCATACGGAAAATCATGATACTATAACATGGATAGATACAAAAGTAATATCTTATCATTTCTCTTTTCGTCAAAATGGAAAAAGTGCAGTAAAAACTTATCTCTGATACAACGTACCTCCATCATAGATGAAGGTTGAGACTGACAAGCACGCAAAGCTTTGCCTGGTATATCCCCTGTTGTGGAAGCTCTCTTTGACAAATCCGAATGTTGAGTTAGTGAGGAACTACTTCGATGGACCGCAGATTCTCTAACCCTGTCTTCTGTTGTGCTAGTTGTTTCTTTCCATGGATTTGACACTGACTGTCTATCAGGCTGAGCACAAGAATTTGTCCTTCTCACTTTAGTATAAGATTTAGAAAATTGAAGGCACCTTCTCATTTTGGTATACATAGGAGATTTTAGTATATCATCTCTTGTGGGAGGATACAAGGATGAGTTCTGTTGATCACAAGCTCTTTTACTATATAACGAAAGAAGATCCTGCTCCAGACGCCCGTTTTCCGACTCTAGTACTGCAATTTCTCTAATCAGTTCTGTAGTTGGCTGGATTCAATTGAAAAAGACACATGACCAACACAGAAGGTATTAAAAACAACACAAAAAAAACTCAATTTTGACAAGAATAACCATGAGTGCGACGGTGAAAACAATTTACAATACAGTATTTGAGCTTTACACTAGCTATGTTACTTCACAAGGAGATGTAAGAAGTTAGAAATGCTTAAATTTACACAAACTATTATCGGAATCTCTAAACTTATTCCAGGTAGAAGTAACCAGAATAATATGTCATACTATAGTATGTCATTAAGGCTACAAGGAACAGGAGGAGATACCTCAGGCATTGAGATTGTCTCCTGAGTGATGTTTTGCGATAAAGATTCATATCCCAATGCTTTCTCCAGAGAACGTCGAACTGTGAGTTGGTGCTCTAAAATTCTCTTGAGTTGCATTATCTGTAAAGTAGTTAAGTTTTCGACCAATTTTATACATTAATAATCTGTTGAACCAACTAGAATAAATAAACAGTTTCATCATCTCAATTTGCTTACCTCTTCCTTCATAGAACTTTTGACTTCCTCAGATAACTGCTTCTTCTTGCTCTTACTACAGTCATTTCTATCACCCTTATCCTAGACAAAAAAAAACACATATATATATCCTCAAATGTCAAAAATGCTTGATTAATCTAAGAGTGTTCGTTGTTCATTTTCCTTCCTTTATCTTTGAGAGAAATTTGAAACTTTAGCGCAATTGTTTGATGATGTAAAAACAAATTTGAAAAGCGCACAAGGAAGAGAAGCTACAATGCAAGTTAAGGATCAAAAGTTCTACAAAAAGTGTAACTTTTTTGTCACATTTTGCTATAAAAGCTCTAACATAAACACAGGATGAACACATGGAAGCTTCCTTACCAAATTCAATTGACTAAAATCCTCCACTGAATGATCTACATTGTCTATGAATCCGCGTGTATACGGGAAACTGCATTTGTGAAGATCAAATAGTAAAGAAAATGTTACAAAATCATACTAGCATAGAAGATGAAGCTTAAAAAAAAAACGTTTTCTGGAGTACAAAATGGCTCCTACTATAAACAAACTTCATACAAAAAACTAAAACACTAGGAAATTAACAAGATGAGAAAATAACAAAAGCCCTTCAATTTTCTTTTTTCCATTTTTGCTACAAAACCTTTGAACATTTGCTTTTCAAGACCAACTCCAATGAAATTGAATCATGAAAACTGCAACTTAGAGAAACCCCAAACACAAAAAACAGAGAAGAGAGATTACAAAACACTACTCCCTTTCTCTCTGTCTCAATTTACGTGATATCATTAGGATTTCAGAGTCTAACAACTTTAATATTGACCGTGACTTATAATAATTAACAGTTCAAAATATTTAACTAGTTGGACTCTCGAAAACAAAATGGTACCACGTAAATTGAGACAGGAATCATACATACAATAACAAGAAGAAGAAATCAAATTGTTTACCTCTTGGAACGCTTGTGTTTATAATTGGATACTTGCATTTGCAAATATCTTTCTCGAACACTCTTTTCAAGAACTAACCTGACAACTTGACATGAACATACTCTGAACTTTCAACACTAAAAGAATTTTCCAAATACACACAAAAAAAAATCCAAGAAAAGGCAGGCCCTTTTGACAAAGAATTGAAGTAAGTAGTGCATATATATTCTTTTGCTCCAAAAAAATCTGTTACAGGCAGAGTCCCAATACACAAGCTTTTTAGTAGTAAAGGTGAAGGAACTAAACTTTTTCAACATTAAATCTACTAAGTACAACACCTCCAAAAGCAAAAATCCTTACTTGATTACAAGGAGTGATGGCTGAATAATGAAAAGCAAATAAAAACTAAAACTTTACAAGAAATAGATGAAAAAATATATTAATGAGAGCTTATAATTGGATTACTAATTTAAGTTGACAAAATACTTTAGACTAGAAAATTTCAGCTGAAGTAAACTATTTGTAGTATAAGTTGAGTCATAGGGCTAGTAAAACAAGTGACAACAATGTTAGTGGACCATCCTAAGTTAGGGTTAAAAACAGAATATATGCCCTCTACGTTTTAATTTGATTGACTTATTTTAATTTTTTTTAAAACGTCTCTTTCATTTTTAATAGCTTTTTTATTGTGATAGTTAAGACTACAAGATTATAAAATATTTTGATACATTATACGTATTCACAATTTAAAACTATAATATTTAGAAAATATTACTTTTTAAAATTCTATGTAAAATCAAAAAATAAAGGAATAAAGTATAACTCTATTTAATTGGCATGTCTGAGGCCTTACCTTTGTTATGTTTTTGAAGTTTTATATTTTGAGTCAATTAGAGGTCTTGAAAATTAGAGGTCTACTGAGTCCTGACACACTTGAACAAGTGTTTTATGTAGATCCAACAACTGAATAAATTAAGACTATATATTATATGTGCAAGTGTGTATGATTCAAGCTTATTATAACCACTATATATTTATAAGGAATGGCATCTCATCAAAGCTTAAACTAACAATAGATAATCTTTTTATTTGCTACTTATGGTTTTATCCAAAAATATCATCCTTATGCATAACTGAAAATCAACTAAGAAAATTATTATTATTATTTGTTCAGTTAATTTTAATCAAATATAAATAGTGTATTTTTCGTTAAGAGAGTTTCAATAAACCCCTCGGTGCTATCTAGCTCGGCCCCTGTCCTAGAAGGTCTAGCTAGAGACAATTGCTGCAATTTGAAAACTTCGAGAAATAATCACAAAATTAATTGATCAGTTGTTACACACACATGAAATGGAATTCACAATTTTTTTCTATATGTAAAATAGAATATTAAGTAGAATCAGACGTAACAGATCAATCGCTACACGTATATATCTATGTGTAAAATACAGTTTTATGAAGGTGTCATTCACGAGACATCAAAGAACACTTACCTTAGCCCTAGGATGCGAGGAGAAGGGTTCCGGAGCTCTTGAAATCGAGTGAAATGAAGGGAAATGAGAGAATAGGTCAAATTTTACTTATTTATAGAAGTTGTCTGCAGAGATCATTTACGGCCACTCATGTTTGGACCGTATATCGAACATGTATGTGGGCCGTAAATGAACAAGTCTTCTTAAAATCTAAAATCTGAATCTTAGAAATAAGATATGTTAGATGTCATAAGAAGTAAATATAACTTAATGGCATAAACATGATTTAAATTGAGAAGTATATATTACCTAATTGATCTCCATCGCTATTAAGATCTAAATCTTGTAATTTAAAGCAATTTTTGAAATACCTTTATTATAATTTTCTTAAGCATATACTTTCTCTCAAGGGCGGATACCTATGTATACGGGCGGGGTGTCATGGCATCGAAATGTATAATAATAATAATAATAATATATATATATATATATATATATATATATATATATATATATATATTGTAGAATTATTTTGACAAAACATAGTAGGCCTTTATTATTATTTATTGTGAACAAGGAAAAATTACGGAAATACACATCTTATATTTCTGTTATTTTCAATATTTCCTTCTATATAATTTAAAAACCTCTAAAATCTCTTATTTTTTTAATGTATTCGAGCTACATATTAATGTATTCGAGCCAGTATTTAATGTATCCGAGCTATATATGTATTCGGTTTATTTTACAATGTATTCGAGCTAGTGTTTAATGTATCTGAGCTACATATTGTGTATCCGATTTATATTATAATGTATTCGAGACTCTTTAATATATCCGAGCTACATATTAATGTATCAGATTTATGTTACTTTTTAAGGGATTAATGAATCACAAACTGAAAAAGGAAATTATAATTTCATATTAAAACTATGTAATTTCTAAAATTTATCCAAAAAACAATAGAATGGTACCTCGACCTCTAATTGATAATAATATTCAAATAAATCAATTAATGAGCCAAGTGTCACGGACCTAGAGAATCTGCTAAGAACCGTGCGGCACTTGACAATTTGCTCACGAATCTTTCACGAGTCTTGCAAGCTCAAGTAAGCCTTTTTGCCTAAGATCGCTAAGAGAAATGCTAAAGAAGACTTAGAGAGAGAGATTTGGAGGAAGAAGTCTCTATTACTTCTTTGTTGGAAGGATTGTTGGATTGGTGGATGATTTACAAATGAAATGGCCCTCTATTTATACAACTCCCTAAGGGCCTATGTGTAAATAAAAATTACTCTACAAGTCCCTAATTATTTACACATTAGTCCATGTTCTAGAGAATTCCACATTCTCTAGAACATGCCTCTAACGGCTAGAACCTTCTAGAGTTCTCTACACAACTCTAGAACGGTCCGCTCCTCCAAACGGCCTCAAACCTTCTAGAATTCTCCGCTCAATTCTAGAACGGCTGCCTCTTCGTCGGGGCTCTAGAGCGTTCTGCCAAACCTCTAGACCCTTCTGGCCCGTATCCGGACGCGAAATCAGCTGGCGTTGTGGCGGGACGTCACAATCTCCCCCACCTATGATGCGATGACCGCGACGCATCCTTGCTCCTTCGGCATCCGAGTCTCGTCGTGCGATCTTCAATCCACGTACTCGGTCAATACCCTCGAGCAGCTCCCTCAGTTGTTGTCCGATCTCTCTCGGCCCGGTCTCACGAACTTCCTCCTTTCTCGGAGGCAAGCGCCTCAGCGGCTTCTCCTGCATCACGACAGCGTTCCCTCGCGGAACCTTCTTCGTGCACAGCGGCATGGACTTCTCAGCACCATTGTCCTCCTTCGAACTTGCAATGGCTGGTGTTGATTGCCTCCCTATCTCCTTGTTGACCCTCTCGAGCTTCATGGCCGTCAGTCTGACCTGTCCCTCCGTCTTCGATGCCTTCACCATGGGAACCATACATGTTCCTCCTTGCTCCAAGACCACGAGTCTCTGGAGGAAAGGATCGATCACGGCATGGCACTGCCGAAAGAATTCCTGCCCAAGAATTATATCGAAGAGATCTACGGGAGCGACAACGAAGTCTGTCTTCCCCTGCCACTTGCCTAACGTGATGCTTACTCCCTGCGCTTATCCACACGCGGGAGTCGGTGGTGCATTGACCGTCCTGAGTTGGGCGTTGCTTGGTCTACAACGCAACCCCAACCTCGTTGCTGCCGTCTTGGTCATTATGTTGACCTCTGCACCGGTGTCGACCATCGCACGAGCATGTCCTCCATTGATCGTGATGTCGACGTACTGCGCGCCGCATGCCTTCAGCTTCGCATGCCTTGGTTCTGCATGCCTCTGCTCCTCTTGCCTTGGCTTCTCTCGCCTTGGCCTTGCGTGCTTCGGCAGCTTCTGTAGTTGCCTGGTGATAGCTCCGCATAGCCCTATCAATCCCAACTGCTTGGTCTCCTCGACCTGACCTTGCTCGTGTGCTTCCTTAGCCTTCCGCTCTCGCAGGATAGCATCAAGGCTCCTCAGTTTAGGGCACTCCTTATAGCCGTGCGGCCCACCGCAAATATAGCAACCATCTCCCTTGGCAACCCTCGGCTTCCTCTCCGTGTTGCCCTGGCCTCCAGACTTCCTGCCGTTGGACCTGTAGGTATCATGCTTCTGAGGCCGTTGTTCCTCGCATTGCCCCCTGGGTTGTGGCCTTTGCTCCTCGCCTTCGCCACGATCTCCCCCACCATTGCCATGACTACCTCTGTTGTCCCTTCTGGCACTGTAAGGCTTCTCCTGCCTGAAGTCTGTCAACGCTTCGGCCTGCGTGATGGCGTCATCTATAGTCCCGACCTGTCTGCGTTCCAACTCCGTTCTGGCCCAAGTCTGCAGCCCATCCATGAAGTGGAACATGTCCTCATCCGTGAGGTTGGGAATCTGAAGCGTCAGGGTGGTAAACTCCCGCACATACGCACGTATGCTGCCCGTATGCTTCAACTCCCTAAACTTGCGTTTGGCCTCGTAGATGACGTTGTTGGGGAAGAACGCCCTCCTAAACTCATCGCGGAATTGCTCCCACGTGTTGATGGTGCACGTCCCCCTCTTGATGTCGGACTCTTTACGCCTCCACCATAGCATGGCCATCTCCGTAAGATACAACACAGCGGTGTTTATCTTACCTTCGTCGCTCTTCACCCGACTACACTTGAAATAATTTTTCAAGTGCCACAGGAAATTCTCCACCTCCTGCGCGTCACGGACGCCTCTGAACATAGGTGGCTTGGGAGCCTCGACACTGGCCTCCCTTTCCCGGTCGAACGACGGTGATCCGCCAACCTTCGCACCTTCCTTGAGTGCTCCTATCTCGGCCTTCATGGTCTCAATTGCGCTCAACGCCTCCATGAGCCGACACTCCAAGGAACTGATGACCTCCTTCATCTCACACTCAGCCTGCTGACGCCCCTCCAACTCCTTACGGATGGATTCGATCTCCTCGAGGGTGAAGGCTTCAAGGGTCTTGAACTTGCCATCTGCCACGTTCATGCGCCGGCCTAAGATCTCCACGGCCTGACTCGCCGTTTCCACCCTTAAGACCCATTCTTCTCCGGCAGTGATGTCTATGGGTTCCTCACCCATCTCATCGCCACTGGCCCCGGCGGTCGAAGGTGGATGAGATGTCAGCACCTCGCTTGGTTCTGGCAACATCTCTTCATTTCCCTTCTGCTGTCTCTTCCCCTTTCGGTTCTTCTTACTACCTTCCTGACGGACGTTGAGGATGTTAGCGGCGTTCATGTCTCCTTCGGAAGCCATTCTCTTATCCTGCTCTGATACCACTCTGTCACGGACCTAGAGAATCTGCTAAGAACCGTGCGGCACTTGACAATTTGCTCACGAATCTTTCACGAGTCTTGCAAGCTCAAGTAAGCCTTTTTGCCTAAGATCGCTAAGAGAAATGCTAAAGAAGACTTAGAGAGAGAGATTTGGAGGAAGAAGTCTCTATTACTTCTTTGTTGGAAGGATTGTTGGATTGGTGGATGATTTACAAATGAAATGGCCCTCTATTTATACAACTCCCTAAGGGCCTATGTGTAAATAAAAATTACTCTACAAGTCCCTAATTATTTACACATTAGTCCATGTTCTAGAGAATTCCACATTCTCTAGAACATGCCTCTAACGGCTAGAACCTTCTAGAGTTCTCTACACAACTCTAGAACGGTCCGCTCCTCCAAACGGCCTCAAACCTTCTAGAATTCTCCGCTCAATTCTAGAACGGCTGCCTCTTCGTCGGGGCTCTAGAGCGTTCTGCCAAACCTCTAGACCCTTCTGGCCCGTATCCGGACGCGAAATCAGCTGGCGTTGTGGCGGGACGTCACACAAGGCTCTTCTATGTTCACATAATTGATAATAAATTATACACTCTTTTTATTCTAATATATGCAGTGTCTTTCGAATTTTGAGATTTATATAAGTTTAATTTAATGAATGACGCACTGCAAGGCAAGGGCGTTGTTAGAACTATCCCACGATGTCCAATTGAACACCCTTCATCAGAAAATTACGTTGTATACATATGTCAAATTCCACATTTAAAGAATACAAGTATATATTTAAAGTTGAACACCCTTATAAAAGTCATGTCTTTGACGTAGTAGTAATAGGTGTTCATTTGAATGAAAAGGCTTCGGGTTCGAACCCAAAATAACATAATAATTTTTTGTTTTATTTTGACTGTCCCACACCATTAATTTTTAACACACCTAATTAATAAAATTTATGATTCCGCTACTTCTGCTAGGTCAAGTAAAAAAAAAAAAATTTACTATGTTAGCATCGATGTTCATGAGAAACAGTAAAGATGAGTTGATATGTTCAGATGTACATTTTCAAAGTTAAATTTTTTATTTATCAATCTGCTAATAGAAATACCAATTTTGAGTATATTCATAAATATATGGCAAATATATATATATATATATATATATCATGTCTATTTCTTTTGCTTTGCTGCTTGGAACAGAATATACGTCTTATTCCACATTATCAGAAAGCTTTGTTAAATTCTTTTCATGAGACTCAATTCATACCTTTTTGTTGTGTCTAAATATTCAAGTGTCAAGTCTATAAAGCATCTTCTACTTGTGTGTACATAAAAGATTAAGGATAGTTAAAAAGTGTTTGCCAATAAAGAAATATGAGTAATTTGTTGGAGTAATTAAGTGGATAATCAATTTTTAAATGAATCTGACAAACATGCTGTGGCTCCATAAATAAGTGAGTTAGACTTGTTTAGAATCGTCAATATAGGCTATGCTTGTTGGATCGGTCTGGTCTAATTCGAGACTTAATAGGGTTGTACTAAGATTTTTAGAGTCGTTTAAGAAAAGAATTTTTAGCCCGATCTGAATAAGTCTGCTAGTTTGTGAGGCTTGAGAAATATTGGTAGGGCCGGCCCGTAGGTCAATAAAAATTTATTAAAAAGTATAATATAATATTAAAATTTTAAATTAAAGAGAGTCCAAACACAGAACAATTAGATTAATATTTCTATTTAGCTATTTATACTTTTACTTGAAAAAACCTTAATAAATATTATAAAAATAATTTTATTTGTAGTTTTCATTAACAAGTAGTAACATTAACATCATATAATTTGGTTTTGTCGATATTTATGATAGTATTTTTAAATTATAATTTATAATTTAATTTAATAATTATAAAAGATATAATATTTAAAAAAATGAGCTGGTCCGGTAAGCCTGTAGCCCACGTAGTTGTGGGTTGAGCCGACCGTTTTCAAGCTCATAACAAAAATAGGTTAACCCGACCTAACCCTTAAATTATCAAAGTCTGTATGAATTAGTCCGGATAGGAATCCTAACTCTTGACAGCTCTAATCTTGTTATTATTCTTTGAAATTGTGGATAACAAAACACAACATACATGTCTAGTATATATTGCCTCTTTTTTTTCTTATATTAATTATATGATTTCGGAACCTAAAAGGTAAAAAAAGTTGACAAAAATTCTAAAAAGGTATATCAAAAAAAATTTAAATCAAAAAGGTAAAATCTCTAAATCAGTAGCGATTTAGTTTGACGCCATTAACTGAAAATCGCTCTTCCTGTAGCGGTTTGAATAATTTTTTTTTAAAAGGCAAATCACTGCAGGGGCAGCGTTTTTGCATTTAATTTTTTATATTCGCTGCCTTGCCAGCGTTTTTCTCAAGAAATGTTTTTTTTAACCTTTTTTTAAAGGCAAATATTTTTTTGCATTTACATTTTTAAAAAACACTTGAATGTTTTTTTTACGTTTTTTCTCAAGAAATGTTTTTTGCATTTATATTTTTTTATATTTTTTTTATGTTTCTTTAAACATTAACTTATATATTCATGATCATTATTTGAATTGAAATGTGCCATATTACAGTATGGAAAAGTCTAGCAATACTTTCAAACACTTGAAATTTTTTTCATCGAAGCCAACTGATAGGTAAATAAAGTAATTTTTTTTTTACTTATAAAAATAATAATAATTTTTATAAGTATGACCAACTTAAAAAAAAAATGCAAACACGCTGCCCCTGCAGCGATTTGCCTTAAAAAAACGTAAAAAAAAAACATACGAGAAAAACGCTGCCAAGGCAGCGAATTCAGAAAAATTTTTAAAAAAAAATTAATGCAAAAACGCTATAGGAAGAGCGATTTTCAGTTAACGGCGTAAAACTAAATCGCTACTGACATAACGATTTTATCGTTTTGATTTGAAATTTTTTTGATATACTTTTCTGAAATTTTTGTCAACTTTTTTTGCCCTTTAAGCTCCGAACTCTTAATGATATACTCAGATCCAACAAACCTGAGATTTTCTTGATATTAATAAATCAAAACTTGATTATTTAAGCAGCTTCTTCTTTCAACTTTCAAGAAACTCACGGTACTAAAAAATGGTCAAACAGAAATTAAATAAAACCAGTTTGCACCGTAAAAACAAAAAAAAAAGTTTTTAGCAGCATTAAAAATGTATACTAAAAAAAAGTTTTTTTTGACATCAGTTAATAGTCATTGAATTCAGTGTCACAACAAGGTTTAGGTATACATTTATCAAGAGGGCTAATTGCCTCTAAAAAAATATTTATGGCAATTAAGTTATTATCGCTAATTAATTATCATTAAAAATCCTTTTAATATAGTACTGATGTACATTTAGCTAGTCTTGCAACTCTCAAAAAAATATTGTTGGACTAATATTCCGAGAATATACCATATATAGTTGAATCAATTTTCCACTAAGGGAGTTAAAAATGCAAAGAAGTAAAGAGATGAAAAAAGCGAAAGCGATTACGTTTATTGTATATACATAAAAATTAATTCTAACTCTATAAATAGCACAATTTTTTATTAAAGGAAATTTGAATAAATTCATCGACCCTATCTTGAAAGGTAGAGGTAGAGACAATCACTGCAATTTAAAATTTTCGAAAAGAATATCACAAAATTTAAGAGTGTATCACCAAATTCAATCTAACTGCGGATCAAACAAATTAGAAGTGATATACAGTTTGACCTCAAACTTAGTGACGTTTAGCTTCACGGACGGAGCTAGTATTTAAAACTCAAATCACGACAAAATTTAATAACTTCAGCCTAATTTTTTATTTGTATTCAAAAAATCTGTTTAATATAAATACTTTATTAAGAATTTATTTATTTTAAATCATATTTTAGAATCTAGAAAAGGTGGTGATAAATCAAAGAGAAAAAACTCAAATATGTCACTGAATTTTAAGAAAAGATTTATTTATGTCATTCGTTAAAATTTTAGTTCATCTATATGATTTTCATTTGAGAAAAGACTCATATATGTCATTATATATAAACTAAAAATATTTTTGATTTTGTAGCATTTTTTATACGTGGCCAATTATGACTCGGTCACGTCATTAGTTAAATCATTCTTTTAAAGGGAAAAGACTCAATTTCAAATATGTCATAGAACTTTGAGAAAAAACGTATTTATTTCATTTGTTAAAAGTTTGGCCCATCAGTGTCATTTCAGTTGATAAATATAGTGACGTGGATGTGTCTTTCCTCAAATGAAAATGGTGTAGATGGATCAAACTTTTAACATATGACATAAATGAGCTCTTCTTCAAAGTTCAATGGTATATTTCGAACCTCTTTCCTAAATCAAATTACTTTATTATGATGTACTTATATTACTTTATATTAAATAATTAGATTCGATACGAAATAAAACAAAGTTGTATAGATTTAAATATGTAATACTATGACTCCAAAAGCTTTTCATTAAAAGTTTTAAAGAAATTAATATAGCATTAAATTATTTTAAATAGAAAAGACATTATTCTTTCCTACTAATTCTTTTTCCCACCCGGCACTCGATGTCAGGAACACGCATTGGAGCCTCAACTAGATTTGGATCGCGTTCTCTAGAGCCTATTCAAAGTAACACTCCTAATCGAATTTTCTCTATACTCAAAACTCGAACTCAAGACATGATTAAAAATAAAATTGTCTCACCACTATACACAACAACTCATGTTCGACAAATTAAAAGAGAACAGTATCACATAAAAATTTGTTGTCTGAGAATTATATAAGTTTTATACCATATAAGTGGAAATATAGAAGGTGAAACAGAAAAGTTCATTACTGACTTTTTAAAGCTAAGGTATATGACAAAAAGACGCTGTAAAACAAAAGGAGGGAGTTAGAGAGTGATGGTTCAATGACTGAAATGAAATCGCAAGCATATATTATAGAAGTTTTGACTAAATTAAGCCATTATATAAAGCAATTCATCAAAATAATACGTTTTTCTAAAACTTTACAAAATTAGTATAAACATATTTCACAGTAACGTTTTAGGGTATATTTTATTTTTAAAAAGCTGACAGCGTTAGATTGATATATGTTACTCACAGTAACGTTTTAAGAGTAAAACGTTACTCAAACTAACGTTTTAGAAGTAAAACGTTACTTACACTAACATATATCAACCTAACATTGTTAGTTTTTAAAAAACGAAATATACCCTAAAATGTTACTGTGAGATACGTTTATACTAATTTTATAAAATTTTAGAAAAATATATTATTTTGATAAATTACTTTATATAATGCCTTAATTTGATTAAAAATTCTATATTATAAGTGGAAAATTAGAAGGTGAAACAATTTACTAGTTAAAGGTAATTTTAACGTAACTTCAATAGATTTTTCTATGATATATTCAATGCTGAAACACTGACTGCAACCTCTAAAGCAAAGTACATGGAAAAAAGAAAAAGGGTCAATGCAAAAACTACACATGTAAGGTTCTTTTGCATGTGACCTGTTCATGCTTCTGTGACATGGGTAAATATGGATGGATATTCATATTCAAACCCATAATATTGTTTATCATTTTGTATTTCTAAAATACTTAAATAAAATTTTAAAGAATTTGACAAGATATAACAAAGTTTGAGAACATTTTCACAACTAGAAAATTATAACTCGTAGAAAAACTAGAATCAGAAATAGATTAGAAAAAGTATATGAAATATTTTTCTAAAGAAATATTGTTGTAATCTGTGTTTAAAGAATCTTACTGACTCAACAAACTTTGCAAAAACACGAAGTTACCAAAGTTTAATGAACCAGTGAAGAACAGAAGAACAAAAATTAATTCACAAATCTAAAAACTGTAACACATACCAGGATTTGGAAAAACAGAAAGAAGATCAAGCCCACTGAATGCACAGTGTCTCCTTAAGGAAATTATTCCTCTCTACTATCTGAGGTTTGATTTGGAATATGTCCTTCCAGGATAGAATGATCTCAATCACTAGTGACAGTGTATTGGTACCTAAAATGTTGGTGTCAGCGAGCCACTCAACGGCAGTAAAGTACACTTAGAATACTAGATTTAGTAATAGTAGAAGAAGTCCAGAAATTCGTACTTTTTAAAAACGAAAGAAAATCTCTTAATTTATAGAATACAAAGGATAGTGTGAAAAGGTTCTTATCGTGCCTTACCGGAAAGGTCACAAACCTTGACCTTTGGAAAAGTAACATTCTTTCGGAAAGATTACAACTTTTCATAAAAATAAAACTTTTCAGAAAAGACGCAACTTTTCATAAAAATTGTACATTTTCATAAAAATCACAATTTTTCATAAAAATCAAAACTCTTCATAAAAGTCACAACTTTTCATAAAGTCGTAACTCTTCATTTTCCATTCACACCTTTTAAAACTCCACAAATATATGGATAAAATATGGATTAGCCAAATGGGTTCAGCCTCTAACTTTTATTCATTCAAAATTCATAATATAACTAAAAATATTGTAACTTATCTTCCTTTTTATGTTCTTCCATAGAATCAATTATTTTTCTCTGTAATTGAAAAGTTGAAGTCTTTGGCCCTCCAAAAATATACTATATTTTAAATGTATATTTCTTTTGTTAATTATAATTATATTTTTTATTTATTTAATTTTATATTGGATAATAAATAATAGTGTAAAATAAGCAAATCATGTATTAGTATTGACATTGCTTAAAGTGCATTATACATGTTCTAGTCCTAAAATGCAAATCTTCATTTACTTTTAAATCAAAAATATTTTCCCCTTGTTATTACATAAACTTATTTTATATTGAAGAGTTATAGATTTTTATTTTATTTTATGATACAATAAAACTAATGAAGCATTTTCAATATTTTTCATCTAAAAAAGACTAAAATATTTTTCTCCATGTTGAATTTTTTAGTAGAGTACTATTTACTCATGAAAATATGGGTAAATATTGGTAAACTAGTATTTTACCCAATCAATCTACCCAATTCATTTTTATCCATATCAAATATGGGTGGGTTGAATTATTAACCAATTTATGTTGACTCATTTTCAATCCGTCCAAATTTTACCCAACCCGCCAATTTGCCACCACTAGTTAAAAATAATAACCTCATTTCTTGTTGTGCGGTATAACATTTATACACTCTAATTTGCAATATTTTGTATTTTATCAGATTTTGGTGTGTTCAGATATGTCTAAATACATGTATTTCAAGATACATGAGGTCAAATTTGTTCTAGATACATTGTATCCAAGTGGATTTACATGTATCTCTGAGATACATAACAAATCTCCCTTACCTTTCTCCCATATCGCTCGCCAAATCACACCAGATACATACAAATACATGTATCTAGTGTGATTCGGATGTATCTGGGATACATAACAGATCATTAAGATTTTGTTATGTATCCTAGATATATGTGAATCACACTATATATGAATATACTATATTAAGAAAATATTTACCATTTATAGTAATATCATTTTTTTTTTCACTTTATCACTTTTAATACATTTATAATACAGTTTCAATATATATTACAAAGTACAATTTATAACACATATAATACAAATTCTATTGATGGATAACATATTTATCACACATTTTAATACAATGTGTAAATTTCTTACAGAACAAGTATAATATATTTTAAAACAGTTATAATAAATATATATTGCATCCGTAATTCATTTTTAATATATATTGTAGATTTATCATAATATTGCTATATATTGCTATAAATAGTAATAAATAAAATCTATCGCTAAAATCAGTAATTATTTATTAAAAATTACTCACCCGAATAATTTTTCCTACCGATCTATTTCAAGTAAATATAGGGCCTTAGTTTGCCGTATCACGTAATATTTCCATCCAAATTTCATCAGTTGGATCTGTGTAGAGTTTCAATTTGGGCTTTTCCAATTTATTTACCATAATATTGCACATTTGTCCTTCAAGTGACCCTTTACATTTGGATCTGCTTAAAAATACAAATGTTATTTTTAACATAAATAGATAATATATAGATGAATAATTGAGAATGTCAAAGATAAAATACACATTATAGAAAAGAGAAAGAATATCTATTATTCATAATTGACGTAAGACTTTAATTTTTGAAGTAAAGTTGAGAGGTATAAATAACTTTCATACATTAAGAATTAAACTTAACAATTATAATGTGTATATCATATTATCAGTGTATATCACACATATACCTTGCGAATAATAGAGTAGTGAGCATTCTATCCAATTATTCACCGTTTATACCTCAATGCCAAACTATATTGGTTTTTACTGAATCACAAGTCCAAAAAAAGAATCGTCACCTATTGAATTTAACACTGTATTGCGTTTAATTTAAAACTAAAAACACCATTGAAACATATAAATCATACGGTAAAGAATCAAGTTTAAATTGATTTTTTACGCTTATATTTTGTGATTGAAGTATGTGCAATTACAATGTACGTACAAAAATAAAACGAAGCATAATTCAATTTTTTATTAAATTATTAGAAGATGAATAAGGAGGAATAATGCAACAAAACCACAAGTTAGATATTTCTCTCTCTCTCTCTCTCTCTCTTTTTCTTTTGTAATATGTTTATATCCATTTTAAAAAGTAAATTCAAATTTATGAGTGTGTTTGGTATGAAGGAAAACATTTTTTGAAAAATGTTTTTCAATTTTCCTATGTTTGGTTGGGACAAAAATTTTGGAAAATGTTTTCCGAATTAACTCATTTTTCTCAAAATTAAGGAAAATGAGTTCCCTTCAAAAATTAAGGAAAACATTTTCCAAAACTCTCCTCAAATTTCAAATTATATTTTTTTTTGGGAAAAACATCAATTTTAAAAAAATATTTTCAATTTCAAAATTTTATTTTTTCCAACCGATCCCTGACCCCACCGGTCACCCCCCCCTCAACCCCACCCCCTCCCCAAAAAAATTAATTTTGCTTTTTAAAAAATATTTTCAACTTCAAATGTTTATTTTGAAACTCCTAACCCACCACCACCCCAACCCCCCAAAAAAATTAATTTTGCTTTTTAAAAATATTATCAACTTTAAATTTTTATTTTTTCACTCCTACCCCCTCCCCCCCCCCCACCCCTACTACCACCCCAAAAAAATAATAATTTTGATTTTAAAAAATATTTTCAATTTCATAAATTATTTTTTAATCTAGTAAAAATAAAAGATGTCTCTCAAAAATATTTTTCATTCATAAACCAAACACTAAAAATCATTTCCGGGAAATATTTCTACTCACCAACCAAACATGAGAAAATAAGTCCAAAATCTACTTGTTTACATTTTCCTTCATACCAAACACACCCTATATGCAGCTAAAGGCTACTCACAAAATTGAATGCTGAATATATATATAACGTATATCCTTCATTATAATGTACGTTTTAATAATATTGACCTATATACCATGCCCATTTTTTTAAAAAAATTATTACTTGACGTACTAACCAAAGTTTTCAAAAGATACCCCCTCCATTTCATTTATTGGATTTGGTTCTGTTGTGGTTAAAAATACCCAAGTTTTTTTAATGTGATGTATATCATATTATGGAGAAGACAGGGACTAGACCTTACCTTTAATATACACACATTTGCAAGCATTCTAGGTGGAAAAAAATAAATACAATTAGCTTACAAAAAAAAATTTGGCTTGGTAATATTGTAGCCTCACATCAGGAACTTGCCTTCGATCCAAAATATAAGATCCTAATGCACCTCTTGGACTAACATGGGTGGTAGTTCAGTGATGGAAGTGATTTACCCTTAATGAGAGGTTTCGGGTTCGAGCCCTGGGTATGGAGAAAATCTTATTGGAAGTGTCATTCTTGAATAATCCCTGCAGTACGCGATTCAAATTTAGCTATAACTCCAATATGGACTCCGAACACCGAGTGGAAAACAAAAAAATGCACCTCTTGGCAATTGACTAATATTATGAATCAAAAGTTGATTATCCAAAAAGTAAGGAGTTTGAAAAAGAAACAAACGAAGTTAGATATTGTGAAAGGTCGTGCTAACAATTCATAGATTATAAAGTACTACCAATCAGGGGCAGAGCTACCTTCATAGAAGGGGGTTCATCCGAATCCTTGGCTCCTTCGGCGGAAAATTATATTATTTATATATGGTTAAAATAAGTTTATATGTATATATAGTTGATGTCGAACCCCCTTCGGCTATCTATTTCTACAGATTTTGAACCCTCTTATTGAAAATCCTGGCCCCGCCTCTGCTACCAATTATATTTTTTTGTAAAGATGCAATTATCAAATATATAGCCTTCACGTAGAGTTGTCACGATTGATATTGATCTGAACTCAGTTGTTCATCTGAATTTAATATTTTTTACATAAAAATTATTAAATTTGCAACAAAAATAGATGTGAACCCACGATGATATGAGAGATTAGATGTACATTGGGTGGCTATGATAAGGTTTGTGTGCATGTGTGTGGTCCTCTTAATTAATTAACTACATCACCCAACTTAGTTGGAGAAAAGGTGGTCCTTTAATTTATTGAAATGACAATCATGCATGAAACTCTTGTTTGTATTCTAACACATATCTGACTACCTAATAACATTAACCATTTATTGTCTTTTTACGATACAAAATGGGTGTAGAATGTTATATACGAGCTCAATCAAACTCAATGATTTTAATTCTATGTTAAAATGCTATATGATATCAACAAGGATATAGTGATAAACATAATTTTTATCATTTTCTTAATCAGAGGTCTCCATAGTTGTTTTGATAGTTGCTTTTGTATGTTTACTAGCTAGGGTTCATTCAAATATTATCCATAGAAAATAATTATGAAGACACACTTATATCCTCTAGTTAGAATGATTACTACAAGGGGGAAATTGGGAATTGAATGCAGATATTTCCCTAACATATTTTCGCTGCTATATTTAAGGCCGCAATCATTCACTATGCAACTTGCAAACTAGCCAACCACTCTCTTCGCCATAATAAATTTTTTTGTTTAAAAAATATAAAATCTAATTTAATTTTGAAAATTAGTCAGATTGATTTTCGAAAAGCGTAACATAATAACTAAAAGAGGATGGAGAAAGTATCAATACTCCTCCCTTTTTAATTTTTATTATGTATGTAAATTATTAATTTTGATTGAATACGAAATTTAAAAATTTAAAGATAAGAGACTTTTTTTTATAGTATTTTAAAATAGGGCAACTTTCACATATAGCAAACAAAAAATTCATATTTGTATGCTATAGCAAAGTTTGCATAATTGCGCTCCATAGCAAACATATAACTGTATAATCCGCTATACATATACAATTGTATAATTCGCTGGCCTAAATTGTATAATTCGCTGGCCTCGCTATACATATACAATTGTATGATTCGCTGGCCTAAATTGTATAATTCGCCGCAATTGTATAATTCGTTGGCCTATTTCACTGCAATTGTATAATGCGCAATTATATAATTCGCTGACCTATTTCGCTGCAATACCTGTATAAAAATTGTTTTGCATACAATTGAATCGAAGTAAAATATTTGTGTATTGTATAATTATACGTGTATAGGAAGAAGATATATATTTTTCTCTCGCTTTATACAAAAACAGAAACACAATTTATACACTTCTGTTGCATAAAGCGAGAGAAAATTGTATTTCACTGCAATTGTATAATTCGCTGACCTTTTTCGCTGCAATATTTGTATAAAATTTGCATTTGTATACAATTGAATCGAAGTAAAATGTTTGTAAATTGTATAATTAAGTGTATAGCACGAAGATATATGTTTTTGCATGTGTATATACAATTTTCTCTCGCTTTATACAAAACAGAAACATAATTTATACACTTCTGTGTATAAAGCGAGAGAGACGAGCAGAGGGAGAGTGGCGAGTGAGAACGGGAGAGTGGCGAGCGAGAGTTTTGGGAGAGAGAGCGACTGGCAAACTTTGGCAAACGTTTGCTATGAGGCACAATTAAATCAAACAGTAGCTACTCCATTTATTTTAGGTTATTAGTTTGCTATAATATACAATTATCCCTTTAAATAAGGTTAAAATATTTTGTTTGTTCAGTTTTACTCCTTCACAATGAATTTGTACTTATATTCGGAAATTATAAATGCAAGTGTATATTTTATCATAATATATTTATTAATATAATTTCAAAATGACTTCGAGAATAATTTATATAAGAAATGAAGTAGTAAATATTAAGGATAAAATAAGAAAAATAATATATTTTTCTCTTAGTTATGCTAAATTGAAATAGAAGAAATAGTTCTCAACCAAAAAAAAAAAAAAGGTTCTATACATTGATAGTCCTTTTAATCAGTACCAAATTCATTTAAACATTTGAATTAAGATTTGTTAGCCTCTAAACATATAATAGAGTGTTTCTATATTAGTTATTTTCAGTTCAAATTTTGAAAAATATTTAAAAGTGTTCTCAAGTATCCATTAAGTAGATAAGTTAATCACTTAAAATATATCATCTCATTTAGTTATAAAAATATGCCTTAATAAGTCGTAAAACCTTAGACTTAATTCTAATTCAGGTTTAAAAGATGATATATTTTACAAGGTTAATTTAAGTACCTAAAAAACGATTGAAAACACTTGCAATATTTTTTAAAAAAATTGACTTAAAAGTGTCTATTGTCTAATATGAACACTTTATTATACGTTCAAGTTCACAATTAAAACCAACTTTAGTTTGAATGTCTAAATCAAATTTAACAATAAGTATAAGAGGATATCAATATATTTATTAAAAAAAAAAAGATATTTACTCCCCCAGAAAAATAAATTTAAAAAATCAATTTCACGTGTTTTAGGTGCATTATTTTGTTTTTAAGTGCAATATAGCAGGGCAGGTAAACAAGAACATCATAATAATTCATACATTACACATTGATTGTAACGTACAACTATCCCAAGTAAAACAGACCAATTCAACTGTCATTTCAATTTATTGTTTTGAGAGAGGAAAAAAAAAATTAACTAAAGAATCTTGTTTGTACATGTAGAAAGGGAAACAATTAAATGCAATTCTCCATTGCGTAAGATAAGTTCAATCTTAAAAGCCCAAACAACATCATGTGTCCCCATGAGCACTTTGGGTCCACTAACAAATTTTCGTGACTTCCATATATAATTTTTCGTAAAATTTCCAAAAAAAATATATATATATATATTGTTAGACGAAGCACACATCCAATTTGAAGCGCATAAATAAAATAATCTAGAGAGAATAGCGTGAGCATGTAAATTAGTCATAATTTATGTAGTATCATTAGAATAAACTAGTTTAATTAATTGTAAAAATGAGTATTGTCAGGTAAATTTCCAGCATGGCGCAGTCCTAAAGTAAGAGAAACATCACCAGCTGTGGTGGTCCCAAATGTGGATCCAATATTTGTGGTCCCATATTCGGCTCCGCTGCGGTGGGATAAGATGTGGTCGGACTCATCTTGAATAGTCGGAAAATAGTTTAATTGAGTTGGCATAGAGGAAGAATAATGTGTATTCATTGCGACAATTGAAGGGTCATTTTCAGAGGCATTGATTTGGGGTTTTTTGTCTGAAACAGTTGTGGCAGCTGATTTTGTTTCTGTAATGTTAGAATTGGTTGTAGTAATAATAATAATATCAGGCGTTGGTGTTTGTGTATTTCTACTGTTCATGTCATCATCATCTTCATTAGCCTCTCTTTGATACATTTCTTCTACCATGGGTTTCCACAATCTTACCCTCGCATTTATGAACCAGTTTGCTACCTGCAAATATATAACACAATTTTTAGTACTATACGCAAATTATATATATTAGATAAATCAAACTCGACTCAAAAAACATTCAGGAGAAGTGATTCTGAAACGTTTGATTTCTATAACAATAATCACAAACACAGATAGTTACTTAGTAGTCGTAGCCTCAATAACATCAGTGGGACTATTTCTATGAGTTGATTAAGACAATAATTGATTATAAAGGAACCATAGCCTAAATATCAACATCAAATCTAGGTGGATTAAAGTATTATTATTCCCCCTAAAATAATTAGGTAAAATATTTTTCTTTTCAATCCTACCTTTTTCTTTCACCGTATACCCCCCCCCCCCCCCAAAAAAAAAAATCCCTTTTTTTAAAAAAATAAAAAAAATTCTTACTTTATCGCCCCTACCCCCATCCCTTCAAATAAAATAATTCCCACTCCATACGTTCTTAATTAATATTATAAGACATAATTGTTTTTATATTTTTCAAAATAATAAATTTTAATTAAATTAATTATAAAAATTAAAAGTATAATATTTCTACAAACATCGTGAAATGCATATTTTAAAAAAAGATTATTTTTTTTGTTATTATTGTTATTATTATTATTATTATTATTATATAATGTTATAAAATTATTTAAAAAATTAATAAGAAGATGATCCATTAAGTCTAACTAAAAAAATATAGCTAGCAATGTAAAATAGCTAGTCCATACTCCTAAAATAAATGAATTTGAAAGTATAACACAAGTTCTAGATTTAAAATAAAAAATTTAAAAATTAAAATATAAAAAAATTATACTAAATAAAAGAAAAAAATAGATAATGCAAAAATTGCATGAAATCGCATGAAGCATAGATTGAGATTAAAAAGAAAATGAAATTTAAAAAATAAAAATAAAAATAAATTTTTAGAAATATTAGAATAATAAAAATTAAAAAGAATTTAAAATAAAAAATAAATTAAAGCAATAAAAAAAAATTAAATATAAAAAATAATCGACTTGTAATTACACCATATAATCACCAACAGTTCACAGCATCCCCCTCCCTCCCTATCAATTATATTTAATTACCTGATGATCAAGTAATTACATGATCAACCAAGTATGCCTAAATTGCATAATTAAACTCAATTACATTAAATTCAATTAAAAAGATAATTTTTCAAACAGGTTCTAAAAATAATCGATCAAACCATATCATTTACTCCCTGAGTTATAACTATTATTTTTTCATGCAACTTATAAATATTATGAGTAAAAAACAGATGTGAAAGACAAATAAATTTATAGAAGGTAAGGGGGGCAAACCTGGTTTCTGGAGAGACCAGTCTGTCGTGCCAAAAGATGCTTATCTGCATCACTTGGATACCTGAGGCAAATTTTTTAAAATTAGAAAAAAATAAACAGAAAATTCATACTCCATTTTAAAAAGAATGAATTATATTAATTTCAATTTTTCATGTGATATTTTAAAACTTTATATCATCAAATTAAATCATTCTTTCTTAAGGAAATGAGTAATATCAGAGTCCCTTAAACTGTATAAAAAGCTGAAAATGCTTTCGTTATCCGTAGATGAGAATTGACGTGGGGTCGTTATTCGTTTGGTAGAGTGTATCAGAGAATATAATAATTGTGTTAGCTTGATGTATTATTAGTATTTCGCTTGGTACACTTTTCTAACGTATGCATAAATAATGCTTGTACTAGTAATACACTCTATTGTGTATTAAAGAATATATTAGTAATACTATCTATTTTTATGATTAGTAATGCAATGAGTTCTAATGCATGCATTAACATTACTAAAGACACAATTGTCTTCAAAATCTTTTTTTACATCTTTTCCACTATATTCATGGAAGGTATTTTTGTATACAAATATCTTTTTATAAAAAATTATGTAATGTATAATATTTTTAGTATACCAAACCAAATATTATATATAAGAACATCTTATATAACTAATACAAACATTATTAATATATTTTACATTATTTTTATATGCTCTATCTGACGATTCCACAACTTTTTTGTGTGTATTATGTAAGCATACCTATTGGGCGTGAGGATCGAAAAAGAAAATACCAAATTGATGAGCTGCTGGCTAAAGTAGAAAGTAAAGAGAGAAGACAACTCCACCTTTCTTTTTTTTTTTCTTTTTTTTCTTCTTAACATTCATTCATTACATAGATAGATAGATTCTATTGCTTTTTTATCATCATTGTTATGTTGTTGTCATGCATATATCACCTTAATGACTATTAATTTAACTGTAATTTAACTGCCACCAAAAGAATATGCAAGTATATTAAGTTAATTAGAACACACAAATGTCATGGCATATGTATTTGATACTACAAGTTTTTTAAAAATAATTGTAACATATTTTTTATATCTAAGTACTCTCTTTGCTTCTATTTACATGTTTTTGTTAAAAATAAATATTTTTAAATATTTTTTATTTTATAAAATTAATACATAAATAACAGTATTCTTCTCATTTCATCTTTGAATGTTATTAGTCTTGGAAGTATGAGTTTAACAACTAAATAATTAGTTCATGTTCAATAATCAAAACAAACTAATTCATGTTCATTTTTTGAAAACTTAACTTTAAAAAAATATAAAATCAGCAATAGTAAAAAATACCTAGTTTTTTAAGGGGTGTAAACCTAAAATGATGATAGCAACGGAGGGAGTATCACACAAATTTCAAAAAAAAAAAATCTTTCTTTTTTTAAATTTCGTATTAAATCACTTAAAATGAGACGAGAGAGTAGTGCTTTTCAAATGCATGCCTAAATAAGTTAGAAAGATGGTAGTATATTGGATTTCATGTAGATGTAAAAGTGTTGCACAAAAAGTAGTAAGAGGTAATTTTGCATTTTGTTGAAAGGACTGAATTGCAGCAGTGCCTTTAACATTGACTGCAAAGAGAGGTGAAAAGAAAATGTAGCAGTTACTCATCAATATTTATTGGAAATGTGTTTTAGATTAGACTAATATAAAAGTTGATTGCACAAAAAATCATTTTTCCATGATCATGCATGGGGTATCTAACACTTTCCTCATTAACTTTTGTTTGTGTGGTAAATATCAAAGATCTACATTTTATAAAGGTACTTGAACTTAAGACAAGTGTATGTAAAAGCTAGAGTTTATACAAACAAAAGCAACTCAACTTCAAGTTACTTTGTTATAATCTATTCTTTTTAATCTTATTCATATCTTTTATATAAATAATAATTTAATTTTACTTTTTTTTTCATTTTATTATGCACTATATCAATATAATTTAACTCAAGTACATGTTACTTAACTTATAGTTTTTTTCTAGGGTTTTAACATTTTGATGAAGTGAATAAAATTTTATTTTATTCACCTGACAAGGGAATTGCTCGAATGATAAATATATTTTACTTTCAACTCTAAAATTATGAGTTCAAGTCATCAAAAGTAGATCCTATCCTAGGAAGGGGTAAAATGCTATTCTCTTTAATCTCAATTTATATGTCACAAAATTAGAGAGTGAATAAAAAAAATTAACACTAAATTCATATATAAAATCTTTAAAGTTATATACAAATATTTACATACTTCATCCGTCTCAATTTATGTGACGCCTTGTCAATTTCATAATTCAAACCAGTATTTTTCTTATAGTAATTTTTTCATATACATATTCTAAAAATCTTGAATTATCAATAATTACTTCATGCTAGTATTTTTACATAGTTTTTAAATATATAATTTTTTATAAATAAAAAAAAAAAACATAACTTAATGACTGCCCGCTTGAATTCAATGTCAACTATTTTGTTCGACTCTCAATATCAAAACAACGTCACATAAGTTTAGACATAGTGAGTAAAAATTACTAACAACTCCACTGTAATTAACAATTTAAAATATCTTATTAAGAAACAATATGACAGGAAAACTTTGTTTGACTTTCAAAACGTTCACATAAACTGAGACAAAGAGAGTACGTGTATATATATATGGAGATAGAGAAAGATGAGAAAGACGTACGGATGTAGAAAATGTTCGAAAAGCCAAGCTCTTAAAATATTGACAGATCGTTCAGGCAATCCTCTTTGTGGTCTCAAAGCTTCTTGTTCCATCATAATTCCCATTTGTTGAAAAGCTCTTTGTTGTCTCAAGTTTTGTTCAAGAAACTTAAGCCTTGGTGTTTCTCCTTTAGTCAGTCCTGAACTAGTATTGCTTCCATCTTTTTCACCTAATGCCTCACATGTCTTCTTCAATTGCGCCGCAACGACATCTTTTAAACACTTGAAATGCCTAGACATGGCTTTCTGTGCTAGTGATGTGTAAGGAACTGCAGCTCCAAATCCCATGACTAAATCAAATGAGTTTACAACCATCTGCATTTGTTCACAATAATGGTTGTATCTTTTGTCTACCTGCTTGATAAACAAGTAAACACACGAAGAAATCAAAGAAATATTAATTTTCTAGGAATATCAATTGAGACAAGAGTATTTTTTTTTCCCTAATATAAAACATGGAAGATGAAGTAAATAACTTATTATTCTCTTAGTTTTAATTTGTCTATCTTATTTTCATTTTTAGTCTATTTTTTTTAAAAAATGCATGTTTCCTAACTTGTCAATTACTCGTTAATTTTAACTCTTAATATCACAAGATAAAAAGATATTTCAATATGTTAATTTAAGACTACAAGATTCAAAAATGTTCACCAGCGATATAATGAAAAAGTAGTACGTTCAAGTAGTTGAAACACATATAAGGTGTACTAGTACTAAAATTTTGGCTTTATACCTTCCACTCAAGCAAACAAGAATATTTTCATTGTAATTAAATCAGATACTGATTGAAATAGTAACAAAAGAAAGGAAGAAAGATACATAAATTTTATATTCTATTAAAAAGGTAGGAAGAAAGCTGATGGATAGTATATGTGAACAAATAGTACATTGAAAAATGATTGTGTTGTGAAGAAAGAATATCCTGTATGTTTTGTTGCATGTGCCTTTGTTTACCATTTTTTCAATACAGCAATAATAACACTATAATGTATTTTAAAAAAAGGATTTACAAACATCACTTATTTTGTCTGTATTGAAATATATGATGGTCAAATAAATAAAAGTATACACTTAAAGGTAGTTTGATTAGGATGTTTGAAGCCCAACTAAATTTGAATTCATGTCGAAAAGTCTCATATTGGGGATAAAACGTTTTCTAACAAAGACAACTCCTAATTCAGGGAAATTCAAACTCGAGATATTTGATTAAGGATGAAGAAGTATTTATCACTCTATCACAACCCTTGTTGGTGAATAGAATGTACTAGAATAGAATAAGAGTAAATTTGATGCATCATAATAGAAATAATACACCATATATATACTGTTAACTAATATATATTATTATGATACATAATTAGAGAACACTACCAAACAAGAAATCAAACAATATCAAGAAATACCAATATTATTTTCTCTAATATCTCCTACCAAACGCGGCTTAAAGATAATATCTACTTTGGAGAGCTAACAATACTTTAGGAGAAGAAAGATATAGCTTGATGGTAGAGTGAGAGCTAATTACACCCAAAATCAATAAGAAATCAAACTCAATCTATGGATATTACAAAACCTATTTCTTTTTAGCCGGCTTTATATATATATATATATATATTCTCTTCTATAAAAGATTCCTCCAACTCCTACAATTTTCTATTCATTCCCTTTCTTGTGGTTTTAATTTATATAATCAACATTTATAGTACTACTAAAAATAAACAACAATGATTGGTCATTGACCCCGGATCGCGAATGTACCTCTTTGACTTCACATGAACTCAGTAATTTTAACTCAGTGTATATTGTAAGAAATTCACTAAACAAACATAAATATAAATTTTTACCCCATAGTAAATCAAGTTGTGGTAGAATTTCAAATTCGAACTCATAATTTTCAAATTCTGAATAAATAGAGAGAGAGAGAGAGGGAGGGAGAGAGAGAGATTGTACATGCCTCATCAAGCATGGCTAAAAGTTTGACCTTCCTTCTTTGATGATCAAGTCTTTCTGCAGTTGACAAATTAGGAGGGATAATATCCTTTGAAGAAGATGAATTATTGTTATTACTTCCACTAGGGTTAATAGTGGGTGATGTATTATTCCTAGAAACTTTGTTGATTTTCTTAAACAATTGACCCTTTCCAACACAACAAAACTCTTCTAACAACTCTTGTGTAGCTTTGACATACTTTGAATTCCTCAACACATTGACTAGCCCTACTGATGACCCAAAACCAATATTATGATGATTTTGACTTTGTTGATTGAAAAACAACATTTCTCCACCACTACTCATCCTCAAATCTTCCACTTTGGATGCTTCCAAATGTTGTAAAGTAGATGACAAAGACAATGAAAGACCTTGCCCTTGATCAATCACATTTACTCCTCCAATTCGATTTGAAGAAGTACTTGCTCCTCCACACATGAATTGACTAAAATGCCCTCCAATCGGGCTAGAAAACCCTTGATGAAGAGTTGAAGGTGTAGATTGTGAGGGTGAATTTGGTTGTGGATTCATAAGAAAAAGTTGCATGGACTCCGTGGTACTTATACTTGGTACTTGACGCTGATAATAAGCAGTTACACTATCACGGTTACTCAATACCTTCGCATTCACATCATCTTTTGTGTTATCCCCAAATGGTACCTGCAAACTTCCACCAACTACGATCTCTTGTCTGTTACCAAACCACGGTTGATGATGTGGCTGTTGATTTGAATGTGACAATTGATTCTGCAACAACTGAGTTGCAGTCATAGCAGCCGTGGACGTTGTCTGAAAATTGAACACTTCAGACAACATCCCGGCTGTCTCATAAACTTGGATACCACTTGATTCTCCTCCTGGTGGCTCGAACCCTTGTTCTACTCTTAATTTTTCTCGTTGGATCTGGTGACCGATATGTTGGTGTTGGTGTTGGTGTTGTTGGTCTTGAGGTCCCTCGAATTCATTCGAGAAACTAGCAAGACCTTGGTGATGATACTCTTGAGACATTGGAGTATTCTAACAAATGGTTCAAAAATTGAAACGTGTAACCATTTCATCCGTTCATCCACCTCCTTCTCTTGTTGCAATTGGCTTCTGAGTCCACCGTAGATCGAGCATAAAATAGTAAAAATAAATAAATAAACATAGAACAAAGAGATCATGGATACAACTATAATTAGGAACAAGGAAAGTATAAATAAAAGAAGAAAAAGAGAGAGAATAATCAAAGTAAAGACTTTTTTATTTTTTTCAAATTCTTTTTAAAAAAAAAAATTTAAAAAGAAGTTGAATTTTATTTACCTCATAGAATTGCAGGTCGGAAAAGATTGCAAAGCCTCTCATCAGCTATCCTTTTCACTTCAACAAATGAATTTTTTTTTTTGTTCTCTTTCTCTTTGTTTGTGTATGTTTTTTTTTTTTAACTTTTCTTTTTCTATCTCTGTCTTTGTTGCTCTTTGTATTTTGCAGTAATTGTTGTCTCTGCAATTGTCTTTGTTGCTCTTTGTATTTTGCAGTGATTGTTGTCTCTGCAATTGCCTTCTGGAAAGAGAGAGTCTAATAAGTAACAACAATAAAGTTTACTTTTATAATGCAGATGGACTTGCCTCTCATAATGTGAATTTTAACATGTATCCTTATGTGCGCATTTGGACATAAAAATTGTGAAATTAAACAAAAAATAATGTTTGTTATTAAATACCTTGGGTCCATTATTCAGGATAGTGGGGACATCGATAATGATGTCAAACATCGCATTGTTATAGCTTGGATGAAATGGAGGCTTGTCTATGGAGTCTTGTGTGATAAGAAGGTACGACCTAAGCTTAAAGGTAAATTCTACAAAGTAGTGGTTAGGTTGTTCTTGTTGTATGAAGTGAAGTATGGATCTATTAAGAACTCACATGTTCAAAAGATGCATGTTGTGGAGATGAGGATGTGTGAAAATACTATAAGTGGCAAAATTAGGAATATTGGGGTTATTCAGGAGAAGGTGGGAGTAGTGGCCTTTGCAGCGGACAAGATGAGGGAGCGACACTAAGATGGTGGACATCATATGAATTTTACAGAAGAGGTGTGTCGACACCACAGTGAGGAGGTATGAGAGGTTGGATGTAGGGGCTACGCGAAGGGGTTGGGGTAGGCCTGAAAAATATTAGGAATATGTTGTAGACATTGAAGTTTTGTGGGACTATACAAGATGCATTCAATTCGAGTTGAGACTCTACAAATTGTGTTCAACTCAAATTAGGATTCTTGGAGGCTACTCAAGCCTAAACCCTAGTTTATGCCTATATAAAGGGTACTAAATTCTCTTAAAAGGCATCTCAAAAATTTCATAAAGAGATCAAGATCTCGAATACTCCGCAAATTGATGGATTATTCATATAGAGAGGTCAAACCTAAATCATCCTAGCTCGAGAAATATGCCATTAACGGCCTCGTTTCATGGATAAATCTCTAAATCATAGGAGAGTAGAATCAAGGGATCAACAGAATTGTACTCGCAATCTATCTTGATTAATAAAATCATGTTTCTTCATATCTTATTTGTATGGTTTATTTATTTTCCATATGTTTAAAATTTGTTGCAAACATATGTGATTAGACAAGACATGATGCAACTTCATATTACCGAGGACATGACTTTAGATTTATAAGAAATAGTGGAGGTTGCATATTAGGTAGAAAGCTAGTAAGGGTAGAGTGTCGTCTTGACTTGTGAATGCGTGGTGAGGCTAGTCGTGCATTTGTAGTTCTTGTTATTTATTATTTTTTAATTATCACATTATTTTGTTGTTATTGTTATTACTCTATTGTATACTTTATATTGCTTTTCTTATTAACTGCTATGCTTACTCTAGTGTTTTCTTCTTCTTTTACTTCGGTTAGATACACTTGAATCAAGGGTCTTTCGAAAACAGTTTCTCTACCTTTCACAAGGTTAGGATAAGGTTTGTGTACACTATACCCTCCTCAGATCCCACTCATTTGGATTTCACTCAGTGTAGAAGTATAGTGTTGTTGTCGGAGAGTTATGTTTGGAAATGTTATTTTTTATTAACATTTTGTTGAATAATTTAGAGGTAAAACGCCTCTTTTTCTCCTGAATTGAAGTTGTTGAAGTTACTCATAATAAGATATTAGTGAAAATTATGAAAATGACGTTTTTGGAGTTTTTTGAATTTCTAAAAAATTGTAAGTAATTACATGTCCAAATAAATTTGCTCTTTAGAGATAGTGATGACTTGTTTCAAAATGAATCTTAGAGTATATATAAGTACGAATTATGCCTAGCAAAGAAGGGGAAACGGGAGAAATTCAAGAATTATTACAAGAAAAATTTAGGGAGAAAAGGTCATTATTCTTCTTGCTCACAATTCAAATAATTTTTAATTTTTTTTTTTTAAGGCAAATTTACAGCTAAACGGAGTCTAGCGGCTTTTTATCAACTATATAAAAAAAAAAACATAAAAATAAGTACAAGTAAAATGAACTAGATTTTACCTTACTAATTTTTCTATTTTTAGTATTTCATGGAGATATTTAATTAAATATTATATCTAATAATAGAGTATGTCAATAGTGACTAATTATGCAACGGATGTATGGTAAAAAAAAAATTATTGAGTATAGAATAATGTGAAATGAATAGGTGACAGAGCAGAAAATGACCAAGCTACCAATAATTTGTACATCATCAAATTTTGCACACTTATTTAGATTATGATTGTTGAAGAGATAGTTGGTAATTAAATAAGATTAGGTTGAAAAGATATCTCAACATCATTTTAATAATTAATTAATCAGACGGTAATCTCTCATTATCATAACTTTGCTTATCCCCTCCTTAATCAAAAGGCTATAATAGTCAATTTCCATAGGCTCTTGATAAATAACAACAAATATTGGAGAGAGAAAAAACTCATAGATCTTTAATTTGATAGGTTATAGCTGTTTTATCAAAAAAATATACATACGTAAAGTAAAAAAAGAAAAGATGACTAAGTTTTGAAAAATCAATTAATCTTATGATTTAAGAAAAATTGACTTTCCAAATTGACAGAGTCGCCACTTGATTTTTAGTAAAAAAAAAAGAAAAACTTACAATTATTTTCAAAAGATTTAAAACAGATAAAAATCAGTTGAAAAGGGTTCGAAGTTCAATGTACATTCCGAGAAGGTGTTAGGCCCTCGGAGTGCTCGCTAACTCGCGGTTGACCGGCGATTTGACTAAAAATGACTATTTAAAATATTTTTTTTTAAAATTTTAACCAAGTTTAATAAATTCAAATTTACTTATTTATTTATTATTATACTTTCTAAAATTAATTATCTTAAGGAGGGCAATAAACTAAAGGGTTATTCTAAAGGGGATAATTTAAACATTCGACAAAACTAATAAATAAAATAAACACTAAGCAAAATATATATGTATATGTATATTTTAAATATGTAAAAATTAAGGGAAATGGCTTTCGTTTGAGAACTAATTAAATTGGAACCAAAATGTTATAATTCTAGTGAACATAATAAAAAAAAACAAATAAAGAAAGAAAGAAATAGGATAGGGGAGAAAGTTTAAATTTGGGCCCTTTGCCCAAATTTTAAATCTAATGGGCTTTTGACCCAAAACCTGTCCTAAGCTAGCTAAAGAGCTGCAAATGGATGAGCTCTGGCCCATTTGCACTCTCAAACAACTGAGTATACAATAAATGTATATCAAAGTATATAGGTCACATTTTGATCAGTTTTCATGTATATCGGACTGTATACCAAATGTATACAACCCTCTTCATTTTTTTCAACCTGTATTTCAATTTTCAGGCTCGTATTTGCTGCATTCCAACCTGCATATAAATTATTGGGTTTGTATATCATGTATACAGAATGCATACTGTATGTATACAACTGTTTATTTTATTTTATTTTTGATTTTCCAAGCATCGAAAGTCCAACTTCCAGCCACCAGAACTATTTTAAACCTATTTATCTACTTCTCTATTGGCAATAGGGACGATTCAAAAGAGAACAAGCGGATGTGGGCCTTTACGGCCTATCCGGGATATGAAGGAATAAGATAAGAGTCCAAGGTGAACTCGAGTTGATGTCACATGCAAAAAAAAAATGATAAGGATTAGTACTTGAAAATAATATCTCAACAGATGCATCTAAATGACACTGAAGATTAATCGTTTGTAAAATGGTAAATGCGTCAAAATGAATTCACTGCTCAAGCTAAGGCCTAACAAATTAATTAAGCTAAGACAACATAACAATATAAATATAAGTGGCTGTTATATCAAAGTCAAGCAGTAGTCAAGGCCTTCAAAGTAGGAGTAACTATCTACATATTCCAATAATTCTTGCATGATGCACACCGATAAGCATCAATGACTATCAATGATTGGATAATATCAAACAAACATAAAAAAGAAGAGATAATGCTAAATCATAATGTTGACATCTTAGCTCATTCATTCAACTTGAGGTGAAGGAATGAAGCATATGACATCAAAAAATTAAACGATATTACAGATTCATTTCGATCATAAAAATGAAGTAAAACGAATAAACAACTTGACAACTAGACTAAAAGGCAGCTAGGAACGTAAAGAAACATTAAAGGGGACAGAACAACAAAGCCAACATATTCAAATGTTAATCATGTAAATGTAAACAATATGACCAACATGAATCAAAGCAAACTTTATTGCATTCAGATTCAAGCTTACTATCCGAAAGCTCACAAGAAAATAAATGTCGAATGCGCACAATACACTACATTAAAACTGAATACGTAGGGAAACGACAATACCTTTCTTGGGGCAGCGAAATGAGATCAACGAGCTAGCAACGACTTCCACACCGAAGCGACGAATCCCAGAAAACTTGGATGGAAACTCGGCATCAAACGAGCTTATACCAAATGAAAACAAAGGAATGGAACTTAGATTCAAATTAGTTCTCTCTTACGACTTAGGATTAAAAAAATGTATAAAACTTCTTATGTATGAGTGTGACTGTTCCAAAGAATTTTCGACTCTAAAATTTTCAGAAATTTCCCCCCAACATACGATAACTATCTCCCTCTATTTTCCCTTTTTTCTCCCCCACCTCTCTTCTATTTTTTCCAACCCTTCTCCTCTCCTTTTTTTTTTTAGTGAAAAATAGGATGTATATATATAGGGGAAGATTAAGGTTACTCTTTTGGAGAAAAAAAAAACGGATAGGAACGTGGGGGCAAAAATGAGAATCCCTCCATTCCCCAAATTCAAACTAAATCCCCCAAAATTCAAATTAAATCCCCCAAAATTCAAACTAAATCCCAAAATTCAAACTAAATTCCCTAATTCAAACTAAATCCCAAAATTCAAACTAAATCCCCCAAAATTCAAACTAAATCCCCCAAAATTCAAACTAAATCCCAAAATTCAAACTAAATCCCCCAAAATTCAAATTAAATCCCCAAAATTCAAATTAAATCCCAAAATTCAAACTACATCCCCCAAAATTCAAACTAAATTCCCTAAAATTCAAACTAAATCCCAAAATTCAAACTAAATCCCCAAAATTCAAATTAAATCCCAAAATTCAAACTAAATCCCCAAAATTCAAATTAAATCCCCCAAAATCCGGATGGATAAATATATTGGGATGCAGTAATTTGGAGGAATAGGCTGGAAATGCATTGGGCTTGGCTGAAAGTTTAAAAAAAAAAAAGATTTCTTGGCTGAAGAAATTGAATTGGGCCTATTTAAAAAAAATTGAATGGGCTGGAGGGGGTAATTTAAGTTTGGTCGGCTGGAGATATGAAATGGGCTGCTGACAACTGAATTAGATTTTGGCCCAATGTTTCTCAAAGTTGAGTTAAGTTGGAAATTTAAAATGAATTAAATTTAAGAAATAGCCAAATTGTGTTACATTAGTAATTTGGCTAAACCTTAAATAAGACAAATTAATATTAATTAATTAACAAGCTTCTTAATCTTAACAAAAATAAAATAATTATTTAATCGTAAACTTAGTGAAAAATATAACTAATTTAAAAGACTACTCACTAAATTTAAAATGTTTTTGAGATTTTTTTTTTATTTTGAATAATCATAAAATATATTAATTATATACATAATTATGTAAAATATATATTATCTAAAACTTTAAGAAACGGCAAAAATTATTCAAAATAATGCAAACTTTATTATTATTTTTTTATTATTATTTTTTTTTTAATTTACAAAACTAATTATTTTAAATTTTTTGAGAATTTAAGAAGCTCATTAATTAATTCCTACCGGGGAGGGTCAAAATTGGGTGTCAACAACTGTCCCTCATTTTACTTGGATTGATACAAGAAATTCGAGGAAAATGAAATTGACCAAGCCAATTTTGATCGACCACATATCAATCTTTTAGGCAAGGAATTTTGTACGGACTTTAGGAATCATGACCGAGCCCCGAAAATGGATTTCCTACATATCTCAGGCTATATGAGAATTCAGGCCACTTGTAGTTCGATACGCTAGATTTAACGCACGATTTTGAAAGAAATCAAAAGTCATCTCGATACCGAGTTATGAGGGAATCGGGATGCTTGGGAATAAGATTCGAGTGGAATGTTAGAATACAGCCGAGTTTTCAACATCGAGCCCGCCTACGTATCCTTAAACCATAGGAATCAGGCTGTTTGTAGTTCGACTCAATCGATTGAAAAGGGAATCTATTATGTTAGATTACCTTTGGTTCTGGATAAGTGACAAAATTAAATGAGCATGAAAAGGCTTGTAACCTCTTAGCCATGAATGTGGTGCACTTCACACCCATAATTAAGAACTCACATGGACATAATTTCCAAAGCTCTAGGCGCATTGTCACTCAGATTGGAAACTTGCTTCCGGTAGATCAAAATTTCCGGATGCGAGACCGAAACTGACAAAACCTAAAGAAAACCCACATGCCTTCTGATAGGGGTGTGGTTTGATTGTGGTGGAAGTCGTCCCTCTGCTCGCGTCCTAAGAGTTTGACACTCCTCTTTGGACTATGTCCCAGTTCGCTGCTAAGAAAAAGTTCCACGTTGTGCTGCATCCTTTTTGATGTCGTCCGCACCTGTGGTTTGTTTTTGGAGAATTCATCCTTTCGGATGCTCTCGACAAAGACTGAAATAAAACTCGTCAGCATAAAAACTCAATTAAAAAGGGAGACAGTGTCTCTTACCATGTCGACACTTAATTGTTTTCCTTGACATTTGACGTCAACTCAATCGGTTTGACGTAAAGTAAATGGAGCTTATGTCTTATGTATGTAATGCAATCTTCAATGTATTCTTCGTTTGATGTTGAAATAAATAAATGCTGATACAGTGCTGATATTTATCTTGATGTCGTCTTTGATGTTCTTCTTGATGTTTACTTTTATCAAAAATAAAATGATGCAGTTGATGTCGATGAGTGAATATTTTCTTCGGATGCACGATTCCCTTTCTGGCAGTGCATGATCTCTTGCGGGGCATGGGTATCTTCCCGCGATGTATAAATTTTCGGCGAGGCATGAATATCTTCTCGCGATGTATGAATATTAATTGGCGATGCATAATCTTCCGCAATGCATGAATATTAACTCGCGATGCATGATCTTCCGCAATGCATGAATATTGACTCTCGATGCATGATCTTCTGCGGGGCATGAATATCTTCCCGCAATGCATAAATTCCATAAGGTATGAAATTTTCTTGCGATGCATAAATTTCAGCGAGGTATGAAATCTTCTCGCGATGTATACTTTTCTGCGAGGCATGAATATCTTCTCAGGATTAACTTGTAATGCATAAATATTAACTCGCGATGCATGATCTTCCGCGATGCATGAATATTGACTCGCGATGCATGATTTTCTACGGGGCATGAATATCTTCCCGCAATGCATAAATTTCGCAAGGTATGAAATCCTCTTGCGATGCATAAATTTCAGCGAGGTATGAAATCTTCTCGCGATGTATAATTTTCTGCGAGGCATGAATATCTTCTCGCGATTAACTTGTGATGCATAAATATTAACTCGCGATGCATGCTCTTCCGCAATGCATGAATATTGACTCGCGATGCATGATTTTCGCGATGCATGAATATTGACTCTCGATGCATGATTTTCCGCGATGCATGAATATTTGCTCTTGATGTATGATCTTCTGCGGGGCATGAATATCTTCCCGCAATGCATAAATTCCGCAAGGTATGAAATCTTCTTGCGATGCATAAATTTCAGTGAGGAATGAAACCTTCTCACGATGTATAATTTTCTGCGAGGCATGAATATCTTCTCGCAATTAACTTGTGATGCATAAATATTAACTCGCGATGCATGATCTTCCGCAATGCATGAATATTAACTCTCGATGCATGATCTTTCGCAATGCATGAATATTGACTCGCGATGCATGATCTTCCGCAATGCATGAAATCTTCTTGTCTTGCGATGCATAAATTTCAGTGAGGAATGAAACCTTCTCACGATGTATAATTTTCTGCGAGGCATGAATATCTTCTCGCAATTAACTTGTGATGCATAAATATTAACTCGCGATGCATGATCTTCCGCAATGCATGAATATTTGCTCTTGATGTATGATCTTCTGCGGGGCATGAATATCTTCCCGCAATGCATAAATTCCGCAAGGTATGAAATCTTTTTGCGATGCATAAATTTCAGTGAGGAATGAAACCTTCTCACAATGTATAATTTTCTGCGAGGCATGAATATCTTCTCGCAATTAACTTGTGATGCATAAATATTAACTCGCGATGCATGATCTTCCGCAATGCATGAATATTAACTCTCGATGCATGATCTTCCGCAATGCATGAATATTGACTCGCGATGCATGATCTTCCGCAATGCATGAAATCTTCTTATCTTGCGATGCATAAATTTCAGTGAGGAATGAAACCTTCTCACGATGTATAATTTTCTGCGAGGCATGAATATCTTCTCGCAATTAACTTGTGATGCATAAATATTAACTCGCGATGCATGATCTTCCGCAATGCATGAATATTAACTCTCGATGCATGATCTTCTGCTGGGCATGAATATCTTCCCGCAATGCATAGATTCCGCAAGGTATGAAATCTTCTTGCGAAGCAAAAATTTCAGTGAGGAATGAAACCTTCTCACAATGTATAATTTTCTGCGAGGCATGAATATCTTCTCGCAATTAACTTGTGATGCATAAATTTCTGCGAGGTATGAAATCTTCTCGCGAAGTATGACTTTCTTGCGGGGTATAAATATCTTCCCGCGATGCATAAATACCGCAAGGTATGAAATCTTCTTGCGATGTATAAATTTCAGCGAGTACGAATATCTTCTCGCGGTGTCATCATTGGTACCAAACGAAGATGGTGCTTCCATTGAGCAACATAGCGATCTTCTGGGTGATTTCTAGATAATCATATTGTCTCAATTGAAAATAACGATAAAATAATTCTTTCAGATAGTGTATTGTCCTGATCGACAATAAAATAAATGACCCCTCCGGGTAGTGTAGTGTCTTGATCGACAATAAAATAAATGAGCCCTCCGGGTAGCATATTGTCTTGATCGATAATAAAATAAATGACCCCTCCGGGTAGCATATTGTATTGATTGACAATAAAATAAATGACCCCTCCGGGTAGCATATTGTCTTGATCGACAATAAAATAAATGACCCCTCCGGGTAGTGTATTGTCTTGATGGGCAACAAAATAAATGACCCCTCCGGGTAGTGTATTGTCTTAATCGACAATAAAATAAATGACCCCTCCGTATAGTGTATTGTCTTGATCGACAATAAAATAAATGACCCCTCTGGGTAGTGTATAATATCATATCTGACATTATGATGCAACTGACGTCCTTTACGAAAATCATAAACTCTTCCTTGAGATTTCGTTTGATTCACCTTCGAATCCAGCCGGACATTCCTTGCAAACTTCACGTTGTTGGGAATTGACTGAAATAAACAAATCATATTCCCAAGTTTCCGCCATAAACGATATAACATGATTTCTTTATTTAGGAAAACTGTTGATTTTGGGAGAGTTTTCTCTTCCTTTGACTTTCCCATATTCATCCATCGGAATAAATCTGCTGGTATCAAAGCAAAGCTATAAACCTGCATCCACAGAAAAATCGTTAGTTTTTAAAGGACTGATCTGTGTCGATTCTTCAGTTGTCTGCTCCTTGTCCTGCTATCTCCGGTAGATCTTCCTGATCTCCCAACTCTTGATAGATAAGACAAAATATTTTATGCCAAAACAAATGAAACATAAAAGGAAAAACTTTAAGAAAATAAATTTTCGAAAAGTAATTTTGAAAAAGGTCACTGCCAAGTGTCATGTCACGTCCGACTTAGTGAACTTATTCGAGTCTATTGATTGGAAGTATATCTGATTATTCGCTGGGGAGTATTCAAAGTCACTCTGGACTTGTCTATAAATCCATGTTTGAAATTTTGAGGCCATCCTCAAAATTTCTGTCCCAGTTAATTGTCTTGGCTTATCTTCGACTGTTGCTGAGTAAATTGCGAAATTTTTGAGACCCTCTCAAAAATTCTGTCCCAGTTGCAAGTCTCAAAATATCTTAGCCTTGACTTGTTGAGGAAACATCTTATTCTCGAGAATTTTTGAGTCCCTCTCAAAAATTCTATCCCAGTTTCTAGTATAAGAGGAATAGAAATCTTATGGGAGATATGACCGAACCCTTGTGGCGCCTACGTATCCCGTTGAGGCAGGAATCAGGTCAAACGTAGTTCCCCCTCAAAGGTTAATAAATAAATTTACAAAGAAATCGACCGAGGCCGACATAGGCCGCCTACGTATCTCATTTTTGAGAATTCAGGTCAGACGTAGTTCATTATAAGAGGGATAAGAATTCAAGCGAAACAAATACAAGCAAACAGAATGATTACAAATAAATAACAGAAATGCAAAACGAAGCTTCACACGTAGTATCTTTTGACAGCATCTGAGTTGATGGGTTTGGGCCATACACTGCCATCCATCTCTGACAGTACCAAAGCACCTCCAGATAATACTTTGCGAACCATGTAAGGTCCTTGCCAGTTCGGTGCGAACTTTCCTTTGTACTCGTCTTGATGAGGAAAAATACGCTTAAGAACCAAATGACCAACCTCAAAATTTCTGGTTCTTACTCTCTTGTGAAAGGCACGGGTCATTCTCTGTCTATACAGCTGGCCATGGCAGACTGCAACCATTCTTTTCTCATCAATCAAAGTTAGTTGGTCAATCCGTTTGCTAACCCATTCAGCGTTGCTTAACTCAGCTTCTTGGATGGTTCTCAATGACGGTATCTCAACTTTAGCAGGTATGACCGCCTCTGTTCCATATACTAGCAAGTACGGAGTAGCACCACTCGATGTTCTGACCGTCGTTCGATAACCCAGTAAAGCATATGGCAACATTTCATGCCAACCTCGATGTTTGTCAATCATTTTCCTCAAAATCTTTTTGATATTCTTATTGGCGGCCTCTACAGCTCCATTCATTTGTGGGCGATAAGTAGTTGAATTACGATAAGTGAACTTAAATTGCTCACATATCTCTTTCATCAAGTGACTGTTGAGATTTGCGCCGTTATCAGTAATGATGGATTCTGGCACTCCAAATCTACATATCATATTGTTGCGAACAAAATCAGCCACCACTTTCTTGGTTACCGACTTGTAAGAAGATGCTTCCACCCACTTGGTGAAATAATCAATGGCAACCAAGATGAATCTGTGTCCATTAGAAGCGGCTGGCTCTATAGGACCGATGACATCCATTCCCCAAGCTACAAATGGCCAAGGTGAGCTTATAGCATTAAGCTCGTGAGGTGGTGCTCTGATCAAATCGCCGTGCACTTGACATTTGTGGCATTTTTGCACGAATTTGCAATAGTCATTCTCCATAGTCATCAAGAAATACCCGGCTCGTAGAATCTTTCTTGCCAAAGTGAGCCCATTCATATGTGTACCACACTCTCCAGCATGTATTTGTTCAACAAGCCTTGCAGCTTCGGCGGCATCGACACATCTTAGAAGACCCAAATCTGGAGTCCTCCTATAAAGGACTTCCCCACTTAGAAAGAAATTGAGTGCCATATGGCGTATCGACTTCTTCTGATTAGATGTAACATTTTCGAGATAAGTCCCAGACTCCAAGTACCTCTTTATGTCAAAATACCAAGGCAAACCGTCTGGTTCTGTTTCAACATGGGAACAATGAACTGGATGTTCTTTCAACTCTATATTCAGGGAGTCAATGTAATCTGTATCCGGATGTTTAATCATTGAAGCGATGGTGGCCAGAGCATCAGCTAATTCATTCTGTATTCTGGGAGTATGTCTGAACTTGATCTTACAAAATCTTTTGCACAACTTCTGCACATGTTGTACGTAAGGTACAATCTTTGGGTTTTTCACAGCCCATTCTCCTTGAACTTGATGAATCAAGAGATCTGAGTCTCCGATGACCAATAACTCGTAAACATTCATGTCGATGGCCATTTTCAAACCAAGAACACAAGCTTCGTATTCGGCCATGTTGTTTGTGCAATTAAACCGGAGCTTAGCTGCCATGGGATAGTGTTGACCAGATTCTGACACTAAGACTGCTCCGATACCTTTACCTTGATAATTTGCCGCTCCGTCAAAGAATAATCTCCAACCTGGGTATGCCTCAGAAATATCTTCGCCCACAAATGACACTTCTTCATCGTGAAAATAAGTCTTGAGTGGTTCATACTCCTCATCAACGGAATTTTCTGCAAGATGATCAGCCAAAGCCTATGCCTTTATTGCCTTCTAAGTCACATACACGATATCAAACTCACTCAACAGCATTTGCCATTTGGCCAACTTTCCGGTCGGCATCGCTTTCTGGAAAATATACTTCAATGGATCCATTCTGGAAATGAGATATGTAGTATACGAAGACAAATAGTGTCTCAATTTCTGGGCAAGCCACGTCAAAGCACAGCACGTTCTCTCCAACAAAGTATAGCGAGACTCGTACGGAGTAAACTTCTTGCTTATATAGTAGATAGTCCTTTCCTTCTTTCCTGTCTCGTTGTGTTGACCAAGTACGCATCCGAATGCGCTATCTGAAACAGACAAGTATAGCAACAAAGGACTCCCTTCTCGCGGAGAAACCAATACCGGTGGGTTGGACAAGTAATTCTTGATAGCATCGAAAGCAGTTTGACACTCCTCGGTCCAATTAGTCAGGGCGTCTTTCTTCAGCAGCTTGAAAATAGGCTCACACACCACTGTTGATTGTGCTATAAACCGACTGATATAGTTTAACCTCCCTAAGAAACTCATCACCTCTTTTCTCATTTTCGACGGAGGTAACTCTTGAATTGCTTTAATCTTAGAAGGTTCGAGCTCGATACCTCTTCTGCTGACTATAAATCCCAACAACTTCCCGGCTGGAACTCCGAAAGCGCATTTGGCGGGATTTAACTTCAAGTTGTACCAACGCAAACGATCAAAGAACTTCCGTAGGTGAGTCAAGTGATCCGAACTCTCACGGGATTTGATTATGACGTCGTCCACGTACACTTCAATCTCCTTATGAATCATGTCATGGAAAATAGTCGTCATGGCTCTCATGTAGGTGGCACCGGCGTTTTTGAGACCGAACGGCATCACCCTGTAGTGATATACACCCCAAGGTGTAATGAAAGCTGTTTTTTCCGCGTCTTCTTCATCCATCAAAATTTGGTGATAACCTGCGTAACAGTCCACAAATGACTGCATCTCATGTTTGGCACAGTTGTCAATCAAAATATGAATATTTGGCAATGGAAAATTATCCTTCGGACTAGCTTTGTTGAGATCTCTATAGTCAACACAAATCCTGATTTTCCCGTCCTTCTTGGCGACTGGAACGACGTTGGCCAACCAGGTTGGATATTGTGTTACTTCCACCAATCGGGACTCTATTTGCTTGGTGATTTCTTCCTTAATCTTCAAACTCAGTTCAGGCTTGAATTTTTGAGTTTTTTGCTTCACCGGCTCGAACCCTGGGTTGATCGGTAGCTTATGAGATACGATATCAGTACTCAACCCTTGCATATCACCGACTTCCCAAACAAACACATCACTATATTCGGCAAGCAAATAAACCAGGCTCTCCTTCTGATCCTCATTTAGGTGGGTACTGATCTTAACCTCTTTAACACATTCCGAATCTCCCAAATTCACTGTTTCCGTTTCCTCTAGATTTGGTTTATGCTGATTCTCGAACTGTCGAAATTCCTCGGCGACGTAATCTGGTTCCCCACATTCTTCTTCACAATCGTCAACCTTGTCGTCATTTGTCTCATTTTGTTTATTTAGCTCATGACATGACATGACATTGGCAGGTCTGTAACTTATGTTACTGAAATCATAAACAGATAAAATTAGGAAAGGAAAGTATAACAAACAACTAAATAAATAAAGAGGCTTTCATTTAAAATAATGCAAACTTTGGCCATGGCATGGGGGTCATGTTGCCTTTTTGAACATCACAACGGAAATTCGAAAATTGAACAGTTAAGAAAAATGCAGAAATGGTGGGTCTCGGGCCTCCTCCGGACAACCACCGATTTTAGTGTGCATAAAATAACTCCTTTCTACCGAAGAGTTCGGGACATCAGGATCGGCGTGGAAGTCCAGTTCTGCAGTACCTCCCCTGGTTCAGCATCACGAATACCAGCTAGCTCGGCCTCCTCCTCGACAACAGCATCGATCTCCTCGAAGAGGTCATAGATTCCTTACCTAAAGTCTTCAGGCTCGGCAGACTCTTGGATCGGAAAGGATTGATACAGATGCGGGATCGGCTTATCCAACTCTTGATCTTTTTTCTTCTTCATCTTCACGTCGTCATCTGTGGGGGTGTACCCCAAACCATATCTGGATCTCTTAACGAGGACTGGAACAGGCTCAATAATTCCTTGGGAATCTCTTCCCAATCCGAAACCTGACTCGAAACCATTCTGCAGCATCACAGTGGCTATCATTTTGTATACGGCTGGCATGGGGGCCTGTGAGGCCAAGTCTTCACCAGTGGCATTCACCAGCTCCACCGTGTAAAAGTCTGTACCTCGCGGTATTTCATCAATGATCGGCACCTGCCTGCTCGAGTGACTTCCCTCGCCGTGAATAACCAACTCTTCATTCTTCCACACAAGCTTCATCATTTGATGGAGAGTAGAGGGAACGGCTCCCGCCATATGGATGAACGGCCTTCCCAAAAGAAGGTTGTAACTGGTATCTATATCCAATACTTGGAATTGCGCAGTGAACTCTGCGGGGCCTATTTGAAGGGTCAAATTCACTGCTCCCAATGTCTCTCTTTGAACCCCATCAAAAGCTTTCACGTTGACCTGGTTTTGCTCCAGTTTCCCAAGGTCAAACCTTAGTTGCCTCAACGTCAACAATGGGCAGATATTCAAACCAGATCCGTCATCTACTAAAACACGGTTGACAACCTTTTCATGGCATATCACAGTAATGTGCAGCGCTTTATTGTGTGATCTTCCTTCAGCTGGCAGCTCATCGTCACAAAAGCTGATCCGGTGCCCTTGAATAACCTGATGAATCATGGCAGCCACGTTATCACTACTTGTACCTGAGGGTACATATGTATCATTGAGAGCTTTCATTAAGGCCTGCCTGTGGGACTGAGAACTTATCAGTAGGGCCCATACGGAGATCTGAGCCGGAGTCTTCTCTAAATGTTTGACGATGGAATAGTCCTTTGGTTGCATTTTCTCCAGAACTCTTCTGCTTCTCCTTCGCTTATCGGCCTCTTAGCATGATCCTTCTTCTGTCCTCCGAGAGCAAGCTCATCAGGAGTGTAGCACCTTCCGGACCTGGTCATGCCTTGGGCCACAGCAGTTTCAATGATAAATTTAGGCTTGACGAGAGTTTCCGAAGGCACCATGGCAACAACCTTTGTAGGTGTCAGAATAACAAACTCTCTCTTTTCCTTGACGCTTAAAGAAGCGACAGCCCTTTCCAAGTCCTCATGCACAATGGGAGTAATCATCTTTATTCCACACTCGTCTTCATCCATTTCAATCATATTGACATTGCCACCTCCATGATTTGGCAACGGGTTTATATTGACATTTGGCGGCGCCGGTTGGAGAGAAACTACCTCTTGATCGATCAGATCCTGGATTTTGTGCTTAAGGTTGATACAATCTTCCGTGTCATGTCCAACACTGTTGGAATGATAAGCACATCTTTGATCTGGCTTGTAGAACTTTGAATTGACATCCACGGGCTTGGGCCCCACAGGGTGGATGTATCCAGCATCGGCTAGTCTCTCAAATAGTTTGGTCCGGCTTTCAGCAAGTGCAGTAAAGTTCTTTGAAGGCCTTTTTTCAAATCTGGGTCGAGAAGGGTCGTAACTGTTTTGCTGAGGGGGAGGCACCTGCTGATAATTTCGGGTACTCGGACGAGGAGCTTGGCTTCTAGGATAAGGGTTTGTTTGATAATTTGGCGATGGAGCTTGGTAATTCGGGAGGGTTTTTTTGATATAATGGAGCTTGGACTTGATAAATGGGCGAAGGTTCTCGGTAGCTCGACTGTATATTGGCACAGTTGGGAGCAATATTCTGATGAGGGGATGGAATCTGGTAAGGTTGATGGTAATTTGGGTATATGGGAGAAAATTTTTGGAGATTTGGGGGTGGACTCTGGTACGACGAAATTTGAGCATCTGGATAGGTGGGGGTAGTATTATTGGATTGCGGGTAGTAAGCTTGGTGAGACTTTGGGGAAGGCCTGGAACGATCTTGGGAATGTGACGAGTTTCTGGGGGCTCTTCTTCCCCCATACGAGACAGTGGCAACTTCCTCTCTTTTCTTCCTTATCAATCCTGAAGATCCAGGTGACGCGGTTACCCGGGCTATCTTTCCCGACTTCAGACCGTCTTCGATAGTCTCGCCAACTTTGACTATTTCGGCGAATTTAGCTCCGACTAGCAACATAATTCTGTCGTAGTATTCTGGCTCCTGCACCCGCACAAACACTTCCACAATCTCTTTCTCGGTCATGGGCGCGGCCTTACTCTCGCCGCTTCCTTCCTCCATCAATAGGCAAACTCCCTATAGCTTTCAGTCGGTTTCTGCTTCATCTTCTCAAGAGAATATCGATCGGGAACTATCTCGACATTGTATGCAAATCGGTCAATGAAGTCTTTGGCCAGCGCATTCCAACTGGGCCACTGCTTGGTTTCGTGTGAAGTAAACCACTCGAGGGCCTCCCCACATAGACTTCGGCTGAAAAGCCGCATCAACAAGGCCTCATCCCTGCCAACTCCCACGAGTTGGTCACAATATGCTCTCAAATGAGCCATGGGGTTGCCTACTCCTCCGAAGGTGTCAAACTTCGGAATTTTGAATCCTTCGGGAAGGTTCAAGTCTGGATGGATGCACAACTCTTCGTAACTGAGTCCAGCGACGTCTGGGATGCACTGTAGTTCTTTCATAGCCCTTTTGATTTCCTCTTTTATATCAATCTTCGCATCTTCCTTTGCCTTTCATTCTCTTTCCTGCTCTTCATAGTGATCCAACTCAAAACCGTGCACCTCGTGCTCGGCAGAAATGGGAACTTGGAAGGTGGCTCTTTTTGGGAGGGGTGGAGCTATAGAGGGACTTGGAACATTTTGGACGGTCTGGTAATTCTGTGGGTAGGCCTGAGGATTGGTGTTCTGATTTAAATGGGAATGAGGTGTTTGGGGACTGAAGGCAGTTTGATTTTGGTTTTGATTATGTGGCGGTGGAGCGGTTTGAGTATTCTGAGGATGGGGTGGCATTTGAGGGTGGTTATTTGGAAGAGGCGATGGAGTTTGATAAGATACAGAAGCGTATTGGGGGGTTTGGGTTGTTAGATCTATCGCAGATGGATTATGCACAGGTGTAGAAGGCTGGTTCTGAGTTGGATCCATGTCTGATGAAGGGAAATAGATCGGAGGTCTTCTATCAGCAATATTAGGACCAAATCCAGGTGGAGGCGTATCCTGTCTCTGTTGCATTTCAACTCTCATTTCGGCAACCTGTTGCATCAGCTGCATGATCAGTTCGTTCTGTTCCGCTACGGTGGGCTGAGCCACCACAACGTCAGTAAGACTCACTTCGTCGTTGTTGTCTCCCATAACTATCTTTCCTTTGTCTGAATTTTGTCTAGGGAAGGAATCAGTAGGACCTTTCGATCTGGTGAAGTAAGGATGATCTGCCAGCTTTGATCGACACAGATCAGTTAAAAAGTACCTGAGAAGTGAAACAACTCAAAGGCAGATTTGTCAGTGCAGATTCAGAGTACAAAATGCATAATATCACACAGACAGCAGATAAGCAGACAAATATACAGACAAATATCGCGTCTTAACATGCTTGTGACCCTTTTATGCCAAGGGTAGGCCTACCGATTTGAAGGATGTATATGCTTTTTAAAACCCGATTTATTATCCCTAAAATACTTCATTAATAATATCCAAAGTGTCTGATAAACATAAAATAGAGGAATAGTCCTGAAAATAAATTACAAAACAAAGTACAAATAAAACAGTCCCACGCAGGGGATGGTAAAATTCAAGCCTCATCTGATCCTTCGCCAAGTCTAGCCCTCTTAGCGATGTTGACCTCTTCCCACATGGCATATCTGTTCGTCCAGAGATGATCTCTCGCCAGTCGAGCTCCTTCTTGATGTCTGAACCCCTCTATCGACTGAATCTGTTGTTCCATGCTATCATCTAACTCTGTCATGCACTGTCTGGCTCTTCGTAGTTCTTGTTTCAATCGAGCTATGACTTTGGCGTCTTCTGATTGACGACGCTGATGCTCTAATTCACTCCTATCAAACTTCTCTTGAAGGCGGTGAAGTCGGACTTGATGTTTGGCTCCAACATCGGCAATAATGTGAGGAACGTTTAGACCAGGCTCAATAGTTCCAGCGAGACTCTTTTTAACCATTCTTTATACTCCCCCGAATATTCTGGACGAAACCTATCTCGTACAGGCTCACCCAACACTCTTCGAGATCTCCACATCCTACGCATATCTTCAGCAAATGCAACTCGCCCATTCTCGTGGTCAGTTACGAATTTCCTCATATCTGCGATCTGGGGCAACTCTTGTTTCCGTCCTAGTTGTCTCAAAACTCGACCGGGAGCATATGGTCTAGTTCCTCTTAACCCAGCAAATACCAAATAAGGGACCTTTTCAGTTCGAACCACCATATTCTTAGTTACCACCAAACTATCTATTGACCATTGTACGTCTTCTTCTCTTAGCCCTCGAAGCCTCGGATACCAAAAACTCTCTCCTCCAGTCTTATTGCAACGATTGTGATACAACCACCAATCATGACCATGTAGCTCGTTGGACCGTCTTAGGGGATCTGGTTCTTTTGGGTTATGAGTCTTGATTAAATGTCGCATAATCCACCACTGTAGTATCAGATTACACCCTTGAAAGAAGCGTTCTCCGTTCTGACATTTGTCTAAAGCCCTGTAGATGTCGGCCAGAATCATAGGCGCCAAAGTGTAGTACTTTGTTGATGTTTTGTAATCCACTCCATAGAAAATGGCATGAGTGACCATAAATACACTAGGATGAATAGTGTATTTTGTCCCTTGAGGGAAAACCATAGTTCCGAGCAAACATATCGCAAATGCGAGGGGACGCGTTTCTTTCCATTTTTCTTTTGAGACGAACTCGTCTTTATGTTTCTCATAAGCCCTTGCACGCCCAAATCGATAATATAATTTTCTGAATGGTATATTTGGGCCCGGGAGCTTGTCCATCCACTCGGCTTTAACCAATGACAATTTCTCTTTAATTTTGGCGAAATCCCATATTATGGGATTTAGGAGATCTGTATCTGGGTGTCGTTTCCTTTTGTTGCACATGGCGACACTTTCATAGCTGATAAGGATTTCTTCTATAGTTGGCGTCAACTCTACTTCCCCGAACCGAAAAACCATATTCTCGCTATCCCGGAATTTCACCATCGTTCCAATTAAGCCAGGCCATGCATTCATCTCTAACAGCGACGGGAGATAACCTATGTGTTTCTGAACAATCATTTTATCATCGTTGTTCATGAACCTCCACCATACTTTGAGGAAAGGGTCAGGAATAGTAACCATTCTTGTTTTCAAAGGTTTGTGTGTCGAATTCATCCTACAAAACATAGCGAACAGAGATTAGTCAACCCCCCGCCCCGTAGACAATAAATTGTTTTTAAAATGCATATACATCCTTCAATTAACACATAAGCATGATTGTCTGTTTTTGACAATTTGGGCCAAATAGACACAAGGTGGGCTTCTAATGGGCCCAACACGCCTTGGGCGTTGGGTCATCTTAGTTCAAATGCTCTTAAATTCGGGATTTTGGCTCGGCTCTACGCTAGTTTACTAAGAGTGGCTTTTCAAAAGACCGGGAACCCAAACGGACAATTTGGGCTGGAACTCGCGACAACCATTGGACGCATGACGAACCAATAAATTGTCGCTAATTCCGAAAAAGGGTGAGTATAAAAAAGTCCGGCTGCGGTTCCGCAAACCGTCCTTTAATATACTATACAATATATATCAGAAATATGTCATGATGTGCAATGCCAGTTTATAATTTAAAATTAATCACATGTAAGCAATTTAATAACACAATTAGTTCAAATAGTCAAATCATTTTGGTTAGAACTTAATTAATCCCCAGCAGAGTCGCCATTTCTGTTTTATCAAAAAAATATATATACGTAAAGTAAAAAAAGAAAAGATGACTAAGTTTCGAAAAATCAATTAATCTTATGATTTAAGAAAAATCGACTTTCCAAATTGACAGAGTCGCCTCTTGATTTTTAGTAAAAAAAACAAGAAAAACTTACAATTATTTTCAAAAGATTTAAAACAGATAAAAATCAGTTGAAAAGGGTTCGAAGTTCAATGTACATTCCGAGAAGGTGTTAGGCCCTCGGAATGCCCGCTAACTCGCGGTTGACCGGCGATTTGACTAAAAATGACTATTTAAAATATTTTTTTTTTAAATTTTAACCAAGTTTAATAAATTCAAATTTACTTATTTATTTATTATTATACTTTCTAAAATTAATTATCTTAAGGAGGGCAATAAACTAAAGGGTTATTCTAAAGGGGATAATTTAAACATTCGACAAAACTAATAAATAAAATAAACACTAAGCAAAATATATATGTATATGTATATTTTAAATATGTAAAAATTAAGGGAAATGGCTTTCGTTTGAGAACTAATTAAATTGGAACCAAAATGTTATAATTCTAGTGAACATAATAAAAAAAAAACAAATAAAGAAAGAAAGAAATAGGATAGGGGAGAAAGTTTAAATTTGGGCCCTTTGCCCAAATTTTAAATCTAATGGGCTTTTGACCCAAAACCTGTCCTAAGCTAGCTAAAGAGCTGCAAATGGATGAGCTCTGGCCCATTTGCACTCTCAAACAACTGAGTATACAATAAATGTATATCAAAGTATATAGGTCACATTTTGATCAGTTTTCATGTATATCGGACTGTATACCAAATGTATACAACCCTCTTCATTTTTTTCAACCTGTATTTCAATTTTCAGGCTCGTATTTGCTGCATTCCAACCTGCATATAAATTATTGGGTCTGTATATCATGTATACAGAATGCATACTGTATGTATACAACTGTTTATTTTATTTTATTTTTGATTTTCCAAGCATCGAAAGTCCAACTTCTAGCCACCAGAACTATTTTAAACCTGTTTATCTACTTCTCTATTGGCAATAGGGACGATTCAAAAGAGAACAAGCGGATGTGGGCCTTTACGGCCTATCCGGGATATGAAGGAATAAGATAAGAGTCCAAGGTGAACTCGAGTTGATGTCACATGCAAAAAAAAAATGATAAGGATTAGTACTTGAAAATAATATCTCAACAGATGCATCTAAATGACACTGAAGATTAATCGTTTGTAAAATGGTAAATGCGTCAAAATGAATTCACTGCTCAAGCTAAGGCCTAACAAATTAATTAAGCTAAGACAACATAACAATATAAATATAAGTGGCTGTTATATCAAAGTCAAGCAGTAGTCAAGGCCTTCAAAGTAGGAGTAACTATCTACATATTCCAATAATTCTTGCATGATGCACACCGATAAGCATCAATGACTATCAATGATTGGATAATATCAAACAAACATAAAAAAGAAGAGATAATGCTAAATCATAATGTTGACATCTTAGCTCATTCATTCAACTTGAGGTGAAGGAATGAAGCATATGACATCAAAAAATTAAACGATATTACAGATTCATTTCGATCAGAAAAATGAAGTAAAACGAATAAACAACTTGACAACTAGACTAAAAGGCAGCTAGGAACGTAAAGAAACATTAAAGGGGACAGAACAACAAAGCCAACATATTCAAATGTTAATCATGTAAATGTAAACAATATGACCAACATGAATCAAAGCAAACTTTATTGCATTCAGATTCAAGCTTACTATCCGAAAGCTCACAAGAAAATAAATGTCGAATGCGCACAATACACTACATTAAAACTGAATACGTAGGGAAACGACAATACCTTTCTTGGGGCAGCGAAATGAGATCAACGAGCTAGCAACGACTTCCACACCGAAGCGACGAATCCCAGAAAACTTGGATGGAAACTCGGCATCAAACGAGCTTATACCAAATGAAAACAAAGGAATGGAACTTAGACTCAAATTAGTTCTCTCTTACGACTTAGGATTAAAAAAATGTATAAAACTTCTTATGTATGAGTGTGACTGTTCCAAAGAATTTTCGACTCTAAAATTTTCAGAAATTTCCCCCCAACATACGATAACTATCTCCCTCTATTTTCCCTTTTTTCTCCCCCACCTCTCTTCTATTTTTTCCAACCCTTCTCCTCTCCTTTTTTTTTTTTAGTGAAAAATAGGATGTATATATATAGGGGAAGATTAAGGTTACTCTTTTGGAGAAAAAAAAAACGGATAGGAACGTGGGGGCAAAAATGAGAATCCCTCCATTCCCCAAATTCAAACTAAATCCCCCAAAATTCAAATTAAATCCCCCAAAATTCAAACTAAATCCCAAAATTCAAACTAAATTCCCTAATTCAAACTAAATCCCAAAATTCAAACTAAATCCCCCAAAATTCAAACTAAATCCCAAAATTCAAACTAAATCCCAAAATTCAAACTAAATCCCCCAAAATTCAAATTAAATCCCCAAAATTCAAATTAAATCCCAAAATTCAAACTACATCCCCCAAAATTCAAACTAAATTCCCTAAAATTCAAACTAAATCCCAAAATTCAAACTAAATCCCCAAAATTCAAATTAAATCCCAAAATTCAAACTAAATCCCCAAAATTCAAATTAAATCCCCCAAAATCCGGATGGAGAAATATATTGGGCTGCAGTAATTTGGAGGAATGGGCTGGAATCGCATTGGGCTTGGCTGAAAGTTTAAAAAAAAAAAAAAAGATTTCTTGGCTGAAGAAATTGAATTGGGCCTATTTAAAAAAAATTGAATGGGCTGGAGGGAGTAATTTAAGTTTGGTCGGCTGGAGATATGAAATGGGCTGCTGACAACTGAATTAGATTTTGGCCCAATGTTTCTCAAAGTTGAGTTAAGTTGGAAATTTAAAATGAATTAAATTTAAGAAATAGCCAAATTGTGTTACATTAGTAATTTGGCTAAACCTTAAATAAGACAAATTAATATTAATTAATTAACAAGCTTCTTAATCTTAACAAAAATAAAATAATTATTTAATCGTAAACTTAGTGAAAAATATAACTAATTTAAAAGACTACTCACTAAATTTAAAATGTTTTTGAGATTTTTTTTATTTTTATTTTGAATAATCATAAAATATATTAATTATATACATAATTATGTAAAATATATATTATCTAAAACTTTAAGAAACGGCAAAAATTATTCAAAATAATGCAAACTTTATTATTATTTTTTTATTATTTTTTTTTTTTTAATTTACAAAACTAATTATTTTAAATTTTTTGAGAATTTAAGAAGCTCATTAATTAATTCCTACCGGGGAGGGTCAAAATTGGGTGTCAACAATGGCGGCAATCTAATTCATTATATGCTAAGAGATATGATCATTTGAAGTTGATTATTGCGGAAACTAATGTGAAAAACTTAGTCGGTAGGAAGATTCTGAACTCGACTTAGTACACTAGAGGTCTTTGATGATCCTAAACCACTTTCAATACCTTCCTACTCAAAAGATGAACCTTAACACATAAGAACAAGTGAGACATCACCCGATTCAGATTTATATACCTATGACAAAAGATTTGGATTCAAAAAATAAAATCACGATGTGTTATAGATATATAAATAAGTATATTAATTACATAATTTTTTTGGTGTGAATGGATATTAGTTATGTAGGCCTTTAATTTTCGCATCGTCATATGCATCGATTTAACTTTTCAAAGAAATAAAATATTTCTAATAAGGACTTTACCATAAATTCCGAACTCTAACACACTTCTATTATAGAGTAGTATTTATAATTAAGTAGATTCTATTATTTTCTTTTTCAAATCAAAACATTATTATTTGATTAGATCATATTTAGTATGCGTCTATAAATGAAATTAAATTAATAGTACTATTTGTTTTTTTTGGTGAAGCAAATGTCGGACACTACATGGTGTATCTACCACTGGTCATACTGGTAACTTTCTGGCCTTTTAGTAATAAAAAAATCTTTAATATTTATTCTCTCTATTTTGTTTTTTCCCCTTTTTACTATAGTCAAAAGGAAAACTGGAAATGAGTCCAAAATGGAAAGGAAAAATAGGAACAGGTGTGGGCTATATATGATTCGATTGGTTTTGGATTTTTGAGATATCAAATTAAATTATTGTAGGAAATTTTTAAATCAAAATCAAACTAATAAAATCTGTTTTTTCTAAAAAAAAATTTAACCTCGGATTGATTCGAATTTTTCAAATAGCAAATCAAATCATCTGTGTCGAAATTTTTAAATTTTTAAATCAAATCAAACTAATAAACTTCTGATTCTTTTTCTTCATGTTTTTGAATTTTTCCAGTAAAGTATTCATACAAACATATAATTAACTTGTGCTCTAAATATTTTTTTTAATCCAACCAAAATACAACTATCGAAGTTGTTTCTTAAGAAAATAATATAAAGTATGAGATGATGATGACCCTAAAATATTTAATAAAAAATAAAAATGAATTCATATAAAATAAATATTGCAAATTGATAAGTCATAATGAAAATGATCATAATCTAAAAGTACTAAATCATGCTAAAATAATTCTAATAAGTATTAATTACTTGATTAAATATTAAAGAAAAATTGAAAATTAGATTATGTATTTTAAATGTCTAAACTATAAACCAATGTAAAATTAAAGGATAAATATTCAACACTATTGTCATTCCTAGTGTTGAATTAATTTATTTTGGAAGCATTAGTACTGATTTGATTTTGAATTGAGCTTTATTAGAGTTACTAATACCTATAGATTACAATCTTTATTGGACCATTCAAGATTTTAAGTCTCAAAAAACTTGAAAAGTATGTTAAAAGATAAAAATTATGAAAACGTATAAGTAATATTTAGAAATTACATTAAAGTAGATGTTTTTATGTATACAATAACTTTTAAAAAATTATATATATAATGTCGGATTAATTTGGTCTCGATTTGATTTTTTTCTTAAAACAAAACCAATTCAAGTAGAGTCAAGTTTTTTTTTTCAAATATTAAACCAAGTTAAACGAAACGACTAATCAGGTTCTTTTTTCAATTTGACTTAATTTATGATTTAATTTATTTTTTATTCAATTTTGTACGACCCTTAATGAATAGAAATAGAGACGTCAATAAGGGACAGGCCCGTTGGGCCGGCCTGGCCTAACTCGGGATTTAATAAGAGTGGGCTAAGATTTTTAGAGTCCACTTAAGAAAAGAGCTTTTTAGCCCGGCCTGAATAAGCCTGCTGATTTGAGAGGCTTGAGAAATATTGGTAGGGCCGACCCATGGGTCAGTAAAAATTAATTTAAAATATAATATAATACTAAAATTTAAAATTAAAGAGAGTCCAAACTCAAAATAATTAGGTTAATATTCTATTTAGATATTTATACTTTTACTTGAAAAAAAACTTAATAAATATTATAAAAATAATTTTATTTGTGGATTGGATTAACAAGTAGTAACATTAACATCATATATTATTGTTTTGTCGATATTTATGATAATGTTTTTAAATTATAGTTTATAATTAATTTAATAATTATTAAAAAATATAATTTTTAAAAAAGTGGGCTGACCCAGCAAGCCTGTAGCCCACGTACTTGTGCGTTGGGCCGACTGTTTTCTGGCCCACACAAAAAATGGGCTATCCTGACCTGGCTTGTAAAATGTCAAAGCCTGTATGGGTTAGCCCGGATGGGATGGGCTAGCCCATATTGACAGCTCTAAATAGAAACAAAGACGTGCAGGAGAAGCGACAATTTTTTTAGTAAAGATCTTATGGAAAAAAAAACTAAAAAATTTAAATGACAAACTAATGTTTTTTAAGATTTTGCAAATATTCTATCAGTTTAATATTTCGTCTATAAGTTTGAGAAATATAAATAAATTAGATTCGAGTTTAATGTTGTTCCAGTATAATTTTTTAAGGGGCTATTTAATTTGAAACTAAGTTATATTAAATCATTTCTTAATGACCATTGACCATTTAACTTGTATTAAAAATAGTATTCATTACATAATTTCTAAAAAATGTATTTATTTATAAAAAAAGATCCTTCATTTTTATTAAGGATTAAAGAAAAGGGAATTTAGGAACCACATAAATATTATTTTATTTAATCTCGAAATTATTAATTCGATATTATTATTTCACCCACTAACATAGATAATTTATCCTGTTACTAAATCTGATATAACTTATCCTCAGATTAATAATCAAACAAAGAAAAAAAATGTTTTATTAACTTTTTATCTCAAGATGAACAATTATTGAGTAAATCAACACTTTTAATAAATTTCACGCAATTTTAAATAAAAATTAATCACGATTTTAATATAAATATCAAACTGATGCGGAGATAGGTAACTTTCAATTACCCTTTTTGACGGTCTTTATTTGATCAGATGTGTTTTTTGCATGCTCCGAGGTAATTTGTGTGATTGTTATTTATGCATCCACTACATTTACTTTTCAATGAATCTAACACCACACATGTTAATTTTGGTCAGTAAAAAATTGTACAAAGGTCTGCCTTTTTTGTTTTTCACGTTTCAATTTTACCAAATTAATTTTGAAAAGTATTATTCTAATTCAATACTGTTTTCATTATTTTATAGTTACGTATTAATAATCAAATTCAAATTTTCAAATTATAATTAATAAAATTGATACATTCTTAAAAAACATGTCAAAACAACATGAATGAAGTAATTTAAACACAAAAGGATTACTAGTTGGCACCACGTATTATATAATCCTCCAAGCTATAGTGATGTACCATGTCAACAGTCGATGCATATAATTAAACAGTGAGTTCTGAAAAATTAATGACATATTTAAATCTTTTTTCCTTTAATTAATGACATAAATGTGTCTTTTCTTGAAAGATTGGCGACATAATTAAATCTTTTATCTTTAAAAATAAAAGTAAATAAAAAAATTATTAATATTTTTTTAGGGAAAAAGGATAAATGTATATTCAACTATCGTAACTGGTACGCAGATGTTCTCCTTCATACTTTTGGGGCATTGTTGCCCCTGCCGTCTGAAAAATAAAGCATATATATTATTTATACACGTGTTATAATCTTATCCACCGATCCGATGGATAAGATTGGATTATGTGTACTCCCTATTTAGCTTCTGTTAGAGTGGAGGGTATTATATATGATCTAGTTTTGAATGATAGAGATATCAATGTCCCAAAAGTATGACAAAGGATATTTGCATATCATTTATAATAGTTCGGAGATATATTTATCTTTTTATCTCCTTTCATGATAAAAAGACGAAAGGATTATCCAATTGCATTGAGGTACCTTACAATGATATCATGTATTTATCTGTTTTAACGCGTAGTATCAACTGAGCCAGATTTAGTATACTGTTTTTGTTTTTACATTAACTGTAAATATAAATATATGATCGACACCTACGTTTATGAAAACTTATAATTTTAGAAAGTTGAATGAGTCAAATGTTATAACTACTACATGTATTTAGTAAAAATAAAAATAAAACTGTAGCTACATATATATATATATAATAAAGGGTGTTTGTTAGAGGTATTGCAATTGGTCACACTAAAAACTCCAAGAAAAATGGAAACATCAAAATGAGAGATAAACTTTCTAACTGCTAAGCAATTTGATGCTTGACAGGCTAAAAACAGAAAAAGTGAAGTACCACTTTTACCTTTCAAAATATTTTTATTTTATGTGTGCAAATAAGTAGAAAGAATTTTTAATTTATATTATTATGAGTTCAATAATATTTAAAGAAAATAATTCGAAATGTATCTGAATTTTGATCATAATTTCAAATTTCGGGTAGGACCTATTATTCATGCATTATTTAATAGTGTATTTTAAAGATATATATGTGTGTTCACTTGGACATTATGAATAGAAAACATTATAAATGGTAACTTAGCTTGTCTAGTTGAGCACAAAACACTTATATATTTATAAATACACTACTAAATAGTGTAGCGTAATAGATCCTACCTAAAATTTGAGATTGTTACAATAATTTCGATCAAAATTAAAATATATTTCAGACTTTTTCTCTAATATTTAGAAGTAAACCTCTTTCTAAAATAAGTATTTAATAACCTGAAAGTGTATCTTAAACTCATAAGTTAAAATAATAGTTTATTCTCTGGGGCACCACAAAAAGTGTAGTGGCCTGAATAGTTAGAGATATTTTATTTCGTCAAAGATATTAAATTGAGTATTGATTGAAATATATTTTGATAAAATATAGTAAGATTTATCGATGTGAAATTAATTTAATTGAATCAATATATTTGAATATTGAATAAACGGTTAAATCAAAAATAGAAATCATCTAAAAAAAATCAAAAATAGAAATTTGCCCGTCCTGTGAAATCGGCTTCATAAATACTCATCTTTCTTACGTGACTTCTTTAAAAAAAACATATAAAATTAATTTCGATAAGGGGAGATTTTAATGATAATGGATGTGAATTATTAAAAGCTAAAATGACGTTTATATATATTTCCTCCGTTTCAGTTTATGTAACAAATTTAATTTTTTGAGAGCTAAAAATTTAAGTTTAATCAAAAATATACTCATGGAATCTTCAAGTTGCAATGATTGACAATTTAAATATTTAAAAAATATATAAAAAATTTACGATAAAAAATAGACTTGTTTAAATTTTAAAATTCGAAATTATTTACATCTACATTGTTTCCTTTTTTTGCGTTGCTATGTTTTCCTCCATTAAAAACATGAGGTGTAGGTTTGGTGTCCATGCTACATCACTAACATAAATTTAAAACTATAACATAGTACAAGTAGTAGTATATATATTAAAGCAAATCATTATTACTACTAATAATTACTACTAAGATAGTACAAAATTATTTACTTTGTGGGTGCATATAAATCAAAATCCAACTACGTAATAAAAGCAGTGAAATATATCGAAAGAATGGCAAAGAAAAGAGTGTTTGTCCCGCATAAAACAGACACTTTTTTAACATTACATTTTTAAAAAAAACATTTTTAAAATTACTTCTCAAAACGAATACTGCGCTCACAAATAAGCAAATTGTCCACTTAACGATAGAAATAAACACTTTATCCATTTGATATATATTTTTAAAGAAGAATTTCTTTTAATATATAGTACCCAGGAAAGTATTTATTTTAAAATCGAACTTTAAATAACAAGTGTATTTTTCGTACGAGGAAGCGTCCACTCCCAATACCTAATGCAAAATCCACAAGAAACAAGAAAAGACAAGTCATTTACCAAATATAGACGTTACATTTTTTAATTACTTTATTTTTGTACTAAGATCAACAGTCATACAATCCAGATAATTAAAAAATATGGTACAAAATCTATTAATAATGTCTAATTAATTTATCGCTAAATAGCTTTCGGCTAATTAAATTTTTTATATAATCCATCATTAATTTACAACATCAAGAGATTTGACATGAAATTTTTGTTAATTTAACTGTAAGATTGTATCCGTCACTAATTTCTTATTTTCTTGCTGTGATACGAGAAAAAGAAATTTTAAAAAATCGAGCACCCACACAATTCTTCCAATCTTGAAAAGTCATTGTCATTTAGAAAAATAGACGTACGTTACGTTCAATTATTAAAATATCGTATAGCTAAGTAATATGTTTTCAATTTATTCATATTTATAAACAGATGGTGGTTATTATCTTCTTCTCTTTCTTTTTGGCATCATTAATTTATACCTTTAATTTCCTTTCTTGGATGCTTCCTGTCGTTATTTTTATTCCCTCTTTTGGGAACAATATGACTGTACAAAACCTTTAGTTTACTACTATTACACAGTGACCACATTCCCACTCAAGTGCCCTATACTTCTATTTTTTGCTTACATCATCTACTCTCAATCTATATAATATATGTAGCGCAGTGGACGGGGTTGTTCTTCTCTTAATTAAAAGTTTTACGTTTGAGTACTTGGTATAAAATAATCTTTAATAAAAAGTGCTTCCACTGAATTGGCTCTATACGCAGAGCGAATCTGAAATAGTCGAGCTCCAATTTGAATATAAGATTAAAAAACCAAAAAAAGAAAACATACTATATAAGTTTGGATGAATGGTCAAATATATACTTGATCATATCATACAATTAAGTTGGAATCTTGATAATTGTGGGTTCATATCTTGCCCTTTATATATCTTGCAAATTTCTATTTATTCAGCAGAATTAATCATTTCCATGAAGTGTTTTAATTAAACTAGTATCATCATGCATTGACTCAGTCAAACATGACCAACTTTAATTTGCTGTATTACACACTCATCAAATAAAAATTTGTTGATGTGTCCAAAGTTGATGATATTAGTTTAGGAGGAGCTGTTTGTGAAAGTGATGTAAAATTTAAAAATCATTTCACTGGTTAGAGGAGTCTTAGTAAGATGTTAGACATACGATATGAAATCATGATCGCAAGTTACATTAGTTTTTGAACATATGACATAGGATCTTAGCTTGATTTGAAATAATTCAAAACTCTTTAAAAAGCATGAGTTGAATTTTTCTTAAAATAGAAAACTTGATTGAAAACTCAAAAGTTAATATTTAGTAAGAAAAATAATCCATATATTTTTTTAAAAAAAAATTATGTTTGGCGTGAAGAAATTGTTTATATCATGTGAAAACATTATATTAAGAATAACTAGTTACTATTGTTGTTAATTAGTTGCTCTTTAAATTATGTGTATTTAAAAGTTTGTAATTGCAAATATTTATTTATAAAAAGAATATTGAGATATGTGATTTATGTTAATGAGGGCTGAGAATACTCTGATATCTTGTTATGAACTATGATTTATTAATTTAGTAAGATTGTGTAAGAATTGGAGAAAATTTAATAGTTTTTACTACTAGTAGAGTTTTCATATCTATGAAAACGAAAAATACAACTGAAAAAATTACAAATCACAAATACAAACAAAATATCACTTTGATTTCAAATCATAATTTTCATCACTTTGATTTCAAATTATTATTTTCATAGTATCGCATATCTAAACAGACCCTAATATGTGTCCTACCCAAAAATGGATACATTATTAGAAAGCTCTGATTTAAGAATAACGGCAACGACCTCAAGTGATAATTTATTCATATTTTATATATAAATGATATAAGTCAAAAATATTGAGTTCAACGGAAAACATATATTACACCCTACACAGCTACACTCAACCCATATAATCTTTAGTAGACACATTTCAGTGAATTCCCTGTAAAAGCTAATTTTATGTTTCTCCTTTGTAATTTAGGAGATGTATATTGTTCATGAAAAACTATTATTAGATTCTTAAAAGATAAAAAAGAGAGATAGTTATGAGTTCAAGTAAGAAAGTGCAACTTCTCTTTTCACAAAGTTTCATTACCCCCCCCCCCCCTAAAAAATAAAAGATAATACTAATCTAGCTCCTTGTACTAGCTTCTATTTTTAGAAAGGAAAAAAAGCACATATTTATAATTAATACCACACATTCTTTAGAAAGGAGTAAGGCTAGTAAAGCATTTAAAGAGATTTTGATGCCTCAAAATAATTTAACATGAATTTAATTGTTTTATTTTTAATTTTAATTAAATAAATATTGAAGATGGTAAAAGAAACTACAAATTTTATGTAAAGAAAGAAAACTATTTAGAGTACTTTTTTAGCAGAAATATTTTAGAACATGAATTAAATAACTCAAACTCTCCTATTAATAAATATAGTTTTTACAATAATATCCAAAGTAATATATTGCAAACATATGGCAAACATGAATTTAATCATTACTTTTATAAATAATAACACTTTGTAAAGTTTTCAATTATATAAGTTGATATTTTACAAGCAAATAATTAGAAATAACATCCAAAATGCAATTGAAATTAAATAAAATCAGCCTTGAATCAATTACCTTCACAATATAAAGTTGGTTAACAATTATAATTACGTAAGACAAATATTCATATTTAACTCATAGAGTTTAAGTGAATTTTAATACATATAATGTCTCTTTTGTAGTCACAAGTTATCTCATAATCAAGTCAGATAACTTAAAGTGATCAGATTAATGTACATATCAATTATTTTAGCTAAAAAGTATATTAAAAGAAGAATTCGTACCTGTGAACTAATATTGGGGGATGTCAAAATAGGAAGAGGCACGACGATATCAAAACTCGCATACTTTTATAATTTACTATATTTAACTCCCTGATATAATGGAGCATGGATTATGAATCAACTACAAGAAAATTTAATAATGACATTTTAACTCACAATTCAATGCATCTTTTCCTTTCTGTTTTATATCTTAGATTTATTTTAGATTATATTAAACAATGTATATCAAGAGAATATAAAGGCAAAATAAGCAATTCAAACAATTACACTATTAAATCCACAGAACACTTCACTTGAATTGTGAAAATAATAATAATTAGTTCTCATCATTCCTAACTGATATTCATACCTAATCAAATTTTAATACAACTAAATGCTAATAGGGAAAACTAAGGTTAGAACATTTTACTTAATAATATTATGAAATGTCACTTGCAAACTTATTTATTTTGTTTTCATTAGAAAAGTAATTTTACTACATTTAACGGAACTTGTTTTCTTAAAGAAATATTCTGATCAGGCAAACATGAAAAAATTAAATAACATAACATATTTTATGTTTCCTCCATACAACAAACCCATGTAAATATTGATGAACCAAAAATAAGCTTAAGACAAGTGATGAATAAACAAAATGTTACTGATTTTAGCAAAATTATGGGTTTAAATTAATTTAATTAATAAGAACAAAATTATTACTGAGGTTTAAGGATGTGTCTTTCCCAATCAAAGACACCCAACTTGTCTACATCCTGAAAGGAAAGGAAGTTGGAGTATAATGAATTTCTTCCTAACAACTTTGAGATTACAACAAGAAGCATTTCACAAGCTTGATTTTCTTCCAATTTTGCTGCATCACTTGGCTCAGAAGACTGATCTTTCCATGACTGGTAAAATGACCTGTTCAACAAGAGTAACGCGATTATCGAACTCCATTTAAGTAATTCAAAGTAACAGTTAATTATCAGGTGGCGGAAAACGGGGAGAAGAATATCATCAGCTAGAAAGTAATGCAGAGAGTTCAGAGTAGTATATGTACCATCTCCAGGTAGGATAAGCTTCAGCAGGGCAATTAATCTTGGAGAAGAGGGTTGCCAACTGAATTGCATCATCGCCCAAGATGTCTGTTTCTGTCAAGCAGCCAAAAGCATAGTAAACAAGTTAGCCATTAGTTTGGAAGACAGGAAGCTGTCTTAAGCGCAGAAAGTGGTACTGATGATATTACGACTGTACCTGCGGAGGAAAGACTAGAAGAAAGAAGAAGACAAAGTGCAGAAACGACAGATGGAAGCACTGTATAGTTTTTGCGTTGTAGCTGTTGCAGAAAAAAGATTGATGAGGCTAAAGTTTCTTCACATGCAAATGTCCTGCTGGTACTGCTACATCTTTGATCATTCCCCTCCATCAGAGAGAGCAGGTTATTGAGCTTAGATCTGTCAAAAGAATGAGAGATATCCATATTACTGAATTTGAGGGAATGCTTTCCTACAATCACTGATGCAGCCAGCCAGCGAACAAGCTTTGATATCAGAGAATCGTCTGATTCTTCATCGGCTTGCAGTCTCATAATGCAATCAAAACTTTCCGGCCCATGGACTTTTTCAATATTTGACTGCAAAGCAGTTAAAGTTGCCCACCTAACAAACTTGGAAACTTTTTCCTCGTCCTGGAAAAATAAAAATAAAAAATTGTTTTACAAATGATATGAATATAGAAAATCATACATAAACACCAAAGCAAGTGATCTCCAGAAAAGTAGTAGTACTAAAGCTTGATGGGCATAATGTATGAATACATCAGCATAAATAGACTAATTATATTGCAAGTCAAGATCTCATGGTCTGAATATATTTGAAGGAATGTACCAAGATAATAGGTAATGATACTGTTAAAGAATAATTCTCAGACATGACCAAATAAATATTAATGAAATACAACGTTGCTCATTTATCATGCTTGGGAGCTTTTTAAAACTTCTTATAAGCATGTCCATCACCATTATCTGAATCGGGTCAAGCTGAAGCTCTACTTCACTGGCCAACATACTGTAAATGGCAGCAATAATCAACACTATTGTGTCTTTACTACAGATTCATTCACCTGAGCAAAAAAATTATTTTGGGTCCATCTCATTTTAAGTGTGTTCAGTTTCTTTTTCTTATGTCTTCTTTCTTATGGGTTGGAGAGGGGGCACATTTCCGGAGTAAAGACCCAAAAAAAAGACAAAAAAAGACAAAGGATTAGAGTACTTAATATCAGCTATCAATTAGAAACCTCAAGTTGGTGGAATGGACGAACTCCATATCCAAATACATCAGACATTCTAGAAAAGAAGAAAAGAAATTTCACTTGCTTAAAAGGTAGAACCAGGACCTGGAAAAGCATACAGAACCAGAACAATCCATGGATTTCAACTTAGTGAATTAAATTTAAAGATATAAGGCTTGCCAGTGTGTGAAGGTAACATAGGAAGTTCTAGAAAGGGGGTACAAATGAGGAAAGGGGCGTAGGAAGTAAAATGAAAATGATTTACCGCTTACGTAGTCATTAGTGCAGAGTGTGCAAGTTTCCCTGAAATATATTATTGAATGAAGCTTAATATACCAAAAGCAGTCATTCAGATTATCAGTGTTACCCATGATCAAATAATGATCATCAATCACACATTGCATTTCATTGTTAACCAGAATCATGATAGTCACACTTACCTCAAACTCACTGCCCACCCAATTTTAGTGTAAAATAACCACATCTTAAATTTTTAAAAAGAACTCTAGAGTGGATCTATATACAGAAGACTCGGGAACAAATCCTCCATTACCAGTTAAAGAAAACAACAATGAGAAGCAACATTTGTGTGAGTCCCAAAACCAGTCAAGCCAAGTGCAACATCAGTGATCATTCTAATGTGAAGACAGTAAAGCTTGTGATATGGAATACAAAGACAACAACAGGCCCAATCCTTTCTGCATGCTGATGAGTGAAGTATTTGTGCCATTTCATCGACAACAAGTGTGTCACACACCACAGTCCCGGGCATAATAGCTAGTCAGTAGATATGTTATCTGGGAGAAATCCTACATCATCAATAAATGATGGAAGTCACATATTGAACCAGTAAAAAGTCAACACTACGGCCTTGCATCACTTGCAACTGGGACGTGAACTTGACAAAGCGACACCAAAAAGGGTTCTAGTCTCACATTCAGTGCCAACTAAAGGAGCTAGACATGATCATTTAGGAACTATTCTGGAATTCAAAAACAATTTTCTACTGGTACTTGGGCAATCTGTCACGCTCCCACAGGAAAGATTCTCTTGGTCATATTCATACATAATCTACTTCTTTAGTGGATGAACAACTTATGCCACAGGACAATAGCAAAAGTGCAAAATTAGAAGTTCCCCCAAAAGCAGTAAGAATCTAGTCTTGCACAGATGCATTATTTTCAAGGTGCACTCCATGTTTGGCTTACAGCAAAAATAAAGATTCTTATCAACAGATAAACAGCTTATAGGAGTGATGGGGAAATACCATTTGCAAAATAGTTACTGGAGGAGTGCTCATTAGTACAGCTTCAAGTCCAATCTGTGCAACAAGACTTTGCCTTCCATCACAGCATTCATCAACAACTTCACATAACTGAAGTAAACTCTCAACGGAGAGTGTGAAATGTGGTTGATAAACTTTCCTCTTTTGGGATATCCTCAATGCTGATCTCAATATTTGTAGAATCAGTTTAACAAGTTGAGTATTTACTTTAAGCCTTTCAACACCTTCAATTAGCATCTTGTGTAGATTGCAAGAGAGTTCCACAAGCTGCTCCAAGGCATATTTCTGCATCCACTCAACAGTGTGTCTTGACAAAACGACTTCATTTAGGGCCTAAAATTAGAAATGTTTATTTAGTGTTTAAAAAATATTGTTTAGCAGTAAACACAACAGATTTCAGGGAAATAAAACAGTTCAAAATGCAAAATGGTAAAGAATTCTGCTGGAGAGCAATGTCTTTAATTTGGGAAAAGTACCATAAGATCTATTATTTTGGAAGGGCTGGATCATTGTTTAATTTATTGATGGGGATGAGAGCAGCGCTTTTGAAACAGAATTGAGTATAATGTACAGCGCTACTTATGGTGGAAAGTGATGCTGCATGCTACTGAGAACCTAAATCTGATTAAAGGTATAAAACATGGCAGATACCCAAGGGGAATCAAGGTCGATGCTTGCTATTTTGTACTTTGAATTGCCTAATAATACAAATAAGAAAATAATATTCATATATGTGATAACTCAAGACATCAATCTACCATACCCCAGAAACACTCTTTAACAGTGAATACATTGTCATGCATCCTAACATATAGGCCATCATTTAATGCAGACATATCTTGCTCCTCAGACTGCACTCACATCAATATAATATAGCCCACCGGTCATTAAGAAACAAGAAAATATATTTTCTCTAACACCTTAAATAGTCGAGAGATAAATAAAATAAAAGGGACAAAAAAGCTTGAGAATTATTTATATTATACTCAATAATGGGAGCAAATACCTCCAGTATAACAGTCAACTCAACAAATGAATTTCTTCTGCATTGACTCCAAGAAAAAGATGAAACAACACAGGATGACCATGAGATCAAGCCACACTGTTCAACCAAGTACCTGGCCATCTTAGGTATTCTGACGGACTTCCTCACTATCTGCAACAATAACCATCCTCTTGCTTAGGAGTAGCTCATACTCTCAGAAAAGAGAAACATTATCAAGTGGAAAAACATCTTTTGGATGGAGAGGGTAAAACCAAGTTCCTATCAAGGAAATAATAAAAAAATTGGTTCCAGATTAAACCAACAAACTAAAAGACAACATTTTGTCCCACATTAAATTAACAATTTGAAGACCACATTCTTTTGACAGTCTATGTGAAACAAGAGCTTCATGTACTCAAAATTTTTGACAAAAAAAAAAGAATGTACTTGAAAGAGGAACAAACTTGCCAATACATGCACTTATAGGGTTTTTGAAGTTAATTCTTTATTGTGTGTAAATTGGGAATCCCTGTATACAAGACGTACACAAATGTTAATATAGTTTACATACAGAATTATCTAAAAAGAAGGACAAAGATACTTTCATTTTGGAATTTTACTCACTTATTTTCTAACCGCATGCAAGGATAACTTAATAAGCTGCTTAATTTAGGCTCCCCAAAGATACTTCTGAGAAAACAGCTCGACTTGTATTGAGTTTGTTTTTGATGTATGCAAGTGAAAGAAACTATTTTACACACCTCAACCTAAAGTAGCGAGAGAAGAGAAAAGGAAGAGATTTACTTCTAAACAATAATCCCCACCGAAGAAAATAAAGCAGTCAATACTCTAGTACAATTAAACTTCTAATTCTGAATGACTCCAGCTAATAAGAAACTAAACAAATAAATGTGACAGCAGTTTGTTTGTTGCTTTGATTATTGGATCTCGCAACTAACATGAAGGTGATAATAGCACAATTATGGCACAGATATTATTAACACAATATCATAGCTAAAATGCTAATTGTATAATCCTGTCTTCAATGGTAGAGGTGATTTGAAAGGAAAAAAGGTGCTGAGGCCGGTGATGACAGTTCAATAGTCCTTTGATTTGTTTGTCTCCCTGATTTCAAGCAAAATTATAGAAGTCCACTTATGGAGTAATTTAAAAAGCTCAAAATACAGCAAAATGAGTGAAAAGGGGCATTGGGGGATATGCAAGTCAGTGAGGACGATCTGGAATACAGTGCCATCTTGTGTATGTTGGGTAATATGGAAGGAAAGAAATGTAAGATGCTTCGAAGAAAAAACAGAGGTTGCACAGGCTAGGAAAGATGAAGTTTGCATTCTTGACTTAATAGACACTACAGGAGTAGGATCCTATATAGGCAAAACCTTTTCTTTTTGATTGTACAAAAAGGTTTCTATCTTTGTAATCCCTGACACTCACTCAGTTCCAAATTTCTGATTTTTACTGTACTTCACCATTTTCAAAAATTAAGTAGTTTTTAGCTGCTAAACTTGAAATAACTAGGCATTCGGTTTCAGTTAAAAATAGAGTCATTATCATAAAGCATAAAAGTAAAAGACCACCAGAAAACTCAGCAAAGTAAACAATAGACAAAATATAGGAAGAACAAAAGACATCCAAATTCACAAGAAAACATGTGACAGTTACCTGAATAATCAACTTCTTCAGTTAAATAAAAAATCACCAAAATGCGGAAGACATTAACCATCAAAAGGCAACCACGAAAACTTCAAAAAGTAAGCAAGACACAGACTCCAAAAGGAGGAGAAAAAGACAACAAAGCGTAGGACTTTGGTTACCTGAACAATTAACTCCTTCGATTCATGATCAGAAATGGGAGAAACATAAAAACTGAAAAGGGTCTCGAAAATGGCATTTCTGATGTATATTTGAGCATCATCATCCACATTCAATCCTGAGCATAATAGACGTAGCATCCACAACCTCTCTGTTATATAATTAGTTGAGATACTCCAGAAAAAAGTCTGGAACAATGGAATACCCTGTAAGAAATCAGAGGGAAAGAGAGGAAAACCGCTGTTAGACTACAGTCAGATTACGACTACATATGACTGGACAGTTGATCATTAGGACAAATGGAACTTATAAATCTTCCATATAAAAGATATACCTTCAGATTTGCATTCGGAGAGCGGATCAGATATTTACTAATTGCTGAATAATGGTCATGTGAAGGATCCAACAGTACATAAGAAGCCTCTGCAACAAATATGGCAGTTACCGATGAAATCTTCTGCCAAGGCTCTTCAATACCATTTTGCAAGTACGACATTAGGAGACGAAGTCGCACCACATCCTTCCTCTTCTGACATCTCTACAGGAAACAATAAAACTTTTTTTTTAAAATAGGAAACAATAAAACACTATAAAATCATTACATGATATTTCTACTGAAGAGTCACTAAAGCAGCTCTGGAGAGACATCAACATCTTCTCCTGGAATGATTAGAAGTCGATCATTACAGATTACCCTGTTTCTCCTATATTGGTAGGGATCTTTTATGAGACAACACTGGATGATACTTGTTTGCAACAGTGATAGAAAACATTAATTGTAACCACAAATAAATGAAGAAACATAATTTTATTGATAAAACAATAAGGGTTAAATCTGTTTGTTCCCTTGATTCTTCTATCTAAAATGGGTGGGATTTAGTGATGAAGAAGATATAATTATTAAAAAATTAAAATAATTAATTAGGGATTAATTACAGTACAATATAGTTAATAAAAGAAAAGCTAATTAATAAAGAAAATAAAATTAAAAATTATAATTTATGACATGACGTTGAGGTAGCGCTGATGTGGCAGCAAGTGTAATTAATACACCACATAATGTGAGAGTGGTATTACACGTCTCAGGGTGGTAATGAATTCACATTTGAATAGTAAAGGTGTGTAATAGGTCACCAGCGTGTAACCGACTTTTTGAAACAAATTCAAGGGGGAATCTGTGCCTTTTCCCTATTTTTAATACACCAAACTAAACATTGAATAAGAAATAATCTCAGCATAACTAATGCAAGCATAACTAATACCAACACTACTAATACACCATATTCAGCACTATCCTCACACACCCTACCAAACGACCCCTTAATGCTAAGGATCTTCTAGAATCCCCTTAAATAACATTCTTGTCAAGTGCCAAGATAAGTCCACTGCCTACCTAGGCCTTTAATCAACTACTTTCTAGTTTATTCAGGATAATAATAAATGTTCTCAAAATTTATTTACGTAAATGTAAAATACATACTAAAGATAGGATGATTCTCGGAAAGAATCATGTTTTTATTCTCTACGGTCACATACATAGACAACTCCTTAAACTTGGCACAAATTGTCAGTTAGACACTTCAATTTTACTAGGTGACCAGATGGACACCTCAACTAGGTAGGAATGTATCTCGTGAATATAGAAGTCGTACATGGCATAGAACGTATTTCACACAATTTTAAGTGCATAAATGACTTTAAATTAGCTGACATCGGTTTTATTTCACACTTCTTTTTTACGTTCTTTGGTTTTTGTGTGAACACAAATCCAGCACACTTCTCCGGTCTAATGTCCAACAGTGGCACCACCACCACTTCCAAGTTGCCAAACCAACCACGCACCACCATCTTTATGTTGCTAACAGCATATCATTGGTCAAATCATAGAAAATTATGCAATCTTTACCTAATGAAATCACAACTAAAGAGAGAAAAGTTGTGATAACAATATATACCTCCAGTACACTCTTGAATCTTCCAAGAACCTCGTAACCTAGTTTCCTCATGTCATCATCAGGTGAAGATATACTGACAACAGCAATCCCAAGCAAGCCTAAGCTTGCAAACTCCAAGGGCTCAACAAACCCCATAGAAAGACAGTGAACTGAGAAGTGCAAAATAAAAATGGGATCATACACACGGAGTTTCTCGGCATCTGCATAATGTACCTGCAGAAAATTCCATAGTTTTGAATGTGACAGAATTGGGAAAAACTACAGAAATATCCCCTATTACTTTTCCTCAAAATTGGAGGAACATCAGAGATTATGGAAAAAAAGAAAAACCGAATTATCATTAATAAGAGTACCTCATATCCAAAGTCAGGATAATCTTTTTTAGGTTCTTTGAGAATCCCTGGACCAACTGTTCTATCATATGGGAAATAAAGCACAGTAGTTGCACAAACTTTGGGGTCTATGGGAATGTTTTCTCTGAAGCGGATCCTGCGGTAATCATCAACTGCTTCAGCTTCACTCAAATTACTAGAGATAGTCTGCTCCAGTTCATTTTCTTTTCTGACTTTCAGCAGAGCACTACCCCATAGATAATCTAATTTAGCCATACTAACTTCGCCCAAGTCATTAGTTGAATTGATCTCATCCATTAAGCTGTATATCTCCAAGTCAATCACACTCATACTAGCACCATAAGAAGATAATAGCAAGAAGAGCAATTCCCTCAAATTTATTCCAATGTCTTTTACATTATTAATATCACATTGTCGAGCACTGATTTGGAAAAGCAACCTAAGCAACTTCACAAGTTCTAACTGCCGAGCACGTTCCTCAGATAGTTTACAACTATCTTTTAAATCATAGGCATCTAAATCAGCTAATTGAACATATGATCTCATGATGCTAGGCAAAGGAGTAAATATCATCCCAAAGTGAGAATGACCAGCTGAGATGTGAGAAGAATGGATGGTAGCTGCAAATTGAGAATGTGCAAGCAACCGTTGAATAATTGAAATGCAAGAGAACTTCCCCTCGGATACTGATGAGATAATAGTTCGGAGCATCCCCAGTGTCAAAGGATCGTAAAACCTATGCAGAAGAGATGACTTACCAAGTTGCTCTACAAATGGAAGAGATTCCGAATTCAGAAGACAACCATGCATCTCCCTTGTTATTTCCGTTACATTTTTTAGAATATATACTTCCAAATATCTAAATATGGAACAGCTTCCAACTTCCATTTGCCTGAAGTCAACAACGTTCAAAGAGCATCTCTTGACGATAAGCTGCCAGGATTGAACCAGCAAGTTCAGAAACCGGATTCTTGCCAAGTCTAAAATGGGGCAATCTTCTGAAGCGATCACTTCTGCGTTTTTCTTCAGCAGAGACGGAAACTTTCCCTTTTCGGGGAATAAAAGGGCCCTGCACAAACGTATTTTTGCAACAGTCCTGTTGACAACATTCAAAGACTCTTCGACTGAATAAGAACCATCTTCAGTGAGATCGAACTCCAGCAGATCACTACAATCACTTGAGCAAACAGAATTGAATATACTCAAGCGTTTTTTCACTTTCACCAAATCACCTCTTAATTCAAAGAACAATTGGACTACAAGAACAGTATTCGCTAGAAGGCTACCTGAGACAAGATTGGGAAAATCTTCCATTGACAGGTTTTCAAAAAATTCTACCTTAAATATCTCCCTGGAAACATAACTTGTCCAGATAGAGAAACCTTGTTTGAGTATTTCCCAATAAAAAGAAGCTATATGCTCATGAAGCATGCAAAGCTGGCCCCCAAATTTTGCAGGAATTGAGTTTAAGTACAGGATAACAGTGGGAAGAAGCATCAGTGCGTCTTCATCAGAAAAATCACAAATTGGTGGTACTGTACAAGGTTTCACTACCACATATTTATTCATCCTGTCTGAAAATAACTTCCCAAATACAGAGAGATGTAGAGGGCTTATATCAGCAACAAGAAACAAGATTTCAGCTTTTCTTTTGGTTATTTTGAGCATGCAATGAGAAAGGACATTGACATGAGTGTTAGCCACAGCTCTACATGTATCCTTAAGAAAAAGATGGCTTTGCTTCTGCATAGATTTACGTACTTTCACAACTTTTACAGCTTTAAGCAGACAGGCATCAGCAACATCAAGTTCAAATCGAGTGGCAATATCATATACTTGCAAAAGGACTTTCTCATAAAGGATGACATCATTTTGTTCCTGTTGAATTCCCCAAAACAAGCAGATGGGGATTTTTTCTTGTGGCTGCCACATGTATGCCGCCAGATGATCAAATGCAGAACCAGCAATGTGTAATCCAACACAGAGAGCTGAAGTCAGCCAAACAGAACGATCCTCAAGGTCAATTAAAGACAGAATCCAATGGGCCAATTCAAGCACCTCAAAGGGAGATATGAAATGAATCAAACTATGTAGAGCATATAGTACAGGAACTAAAGGTATTAAGTTCTTAGACTTCATGCACTCGTTCATCTTGAGCCTAAATGTCAGAACCAGTTTCTTTACCACATTTTTGAATGAACTAACAACATGTTTATTGGCATGATAAACTTCAGATGAGGAGCTTTGGCCAAAGCAGAAAGACAACCAGAACTCAGAAGTAGCTTTTACCAAATTAAGCACATGATGATCCGTCTTGCAAATTTTCAGTTTAATTGATTCAACAAACTGGTCTACACTATCCTGAATTGTTCCACATGCAAAATCGCTGTTAACAGGGGACGGGTACTCCAGCACAGCTACCACAGCAGGGTGATCAAGGATAGTTACAACCAACTCTTCAATAAAGTAAGTTGAGAAAGGACTACAGGTGTCTACACCACAAGAATTGGATTTTTCAACCAACATTATTTTCAACATGCCGCTTAGGAGAAGGAAGCAAGCTGCGGAAAGTTTTTCAAGTCCCTCAAATTGCTCATGTCTATAGGATAACTGAGTTTGATTCAACCAAAAGAGTAAATAGCGGAAACAGGAAAGAAGATGATCAGATGTCTTCTCTGAAAGCTTTGCCAGAAGCAAGCTTTGCAATCCTGATTGGTCCGAAAAATCCAGTCCATCAATATACAGAACAGCTGGAAAGAGTACATAAAAAGGTGCATGCTCCAAAAATACAGAAAATGCATCAGACTCATAGTCCATTGTTCTCCCACCACTTAATCTAGCTAAGGCACTTTCCATACCCGTGAAGAAGATTTCTGGCCATCTCTTAGAAGCATCATTCAGAAGACTAGGTTCTGAAAAAAATAGTTGCATCAACAGTGACAGAGGGACCCCGAGCAATTTATTCGAGAGAGATACTATCGAAGGGAAATTCTGTATTATCTCAGCTGATGTTGTGCAAGCAATTGAAAAGCAAAACCCAATGGTTAATCCAACCAGACTACCATCAGACTCACTCTTAAGCAATCTTTGGACTTCACCGACAGTACAGGTAAAAGAACTTTCGGTATACACAATTCCCTTGATGTTGGAAGATATTCTGTAAGTTCCCTGCAAAATTTTCCGTGAAAAATGTAGCAATCTCTTGAATGGCCTCCACTCGCAGGGACATTGAGAATCATCCAAGTCATATGGAGCATCAAGTTTCTCAGACAACTTCACATCAATTATTGAAGACAAAAGTAATGGGTCCCCCTAGCGAAGTTCAGGAAAGATAGAAACTGTCAAGCGGGGAAAGCACCTTAAGTGCTAGTGTGCTGCCAATTTAAATGGAAAAAACATTTAAATGAAAGGACGGATGCTACCTGAGTCTCCAGAAGATACTTTAAGGTATTGCACACATATGACGAAACCATCGACTTCTCGGAAGCAGAAAAAGCACCAGTTTCAGCAGTTGCCAATGTTAGGCACCTATCCAAGATGCAGATTGTGAAAGGGCTGAAATCAGGAGATATATCTGCAAGACGGGTCAATAACTGTCAGAATATTGCAAGTGATCTCTTTCAGCTGCTGCTAAGTTCTTCTTTTCAAGTTTGCAGTATTTCGGCAATGAGATTTACAAGCCACTGGGTTAACTACACCAGTTATCATGACAAATAAGATGGTCCTAGTAAATGATGGAGGAAAAGTTAACTTTCCAATTGAAGGATGGTCATGATGCACTGTGAATCCCATAGAAACTGAAGTATTAGATCAGAAACAGCAAAATAGAAGTTTTTAACCAGTGAATAAGTAGAATAACAGTCGAGGCCCAGGTAAAAAAAAAAAAACTAAAGGAAGGGCAAAAGAAAATAGGAAATATTCAATAGTGTCAACTGAACATAAAAAATACACTATCTAAAGTAAAAGTAACACCCATCTTAAACTATGTTGCAAAGACCAAGAACACTATATGAAACATCAATTACCTTTGATGCCTGGTATGCTACTCAAAGCAGACCTTAAAAGATCTGAATAATAGAATAACTTATTGCCAGACTCAATTACAGCATCACGTAAGAAAAGAAGAACAGGTGAGGACAATTTTCTGTAGATATCACACCCTACTGCTCCTCCAAGCATGTTGTCTTTGCTGTACCCAGGAATAAAGAAGAACCATGAACAAATTTCCTTTGGGTTTTTGTCAAATGCACCAGTACTATACATTGATGTCTTTGCTAGAATGTATGCTTGATCTTTAATGTCTCTGTTTGGTGAAAACATTAACAAGTCCAGGAATGGAAGCAAATGCTTGTACATTTGAGAGTGAACTCTTGTTGCAATTTCGCATTTAGAGGACCAACCAACATGTTCTTGGAGCAGAGATAACAGAGTTTGCTGCAACATAGTTGGTAAAGCCAGCAGGTTGTTTGGTAGAATTTTGAAGAAATCAAACAATCCTTCCAACATCTTAGGCATTGTTTTCTGCAAGAAAGAAACAAACGATATCCAAAAAGTAAGCATTAAGTATCAGGATTTCTTCATTTTGTTTTTCCTATTTGAAATTAGGAACTATTAACTTTGCTTAAACGAATTTAACCTAATAAATCATATTACTGTATATCCATCTTAAACAGCAGAGGAACTCCAGCATCAGGGCACATGCGAGAAGAACAAAAGAAAATTCAACAAAAGAATTTCAAATATAAATAGGCTTTAATAACATGTACATCTGAAGTTCTACCTAGGAACGTGAGGTAAAGTTAAAAGTTCATGAAACTGACATCCTTAATCACTGATTGATCTATCAAGAAAATGAAATAGTTCAAATGAGAATAAATACATAGGGGAACCAGTTGGTCTATTGCCATGCAACACGCATTCATAGGGGAGTAAATAATATAATGGAATCATATACAGTAAATAAATCAACCTTGTTGACACAATGTCAGCGCACTTAAACATTTCATGAAATGTGAGCTTTTGAGGTCCCATGAACATTGTTGAACATGTTACAAAACTATGCAAAAAGCAGTAGACTAACTTGATCACTCACAGCATGTAGTGGCTTATGTAAGCACTAACTAAGATGATACAGCTATAGTTAATACAGAGCCAAATGAAAGGGATACTGCAGATAAGCAATTCATGTTTTTATATGCAAAAAACAACAATAATAATTAAATATCAGATTTTAGATGCAAAATTTTATTTTTTCTCAATGCAACCAAAAGCTTCCTCTTCAATTGCACAGTATTTTTCCATAAGTCAGCACAACTAGGATTCAAGAACTTGGAACTCACATAATATATTGTCAAGACATTAAGCAACTTGGCATAGAATAGCACTTCTGTGTCTTTTATAGTAGAATCTGGCATGGAAGAAGAATGCAAACTCCAGAGTTTTGTTATAAGCTTTACAAAATAAGTGTCATCTTTCAAATCATCCATGTCATCTACATTTATGATTGATTCACCATCCAGGGACAGAGCTGCATCAGGGGAGTAACTAACTCCCCCTACAACGATATCTGTATCCTCATTTGCAGCGTCAATTTTCAGCTTCTTCCTAATACTCAGCTTATCTCCTATTTCAGAATCTGCAGGTCTTTTCGAGCGTTGCTCAAGACCTTTGTAAAATTCGTTCAGTGAAGAGAGCAACGAGAACAGAACTTGAGGATCAGGGAGCAAAATCCGAACTGCATTCCAGATATCTTGCTTGAGGGACTCCCATTTGTGGATCATTTGACCTTGGGAAGAAATGACACTGTTTAAAGCACTAATTAGTAACTCCAACAGTTTCAGAACCTCCAACACAAACTTCAAAGTTCCATGTTTCACTAGAGGATCCGAATGAAGTAAACCTTTATTAATCACCAGTCGAGAGAAGGATCGTGGTCCAATGCACTTCATGATATTTTGCACCTCTGGGCTGTTAAGAGTTGGCGGCTCCTGGTTTTGAGAATCAAGAAACCCATAGACAAGTCCATCACCAACAGAGGAGAGCACATTTGCTGCCAAAGAAATTGAAGCAAACCTGCAAGTAATTGAGTCACAATAGACAAACAACAATAACACCGATACAAATATTCAAAAAATAACTCAAATTAGCAATATTATCTAACCAGTTACGCGATGAAGGGTCTTCAAGACTGTATGGGAACTCATCCAAATAAGCTGAACCAAAAGATGGCTTCCCCTTAACAATTGCCAAAAGCAGGTTTCTGTGATTCTCAATCTCTCCAGCTTTTAACTTCTTCATAAGGCCCAATAATCTTTTTGGGTTTCCTCTCAATGGTTTAGGTACCCTCTTCAAATCTGGCATCAATCCATTCGAAGGATCAGTACATACCATATGTAACACTTCATGAGCTAATTCTGCAGCCAATAAACCACCATCTCGCCCCGAAATACTAGCAAGCTGCTCCAGAGTTACACTCCCAAAGAGCACACTTCTAAGCCCAGTGGGCACCAGTGAATCCGGGACAAGTACCCTATCACGCAAAGTGGATAACACATAAACCACGGTATCATCATCATCATTTCCCAACCCGCGAAGCACCCCAGAATACATATCCTTCTGCTGCAACACGCCTCTCAGCAACCTGGCATTCCCAACCTCCAAAAATGATACAGCAAAACCCACAAAAGCCTTCCTCGTCGAATAATGCTTCTTTTTCCCTTCAATTTTCTTTGCCTTCCACTCAGCTAGTCTCCCAAATATAGGTATTTTGAAATCAAAACTCTTGGCGACTTCCCATGCCATCCACGAACTACGCCTAGCTATAGAAGCCAACAGAGAAAGCGCAGCTCGTTGACGCTTTGCTTCTTTACTATTCAATTCTTTATACAAATCATTCATTCTCATTTCCACAATCAATTTTGCAAACTTATCTAATGCGTTAACTATTACAACAACTTTCGGATCTTTATCCACCCTATTTTTCCCATAGGAATGGTTGAAAAATCCAGAAATCAAATTTAAAACAACGTAAAGTCCAGTTTTGCTTTTTCGAAGCTCCCAAGCTTGTTCGAGTTCCATACACTTGGATGAATTCTGGATGTATAAGCTGAGAAATTCAGGTCCAGAGTCGGACTTGAGAAGTTTGATGAACTCTTTTGAAGCATCAGAACAGAGTTGGAAATCTGTGGAGGTTAAGTTACGAAGAAGCTCCTTCAGTTTAGCCTCGTAAACGAGGTTATTCCCGAACTGTGGTATTGTTGCTTCTTCCATTGTTCCAGCCATTCAAAGACAATGCAAAAGCCCTCAATCTACATAAAATCAGAGGAGATAAACATTCAATGAAAACTTCCCCAGTTAAAAAAAAATGTTTTTTCAAATGTATAACTTATAGACTGCACCAACATAACAGCTTTAAATGCATCATTCATAAAGAAGATACGCATACCCTGAGTGGATGAATTTGACAGTTGCTTCTTCAGTTCTTCCTATGCAAAATAGCTAAACTGGAAACAACTTAACGTAACAAATACATGAATTTAAAGCTAGAAGACGAAAGGGTAGACTTCCAAAATAGAAAAAGCAAAAAAAAATGATTTCAAATAGAGTGAATAAACTGAGAAATTTCTGTTCGTTCAACTTTTGGAAGTTTGTTTTTAGGGTTTCATAAGCTTTTCTTATTCAATTGAGATGAATAATTAGCTTTTCCATTGAAAGTCCATTACCTTCGCGCTTCAGAATTTAGGGCTTGGTTACAGTATGAATTGGAAGTGGCCGCGAAGAAGAACAAGAGTTTTTAGCTAAAAAAACCCTTTAATTATTTAAACTACATCCCTAGAGTATTTTTCTGAGCAAAGAGCATCCTCATATTTGCCAAAGTGAACAACTTACGTACTCAACGTTCATAAACTAACCAAAACCAAGATTCAAATTTATCTCAAAATTTTAGTACTTAGTTCGCTCTTTTTATATGTAATTCTTACTATAACGTTTGATATAAATCAATGTATAAATTATTATAATATTCTTTCTATTACACTCTTGATAGTTAATTAGTCTTGAATATAGATATTTGATAACCTAGAAAAACTAATAAGTAATTAATATTCATTGTAATTACTTCGGACAATTGATTAATTACTCTCATCATTACGCTGCTCTATAAAATCTTATTTTGAAAAAGAAATCTCAATAAACAAATTAAAAATAAAAAGATGGAGAAAAAATTAAAAAAATGGTCTTGAAAGTTGGAGCTTCGACAATTTTTATTAGGAAAAATGACACTCTTGAGGTGTAAAAATAGAAGATTCAACCAAAATATGTGAAGGCCAACTTGAGAAAAATGAAGATTCAAATAAAAAGTTCTACATAGTTTTAACTTTAGAATAAATTTTCAGATGAAGTAGAAGAAGCATACAAGGATGAAAAAATACAACACACATTTAATATTGTGCTAAAAAAATTACTCCAATAATTTTTATAAATCTGTACTTCTCACGATCCAAAATCGCATTAGGTCATGAGGGCACCTTCCATCCTCACAAGTGAACCCCATTCCTTTATTAAAACCATTCAACAATTAAAATAATGCAGAAATTATATTGACAAGACAAACTCAAACTACTCCAAGCCCTGATGACACTGGAGAGCTTCATGGTGCATCTCTACATACTTGATTTTAGTTTTCAAACCAGGTTGAAGGTCACAACCATACCAGGCTTGATCACATCGGTTTCTACATAACCAACTAGTAAAACATGCAATTGATAGATACTGATACTGAAACTGAAATAACTGAATTTATGGTCAAAGCAATATTCGAATCATCACTTTCTTAAAGCATATACAGATTTATAATCATAATTCATGAATTCACAAGCACAGTTTATATTCATAAAATAAGCATAAACATGGGTTCATGTGAAATTAATGTAAATAATGTAATAATTAAGTTAAATCATGCATAGTAAGATTGAATAAAAGTAATTGAATCACAATAATTTGAACCTAGTAATTTTTTAAATAGGTAATAGTAACTAATTTCAGCTTGGCAACTTATTAGAAATACAAGACAACCAATTAAAAATGCCACAAAATCCCCCGCTCTTCGGGGGTGCCCTCAGCGTCGAGGGGCAATAAGATTGTCTATGTAGTACAAAACATTACATTTTCTAATATTATTTATCTATTTTTATTTGTCCATTATATTAAAAAAAAAATACATATCTCATTAATTTATGGTTTAATTATATATCTTTATTTAAGTTTTCAAAATAACTTTTGTACCACATTTATTTCATTACCAAATATATGGCGCACTTATATACATGTATTTCAGATATATGAGAATCAAATTAGGCGTAATTTATGCAGCCACGCATGAGTAGAGGCGCACATGCAAGCGAATAAAAAGGTAGTGTTTATCCACAACAAGCATGTCCAAGTATCAAATAGCAAAAACACATTATATACAAGGATATTTTGTGCTTGGTTGAAAAAACAGTATGCGAAGCTACCGTGTGTTTGATTATGACTGAATGTTTCTAAGTCAAAATCTAGACGAGAAGCGATGCATGTTGTCTGCTTGCCGACCCGCAATAGGAGCCTATACGAATGATTTGCACGTCAGTATCGTTGCGGGTCTCCACTAGTATTTTCTCTTGCTTCTCTGAATCATTCAATAGATATGAGCGATGAGTGATATGTACAAAGGGTTAGGACGTAGTCAAGGCAAGCTAAAACTTTCTTATTCGCCTTTATCTTCACTATCGCGTCTCAATTATTCAATTTGTACTATTGTATGTACATGACGTGGTGAACTAAAGATAAAAGGCTATTGTGAAATTATTTTTCTTTAAAATTATAAATTTAAAGGCATTTTGATACTATTCTATATATTTTTATTTCAATTATTTTTTCTTTAACTTTTTATATTTAGGGTTCCAAACTCAAAACAAGATAAACAAATTACACTTAATACACGTCCAAAGTATTAAGCCCCTAAAGGCTACAACATAAGCTCGATAATTCAAAGAAGTGGAGCCAAGTTCACAAAGCCGAAGAAAATTCACCGCGATTTTTTGTAATTTGGCCCTAAATGGTGAGCTTAGTTCCATTATCTTCCTCTTTGTTGATCTAACAATGGCCAAGTTATTTGTTTCTGCAAATTACTGAAGAGTTGTCCACGCACACCAGATGTTTGATATTGTTGTCGCATGAAATTTTGACTGCACACCAACTGTTTGATATTTTTATCACATGAAGTTTTGACTCCTACTCTGCTAAAGTCCCTTAACTTCTTCTTGGTTGTTGTCTACCTGTAAGTTTATATGTACTTAAATCGATTTTACAAGATAAAGAGCACATTTAATTATGTATCTCTGCATTTTCGCCGTTTCTTGGGAACCCAAGATGTGAACAAGGTAGCTTTGTACGTCCAGAGAGCGAGGCTTATCGATTCAATAAGACTCGCTCTTCGGTCTAGTTCTTCAGATAATCTTGTTACCTATCTCGAGAATCCTTCTTTGGACTCTTTTGTAGTCACTAAGGCACTTCAATCAGCTCCCTCTCCTGAATCAGCTCTCCATTTGATTGAATGTCTTAAAAAGATTCCACATTTCTCGCATACCCATAACACCCTTTATGCATTAGCCAAGATTCTTGCTAAGGCGCGGGAGACTGCTAAACTCCAAGCACTTATCAATGCCATTAACTCGGGAAAGTTCATTAATGCGGCACGTATTAGTTACATGGATCAGATGCGATGGTATGCCATTAGTAGAGAGTTTAACGATGTTGTCCGTGTGTGGGACGAGTGGAGGACAACCCTTCGAAAGCATCCATGTACTGAGTCTTACAACATTGTAATGGGATTATATGTTCAGGTGGGTAAGGATAGTGATGCTGTGAGGGTATTCCGTAGGATGATTGAAGAAGGGGCACTTCCTAATTGTAGGACATACACTATTATAATTGAGCATCTTGTTAGAACTAGAAACTTGGATTCAGCCATTGAGCTTTTCCATATGTTGCCTCATGTTCGGATCAAACGTACATTAAAGCAGTATTCTGTACTAGTGGAAGCATTTACTATTGCCAATCAGCTGGATGTCGTCAAAGTCTTGCTTGATCAGATGAGGAGTGATGGAATATTGCCTGTTCGAGCTATGCTATGGTCACTGCAGCAGATGCAGAGTGCTGGTTATGATGCTGAGACAAATGAATTGCTAAGGGACATGTTACCGGATGGGAGGATTAAGATGATTGGTTACACTATGGACAGTAGTGAAGATGACAGTGATGATGAAGATGAAGAGATCGACGGTAACAATACTAATGCTGTGGATCAACCTCACCTGAAACCATGGTTGGATCCAGCTTCTTTAGCTAATGCTTTGCAGAACTGGGGCACTGAGGAGGTGACAGCTCTGGAGGATGCAAATTTAGTTTGGACGACTAGGTTGGTGTGCAAGATGATCAGGAGCTTCAAGTCAGCAGAAATAGCTTGGCAGTTCTTCTACTGGGTTTCTTGTCAGCCAGGATTCATTCATGATATATACACAATTTCAAGAATGATAACCAAATTAGCTCGCCAAGGATGTGTCGACTTGGTTGATCAACTTTTGTCTAAGGTTGAAAGAGAGGGCATTCAATTGTCATTCAGCACAATACGGTTAATTATTGATTTTTATGGGATTTCTCGTTATGGTGATCCCGCCCTTAGGGTTTTCAAAAGCGTTAAAACGATCTGTGGTCCAATCTCTAAAAGTAGTCAGTTGCTTCTGTACTCATCTCTGCTTAGGACATTGATAAAATGTAAAATGAATTCGGACGCCTTAGATATTCTTGAAGAAATGAGTTTACTAGGAATTGTTCCAGATTCACAAACATATTCTGGACTAATGAACCATTTCGCTCTTCACGGAGATATAAAAACTGTACAGAGGCTTTTTGGGATGGCCAGGCAGAGTGGTATAGAGCCTGATGCTTATATGTATAAAGTTCTCATACATGCTTATTGCAAATGCGAAAGAGCTGCTCTCGCACTCAGGGTTTTTGAAGACATGGGGAACTCTGGGTTGTTGCCTGATGCTCATACCAAACAATTGCTTGTCAAGAGTCTCTGGAAGGAAGGCAAGCTCCTAGAAGCTGCTTCTGTAGAAGAGAGAACTGAGGAAATAAGTGATGCTCTTCCCCTTGCTTCACCTGGACATATGTTTACAGTGAGCTCTACTGATCTTTCAAGAATCTGTAACATTTATTCCAATAGTTTCCAGTCAAGTTGTAGTTGAAAGACTATGTCATTTATCGGGATATAGAGCTGTAATGCTTTTCCAGTTCCAACAGTGTGATGAAGAATACATCCGAGAAAGAGACTTACTGCAAATGGCCTCCTCCATACATTAGGTCAACATCATCAACTTCAAGAGTCTGTAACATTTATTCCAATAATTTCCAGTCAACTTGTAGTTGAAGGACTATGTCACTGATCAGGATATGGAGCTGTAATGCTTTTCCAGTTCCAACAGTGTGATGAAGAATAGATCCGAGAAAGTGACTTGCTGCAAATTAGCAAATGGCCACTTCCATATTTCAGGTCAACATCATCAACTTAACTCTCCTCAAGGAGGTCTGGTTACATGTCCATAGCATTTTGATTATGTTGATCAGAAATGAAGTGTTGATCTTTGTAATATTGTTGCGTAAAATTGCAAATGAGTAACTGACTGTTACTTGGCATCAGGATTATGTCGTAGTTATCAGCAATGCAGCTGTTTTACTGATATAAGGTGGTGATATTGCAAGTTCACTCATTTGCTTGGGTTTAGCTTCCATGTTGGTATCTGTGCACTTTGTAAACAAGATATACTCATGATTTATGTTTTATGGGAGGGTGGAACTGGTGCTTGTTCACCTGCTCTATGATTTTTGCTTGTTCATCCCAGGACCAATGTCCACACATGATTGGATGTTCAATTTTCTGCCTCTTAAGACTTCAACTATAGTTTTTGCAATGTCATTAAGGATTTTCTTAGGCTTTGACTTTATTTCCACAGAAGATAGGTTTTCAGAAATTCTTAAAATTGTTATCATGGAAAAACTAAGCAGCTCTGTTCGTTTCAGTTGTAAGGAGAGAACACTTACTTGGTCTTGAAAGAGAATAAACTAGCAACACTGAGGGTGTGTTTGGTATGACAGAAGTCATTTTCCTGGATAGGTTTCTGGTGTTGGGCGGAGAGAGGAAAATATTTTCTGATTTTTTAAAATAAAATATTCATAATTATATTAGCATAATGAAATTGTTTTGATTATATTTTTGAACATTGATGATTGATAATAACATCTAAATGTTTGTTAAATCAATGATATGAAGTTTCATAGTTGAGATAATTGCGAAGGTGAGGGTAGTCAGTTTCCTTCTCAAGTGAAAAATGTTTTCCTTAGAAAATATTTTCTGGCCATCAGACCCTAGAAGATGACTTATTTTCTGGAAAATATCCCCTGAAAAACATTGTTCTTCATGCCAAAGTTTGCCAGGATTGTCTCTATGAAACTGACAATTGTAATTTTTTCCTACTTTATTAGGTCTCTTTCTCCTAAGATAAGAGAGTGACACAAGCTCGCTTGCATGTGTTAAACATATAACTATTGACAACCACCTCTGAGAATTCACCGGTATCTCTACTTTTTTATTCTCTGCTGTTTACTTTATGAATTTTTGTAGGAAGAAGGAATCCGTGCCGTCTAGATTTGGTTCTAGTATTAATTTATTTGCTGGAGCTTCCCTTGGAAAGAACTGAAAGGGAATGTCATAATCAAGAGAAAGTAAGGATTATATATACAAATGATTTCCTTTTGCTTATTGAGAATATTTTATAAAGCATTGTTGCATAAAGACAGAGACAGCTGCTTAAATAATTCAGAGTAGGCAGAGAAGACAAGAGGGTATCTCACAGACAAAGCTACAGACTAGGCCTCCTAGATATTCTTTTTTTCCTATCCTTCCAAACTTTTAGAATTTTTGTAGCTTTCACATTAAAGTTAAATAAATTCCTAAATTCACTCTTGCTCATGCTAACAAATATAACTTACTAGCTGTTGTCTTGTTATCTAAGCTTTGCATCAATGGTAGTTCCTCTTGTCTCTTTGTTTTACAACTTTTTCCTCTTTCTCATACTTTCGTCCTCCAATGTAACTGCTCAACCATCTAGCACAGACACAGAGTTTTCATGTTCGTTTAACTCTTCCTTTTCTTGTGATACTTTTGTTTCGTATCGTGCCCGTCCACCAAATTATTTAGATGTCGGAAGTATCTCTGATCTTCTTGAAGTCAGTCGTTTAAGTATAGCTACGGCCACAGGTCTAGCCTCAGAGGATACTGAGCTATTCCCTGACCAGCTTTTACTCGTACCTGTTAAATGCTACTGCAATAGTTCTCATTATTTCTCCAATGTCACCTATCAGATCAGAAAAGGTGACAGTTTTTATTCAGTTTCAATAGGAGCTTTTGAGAACCTTACTAATTATCATGTGGTGCAAGATATGAATCCGACACTAGATCCAACCAACTTGACAATTGGCGCAGAAGCTGTTTTTCCTTTGTTTTGTAAATGCCCCACACATTCTGATCTCGAAAAGGGACTTCAGTACCTGGTCACTTATGTTTGGCAGCCTTGGGATGATGTGTTGCCTGTAAGCAATATGTTTGGAGCATCTGCAGCTGACATTCTGGCTGCCAACAATTACAGAAATTTCACTGCTGCAATATGTTCTCCTGTCTTAATACCAGTAAAACTTCCTATTATTCTGCAATCTTACCCCTCTTCTGCAAGCAGTAGAAAATCCAAGCATGGATGGATAGTGATTACTGTTTTAAGTATTATGGGGTTGCTTGCAGTTTTTTCATTTTGCTTGATGGTATACATGCGTCATCTAGACGAGAAGAGGAGGACTAACTTAGCCCATAACTCTTCTACTCTTGAAACTTCTGATCTCTTTCATACCAAGAAAACCTCCGAAGGTGAAATTATGGACCATAAGAACATTCAAGATAAGCTTCTTCCTGGAATTTCTGGCTACATTGGAAAGCCAATAATATATGACCTGAAGATCATCATGGAGGCGACTGTCGACCTCAGTGAGAGATACAGGATAGGAGGATCAGTGTACAAGGCTACAATGAACGATCAAGTTGTAGCTGTCAAGAAAACAAAACAAGCCTCGGAGGAATTGACAATACTTCAAAAACTACATCACGCAAATCTAGTGAAACTGATGGGCGTTTCATCAGACGATCTTGGGAATTCCTTTTTAGTTTATGAATATGCTGAAAATGGCTCACTGGATCAATGGTTGTTTCCCGGATCATCATCGTCTTCTTCTGCCTCTGTCTTAGTGACATCACTTGGTTGGAGACAAAGATTACACATAGCCTTGGATGTTGCAAATGCTCTGCAATACCTGCATGAACATACTCAACCTAGTATAGTTCACGGGGACATCCGAACTTGTAATATACTTCTTGATTCAAGGTTTAAAGCCAAAATTGCAGGTTTCTCCACAGCCAGACATGCCACCAACTCATTGATGCTGAAAGTTGACGTGTTTGCTTTTGGGATTGTGCTGTTGGAATTGCTTTCAGGGAAGAACGCAATGGAATCAAAAGATTATAATGATGAGACTCTGATCATGTGGAAAGAAATTAGTGGAATCTTGGAAGTTGAAGATGACAGAGAGGAGAAGTTTAGAAGGTGGATGGATTCAAAGTTGAGCTTTTACCCTGTTGATGATGCTCTAAACTTGGCTGCTTTGGCGACAGCGTGCACATCGGAGCAATCAGCAGAGAGGCCTAAGATGACAGATATTGTCTTCAACCTCTGTTTTCTTGCTCAATCATCTTTTGAAATGTATGGACCGTCTTGGACTTCAGGTGAAGCTGAGGAGATTGTCCAGATTGTTAGTCCGGTCATAGCACGTTGAGTTAAAGCTGGAGCGTAAATATAGTTCAAGAACTTTTGTCAGTTCATCTCAAATTTGTAACATATTCTGGATTCTAAAGCCACAGGAACGATAACTAAGCTGATCTCCAGAATATATTGCAAATTTGAGTTATTGTGTCCAGTTTTTCCTTGTATTTCTCTTGCAGCTAAAGCAGTTGCTATTGTAAATTCTTGTATTGGATGTCTTCCTCAACTTTGATACAAGTGGAGTGCAGTTTGACCTGTATTTCTTTCGTCCTCTCAAAAGAAAGAAACAGAAAAAAATTAAGTTTCTTAAAAAGACATTGCAAACATGTTATTTATATTTAAGATCCAGACGAGTACATGTTTATTTTGTAAACAAGTTCTTTAATTATATACATCCATCTATACTTACCTCTTTGTGCACATAGCTTGACCTTTGTTACAGCCCTATTAGAATGAATTCCTTTTAGCTCACTTCAAAGTACGGTATAAAGTAGTTAAATGTAGTTACATGATTAACACATTCTAGAACTAGTAAAGTCTTGAAATTATAATTGGTGATAAAAAAAAAAAATTGATCAAGTCAAACTCTTTTAATTAGTGCTTAAGATAATTGGGGTCTAAAATATAATATTTAAAACTTTTAAACTTTTAAAAACATTCAAAATAAACCCCATTTTTAATTTCAAAATGTTTGAAAAGTTTCTCTCTCTTCTTAAATTTTAAAATTGAAAATCTCTTTCGAAATTTCTTTCTCCCTCTTCTTCCTTCTTTCTTTCTCTTTCCAGACTTCTTCTTCTTCATTTCTTTTTCTCTTCTTCCATTTACGTATTTTTCTTTGTTGTTGCTATCGTTATCGTTATCGTTATCATTTATTATGTTTTATTACGTTTTATTTTTTTCCTCTTGTTGATCCTATTTATTTAAATTTTTTGAAGTTGAAGTCATTGTTTCCTTTAAGAAAATCAAGCAATAGTTGAAGTTGTCGCAATAACTGTTGAAGTTATTCTAGCAACTGCTAAAGTTTATTCAGCAACTGTTGTAGTTATTGTAGCAACTGTTGAAGTTTATTCAGCAACTGTTGTAATTGTTGTAGCAACTGTTGAAGTTTTTTCAGCAACTGCTGAAGTTACTGCATGAACTATAATAATTGTTGTAGCAAATGAAATAAAAAGAGAGGGTGGTGGAGTGGAACAATGAAGGTAGAGGTGATAATTGTTGTGGAGGCAGAAGTAAAAAATAAGAAGGTGGAAAGAATGGTGGTAAAAGAGGAAGAGAAGAATAAGAGAGTGATGACAATGGTTACATATTAAATTGAGCACATGTTTCAATAATTAACCATGATTAGGTAAAACATGTACAAATGAACTCATATATTTATGTATTACATATTGTATAATATCAAGTGCGAGTAACCATGCATACACTGGCTTCAAGAATTGCAAAGTTCTGTAGTCATCAATAAATAACGCAACAAACGTCGTGATGTTACTAGGTGTTTAAATAATTCAAATGAATTAATTTGACTTACAATACATGTGCTCGCAAGGATTGACTAAGTTGATTGGGTAAGTGATTACAATGTATGAAAGAACCTGAGATCAAACTCGTTTATTCTTTTATTTATTCATAAAAAGGATTTCAACTATCTTCAAGAAATGTCTCGATATGCTTCTAAGACAAACAAATTTCACTTTGGAATGCTATTATATATTGTTCATCTCTATTCTAGCAATTTGATGATATGTCGTTTGAGTAATTTAAGATATTATTACCACTGTTCCAAATTAATACAATTAGGTTGAGAGAATAATAAATATAATGTATTCTAACATATATAAAGTAAACAGATACAATATACAACTCCAAAAAATAGCTTTTAATCATGATTAACTAAACTATTGCTATATTTGATAATTTAGGCCTTAAACTACCATTATTTCTGGACTTTTCACTTTTTACTCAAAAAGGCATAAAAGTTGTCCTTACTTCATAAGTAATCTACTTACAATATTATAAAAAGGTTTAACTAGTTTTATAATTAATACTCGTCCCAAATGTGACTTAGCCTAAGCAATTACTTTCATTTCTTTCTTTCCCCATCATTAGTGACAAAGTAAACATAGATCATTGGATAAAAGTTAGTCAAATGAGGTTTTTTTATTTTATTTTTATTTCCATTCTGATTTTAATCATGATAAAATATGTATGGAGGATGTTTATCATTTGCATAATTTTCTTGTGTCGGTGTCGATTGTTATAATTATATTATTGACTAAGTTTTTTAATAAATATGTAAATATGACATACGGAAAAAGGCCTAAAGATATAGTGACTAATGTCTTTCAAAAATGTCGCATATAAGAGAAGTTGGACCATTTAATTGCTAGCTTCTCTTTTTAAAATTATTTTATATTCAAATTTTATTAATTCATATTCAGATTGCATAGAAACTATTTCAACATCTACTTTTATTTATGATGGATCATTGACGATAACAAATCCACTCTAAGTCAGAAGGTAAAGGGAATATAGAGGACTTTAGTTTCTCTCCTCTTTTGAAAATGGTTACCTCAATTATGGAGTATCGCTACGAAAAATAAAAAAATTGTGTCAATAGATTCTTATGACATATAACTAAACAAAATAGTATCAAATTACGTGATCAATTCATATTGTTATAAAATCATCACTATTCATTTTATTACATTAAAAATTAAGTAGAAAAATGTGTATATATATATTGTATCATGATCAAATTAACGTAATCTTAGGCTAAGAAAAAGTGGGAGTAAATTAATTTAATTAATTAGTAGGACCCAAGTGCCACATGATTGGTCTCCTTTTGTTGTCTTCCTACAATAGAGACTGAGAGATGCGTGTGTTTGTTATGCTACATGTTTTCTCCATGTTGTAAGAAACTCTACCGACACTACGTTTGAATTACTCATTCAATCGAATTCAATAATTTTAATTTAAATTATGTATGTATATTGAATATCTAATAATATAAGTTCATAATTCAGATGTTATTCACAGTGAATATTGTTATTTTAGAATTTAAAATTTATGCTAACATTTCGTTCCTCCTTCTAGAGTAATTTTCCTTTTGCTTTTTTTCTTTCCCACCTCTTTTCCTTTACATTTCATGCGTAGGGTAATTAGACTATTAATTTCATTTTTATGATCATAAGTGTATAATTTTCTTAAATAATTTAATTTTTTTTAACATTGATCGATTGTTCTTATCCTTCCTTCGCTGATACAGAAGAGAGAGCGCACTCCCCAAGCAAGGATGAGTGCCGAAGAGAAGATGCGCAAGCTAATCTATCATAAGGAGAAAGCGAGGGAGTGAGATTTTAGATTTCATTAGGATAGACTGAAGCGTATATAGAAGAAAAAAGTTTGCGTTATTCGAAAAAAAAGAAGAGAGTAGACAAGTTAATTAAAGGTGCTCATCAGATAAGCTCATGTTAATAGAAATTAAAGCTAAAAAGGGCAAATTTTTATGAAAATATAATAGGGTATTAGCTATGTTCGATTTCATGTATTAATAACAGTTATGTCTTTAACCACACTTATCCATCTATTAATAACTCTTCTAGTATTACTAATATCACCACTAATACATACATTATTTTCTCTAATAAATCTTATCGAAATAATCCCTTAATAAGTAGTATTGCACAATAAAAATTAAAGTTGGAACTGTATACTCCAATAATATACAAGAAACCGCCGTTACCTTATACATGAAAACAAAATCTTACTGTACATGTTACACAACACAATCGAGGAGGATCTCCTTATGAACTTAGTACACAGATCTCTACTCTCTCTTGTGCTTCAATTTCTACAAATACAAATATACGATACAATTAAAATATTATCGATACATATAAGTTAAATTTATCATCAAACTAACCGAAAAATGAAAATACCTTTTAAGATTCAAGAACATAAGGGGTTTGCAACAGATCATAAGGTGCCCATAGGGCATCTAATGGGCAAGGCCGGCTCGCATCGAGCCGGACCCATGGTTTGCCTTTTCCACTCCAATGCAATAAACTAACCGGACCAGGGTGCAAATCTCGACAAAGTCCTCGAAAATTATCACCTCCAAGGCCATGTTGGTTCCATTTATGATCAACTGGAGCTATATTTCCAGCAAAAACAAGTAAAAAAGGTGGTAATGAACCTAATTCATAAATTCTCATTCTTTTTTGAAGCTCCATCCATTCTACGATCTTTGTAGTATAATCTCCGTCTCTCCATCTTTTCAGATCAATTACCATAACACCTGTGTTGAAATAACAAGGCTTTCGATTCGCGAAAGTCAACGAAAGTGAAGGGTTTGACCAAAAAGTAGGAGTGAAATAGGTTGTGAAATTTGCATTGCAATATTCTGGTGCTGCTAGAACTGCTTCTTCACCTAGCGGTGTTGCTTCTAGCTTCGTAATGTCATCTACAAGAACAAGATCTGAATCCAGGTACACAACCTATGTGTTGCATCACCGATATATATATTAGGATATTTTGAATTTGAAGTTTAATTAATTTTTACAACAATCTCAAATTAAAAACGAAGTTGGAAAGGAAGGAAAGAAAACGAACCTTTTGGATACATTGAGGAAGAAGATCAGCTAGATAATTGCGAGCATAATTTAGAGGACAATCCAAAGCAGCGCGAATAGAAGTAGATATCAATCCAGCAACAGGTGAATCTCGGAATGGATAAATTGTGAAATGTAGATAAGGAAAAGAAGTAGAAATTTTGAGATTCAAATAACGAATATTAGCAGAAGACGAAGCGATAAAGTGAAAAATAACATTTTCAGGGCAAGATGAATGTTGAAGAACAGAAAGAATGGCAGCCATTGAACCTCGAAGATAAGCAGCATCAAGAGTCATGGCTACATTTACTGCATTTTGAAAGCAAATTTGTGTAATATTTGTGTCGGTGGAGGAGTTGTAGGAGTAGTGAAGAGAAGGACAAGTTGGGGAATTGTAGAATTTTGGGGCTTCTTTGAAATCAAAGCTTTTTGTGTTGATAGCGCCAATATTGTGTGTAGAAAATGAGATTGTCCATAAAAGAGAAATTAGAAGGAGGGGCCTGGAATTGAAACTTTCAAGTTTTGGCATTATGGAGGCAGCTATACATAAACATTGATGCCACACTAGTTTCCTTATATATAGGAGTATTATATGAGGAGGTACTTTTCGATGCAAATTCAAATTTAAACGGATTCTGAACAAAGAATAAATTTTTTAAAAAAATATCAGAAGCTTGCGTTACAACAAATCATACAATTAATTAGTTACAAAATTTCTCGGTAATCTTTAGCTATTTCATCGTTCATAAAATCCTAGCTAATTGCATTAACATAGATTTTTTGCCCATCGCTAATCAGTAGCAGCTAAATTAGATTAACATATAAATTTTGTTGTTTATCTTAAAAAAAAATAATTATCGTTTGCTAAATTTTTTTTTTTTTTAAAGTAGTGTCAGTGTTTCTGCCTATCTCAAATTGGGTTGACTGTAATTATTTTACATAAATGGTTTGGTTGTGTATAATAGTTTTATAAACAATACTGTAGATGTTATATACTAATATATAATATAATTTTGTTTAACAAAATAAGTCCGGCAGAACCGATAGTTTTGCCCTTAGATAATGCTGAGAGCTTAAACTCAAGTAAATAAAAGGACCGGAACACTATAATAATGGTTTAATTAGTTAAATACAGTGATATTGTTCAACTATTTTTATATTAGTAATGTATTTTAACCGGTGATAACTTAGCAATTATCATTTTCTTTATCAAGCTATCATTTTAATAGGAGTAATATTGTTTAACATCCAAACTTACGTATAATTAATTACATTATAAATAATGTAATCATGTACGTATTTATTATATGCATGATGTACATAAAACTTAAAGTCAATAATGAGCTTTGTTGGTTACAGTAGGTTTTAGGCAAAAATAATTTTTGAAAATACATTAGAAAGGCCTTAAAATCTGTAACTTTTTAGATTAAATCCTTAAAATTTAAAAATATATATAGTTAAATCATTCGTTTCTAAAAAAACATCTAATAAACGAGTAGAATAAGATTATATAGCAAAAAAATAAATAAATTAGGAGATCAAGAAAGCGAAGTATTGGTACCATGTGGGTGCCAACACGTATTTCTTGCGGATCCCTTTACATGTACTTGTCTTTAGAGATAAGCAAATACTCCTATCAATCTTGTTTTAGTTACCACATCCACATCCACGGTAGCTTCCACAACATCAAAATTCGAATTCAGAATATGAAATAAAGTGTATAAATTTTGAATTTAAAATTTCTGATAATTTTTTTTAAAAAAATTTCAGAATAATGTAGACGTTATGACCTCGGTCACAATTTCTGTCCTTCGAATAAACATACTGTAGCGAGCATTAGATAAATCTCCACCACGTAATAGCTCCTAGAATTCTCATATAAGTATATTTTTCATAAATGCAACAAATGTCAATTGTATAAAAAAATAAAAAAATAAAAAAAGCTGCGCGTTTAGCGTTACGTAAAAATGAGATTTCATCAGACTTTATTAGTTATAGAGTGGTTATGGCAGGTGAATAAAAACACATCACTTCCACCATTTTTTTCACTGATTTAGTGATTATTTCTCAATGGGATCCACACAACCAAACATCTAGTTAAAAGGTCAATTGCTTATTATGATATTATTATTTTTTATCATCATATATATATAGAAAGATGACTAGAAAGTAGAAATTACTAGTCATATAAAAAAAGCAAGTCATTAATAAGGTCGGCCGTATTATTATCTCTTTTTCATACCATGTGACAAAAACACTTTTAATTAAATGTTGCCCCCTATTAACGTATCAACCATATGTAGAACTAGATTTTTTTGATGTTACATCATTGATAAAAATGAAATTATATATTGCTATCCTTTTGTTTACATTTAAATATGACTATATCTAGCTAATCACGTGTTTGTGTTGCGTAAAGTTAGAGTCTAATTCAATTCTAAAAATTAGCGTTCATATATAAAAAAGATAAATTTTTAAATTTTAATCTTTAGTGTTTTTTGATTTTTTTCTACTTCTCACATTTTGGCATATGACATTCTCTGTGTATGATCCTCCAAATTACTTCACCTCTATTAATTAACGTATTATAGGAACAACGGAGTAAATGATAAATATAAATATATCCTAGCTAAGTGTAGGATTGTGGTCGATATCTTATCTAAATAGTAATTGTAATTAATTTTAATGTCCTACTACGTTATATTTTTCCACTTTTATTTGTATATGACTATTATATATGTTAATGACCATTTAAATCAAACTTTGAGGGAAAATATCACATTTTAATTGAAGGGATCGATTGATCAGAACTCATAAGAAAGATGAAATTCTCAATCACGAAAGTATATTTTATGAACAGATATTAATAATTAATGTACGCACTTTGTTCCAGTAAGTTAGATCCATGTTATTAGCTACTTATTCATAAAAAAGGTATATTCACACGTGAAAATTATCAGTCCCTTTTGTTGAGTTGTTTAAATATATATACGGCCAATTAATGAATTAATGATGATGAACAAATGATTGAAATTGCATGTGCCCTTCACATGTTTATGCTTTAAGTTACAAAATTGTAGCTTTTAAACAGATAGTGTGGTGATCGTTTGGTTCATGAGATAAAAGTGGAGCATTTCAAAATTTAATTTGGGGCAATGTTATATTTCGTTCTATTGAAGGTATAATTCACTTAAGAGATGAGATAAATTATCAAAAATTAATAATTTCAAAATAATTTTGTCTGCAAATTAAACGATTTCTAGTTATTTGATTTTTCATACGCTCTGTGAAGTTCTCGATTAAAAGTAATTAATTTTCCTATGACTTGTTAAGCATGAAAAAATTCCAATGACAAGATTTACTTTTCGATCGCAAAATTATTGCAAATAATACCTTCTTACTATTGCCCTACCATCACTGAAGATATTAAACATCTTTTTTCTTTTTGATGACCCAAATTTGACGAGGGTTTTTCATACTTATTACCCCACCTTCATACAATTATATAATGGATTTGATCAAAATGCATTGCAAGTACTGCCTATAATCCTTCGCAATCACAGTCACGACTAGAGGGGTTGCTCTTGTAAGTAAGCAAGCACCCTCTGCCTCCCATCTTAAAGTTATAAGTTTGTGTCAACGAGGAAGCAACAAGGTGAGAGCAATAAGAAGAAAATAAAATTAGCACCGTCCATATAACAACTTCTTTCTAATATCACTACATACATACGCGTGCCAGTACGGGCCCAATATATATTATTCTTTATGTTTTTATTTATTTATGTGATATATGTGAAATTTGAAGGTAACCAACTTCTTAACATGTTTTTATATATTAGAGTCAACAAATTTTATTTATTTATTTTATATATACATATAGTATTTTATTTACGTAATTTTCATATAATATATATTATTCCTTTTGTGTTGATCATGTGATACAAATGAAGTTTAAAAGTTCAATCATTTTATTTATATAAATTCTTTTTGATATTTAGGATATGAATTATTGTGATTTACAATATATGTATTTATATAATATTTGTCTCTTTATCCCAATTTATGTGGGATAGATGAAATTTTGAGAGTAAACAAATATTTTTTATATATTTTCAAATATTTTGAAGCTATTAATTAGTTATCATGATTTATAATATTTTTTACGTAACTTTTAAATATATATAAAGTGATAAAAGACAAAAATAAAATTAAAAAAACTTAAATTGCTAAACTATATCCTGCAGTGGCGTAGCCAATAATTTCATGAAGGATGTCCTGAAATTGTATACGAGTACACTTTTCTTTTGGATGAATCAGTGCACCAGAAATTTTAATAATTAAACTACGTAATATACATGAAAAAAGGTATGTAATATACCTGAAAAATTTTGAAAAAAAAAATAAGATGAAAGAGTGTACTAGAAATTTGAAAAAATTAAACTACATAATATACATGACTTTTTTTTAAAAAAAAGTACGTAATATACATGATTTTTTTTGAAAAAAATACGTAATATACATGAAATTTTTTGAAAAGATAAAAATTTGAAAATATACATGAATTTTTTTAAAAGAAGGGGCTTAAAGCTACTGCTAGCGAGATTTGAACTCAAAGATGCTTAAAAAAACTTGGCTCTTTCAAGGCACCTTAAACCACTAGGCTACAACACCTGATTGTGTAAAGGGTGTCCAAAAAACGTTATTTAACCATTTTATATATTATTTTACTTGTATATACGATATAATTTTTCGACGAAGGATGTCCAATCGTAACTACACCCCTGATACCCTGACTACAAGCAGGCATTTTGAAACTTTGAGAAGTTATTCAAAATTTTATATGAATTTTAAAAATATTTTAAGCTATTAATTACTGTGAGTTATAAGTTTTAAGCGATTTTAAAGTAATATATATTATTTCGTCCTCCCAATTTATGTTGCATATATATAATTTCAAAAATTATTCATTTTTATATCTTTTAGATATTTTAAATTATTAATTATTGTAATTTGTAGTGCCTTTTACGTGATTTTTAAATAATTTTTGTTACTTCTCATGTCCCAATTTATGTTGTATAGATATAATTTCGAGAGTCAATCAATTTTGTTTATGTCCTAAATTTCTAAGTTGTTAATTATTGTGATTTATAATACTTTTTACGTTATTGTAAACTAATATATGTCATTTCCTCTAACCCATTTTATGTGCATTCATAAAATTTTGAAAGTCAAATAATTTTTTAAAAAGTATTTTAACTTATTAATTATTGTAATTTAAAGTATCATTACTTAATTTTCAAATATATATAACGGGCCAAAAAAGAAATGTAAGACAAAATTAACAGAAAAAAGTGAAGAATTAATGGTCGATTAATGTGATGCAAATGAAATTTGAAGAGGTAGCTATGTGTTGTATATATATATTTTTTTAAAATAAGTTGTTAATTATTGTGACTTATAGTACTATTGTGCTTTTGACATTATTTTTATAAATAACATATGTTTCTTTTTTTGTCCTAATTTATGTGGCATAATAGAATTTAGAGAGTTAATCATTTTTTTATATGATTTCAAATATTTGAATTCAATAATTTTAATAATTTATAGTAATATTATATATATATATTCTCCTAGTACTTTTAGTATAAACTTTAAATAGTATATGTTATTTCTTATATCCTAATTTATGTATCTGTGATAGATTTTTAAGTGTGGATAATTTTTTAATACTATTTTTAAATATCAGTAATGAACAATCATATTATCATTTAAATATAGTCTTTGTAATGAAATATGAAATATTAGATTTATTAGTTAATTTTATTCTACTTGATGTCAAACACAATAGCAAAGAAAGTCAAAAATAACTATGAATGAATAAGCTCTAAATATGTCTGGGAAAAAAAATTACAAATATTATTGATGAAACATGTGGGTCTGAGTAAGTGCTAACATCAACACTTTAATGCCTTTTAATAGGCCTGGGCATAAACACCGAAAAATCGAAATATCGAACCAAATCAAATTTTTTCAGTATTTCAATTTCGGTTTTTCGATTTTTGATTTGATATTCGGTATACATTTTTGTATTTTTCGGTATTTCGATTCGGTTTTCGATATGTAATTTTGTGTTATTCGTTATTTCGGTTTATCGAAATATATTATATTATAATATATATTTATATTATACTAATTATTAATATTAAATAATAAATATTATAATTTAAAATAAAAAATTAAAAAGTAAAAGACACTTCTTTGATATAACTAGTTTTAAGCATTAAGCTGAAAAATCAAATAAAAAATTTGTAAAATTTTAAATTTTAAAAAGCCCACTAAGCAAGCTCATTAAAAAAATCGAAATAACAAAATCGAACCAAAATAATAAAAATCAAACCGAAATAATAAAACCGAACCGAATCAAATTATTTCAGTTCGATGTTCGATACACGTTGTACAAAAATCGAAAACCGAACTGAATTACCGAATGTCCACCCCGACCTTTTAAGGCATTAAAAAAAGTTTTACCTTTCAATATATTTACCAATATGTACCCGTGGATCTATTGTAAAAAGGTACAAAAGAGAAGGGACAAATAAGACTTTGAAAAAGAACTGCATTATCAACAAAAGGACACAACAAGAATTAGAGGGAAAAAATCACGAAACACACAATTTCAAAAGCAAATGATATAAACATTGACAGCAAGTATAAAGCATATGGGGACATGCCCTTAATGTAGCAAATTGACCTGTAGCAAATTGACCTGTAGCTTAAACAAGTAATTTAGCACAGAGTGCATTTGTCTTTTTTCATCTTTCAAAGACAATTTGTCACTTCAATCACATTCAATCAACATGAATGTACAAAAGATGCCCAAAAGAGAACAAGCAATAATTTTTTGTCACACTAATCACCATTTTAACTCATTTTCTCAGCCAACTTGGGATGGAAAAACAAACTTTAATGAACAATCAAGAATCACAATTCTCGTGTTGCAACGCAGACTCCACTAATCACATTAGTTCATCTTTGTGTTGCAACTTCAGAGTGCAAAAATTCAACATATTTACAATCATTAAGAATGACTACTACTAGTCAGTATTCAGGCATATGAAGGAGAAAATTCATTCAGTAACCAAACAGATATAGGAATACAAGAAATCCAACAAGCAAGAACATAAACTTCAGATTATTATCTGCCTGTCCTTGGGATGACTGTGCAGCGGCATTGTGAACATTCACCCCATGATATGCAGGAGGATACCCAAATGGGTAATTTGGTGCTGTACCAAATGCAGATGGACCTTGGAATCCATTAAACTGAAAATTGAGCAATGATGGGAATAATCCACCGAAACCAGCGGACATTGTGAAGTTACCAAAACTTGCAGTTGCTCCTGGAAACAATCCTCCCATAAGACCAAACCCGGGATTAGGAGAAGTATTTGATTCTGGTGGGGGCGCCGTTTCAGGTCTTTGCCCTGCTGGTCTTCTAGGAATTTCAACTCCAGGTACCGGTTTTGATCTGGGATCAGTTGAAGTCCGTCCTCTTCCATAAAGAGGAACAAGCTTCTGCTTTTGTATTAGGGCCTTACAAACAGGGCATTCATGGGATTGTGAGTGAAGCCTTAGCCATCTATACAGACATGGCCAACAGTAGAGGTGACCACAAAGAGTCACAATAGGATCTTGTGCCAATTCAAAGCAAATGTTGCATTCAAAATCACCAGCATCATTGCTGCCATTCCCTGAGGAAGACGAATTCTCAAAGGTTGTCGAAGTTGAGTGCTGCATATTTCACTCAATGTCTCTATCAGCACACGGAAATAATGTACTTCACCTGTTAATTGCAACATATTATAAACAAAATTTAGTCCAAAGGCACTACAAATGTGATAGCAAGATCCAGATAAACAGAACGAATGGCACATTAGCATTACAAAGCTGAACCAAAGTCATTTGCTCAAAATATTCAACTTTGCGAGCACAGGTTTTTCAGTAAGCTCGACGCCATTGTTTCCATTCCATAAACAAACCCGGACACTCGAAAAATCAGTTGGACAGACCCAGGCCTCTAGTGAGTTATAAACATTTTTCGAAAAGGTCAGATCTTTGATGATTCCATCATCTGTGATTGAGTTGCGATGCCACCTCCAACATATCAAAACTAGCTACGTATCGCTTTAGAAACATTTAACAAAAAAATGAGAACTTTTTCTTTTGCTTGAGTTTATATTTTTTTTGATAACCGAGAAATTTGCCCGTGACCCGCCCGTCCTTTGGACCAGTCACAGCCTTCTAAACTCGGCGGATAATGGGCCCGCCCCTCTACCCTTCTCCACTTAAATACTGGACTTCGCATTGCATGGTGTGGGGCTTGAACCTGCAACCTAAGCCACAAATCCTCCACCTTTTGCCACTCGAGTAATTTGATTCATTGAAATGTCATATTTTTTTCTATTTTAATTAAAATGAAGTATTACAACTATAACATGCCTTTTCAAAAATAAGATAAAACACTATCTCGCTTTCAAAAACTTATTTTTTTATGACCATGGTGTCTAGATTAGCTCTCACACATCTCGACTCACCTCCCACCACCAACACGTACCAGATAACTAACTCTATATCACTATCCACCCAGACTAAAGCAGATGGAAAGAATCACCTAGTGTTTTTATCTTTGTTGAAAAATGTGAATCTGAGACCTCATGGATCTCATCTACTTACCACTAGGCCACACCTTGAATGCCACTATCAAAAAGTCTATAGCCCTAGGCAATTAATCCTTAGATAGAAGAAGACAACAACAACAATGAAAGGTAAATCATGGATCAAATAGGAACAAAAGGGAGAGATCCACCGCGATTTAAAAACATTAGAAATTAGGCGCACAACATAAGACCCAATCGATGAAACCTCCTCAAGCAATGAAATCTAAAATTTTAATTTTTTAATTATAATCCATGTTCCATAATGTAAGGAAGAATTATCTATAATGATTTATCGATTTTTTTTTTTTATCTATAATCGTAATTCAATCTGATAAACTGAGAAAAAGTAAATGTTCCTATACTCGCAATTTCCATAAAATCCGATCAGATCAACAAGATACATATCAAGAATTAAGAATTACACAAAATTCACATATAATCGACGCCAATTAATTGAAGAATAAGATAAAAATGATTGATTAACAGTGAAAAATTACAAAACTTACCGATTTGGCGGAGGAAGAATGATAAATTGGGAATGAATGATGATGACTTCAAACTGTAATCATTCTGCTGATTTCTGGTAATTTATGTTACAAAATAATTGACTCCATGGAAGATTCTAGGGCCTTCTACACAGTTTGGAATTCAAAATCTTCGATTCAAAGGAGAAAATTTAGGATATTACTGTACTAGGAAGCTTCCAGGGGCTTTCGGATCTAACTTGAGCTTCTTCTTGTGTTTGGGCCTCATAATATTCTCAACTCCACTTAAAACGCAACAAGTGTTGGGTCAATGCTTTCAAAATTAATAAATAGTAAAAATTATAGGAATGACATAGTATAAGATATAAACTACATCTTATCCTTCTAGTTTTTATTTTATAATAAACCCCTTAAAATAATGAGCAAATGAATACATAAAGTGTGACAGGATACATTATAGATGATCCATTCTAATTAGGAATTGTTGTGCTTAAAAAGGAAAAATATAATGTAAATTTGATTTTAATAATTTAAATTCACATAATTCACGCATTATACAGATTGTTAACCTTCCATCCATTACGTAAGTGATTCAGAAATTCAAATTTCTAAATTGCACCTTCTCCATCTATCAACAATTACAGTAATAAAAAAAGTGCTACATTCAAAAAACTCGAAGAAAGCAGTCGTAGAAAATGAATATATTGCATTCAAGAATTTGGGTGAGCAAGGTTAGTTATGAAGGTTACAAATTTGATGAAATTGTCGTTGGACAATCTATTTCATTTATGAATCTGAAAGCGACAATATTAGTCAAGTTGGAGATCGAAGAGATTACAAAAAATATTGAAATTTGATACATCGTAAAAGAAACTTGTGTCCATTGAAAATTAAGAACGAGGTGGGTATGAAATTGTATTTGAAAGTGAAAAGGAATGAGCTTGGGTTCGCCATGTATTCACTATGTGTTGATACGATAGAGAAGATTTGGTGAAGATATACATAACTTTGATGGTACATACAGAGAAATCATATGCGTCCAAGTACATAATAGGGTTACGGAAGCTCTTGCTCTGGTTGAATTAAGAATTTGTGATTCATATTATATTTCAGAATTAGATGCTACAAATTATATAGCTGATTGAAAGAGTACACATGTGAATACGAGTCAGTTGTATAAAGATAAAGCAACACTCGTAGATGTAGTGACGAAATATACAATAAAGAACGACTTCAATTTCAGAAAGAGATCGGATAAAAAAGATATTGAAGAGTTTGATCTCTAATTTAGATATATGAATGATGATACACTTCTATTTCTAATGTGTGTGACATAAAACTATAATTATTATATGTATCATGGTGATAATTTTATTGGTTTTTGATGATTAGAGAACAAATTGGTATAATAATTATGATTGTTTGTTTGTATGATTTACATTACGTGTATCGTGCTAGATTTGTGAATTTGATACATAAAAATATTGTAAATTAGTTGTTGTGGTCGTTAATATGAATGAAACATTAATGTAGATAATTATTTGAAAAGTTGTGAAACACTGTAATATTAAATATTTGAAATGTATATGTTATATGAATAATATGATTAAAAAATTTGTACAACTATGTGTTAGTGTGCTTTGGTGATGATTGTGGTTGGAGTTTAAAGGCTTAGTGCAGGAAGAATCAAATGTATCAAAGTGAGATACTTTCAATACCAAATAAGGAGCATTGATCAGTTTCAGATTATGTTTAAGATGGAATTATGTTGCTACCTAGATACAAAAGGATGGCTGGATGATCAAGGAAACGAAGAAAAAAATGCAAAAGAAAAAATAACAGTGAACACGAATTGTTATGGACGTTGTGGACAAGAAGGTCATAACAGGAGTACTTTCTTTTCAAAAGAAAAGTGAAATAAACATGGTCAATAATTTGCACTTGTAGAGATTTTTTACTTTACTATTTAGAGTAAAATAAAGTGTATTGTTTACACGAGTTAGTTTGATACATTATTTATTATGAGATTTGTTGTTCAATATAATAATTTATTGAGTATGTCAATGTTATATTCAATAGACAATTATTGAAATACTGTTGTGAATATAATTCTTTTTGAATGTATCAATTTTAAAAAGTAATTATTGTGTAATTGCATCAAAATTGATTATTTGATACATAATTTAAATAATTAAATGTCCCAAAATTTAGTTGTTATATAGATATAAGTTATGTATCATATACATTATGTTTATTCTATCATATACGTGGATATAAGTCATGAATCATATACATTAAATTTGTGTAGGATAAATATGTAATTTTGATATATTATTTGTTAATGGTATTGCTTTTCAATTTATTAATTTGTTATGATTTTTGTGTTGTTATATCTGATGTATCATTTATATGGATATAATTCATGTACCATATACATAAATATAAGTGATATAGATGAATAAAAATCATGTACCATATATACTTAACTTAAGTAACATATACATTATTTCATATATAAACTATCTACTTACTTTAACTCAATCATGTGAAGTTTAACTTTGTAAAACAAAAATGTATAACTCAAAAGTTTTATGGACCATAATGTACTCAAAGAAAATACTGAAAACACAATATTTAAGAAAATAACAAAATATTATAATATAAATAAATTTCTAGAGAAACACTCTAAAACTTAAGTGAATTTGTGTTAAAAACAAAAAAATATAACATTGTTATACAAACATGGTTGAATACTATTATATATGAACCAAATCTTCTTTGGGTTGTGATGTGAATTGACCCTTAGGCTTTTGTGGACCATCATCCTCACTAACGTATTCACCTTCGGCGTTGTATCTGCATATCTATTACCAAGATAATCTGAACGAAAATCATCAGGTGGTATACAAGTTGGCGCTCAAAAACTCCGCTAGCTACGTATAAAATGTTGTCCCTACAATAAATGCAGAATATAAAGTTTTAAAAGATACACATATGATTAGAATCAAGAATATAAATACTTACACGCTATCACTTTTTTGTTGCATAATGTCTTGACAAATTCAACCTTTAGAGGATGTTGTGACTCTAAAAGTGTACCAGATTCTTTATGCTTATATGCATCAAGTTCTGTCCAATTATGCCTTACATTGCTTATGATACATGAATCATTAACAGTCTAATAAAAAAAATTAAATTAATATCATAAACATAATGTATTTGATACAAACATAAATATTACACTCTATAAGATACATTACTGACAGAAAATCAAAATGGACTTCATTACTTGATATGTTACAAATATCCAGTCAAAACTGTATTAAAATCATATATGATATGAATATACATACTGGAAGATACATTAATGGAACAATCAATAAATCTGATACACATGTAAAAATCACCATCTATAATATACAATACTAACAAAAGAATAACATGAACTTTATTACTTGATACATTACAAATATCCATTCAAAATTATATTAAAATTGAGGATGTTAATGTATTTGATATTAACATAATAGAAGATACTTTAATGGAAAAATCAATAAATGTGATACACATAAAAATTATAATCTATAAGATACAATACTAGCAAGAGATCAAAATGAACTTTATTACTTGATACATTACACATATTCTTTCAAAATTATACTAAAATTGAGAGTTTTAATGAATCAACATAATACAAAATCAGCAACAGACTGCAATAACATTGTAGTCATAAAAAATACATCTTCATTGTAAATAAATCAATTTAAGTAGACCCAACAGATCAAATGCAAAAACATAATCAAAATTATGATTTCACTTTAGCAACATAGTACAAATTGAGAATTGTCGAATTGACTATGAGAACATTGAATTGAAAAGTAATGTATCTTCACTATTAATATACCAATTTATTTCTACCCAACACAACAAATGTCATATCAAAGATAAAAAAAAAACTAGAAAAAAGTTATGAAAACACATACTTTAGGCAATGAAGGTCGGAAAATGACAGATATCGTTTTTCTTCCACCTTTTGGGGGGAATTTTCAACCTTTAATTTTGACTTGTCATCACTCTGGTCCTTCAACGCTAATGTGGCATGCAATAGTTTGGATATATTTTTGACCCATTTTTCGTCGACGAAATTATATGTATGATTAGCATTAGATGAGTTTATTTGAAAAACACCAACACTAATTGATGAACCTTGATCCATATGTATTAGGAAAAAGAAAACGAGAAAAAAACGAAGAAGACAACAATGGAAAATAAAATTCCTACCTATTTGGATGGTTGAAACTAATAGACTTGAGATAGACTCCTTCTGAAAATCAAATTGATTTGAAAGTTCTAACTGTTAAGAATGTGGAGAGAATTTAGGAAGAAAATAAAGGAAAGGGGAGTGAGAACGTGGTCTATGCTGAAAAGAGGAGTGAAATATTTATGTATCCAGAAGTTTTTAGAAATTGGGAGAATTAAGGGATTTTTGAAATATTTAAAAAAGGTAGAAAAAAATGAATATTAAGATAAATAAATGTATGTATATAAGTAATTTTTCCTAATAAATATGTGTACATCTCATTTCATATTGATATGTCACCTTGTTTGTTATGTAAAGAAAAATATTTAGTACTAATGGCAAAAGAATTTTTTTTAATTAAATCAAGAATTTTTAAAAATTATTATAATTTGGCCTTAATTAGAGATTTATGATTTTATTTAATTAGGATTCACAGCTACATGGTAGAAGGAGGAGAGAGCTAGGAAAGAGATGAGAGGGGCTAACGAGAGGTTGTATACATATTGTATTGATGTATATGATTATAGCACGAATACAATTGATTTGTATCGAATATCAATAGTTAGACGAGTGAGATTGTGAGAGGATGGAGAGAAGAGAGCGAGGGAGGGGTTAAATACATGTCGAATACGCTGTGTATTTCATAACAAACTGCATATATATATTCATATATTGCCTTGTGTATTTGTATTTATGTATTACCATGTGTGTTTGGCATTTAATTTGCACTCCTCTGTCACTAATTACTTATCCACTTTTGAATAAGTACATCTATTAAGAAAACAACAATTGACATATATAGGGGTTGAAGTATTTTGATCCTTCATATATATCACCTTATCAAATAGTCCTCAAAATATAATAAAAGATGCTCATTTTGGTCTTTTGCTCTAAAACTAACTATTGTGATAAAAAGTGTGGTTAAATTTAACGGTGAGTCCCACAATATTGACACATGACAGTCTTCTCCTTCAATCTTCTCTCTTCACCATTAGAGATTATTCTTCATCTTCAATCTACCACCTTCCATTTTCTTACAAGTAAAATAAGTCCCACTACACTCACTTCTTATCTCCATCTACCTCTACGAAACAATTTTTATAGCTTGTGCTTTCATACATACAAAATAATATTTTAAAAAAGATGAGACCATCGATACAGAGGCAAACAAAATAAAATACTTTATTAGTTCCTCTTAGAAGATTGCCATAAATCAGTTCTTTCCAAGCTTTAATCAGTCTCTTATTAAAGGATCACTTTAGAGTTCTTTGTAACTGAGCAAGACAATGTTTGTGTTAACACGTCAAAGTTCCTAAAAAAGGGAAAGATATAGCTTTCTTGTTTTTTCCTTACGAAATTGATAGATTTATTTTAATTTCACTTTTCATATATAAAGTAAAATTTGAATGAGACAAAGGTGAAAAATAGTATTTAAAAAAATGTTATTTAGAAATTTGAAGAGACTTTAATTTGTGAGTCGGATTTTGTTAAGGAAAAGAAGAATGAATTTTTTTTTTCCAGTGAAAGAAGAATTGTGTGAAAGAAAGAAGATTTTTGAGAGATAAGGGTTTGCTATGTGTCAATATTGTGGGACCCGCTGTTAAAATCTAACAACACCTTTTAGCTTTATGGTTAGTTTTAGGGTAATGGACCAAAATGATCATCTTTTCCTATACTTGAAGGACTATTTTAATAAGGTGATATTTATGAGGGATTAAAATACTTCGACCCCTATACATCAAGGACTATTTTAGTCATTTTCTCATTGATTATGAAGTAGATGAATTAAAAACTTAAGAATTTCAAGAAATTTTATATTGTTCAAAGTAATTAATTGAGGGTATAACAGGTAAGAAAAAAATGTTCTTTCTTGATTTGTCAAAATCAAGAAGCAATTAGGGACAACTAAAAAAGAAAAAGTGGACAAGTAATTAGAGACAAATATAGTATTTGTTATCTTGTGTGTTTGTATTTAAATTTGTATTATTTGTGCCTTAAAATTTTTATCATTCATTTTGTATCATTGAAACATACCATTGGTATGTGTATATATCTTCTGCCGTGTATATTTACTGATATGGAGGAGGCGATCTAGAGAGGGAAGAGATAGAATGGGGGAGGACAGCGAGGCTGGCAAAGAGAAAGGCGAGCAAAAGAGGACAGAGAGAGGCGAGTGAAAGAAGAAGAGAGCAAAGAGAAATTTGTTACGAAATTCTATCTATAATATAAATTATAATTATAATTATGCATTGTAATTATTTTAAATTATGGTTTTGTATAGTATAAATATAATATACTGGACCTATAGGGAGTGGGGGAATTGTGGGCTTTCTGTATGAGGTGCAATGGATTGGTGTGTGAATAGACCCAATTGAACAAATTTTCGATTCATAAGCCTAAAATCCATTGATTCACAGATCAACACGATCCAAAAGTTCATAATTCTACTAATTGAAATCAAAATTAAAATTTATTAATGATCGACACCAAAATCACATTTTTCTCATTTACAATTTTAATTTAATGGATTATTTCTGTTATAATTTTAAAACGGGAGACCAGAAAGCTATTTAATGGAGGAGGCAGAATCGTTACGCTGCCCATTACAAATGTTTTTTAGTTATATAATCAGGTAAAACTTATCCGATATTTACACCAATCCAATATATGCATGCCATATGTTTGAATTTATAATTCATTTTACTTAACCTTAATTACTTAACATGTATTTTACTTTACTAAATCACATAATAATAAAAATTACATTAGTTGGGTGTAAACACAGCTAAGTTTTTTCCTATATAATCCTATATATTCGATTATGCTGGAGATCAATAAATAAAAAATAAAATATCTTAATACAATCATTTCTTTCACCACTTATTCTCTTCTTGTCTTGTACTGTTCCATTATTTTACTCCTAATTTTTCTCCTAAAATACAACCATTACTATTTGAGAATTTAATAATTCTTTAAATTATTAGTTTTAGCAATCAATCTAGAAATATTTTTTTGCTACAAAAGCTTGTGGTAGGTACTAATGTACAAAGAAGTAGGGCTTCTTCACATGAAAGGTGCTTAAAATATTTGATTAACTCTATAATGCATGTACTCTAAACTAATTTATTGTATGTCAACAAGGATACATAATCAAATGCATTGTATACATAAATGATGTAAATGTGATCAACAAGCATTGACGCTATAAAAAAAATAATTTTTAGGGAGTATAATTGTTATTTAATTAACGTAAGACTGTTGTATTATTAGAAACAAAAAATAATAACTTTGGAATAAAACATCATCCCCTGATTCCTGGCTCTAATTAATTGATATTCATTGGCGTTCTAAGCATAAAATTAAGCTGGGAATAATGGTGTAGTTTTTAAGAATGTGATTGCTTAAGGCTTTAATATATAAATTTGTAGATCCAAAATCTATGACGGCGTTAAAATTTTCATTAAGAGAGTTTAAAATACGGAAAAATAATGCACAAAGTAGTCGAAGAGGGCCGGTTTAACATCTCACATATACAAAAGATAATTTTAATCATATATAAACAGTGTAACCGTAGCTAACTCCATCCCTAGCATATAGCAAAAAATCAAGATACCTAATATTAAATTTGATATACAACAAATACTAATACTACGATAGAAATTATTTTATCGTTTTCAAATAAAAATGTCAACTAAACGCGTAAGAATGAAAAATTATATATGTACGTACTGAAATATTTTGTTGTAACCAAACACCCGTTGACCATAAACTGTACCTCTTTGCTGCTTCCCTTTGTATGAGTCCGGAGCGTAAATGTCAAAAAAAGTTGATAAAAATTCCAAAAGAGCACATTAAAAAAAAATTAACCAAAAGGGTAAAATCGCTACTGAAGTAGCGATTTTATTTTAACGCCGTTACGAGGTGCAGTTTTTTTTTTTGAAAATCGCTTATCCCTGTAGTGTTTTTGCAATTGTTTTTAAAAAAAAAATTAAAATCGCTGCTATGACAGCGTTTTTATTTTTTAATTAAAAAAATGGAAATCGCTTCCTTGGCAGCGATTTTCCTTAATTTCTTTTTTTTTAAATGGTATAATTTTTTTCCTGGGAAATCGCTTCCTTGACAGCGATTTTAATGAATTGACTTTTTTTTTTTAATAAAGAAAAGAAATCGCTGCAGCGATTTAGAGAATTTAAAAAAAGAATTAACATTTTTGAAATGTTGGCAGCGTATGTGAACTACTTTTTTTTTTTAATTTTGTTAATACTTTTTTTATTTTCATTTTATTTTATAAATATTCGAGCCAATTATTATTTTAAATTGTATTATACTTTTTATATTCCAGCCAATTTATAAAATAAAATAGAAATTAAAAATGTATTGACAAAATTTAAAAAAAATAGTAAGTTCACAAAATTTACAATTTCAAAAATGAGAGTTGGAAGAATTAAATAAATATATTTTTAAAAAAAAATCCTCTGAAATCGCTGCAAAGGAAGCGATTTCTTTAACAAATATATCTAGCGATTTCATCTTTTTTAAAATAAAAAAATCTCAATTCTATATAATCGCAGCCAAAAAAAATTCTAAAAAGAAATTAAGGAAAATCGCTGCAAAAGAAGCGATTTTAAACTTTTTTAAAAAACAAATTATAAAAACGCTGCTGGGGTAGCGATTTTCAAAAAATTGGACAAAATCGCTCATACAACAGCAATTTTGATTTTTATTGGGTAGCGATTTTACCCTTTTGGTTATAAATTTTTTTGATGTACCCTTTTGAAATTTTTATCCTTTTTTTTTTGCCCCTAGGCTCCGGACTCCCCTTTGTATTATCCTCTTCACTTAATAAATATTTATTTGTACTTAATATTTTTGTTAAATATATTTGATTTATTTTGTTTAGGTAATTTAATTAAATAAAAATAAAAGTTAACTACACGTATTATTATGTTTTATTGATTTGATATAAGAACATTGAAAAATTTTGCATTCTTATTTAGTTTCTCACCCACTTTTAAGTTATAGATATGGATAAATTGATACTAATTGATATATATATATATATATATATATATATATATATATATATATATATATATATATATATATATATATATATATATATATATATATATATATATATATATATATAATGATAATTATTGTAAATTTTAATTTTATTTGTTTTTACTTATTTATTATTATTTTATTTGTTACTTTTAACATATCAAAAAAAGATAATTTTATTTTTATATTTTACCCTTAATATTAATTACCTATTTTTTTGTTATATTTCAAGACCTAAATTAAACATCAATAAGTAGAATAGTGTGGTAAAAATAGTCATATTAGTTAGTACTAATATTATTTTTTTAGTGGGTGTGTCACCGAATATAACAAGTAAAAATGAACGAAGGGCGTAGTAAATTATTAATAATTTAATATGTAAGTTGATTAATAAATGATCTCTCTATCAAACAATAGTTATTCACTATTAACTTGAGATATAATAAGTAATAAGGGGTGATATTACTATATCACCCTTTAAAAAATTATCTCTTTATTTTCTAAACTAAGCAAGTATTTTGGACAACTATGATATAATAAGTAATAGGGGTGATATTACCATATCACCCTTTGAAAATAATGAACTCTAGTCAAAGTTTTTATCGTTTAATTCTAAAAAAAGAAAGCATGAACAAGTATTGTTGGATAGATGTAATGCTTATCACTTCACAAAATCAATGAAAAATGACACTATTCTTCCTATTTTACCCTTGAAGGTTATTAGCCTTGAAAAACATGAATTTGATCAAATTAATTATTCAAAATAAATTAATTTATTTTTATTTATTTAGAACTTGACCAAAATATAAACTAGATAAATTAACGTAAATAAATTTATTTTGATCAATAAACATAAATTAATCATTAAATTTTTATATATTGATCAAATTCATATTTTCATGGCTAATAACTCACAAGGTGTTATTTATGCATTAATCTTGTAAAATGACAAATATTAAAAAACGTCTATTTGTAGTTAAGACGATATATAAATAAAAATAGTAAAAGTATTATATATATTGCAATTTTATTTTTATTTTTTTTTATAAAAAAGCTATTAATTGGAAGTCATTTCCAGCTATTTTCCATATCATTTGGGTCAAAATAGTTTTAGTAGTACAATATTGAATTTTGATTTTGTCAGCAAAATCGTCGTAACAGCTGAAGTTGCATGTTAATGGTCCGCACTCCGCACAAGGGCCAAATTTCACTTTCGCCCATAAACATTACGGTTGATTTTCGATTTAATTCGAATAATATATACTACTAATTTGAACATAATTATTAAACTTTTAAATATTTTAGATATTTCTTTTGGCTAACTAATGGAGTTAAAATATTATCCGAATGCCTATTAAAGAAGTTTTTTTTTTAGAACTACGAGAAACGTGAACGTACAACAAAATATCTATCAATAAGAAGTGGAGTTAAAATTTAAAATTGTAACACTTTTAAGCTATTGAATTTGAAATTAGTAATTTATATATATTTAATGAATTTGTTACTAATAAATTCAAAACTATTGAATTCGGTTGAACTCATAATGAACACACACGCTTTGCCCTTCAATTGATGTGAGACTTTTTAACAATGTTAATAGATTCTTAATTAGTCAAGGTGGTTAGCAGTTACAATTTTTAGTTTTAAAAGAATACATAAAGTTTATTGTGCATTTATTTGAAATTGTTGCATTTTAAAATGCATTACTTAAATGGTCACTCAATTATCCCAAATTATCTTTGATACAATCAACTTTATTTTATTTATAACAAAAAAATCACAACACTCAAAAGGTCACTCAACAAGATTTAGAGGGTAACATATGTATTCGGACATCAGTATTTAATAGAATGGCCTTTTGAATGTTATAAATCGTAATTATGTGAGATTTTTGTAAAATAACAGTTTTACAAAATAATTTCAAATAATTGAGTGATTATTTAAATAATATTCGCAAACGATCTCCAAGAATAATGAAAAGGATATTACTTCCCCTTATTTGACTCCCTCTTTCTTGGCATCACATACAGATCTAGTGGGGTTTATCTCTATTAATTAATTATTATATAAATTTTTTTATTGAAGAACGTTGTTTTTATTTTAATTATATTTTGATTTTTGATAATATTACCACGAAGGCAAGTGCAAACTGCAAAGTTAACAGAATTCCTCTTCATTTGCATATACATTGACCGTTACATTGAAAGTTAAAATTAAACCAAAAAATAGAGAGACTCATTGATGTTTCAACTCGTTTGCACTCCCTTCTTAACTATTCCTAAAAAAATTCTGCTACCTAACAAATTGTTAAAGTTTTTTCAGGATGCACCATCGATGATGATCGAGGATAACAAGCTCTTTTGAGCTCGTTATACCTTTCAAGATCAAAATTCCGAACCTTCATGAGTCGTTTTTGCTTAGCAACAAACCGGCTCTGGTAAAATCCTTCGAAAGAAGGCTCTTTCGCCGTCCTTAGGAAGAAAGTATAACCAGCCATACAGTAAAATGATGTAACATAGAAGCAAATTGGTTCCATGACATCCCATGATAGTTCCCAAAATGTCAATCTCATGAATGCTGCTGTTTGAATCACAAAGTAGCCCAGCCCAGCCCATAATTCTCTACGCACCAATGACTCTGCTTTTCTGTCAATTGCTGTTTTTTCCTCTTCCATTTTGTTCAACTCCTCCATCATTTGTGGATCGTTTGGGATCGTCGTCGCGGGGATTGGCAATAGACTTTGTAGAGTTTTCACTACCTGTAAACAAAACGTTTGGGTAAAACTAACACTCCACTTGATAATAGTGGTCATCTGACACTGCTTCGAATAAACATAGAGCTCACATATGTTTTGATAAAAATATTTTTTGCAACTATAGGCCTAGCTATGGTATTATAGCGCCCCCCCCCCCACCCCCACTAAATCGTACCCTATAATTGACATATGGGACTTCTCTAGAACTACGCAAACTCACCAAATTAATTTGATTATTTTCCTAAAGAGTTCTCTAACGTCAAGTATTAGAAAAACTAATGCCCAATTTGAAAGGGGAAACTATGAATAGATAACAACTGTATCATTTTCCCCTTTTTCATAGACTCCTTTTCCTCCTAACCCAACTCATAGTTTAAAGGTACTTTTGACCCTTTTTTTCGTATTTCCTATCATCCTCCAAAGAATTATTTTGGATCTTTGAAAATGATCCGAATTGGTCCACTCCATTATAAAAGTCACCATCTCGTTTTAGAGATCTGGAAGAAACATGGTTTCATTTTCCTGTCTGGAGAAAAAACACGAAAATGCTACTATCAGTTTTCGATAATGAAAATTTTATAAATTAAGTTGTATATTAATGCTGCTAATTACCAACAAATTGTCACATATTAATTTATCTTAATGCGTATCTGTCAAAAAAACAGTTACAGATTAATTGATAAAAGAAGAATGAAAAAAAAAAGTGAAAGAAAACCAACCTGATCAGGCCTGAGGAACACAACGTTTCCCAGAACAAGCACAGTTCCAGAATCATCTAGAATCTTCGCGAATTCGATGCCTGAATCATTATTCGAACTAATTCCAGAGCAGATCTGAACAAATTCCGGGTACGAAACACAATTCTTTTCAGTTTGTTTTAGCCTCAGTTTCACCATCTCCAATTGTGATACTTTGAACAGCTTCTTCGCATCCGCCACCGTCAATTTACCCTCCGTCGACACCTCCGGTTCCGGTTCCGGTTCCGGACGCGTCTCTAGCGGCGGCAGGAATCCATCGAGTTTGATCCTGCTTTTGTTAACATCCATTTCACGGATTTTCTCGATGAGACTTTCGCCGGTACGTAGTGACCGGAGATCCGGCGATGTGGCCGGCGATGTGCCAATGAGTCGACGATGGATGAATCGCCGGATAATTCCATTATTTCCGGGATCTGGAGCGATTTTGTCATCAGGATGAGGAGGTACCAGCTTTCTGGGTGACATGGATGACGAAGATATACGACAAGCAGAAATAGAAAAACCGGTGGTTTTGTATACATTGGAAAGACGCTGAGCTAGAGTTCTTTTGAACGCCATTGATAATGAAAGAGAGAAATAAATGGTAGATTTTGGTTAGGGTTTGTATTGTTCAAAGATGATGAAAAAAGAAACCCATGAGATGGAACTATTTATAGGTCCGTTCTATGTGACGAAATGACAGCCAACTTCTAGGTTAAAATTTTCAATACTGACGTGGTAATTACTCACTCCGATCTATTTTATTTGTCATGTTTATCTTGATTGATTTAAATTATTATTTTAAATTTTTTTTTTTATTATTAATAACTATACTTATTTTATTTTTTTTAAAAAAAGAAAGTATTTGGAACATCTCCTAAAGCATTAAAACTAGTACTGTTTCAATTATCTCCTAAAAATAATGAAACAACAAAATTTAGTATACATGAAAATTTTGAAATATTCGAAGATATATTCGCAGTAGAAAAAGAATATCCCCGCAATAGGAGGCCACATCATAAAGGATCACTTCACTTTATGTTGTTTTTATTTGTTCTTGTTAGAGAGGAAATTTAGGGATTATAATTCAAAATTAAGAAATATAAATTATTTATTTTCATGTACATTTAATTAATATAATTTTTAATTTCTTGAATAGTTCATGTGATATTAGATATTCTTGTAGAGTAACTATAATGAGCGTACAAGTGGCCGGTTAGAAAATTAGTCACGGGTGGGGGGTGGGGGTTAGGGGATTATTTATGGTGTATTTTATACATTTTAATTTGTGTGGACGTTGGTCATAATTAAGTAATTAAAAATGATTTACACGTGTTGGTTAGGGAGGGAAGCAATATAAAAATTAGTCAATTGTGTGGTGTATAGGATAAGAGTTTTGTGCTGACGTGTTTAGATAGCCAAAATACAAAGAGAGGGAGTTGTGATTTGACTATAAAGCCCAATTTCTAGGAAACACAAACGTGTAGCCACATATATCCCAACTGGCAAATAATAAATATTGATTAAACAATGGATATTTATTTTTATTCATTAAAATGTATTACTCCATGTTTAAAATTTTCAATTAATATTATACTTCTTTTTTGGGAGGCTGAAATTTTAAATTGATATTCTTTTTCTAATATTGTAAAAGTATTGGCGTTCAACTAACCAATAACTTGAACAATAACAGCGGGGTTTGAATAGTAAATGTTGAATATGATATTCACATTGAATCATTTACTCTAGTAAACGTGAACGTTTTGCCACATACTCTATATTTTTAAGTGGTCAAATTGGTAAAATTTTAATGGTGGATATTGTATTTATTTAATTATGTTTTATTTTTACACAAAGAATACTTAGTAAATGCTGATTATAAAATTAAACATGTTTGAATTATATGTGAAATACATGTCAAAGATAAATTCTTGCTACTTCAAACGTGAACGTTTCGCCACATATAGGTAGGTGGAAAATTAGACGTTTGTTGATAGTAGAACTCAAATCTTTCTCCTTTTTAAATTTTACATATATAGAGGAATGGTAATAAAAATTTACCGAAATAATCATTTAAGTTTGTTAGAATATGAATTTATAGGAAAATTCTAATTAGGGCATGCACATCTCCAACTCAAACACCAAATCAACAGTATTTTGGTGTAAATGAATTTTAACTCACTGCACCAAATTTTACATAAAAAAATGAATATTTTTTCTCTTGATTATTATATTATTAGTTTTATTTATTTCTATTTTCTTATTTCGTAAACAATTATTTCTAAAACATTCACCATATATAATTCATATTTTTTTTATAGTCATTTAATATAAAATTATTTTATATCATAATTTTTAAATAATACAATTTGCTAGCAAATATTATACATTATATGTAGCATTTTTGTTAATGTTGATATGGTTCGTATTACATGGGTCCATCATCCCACTTCATTTACCCATCATCCCACTAATGGGAAGGTAGTTAACTACCCATTATCCCATGAATTCACTATCCTACTACTCTAGTGGTTGGTAACTTCTCATAACCTCTTAATTGTTCTTGATGGAAGTATGGTTATAAATATGTCATTTGGTTCAAACGTCCCTAAGAGTGAGGTCCTGAGTGCGTAGAAGATCTTTAAAGAAGAGAAGAATGTAGACTCCGACTATAACGCTAACAATGGCTGAAGGTATGTTGTATTTTCGATGCGTCATTGCTCCGTCATGTCTAACATTTGGCATCAGAGCCATTGAATTTTCTCTGCCTTGTTAGTTTTTAGAATTCTCTAAAATCGCTCAAAATAGTTCTTAAAAATTCGGATCTTGTTTTGAAATTTTTGAAACATTTTCTGATAATAAAAGGCAAAGAAATTGTTGTTTTGTTGCATAATGTTCAACAATAAATCTTGTATATGATTATGATTTAATATTTAGTGATTCATATAATCTTATTTGATTGAGATTTAGCCACAACAATCTTAATTAAATAATATTATATATTATATTTTGAATCACTTAAAGAAATAAATGTCTAAGTGATCTAGAATTTATTTGATTAAAGTTTAGCCACATCATCTTTAATTGAATAAATTTTTTAAAGTTAAGGATCACATAAAGAAACTTTTAGACATTAGAATTGTATTTAATTATGCATGATATGATAACTTAATTTCTTTATTATTAAGTTGCATAATTAATTAAGCTGAAATATTAAATATTTTTCATAATTACCCACAAGAATTATGAATGAGAGTTTAATAGTTTTGTCATAAAGATAGAATATCATGCTATTAAATCGATAATTTTATCATAAATATGAATCTAATTGAATTAAAAATTTAGCGCACATGCAATTTTTATGTCAATAGATTCAATTTTATATTACTTGCCTCAAATTTATGTTAAGTATGTATGTATTTTTTGCAGTTATTCAATATGTAAATTTCTCTGATATTTGTGATATTCATAAACTGAATGGTGAGAAGTATAAGATTTGGAAGGAGAGAAATCTCCTTCAGTTAGGGTATGTGTATATTGATTATGGTTGGGAGTCAATTATAATAAAATTAATACAATAGTTAACTCAATAAAATCAATATCTCGAAAATTAAAACCAGTTCTTGTAAAAGTGCAAATAATGAATTGAAAATATACATTTCAAAATTCATCCTCTTTAACTTTAAATAGGTTATGCCTAAGTTAATTCGATTGGGTTTTATCTTTTGAATACTACTAGGAAGTGAGGAGGAAATATGACCTTCACTAGAAACTCAAACATAGATGAATTTAGTTTGTGACTTATGAGTTATACATGTAGATCCCACGATTTTCTATCATATATAAATCATAAACTTTTGACTTCATTATTGATTATTAATTACTTCCTTCATTTTTTTTTATTTGTCAGAATTTTGACTTGATACGCTTATTAAAAAAGCAATTATTGATATAATAAATTCATCATTTTACCCGAATCACAAATATATTTACTCACTACTATATTTTCAAAGACATTAACTTAAGGGTGTACCCTTTGGCCCAATGAAGAGTCATAAATGAAAGGCAAAATCACCTTTCAAAATGGTTGCAACCTGCCTTGGTTATATATTCTCCAAACTCTTGGTAACCTTCTCTTTTCTTTCCTCCTTAACCTCTTGCCTTTTTTTTGCTTTGTTTTAGGTCAACATGCACACATATATCAGACTTGACTATGAGGCCCAATTTCTAGGAAACATAAACGTGTCGCCACATATATCCAAGTTGGACAAATTGCTAAAAGTTAAATGATAATGAAGGGGTTCATTTTTGCGCTAAAAGAATAATCGATGTACTCTTAAATTTGTTAGTAAATTTTTTATTATTAGATTTTTGACTTGTATTTTGAAATTTTTTTTATATGTTCTTAGAAACTAACTAGATAGATAAATTGATTACACACTCATTTAATTATACGTATCATCATCAAATGAAACAAACCTAATATTCCTTGGCTTATTAAACATTGTGCATACAACTAAATAAGATAACATACATTAAATTGTTAACATTTTATCGTTTGTTCAAGTATCATCCTGTCTTTTTTGTTACTCCCGTTATTCTTAATTACTTATACATTTTTTAATTGACACACTTATTAAGAAATAAATTATTGACACAGTGAAGTTATCATTTTACTCTATTAATTAAAATATGTATGAATTAAAAAAACTTAAGATTTTTAAGAAATTATACTTTCTTATCCAAAGTAATTAATTGAAGATATAATAGGCAAAAAAAATTATCCTTCGTCAAAATTAACAAGTAATTAAGGACAATTAAAAAAAATGGACAAGTAATAAAAAACAAATGAAATATCTTTTAGTGTTTGCACTCGATAATGAGATAATTAACGTAGAATTATGGTAAACGATTAATTTAGTTACCACATGGGTAACTAAACTTGAACGTTGCGCCACATATATCATAGGTGGACGAATAATGTTGGAGTCCGGAGTCTAAAGGGCAAAAAAAATTGATAAAAGTTTCAAAAGGGTACATCAAAAAGTTTTCTAACCAAATGGGTAAAATAGATACTGACGTAGCGATTTATTTTAACTCCGTTATCAAATGAAAATCGCTGCTCTATGAGCGATTTTGTCCAAATTTTTTTTTAAAAATCGCTACCCTTGCAGCGTTTTTTCAATTTTTTTTAAAAAAAGTTTAAAATCACTGCTATGGCAGTGTTTTTAATAAAAAAGTCAGCGATTTTCCTTAATTTCTTTTTTAAAAAAGATGAAATCGCTATCTTGGAAGCGATTTTTAGTGGATTGAAAATTATCTTTTTTAAGAAATCGCTGCCAAGGCAGCGATTTTAGAGGATTTATTATTATTACTATTTTTTGTATATTTTTGTTTAATTCTTTCAACTGGCATTTTTGAAATTGTCAATACTTTTTTTAAAAAAAAGAAAAAGAGGTTCACAAGGCAACGATTTACAATTTCAATCCACTATATCGCTGCCAAGATAGCGATTTCCAAAAAAAGTAAAAATTCTAACATTTAAAAAAAAAGAAATTAAGAAAAATCACTGCCAAGACAACAATTTCTAATAAAAAAAGATTTTTTTATTAAAACCGCTGCCATATATAGCAGTGATTTTAAACTTCTTTTTTAAAAAATTGCAAAAAACGTTGTATGGATAGCGATTTTAAAAAAAAAATTGGAAAAAATCGCTCATAGAGCAGCGATTTTCATCTATTAACGGCGTTAAATAAATCGCTACATTAGTAGCGATTTTATCCATTTGGTTAGAAATTTTTTTGATGTACCCTTTTAAAAATTTTATCAATCTTTTTTTGCCTTTTAGACCCCGAACTCAATAATGTTGGTTTTTTTTTTAATTATCTTGTGTGCCTTTTCCTTTTACATAATGAATATAGAGAATAATAAATGCTGATAATTATGATATATATATACATTGAATTATCAGTGGAATATGGTAAAGTAAATGATTAATTATTTTTCTTAACGATTATAAAATTAATTTGATTACAAGGAAACGTGAACGTTTTGCCACATATATTAAAAAATATTTAATGGTGGGTGTTTATTTATTTTATTTTGTTTTGTTTTACACATTGACTATAAAATACTTAGTAAATGCTAACTATGAAATTAATGATTAATAATTGTGTAATACACATGTTATAAGATAAAATTCTAGCTACTATAGAAACGTGAACGTTTGACGTTTTCCCACATATATGGACGATTAGTCGTTTGTTGATCATAGAAGTCAATTTTTTCCCTTTTTGTTTACGTAAATAAAGGAATGGTAATAAAATTGAACATAATAATCTTATCTAAATCTACGTAACAATTTTAATTATAGTTTCTTAAATCTTAGTAATTGAATATATAATAAAAATCATGAATAGTTGGTTGAATTACATAAACAATTGACACTTGATCTTGAAAAAGTTAATATAGTGACCAACTTAATAAAATTCAATATCTCAACATCAGGTCTGGTCTGGTATAACGATAATTCGATAAATAATTAATTTAAATATACATGTCATACCTCATACTCCTAACTTAAAACATACTATTGCAAATGTTGGAAATATAAACTTGACTATAAGTATTATCTTTTGAATATTACTAGAAAGTGAGGAGGAAATATGACCTAGCTAGGCCTCCACTATGTTCAACAAGTTACGCTATCACAATTTTAAACAACATCAATTTAATTTATGACCTTATGAACTTATGTAAATTGAACGACTTTTACTCATATTATATCATTACTAATTAAAATTGTCGTATAAAAATCATAAATTTTTGAATTCGTCTCTGATGGTTACCCTTTAACCTATTGAAGTGTCATAAATTAGAAAGGTAAAATCACCTTTTTGAAAATTGGTTGCGACCTGCCTTGGTTGTCCTCAAACTCTTGTAAACCTTCTCTTTTCCTTCCTTTTTTCTCTTTAACCTCTTGCCATATATATATATATATATATATATATATATATATATATATTATCTTTGCTATAAAAAACAACATGTTTTGCTTTTTGCTTTATTACGGAAAAAACTTATTCGCATCGAGTGTTTACACCAAAATCTATTATTATATGATTTAGTGAAGTGAAATACATGTTAATTAATTGATTGAGTAAAATGAACTGTAAATTTAAACACGTGACGTGCATATATTAAATTGATATAAACGCCTGATGCGGATAAGTTTTACCCAATTATTATGCCGACAAGCATGTCCCATTGCTTGATCCCAAAGCTTAAAGAAAGAAAAACGTGGAATGGAGACACTCTAACAACCCCAACCATGGAAGCCAAGTCCAAAGGGAATTAATTATTTATTTGTATGTATATACGTAATATAAATAAAATAAATAGAAAAGATATGTAGTAATGATGCCACGCAGCAACTTGGAGATAATACAAAAAGGAGTTGCAGAATTACAATGATCGAGTAGTAAGTATTTTTTTTTTTAATCAATGAATCTTTATCACGTATAAAATTAACTTTATTATAAAACGTGTTATTTTAATATTAAAAGTTTTTTTATATGTATTCAAATTTAATTGACTCTTAATATAAACACCGTAGATACGGAGAGGATGAGGTTGACACACAATTATTTGACAAATGCAATAGAATTGGGAAGAGAATTAAAGAATGTAGATTATTAGAGAAGGGTCGATAGGGATGACGCAGAGTCCAGTCCCTTTTTTTTCTTAATTGACATAATGAGATAATCAACATTTTTTCTCTAATATATTAATGGCTCTTGGATGCTGCCAAATATTAGTTTACTATTTGTGGCCCCATTAATCATTATAATTAGCTTCTCTTTTATTCCTTCCAACAAAGTGGAAACTTAATTAGCTCAAGAGTTTAAGGAAAAAAAAATTAAAAATTTGCCTTGTTAGTGGAAGCTTCACGAAATTAATTAGAATTGCGTAGCAACTAGCTTAGTTCATCTTTTAACTATACCTAAAGGATTTTCGTAATATTTATATAAGATTTAAGCGGAAACTTTTTTTTTGGCCAGGTAAAATAAATATATTATTTTATTTTTTTAAACATTTTTATCTTTTTAACTTAATATCTTTTAATTAAAAAATAAAAAAAAATCAGTTTATTTTAAAATAAAAAGGATATTATAATTTTTTTTAATTTTTGATCAAATTTTCTGACCATTTAGCATTATCCAAATTAAGTTATCTTTTCGTTTAGAAAAATAGTTTACTGAAAATTAAGTGATCATTTATAAAATCAACACCTTTTTTTTGTTGTTGTATTAAGGGAAACGACACTTTTGGTCTCTATGTTAAGGCTAATTTTTTTTTTGAGTCCTTGTGTTATTTAATTTAGCACTATTAAACTTTAATTATATCAAGTGAGTAATTTTAATCTTTCAACTAACATACCCAAAAAAATTAACAAAGAGTTCACTACTAAACGGGTAATTCCGATATTTTAAAGTAATTGCTTGAGAAAACAGAATTTTTTTAAAAAAAAAAAATCATTCGTTGCATAATTTATCGTTCGTCGGTGTGAGAGGGAGGGTTAATGCTTATCAAATTGGTTTTTGAAAATGTAGCTCAAATCGACGGGCTTGTTCTTCTAGATAGAGATAGGGAAGACTTAGCTTCTTCTTCAAAGAGAGAGAACTGAAAAGGAAATACCCGAACTACCCCTTTTAGCAGTGAACTCTTTGTTAATTTTTTTTGAATCTGTAAGTTAAAGGACTAAAATCACTTACTTGATATAATTGAAGGTTAATAATGTTAAGTTAGATAACACGAAGACTAAAATAAGAATACATTCTTAACATAGGGACTAAAAATGCCGTTTTCCCTTGTATTAACAACAAAAATAAAATGAACAAGACATTGATATCTAGAATGCAATTAAAAATAGAATTAAGTGAGAAACAAGTATTGATTAAAAATAAAGTAAAGGGACGAATAATAATACCATGAGTCGGTATCACAGCATATTAATACTTTTAATTAAAAAATAAAAAAAGATCAGTTTATTTTAAAATAAAAAGGATATTATAATTTTTTCTAATTTTTGATCAAATTTTCTGACCATTTAGTATTACCCAAATTAAGTTATCTTTTCGTTTAAAAAAAAATAGTTTACTGAAACTTAAGTGATCATTTATAATATAATTGAAGGTTAATAATGTTAAGTTAGATAACACGAAGACTAAAATAAGAATATATTCTTAACACAGGAACTAAGAATGCCGTTTCCCCTTGTATTGACAACAAAAATGAAATGAACAAGACATTGATATCTAGAAAGCAATTAAAAATAGAATTAAGTGAGAAACAAGTATTGATTAAAAATAAAGTAAAGGGACGAATAATAATATCATGAGTCGGTATCACAGCATATTAATACCTTTTAATTAAAAAATAAAAAAAATCAGTTTATTTTAAAATAAAAAGGATATTATAATTTTTTTTAATTTTTGATCAAATTTTCTGACAATTTAGCATTACCCAAATTAAGTTATCTTTTCGTTTAAAAGAAATAGTTTACTGAAAATTAAGTGATCATTTATAATATAATTGAAGATTAATAATGTTAAGTTAGATAACACGAAGACTAAAATAAGAATATATTCTTAACACAGAGACTAAGAATGCCGTTTTCCCTTGTATTGACAACAAAAATGAAATGAACAAGACATTGATATCTAGAAAGCAATTAAAAATAGAATTAAGTGAGAAATAAGTATTGATTAAAAATAAAGTAAAGGGACGAATAATAATATCATGAGTCGATATCACAACATATTATTTGACATCAATTTATTCCAGTTGTTGAAAATTGAAATGTGATAATGATATAAGTAATTTTTAAAATTTCTCTATGATTAAACGTCACAAATTTAAGAATTTTACTAAATTATTTGTCTAATCAATAAAAAAACGTATATTAGCCGACTATTCTGTTGAAGGATTCTGAGATTGAGTGTTTTAGAATAGCCGACTTTTGCCGTTCAAATATATTTCACTATCAAGAAATTTTGTTTAATGAGATAGAAATGAGTCTTGCAACGTAAAAATAATAAATAAAATAATAGTGAGCATGAAACTGAAATGATCGACAGTGCATTGGTAGGAGTTTTTCATTTTTCACTAAAAATTTTGGGTTCGAGCTTTGGGCATAGAGAAAATCTTATTGAGAGTGTCATCCTCAAATTATCTTGCAGTATCCGATTCGAATTTAATCAAAGCTCCAATGTAATAATAGTGAGCATGAAATTGATAGGAGGAAAATGAAGCAATTTAAGCTTGGTAAAATTTAACAGGGACAAAATTAGTTTAATCAAGCTCCAAGGATTTATTGATCATTATATTATTTTGGTGGGTCAATTAGTAGAGGTAATCCTGACCCTTGTAAGCAAGAAATATGTGATGTTTTTGGAAAAACAGGTCTTGGGATTTTAATACATCCGCAAGGGTGAAAGAGTTTTTTTTTTTTTTCGCTATTTGCGAAGTTATTCAAATTATAATAATTTTAATTTTTCAGAATTTGAGGATATATTATTTTTTTTGTTTAATACATAACAAACGATATATAAGTTATATATAAGTTATGTATGAGATACATAACTATAAACCATATTCATATTGGTTGGGGTTATATATCAATTATAATATTTGCACAAGATATATTGTACACAAACCAAGTTATAATATATCTGATAGAAGTGTAGTGATATGACCGTATGTTAAGAAAGAAAAAAAAGATTTTTATAATTAATTCAAATTATAATTTTTTTTTATCTTAAATCGTATAATTACTTAATTTTCCTCAAAATTTGTCTTAGACCGTGGTATTAGGGCCATAAGATGAATTGTGTTTAAAACAAGTAAAATACTCATTTGTCAAATACTCAACATTAGTTTCCTTTTTTCTTGGTTATCAGAACTTGTAAGTTTCAACATAAAGTCAATAGACATACTCAATCTATCGGCGTACACTAGTTGTAGACGGCTAGACTTTGGATTTCAATTTCCATAATATTTGTTTTGTATATTCAATTATAAATATTTTGAAATCTCTATAATCAACTACTTGAAATAACATACTTTCTTGATAAAATAATGTTCTTATACTGCCAAAACTAGCTATTCGGCATTACAAAGAATACTAAGATACAAAAACTTAATTATTCAATGAAATTAATTAAAGATTTCAATTTCAGTTTATTTCAAATTATCATACACCTCTTCAAAATAAAAGTGATGCATCATATGATTATGATAAACATAATGAGTACATTACTTCTTTCATAGACGTTTTAAGATATTATATAGAGAAAAAATAATTCAAAATGTGAAATCTTGATTTACAAAATGTCCGCGAGGTACCCTCCTTCGTTGATTGCATAGCCCAACTCGCGATTGCAGTATCTCCAGCCACTTGACCTACACGATCATGGAGCACGAAGCCTTTCCTTTTCGACAATGCTGCCTCAATTCTTATAAAAATAAGGCACATGCCTCAGGCCTCAATTTTAGGGGGCCTCAATTTTTTACCAAATTAATTATGTGTTAATTTTTTATAGTAAACATTAATTATTTATGATAAATGTATCTTTTATATCTATCTATCTATCTATATATATATATATATATATCTATATATCTATATCTATATATCTATCTATCTATATTCTATCTATCTATATCTATCTATCTATCTATCTATCTATCTATCTATCTATATATATATATATATATATATATATTAAAAGATCATATTATTTATTCTCCTTAACCTCAATCAAATAGAAGAAATCAAGAAAATATTATTTGTCTCTTATATTTTTTCGCTAAAATTCACATTATTATATTTGAAACACTTTTTATATTCTATGTTAAGTTACAATAGTACTCTGTCAAAAATATAAATTAGTAGTGAAAATGTGTTGAATAAAGTTACTTGCCTGCTAGATTGACCTTTTTATCTGTTTTTAACCAAAAAAGTTTATAAGCAATTTTGTCAACTTAATACTTATAGAATAATGTTAACAATTCATATAATAATTGTCTCATTTAAAAAAGAGAAAATTTTATATTATAGCAAACTATTAATTCAAATTAAATCTTATAAATATTTTTTTGATTTAATTACACCCTATAGCAAACTATTGTAGCTACATGCTATATGGAGGAGAGAGGCGAGCGAGATTAGGAGAGAGAGGAGAGGCAAAAGAGAGGGGGAAAAGAGTGGGAGAAAGGTGAATTGTATATGTATATTGGTTAGATAATTGTATATTATACATATGTATTTGTATATATGGCAAGAGAGATTGCGAGAGGGACGAGAGAGGCGAGCGAGAATGGGAGAGGGAGGAGAGAGGCAAGAGAGACCGAGAGAGGCGAGCGAGAGAGGGAAGAGAGTGGGAGAGAGGTGAATTATATATATATATATATATATATATATAACTGTATATTATACATATACATTTGTATATAGGACAAGGGAGATTAGGAGAGGGAGGAGAGAGGCGAGCGAGATTGGGAGACAGAGGAGAGAGGGGAGCGAGAGAGGGCAGAGAGTGGGAGAGAGGTGAATTGTATATGTATATAGGTTAAATAATTGTATATTATATATATGTATTTGTATATTGTGGCGAATTATACATATATACAAACATGATTAATTATACAAATTCGAAGTCAGCCCACGTAATTTATGTATAATAATATTAGTCGCGAGTGGTAATTATAGCAAATTATAACTATGATGAGTAATTACATAGTATAAATTTGCTTTGTTACGTAATTTTCCGTATACAAAATTCATTTCGAACTCAATAAAATAATTAGACTACGATTGAGTAAAACTAAAAAACAAAAGGTTAAAAATCTCATCTTCATTAGTATAAATCACATAAATCATGTAAAATGAAATACATAAAAATTTGAACTTTACCCCACTAGATATGAGCAATGGTTCAATATCTATAGCACTTGAATCATCTTCTTCCCTTTTCACCAAAATACTCCATTACACTCAGTGCAAAAACCTTCCAAAAGGTCAATCTCTTCATTCTCATCTCATTAAAACTGGTTCTTCATCTTCTTGCATTTACATAGCCAACAGCATTGTCAACTTATACGCCAAGTGCCACCGTTTGTCCGACGCCCATCTTGCTTTCCAAGAGATACAGAGCAAAGACGTTGTTTCATGGAACTCTCTCATCAATGGCTATTCTCAATTGGGTCGTCGAGATTCTTCTCTTTCTGTTCTCAATCTCTTCAAGTTAATGAGACAAGAAAGCACCCTCCCAAATCCTCACACCTTTGCTGGCATTTTTACCTCTGTTTCGACTTTGGGGGATTCCTTTACTGGGAAGCAAGCACATTGTCTTGCGTTTAAACTCGGTTATCTTTCCGATGTATTTGTGGGTAGTTCTTTGTTGAATGTGTATTGTAAGTCTGGTCATCATCTTGGTGATGCCCGCAAGGTGTTTGATGAAATGCCTGATAGAAATTCTGTTTCTTGGACTACGATGATATCTGGGTATGCGTTGCAGAGGATGGTTAAGGAAGCTGTGGGAGTGTTTAGTGTGTTGCTATTGGAGAGAGGGGAAGATGTGAATGAGTTTGTCTTTACTAGTGTTCTTAGTGCTATTGCATTGCCTGAGTTTGTTTATGTTGGAAAGCAAATTCATTGTCTTTCTCTGAAGAATGGATTTTTATCGGCTGTTTCTGTTGCTAATGCTACTGTGACTATGTATGCCAAGTGTGGGAGTTTGGATGATGCGTATAGGGCGTTCGAGCTCTCTTCTGAAAAGAATTCTATAACGTGGTCTGCGTTAATTACTGGTTACGCACAGAATGGGGATTGTGAGAAGGCGTTGAAGTTGTTCTCTGAGATGCATTACTGTGGGATGAATCCCAGTGAGTACACTCTGGTTGGGGTGCTTAATGCTTGTAGTGATTTTGATGCGCTTAGAGAAGGAAACCAGGTTCATGGATATCTAGTGAAGTTAGGATTTGAGCCTCAAATGTATATTCTGACTGCATTAGTGGACATGTATGCTAAATGTGGTAATATAAGTGATGCAAGAAGAGGTTTTGATTATTTGAAAGAACCCGATATAGTCTTATGGACTTCCATGATTGCGGGATATGTAAAGAATGGGGATAATGAAAGTGCTAAGGGTATGTATTGTAGAATGCTGATGGAGGGTGTTATGCCCAATGAGTTGACAATGGCGAGCGTGTTAAAAGCCTGTTCTAGTCTTGCTGCATTGGAACAGGGGAAGCAGATTCATGCTCATATAGTCAAGCATGGGTTTAGTCTTGAAGTTCCAATTGGAAGTGCTCTGTCAACTATGTACGCAAAATCCGGAAGCCTCCATGACGGTAATCTAGTCTTTAGGCGAATGCCTGCTAGAGACTTAGTGTCATGGAACTCAATGATGTCAGGTCTTTCTCAGAACGGCTGCGGGACTGAAGCCCTTGAACTTTTTGAGGAAATGCTTCATGAGGGAACAAGACCAGATTATGTTACTTTTGTAAACATTCTTTCAGCTTGTAGTCACATGGGTTTGGTAAAGAGAGGGTGGAGTATTTTCAAAATGATGTCTGATGAGTTTGGGATAGAGCCAAGGCTAGAGCATTTCGCGTGTATGGTAGATATGCTCGGTCGTGCTGGAGAACTCTACGAAGCAAAAGAATTCATCGAGTCAGCAGCAAGTCATGTTGACCATGGTCTGTGTTTGTGGCGTATCTTGCTAAGTGCTTGCAGGAACTATAGAAACTATGAACTAGGCGCATACGCTGGAGAGAAGTTAATGGAATTAGGTTCACAAGAGTCATCTGCTTATGTGCTACTCTCTAGTATTTATTCATCTCTAGGAAGATTGGAGGACGTTGAACGCGTGAGGAGGTTGATGAATCTCCGTGGGGTAAGCAAGGAGCCTGGATGTAGCTGGATTGAGCTGAAGAGTCAGTTTCATGTATTTGTTGTTGGAGATCAGTTGCATCCACAAATCATACATATACGCGACGAGTTGTGGAAGTTAACTAAGCTCATGAAAGATGAGGGATACAAACCAGATTTTGATCCTTGCTTAGAGTTAGAGGGAGTCATGGACTGACTCCATATGCTTTTATGGAAACTATGAAATTGGAGATTTGACTTTTAGTAACCACATTTTACTTGTACTCAAAATTTGACTCGTTCAGAATTTTTTGTCAACTTCTCCTCATAGATATATAGGATTTTTTAAAAAAAATAAAATAAAATATATACATTGTAATTTTTCTCTTATTTATAGAATGAGTATCATAGTAAAATATATGAATGTTTTGTTTAAGTGGGGAAGAAAAACAAAGTTGGGGAAGAAGTAACAACATGTCCCGTCGTTTTGAGTGTTTGAATCATATTTTTCTAAATGACATTTTCTATAAGCTTAAAATGTGAATTATGATTTGTAGGAATAGGTGACACAAGTCCTTAGTAATCGAATGTGTATAGGAGAAGAAAACAAAAGGTAGAGACTTTGAGGGTAAAAAAAGCTAACCATAATAATATTTTGTACCAACCTCAATAAATTTTGTTTTATATTATTTTTGGAGTGGAACACCATATGGATACCAAATTAATATTCATCGTAAATTATATTTAGTTAATTCAATTTGCATATCAAATGGATACCAAATATATACCATAATTACCTAGCAAATTACTCAATATATATACTTGAAAAACAATGAATTACTGTCACAATCAAAACAAAACATGAGTCTAAAAGACAAAATAAAATAACAAATTATTTTGTCGCAAACAAATTAAATATCATTTTTTGGCGCAACGTAATTTGAACATGTCATCCTGTTATGGCCTGCTCGACGACATGTACTGCAAGTAACTTTAGACCTTTTGAATTTAACATGCAAATTCTTTCTAGCGTTTAAGTTGCGGTCTTCTTACAATTCTTTTTGAATTAGACAACATCAACTTTGGCTCAGAAACATAACTTGATATAACCGATGTACTTGGAGAAGTTCAACAGGGATCAATATACATCTTCAAAATTGTTCAATTTATAAAAAGGGAGTGCCATAATCTGTTTCATGTTATCTTCTATACCTAAAAATTGTCATTTAATGCCCGCGCGTTATTTAATCATTTTGAAATCGCCCGTAACTACATTTATTGGTTCTTATATACATGGTGTATCGCTTTGATTTATCGACAACATCATGCAAATAAATTGTTGTATTACCTAACACACAAAAATAATTGAGTTTAAACACAAACATTTCTAAGTTTATCCAGCATAATGAATAAATGAAAAATATCCTCATACGGATGGACAAATAAACACTTTTCTGGAGATTAAGATCATATTTTTTTTATGAGCTCTAATCTAGTTTTTGCAGCCTCCTTGTTGTGCTTATGAATCCATGTTTGAATTGCTATCCTAAAAAATTCAAGAAGTGATACGACTGGCAGCCTTCTTGCTAACCTTTTGACATTATTTAAAAATTCTGCTCTGTTTGAAGTCATGATCCATGTTTGCTTACATTTTGAATGAGCCCTTGACCAATTGCTATACCCGATATCAAATAAATAACCTCTTATTCTTGGATCTATCTGGTCGTCGATTCTTGACATAAACTCTTCAAATTGTTGTATCGTATATGCCTTTGCCATGAGAAAAAAAGCTTCTTAAAATCTTCAGTATACCTATTGAAGTTCTTCAGAACATTGAAACATAAGTGTCATATGCATGCATAATGTTCAATTACAGGATATACTCTTGCAGTTTTTTTTCATATGCTCTTATTTCTATCCGACAATAAAACACACGTGTTCTCTTTGTCCATATGCCTCCCTAAATTGTTCAAAGAACCAGGTCCACAATGCATCATTCTCAAAATCCACTATGACGTAAGAAAGTGAAAGTACGTGACTTGATGCATTATTTTTAAAAAAAATCATACAGATTGAAAACACAACTTAAATATAATAATGATATAAGTTGTGTTTTCAATATGTATGGATTTTTTTGAAATAATGCAACATGTCACATACTTTCACTTGTTTACGCCATAATGAATTCTGAGAATAATGTATCGTGAACCTAATTTTTTGAACAATTTAGGGAGGCATATGGAAAAAGGGAACATGTGTGTCATATGGGAAGTAACTGCAATAGTATATCCTGTATTGGAATATTAATGCTTGCATATGATACTTATGTTTCAATGTTTTGAAGAACTTCCACAAGAACACTGAAGATTTTAAGAAGCTTTTGTTTTTTCATGCAAAGGTATATACAATACAACACTTTGAGAAGTTTATGTCAAGAATCGACCATATAGACCAAAGGATAAGAGGTTATTTGTTCGATATCGGGTATAACAAGTGATCAAGGCCTCATTCAAAATGTAAACAAACATGGACCATGACTTCAAACATTACCGAATTTTAAAATAATGTTAACATGTTAGCAAGGAGGTTGTCAGTCATATTATTACTTCTTGAATTTTTTAGGATAGCAATTCAGACATGGATTCATAAGCACAACGAGGAGGCTGCAAAAACTAAATCAAAGCTCATCCAAAATATATGATCTTAAGCTTCAAAAAAATGTTGCTTTGTCTATCAGTATGAGGGTATTTTTCCTTTATTCATTATGTTGGATAAATTTAAAAATGTTCGTGTTTAAACCCAATTATTTTTGTGTGTTAGGTAATATCATCAACAATTTATTTGCATGTTGTTGTCGATGGATCAAAGTGTTACATCATGTGTATAAGAACCAATAAATATAGATGCGGGCGATCTCAAAATTGTGAAATTTTGTGCGGGCATTAAATGACAGTTCTTAGGTATAGAAAAGAACATGAAACAAATTATTGCTCTCTCTTTTTATAACTTGAAGAATTTTGAAGATGTATATGTGATCCTGTTGAACCTCTCCGAGTACATGGGATATACCAATATATGTTTCTCAGCCTAAGCTGATGTCGCTTGGTTAAAAAAGAACTGTAAGAACACCGCAACTTAAACGCCGTAAGAGATTTGCTAATGTTAAATTCAAAAGGTCTAAAGTTACTTGCAGTACATGTCGTCGAGCGGACCATAATAGGATAACATGTTCAAATTAGCGCCAAAAAATCATATTTTATTTGTTTGTGACTAAATAATTTGTTATTTTATTTTGACTTTTAGACTCATGTTTTGTTTTGATAGTGACAGTAATTCATTGTTTTTCAAGAATATATATCAAGTAGTTTATTAAATAATTATGGTATGCAAATTGAATTAGGTAATGTAATTTACAGTGAATATTAATTTGATATCTATATGGTGTTCAACTCCAAAAATAATATAAAACAAAGACTAATTGCAAAGTCTCTACCTTTTTACAAATCAAAAGTTCAAAGAAGACAAAAGCTAAAAAGGAGATACATACATCAACTTGAAGCGAAAGTTGGTGATTTTTTTAATTTTTAAAAAGAAGAGTTTGCCTATTGAAAGCTGTGAAATTGGTTGGATGAAGAGAGAAGTCGTTTGAAATTAATATATCAAATATGATTTACACAATCTTTTGCACCTCAGAATAATCAAACAATACTAATTAACAAGCTAACCAAAATAATACCAACTCATTTGTGTAAGATACCTAGTTACATAATGTTCATGTGTAGATTTAACAAGATCGTTCTAATATATATATTATTTAAACTATTAGATACACCATGTAATAACCATTGATTTATTGTCAATACTTTTCATGCTTAATCAAAATAATTTATAAAATTCGTTCTATATTTTTTTATTTTTTTTGGTTATATGAACAATACCATCATATAGAGATTATACAACAATTAAACAAATAATACTACTACAGATGAACATAATAATTAAGATTCCAAAATCAATTTTTAGATACAATATTTTTCAATGTTAACGATATCGATTTACTTAAAAATTCAATAATTTTTTTTAAAATATTATTTTCAGTCATCAAAACGATTCTTTTTATATAGGACTATATTTTAGTTGTTTCAATGATTGTAACTACATAATTATTTTTATAAAATTAATCTAAAAAAATTGAAACTCATTGAAAAAATTGATACATACCTATTACATTCCATCTTTCGTCATGCTGAATTGAAACGAGTTTAACAGGAGATAAATAAGTTGTTTTTGGTTACATTCTTTTGAGGTTATGGGAGATAAACATTAACTAGTGGTCATGATATTTGTGTAAGATAAATAACATAAAGGGAGAAAGTTAAGAAATTAAATTTGTGATTTATCAATTTTTCTTTTCCTTTTTATAAATTTTATTCCGTTTTGTAAAAATTTCATTGCTATGTTGGTGAAAGATTAAATTAATAATATATAGGAGTAATTTGGGTGCTTAAATTGTATAGTGGAGAAATTTAAGAAATTAAATCTAATCAATTTTTCTTTTCCTTTTTATAAATTTTATTCTGTTTTGCAAAATATTCAGTGCTATATTGGTGAAAGATTAAATAAATATTATATAGGAGTATTTTGGGTGCTTAAATTATATGCTTAGGTACAAAAAGTTTAACTATACAATTTAGGCACCAAAATTACTCCTATATAATATTGGTCTAACATTTCACCAACATAGAAGTAGAATTTTTATAAAACGGAACAAAAGGAAAAAAGGAGAGAGACAGAGAGAAAAAAATGATAAATATAAAATAAAATATAATGCATGATTGATTGTTGAATTGTATTTTAGGGTGTGTTTGGTATGAAGGAAAATATTTTCAAAATGTTTTTCTAGAAAATGTTTTTCTAGAAAACATTTAGATTTTGGATTTATTTTCTCATGTTTGGTTGGTGAGTAAAAAATATTTCTGCGTGTTTGATTTATGAATGAAATTACTTTTTTGGGGGGTTGGGGTGGGTGAGGGGCTGGCCGGGGGGAGGGGGTAGGAGTTTAAAAATAAAAGTTTGAAGTTAAAAATATTTTTAAAAAACAAAATTAATTTTTTGGGGAGGGGGGGGGTTAGGGGGGGGCTGACCGGTGGTGGGTGGGTGGGGGTCAGGGATCGGGTAAAAAAATAAAATTTTAAAATTGAAAATATTTTTTTAAATTGATGTTTTTCGAAAAAAATATATAATTTAAAATTGGAGGAGAGTTTTGAAAAATGTTTTCCTTAATTTTGAGGAAAATGAGTTGATTTGAAAAACATTTTCCAAAACTTTTATCCCAACCAAACATGAGAAAATTGAAAAACATTTTCTAGAAATGTTTCCTTCATACCAAACACGCTCTTAATTGCTTAATTTTCTCTCTTCTTCTATTTTCTCTTTCATAATCATTTCATTATTAGTTAATGTAACCTCAAAAAACGTATTGTAATTTTAAAAAAAAAAAAAACAGGCTCCCTAAATTTAGCTAAATTTGTTTTAGTGCTTGAAAGTAATAAAGTGTCGATTTCAATTCAGCACGATGAATGAAGGGATGTGACAAGTATATATGCAGTTTCATTATTAGTATTAAATTTTTAATTTGTAGATTAATTTTACAAACTCTTGTATAGTTTTAGGCATGAAAAGACGAATATATAGTTCGATTTAGAGGGCGGAGAGAGGCGGAGAGAGGCGAGCGAGATTGAGAGAGGGAGGAGAGAGGCGAGCGAGAGAGGGCAGAGAGTGGGAGAGAGGTGAATTCTATATGTATATAGGCCAAAAAAATTATATATTATACATATTTATTTGTATATTCTGGCGAATTATACATATACAAACATGACTAATTATACAAACTCTAAGTCAGCTCACGTAATTAATGTATAATGTTAGTCGCGAGTGGTAATTATAGCAAACAATAGCTATGATGAGTAACTAAATAGTATAAATTTGCTTAGCCGCGTAATTTTCCCTAAAAAAATATATATCATTTGAATGTTTTAAAGTATTATTTAAAAGATTTTGTTGAATTTTTATGTGAATCGTGTATTGTATAATTGTTTTGAATCTAACTCATATGTTGATTAGGAAAAAAAATTAATTAGCATCAAAATACAACAAAAACATATTTAGTATTGTCTTATAAATCGAGTCGGGAGAGAGTATTATATACACAACTTATAAGGAATTAGAATTTGTAGCATTTTACAGCAGGCCTAAAACATTTTGTACATTGGTGTTATAATATATAAATCGTTTATTGCAAATTGAAACAACAAGTCGTTGTAGTATAGTGGTAAGTATTCCGGCCTGTCACGCGGGTGACCCGGGTTCGATCCCCGGCAGCGGCGTTTGCATTTTTTTATTAAAAGCTTTTTTATCACCCAATCCTGTTTTCTTAGTTTATATTCTCCGAGCTATCTAGTTTACAAAATATGTATTTAGTATCAAATTTACATATATTATACGTATTAAGTAACCTTTTCTTTCAAATCTGCTACTTGCACCATGCATTGTACGTCTCGCTATCCTATCCAACTAATGTAATTTCTTATACTTTAATTCTATTGGTTCTTATAGTTTAATCATCATTTTATCTTGTCAACATTACTATTCAGTATAGTGTTACTTCCCTTACTATTTTTTTATTAGCGTCTACAAAAATAACTCTCTATCTCTAAAATAGAGATATAATCTGCGTACACTATATACTTTCCGACCCCATTTGACGTGGTATCATCTCCAATATCTGACATTTACAATGACGAATCATGGGAGTCCTCTCTCTTGTCAGGGACCTCCACTAGGATTTCTTATCTTTGTGTTTTTGTTCTTCTATTTTTTCATATATACGTGTGTTTCTTGTCTAGTACTCCATTTTTTTTAGTCAAAGCCATAAAATCTAACCTAAATTTACCTTTGCCAATTGGCATTTACTTCTTGTTCTCTGTTTAAAATACAAATAAATAAATATAGCACTGAATTTTTATGGACCACCTATAGTGAAGCCCTCAACTTTTCTTCACAAGCCCACTTTTAGTAGCCCGGTCCAAGTGTACTAAAAAAACAACGATTTATTCAAGGAAAAATTACATGAATTAATATATTCTTAAAAATAATTATTGATTTTAGCGATACTTTTTGTTTATTACTATTTATATCAATATTGTGATAAATCTGTAATATATATTAAAACTGAATTATGTATGCAATATATTTGAATTATAATTGTTTTTGAAATATATTATGTTTGTTTGGTAAAAAGTTGTCACATTGTATTACAAGTGTATTAAAATTTGTGATAAATGTATTATTCATCATTAAAACTTGTATTATATTTGAATAATAAATTTATCTTTGTAATATGTATTAAACTTGTATTATAAATGAATTAAAAGTGGTAAAGTGAAAAAAAATATTAAATAAATGGTAAATATTTTTTTATTATAGTATATTTATGTAAATTTCTCTTTATTCAATGCATATATAAACTTTTATCTTCGAATTTGGTTATTTGATAACTTCGACCCCATAAAAAAAATAGCATGGGAAAAAATCGTCTTGTTAATTGTCACATAGTTATATAACATGATATACTTGTTTTGAATTAATGCATTATTATTTTTCGAACAAATATATAAGAAACTTTGTTGGAACACTATTTTTTTTCTCATATATAAAAATATATGTTTTGTTTTTTAATTTATTTTTAACGTAGTGTTCTTTTTGTGTACAATTTGTAGTCAAAGGCCGCCAATTATTGTCAGAATTCTACCCAAATTTGCCTTGGCAACTAGTTAATGTTGGTCCTTAAAAAATATAAAATACAAACTAGCCGTGAATGTTTATGGACCACTTAAAATACAAAAAATAATTAATCGAGACGAAGACCCAATTTTTTTCTTCAGAAGCCCACTTTTTAGTATTCTGTAAATTTCTTAGGGAATAAATATACAGATATTATAAAATGAAATTACGAGTATTTGATAACTAGTGCTTAATAGTCCATTAATTAAGTGAGTCAACTTAGAACCCTAATTTTGGGAAACTCTTGTTACTCTTTGAATGTGGATCGGGTAAATCATGTCTCGTATGTGATATTTTCTCTGTTTCAATTTATGTATAGCATGGTTAGAATTTTGATATTCAAGCAGTGATTTCATATATAGTCTTTAGATTTTTGTTGAAATAGTATTTATAGTAATAGTATTATAAATTACAATACTTAACAATTTAAAATACTTAAAACCTATAAAGAAATTTCAGCCAAAGAAAAATATGGTTGACAACTTTGGTTGAAAATTTTAATGTATCACATAAATTAGGGTGGAAAGAATAACACATTACAAACCGCATAAGAGATGTAAATCACATTAAGCAAACTCTATGAAACGAGCTCGACTGGAATGGTGTTTGCTGGTGAAATCGATCTCTGATCTCTCTTATGGGTACACCACATGTTGCACTAATAGTAAAACACCCTTATAGACATGGGTAGATTTAGAGGCAGCCGAGAGCGTTCACCTCAATATAAGGTAATTCTTTTATGCATATATATATATAGAGAGAATTTGAATTTTCTAAACACAACATTAGAGATTGACCTAGTTATTCAGGAGTTGAAAATTTATATTAATGTTCTAAGTTCCCTTCTTAAAAATAATATATTTTTATTTTTTCGTACCCTATAATAAAAATCTTGTATTCGCCACTATTTTTTAAGTTTATAAATGTGTACGCCTCTAACTAAAAGTTCACACTTTAAATTATTGTGTCAGCCGTTTGAATTTATTTATTCTTCTTATTTCTACCTTAAAACTTGATCCTCACTCCTGGTTAATGATGTTTGATTTGATTGGAGACATAACAAATCCCAAATTGATACTCATAGCTATCTGATTAAGTGAACTTGGATAGTGTAATTACAAGTCCTCCTAATATCACCATTATAAGTAATTAATCATACTCAAATTCACTGGATTGTACATTTCCAATGCAAGCTGTCTATGATTAATAACAATTAATACAAAGATTTGTTTTTGTTGTTGCTTCATAATCTCATTTTGATTACTCCTAGGAAGATATGTATATATATAACATTATAATTAGGACTAAGGAGGAAGTTTCATGGGTCATAATATAAGAAAACAAATATGTCTGAATAATAGAAGATGGGTACCATGTCTGTCACGAGAACATCACGTGCCAACATGTCCTCTTTTATACAGTACAACTATGTCTTTTTATATAATATTATATATCTAAACACATTCAAAATTATTAAACATATGAGTGTTATTTAATTTTCATTGTCTCCTCTTTCTCTAGGTTCTTTTTCTTCACCCATATTATGTCAATGTGTTATGCTCCGTACTTAAAATTGTTACTACCAAATTGACCACACACACAAAAAAAGGACCCCTCTATAACCACCCACCCACCCACTCAAATCGCTCAAATGTCAGGTTATATATACTGATAATGTAAAAATAGTAAATTTAGGTAATGGTGGCTGTTGAGGGAAAAATTAATTGGGAAGCGTGCGCGATAGACAGAAAATATTAAGAGGTACGTAAAACGATTGTCGTGTTCTCGCTAAACATGTTGTTAAATTAAGTTAAACTATGTTGAATTTAATAGTAATTTAGGGACTATCCTGTCTACTGTTTGTCTCGTAATCTCAGTTTATCATAATATTGGATTCTTAATTAATGATTGACCATATAGCACAAGCTAATTTAAATACTTTTGGACTCGTGACATATTGTTAGCTAACTAATAATAGATGGAGGGGAAAATAAAGCCATAATAGAGGGGAATTGTCAGGTTAATATATATAGCATTTTATGAATTTAAGCCTAAGATTCTATGTGTGTAATAATACAAGTTAACGTACATTTATTTGTGCATTTAAAACGAGCAAAAACAAATTGAAACTTCAAGGAAATATCCTACTAAGCTTCTAGATAAAGAAATTAAATTCCAGAAATTATTAAATTATAACTCAGCTTTTCCAAGAAAATAGTACTAATATATATGACTATATTATTGAAAGCCTGCTTACATGGCCGACCAAGTCATCACTTATCCCGGTGGATGATGCCCACAAAAGACTCTGATGGACACTCACTTTAATATGGTATCAAAATAAGCAGAGGTTATGAGATCGAATTTCACTGTTATTCATATCAAAAAGAATTTTTACATGCTTGGCTCATAAAAAAAAAAAAAAACTTGACGGGGAGTTTTGAGAACATAACTAAATAATGTAGTGTGATCTCTCTAACAGCTTAAGCTTTTAGATGAGATGATCACACTCGAACAAGTTGACAAGGTGGATGAAAATCATAAAAGGAAAAATTATCGATGAATATTGAAACGGAATCCCATATCGGATTGGTACGAGATTTCTATACTCGTTATAATACTTGATCATTCCTCCCTCTTTTATATAGCTTTTGGGATATAAATTAGGTTGAACGTCTCTATATAATAAAAAGTTAACTAGGTTATCATTCAATTTTTTCACTACTTTGTCTAAAACTTTGCCAAATGGAAACACTTGTTACTTATACATGGAGAGACGATCAAAATTTCAATTTTATGAATTTTAATCAAAAGTTATTGAGTTCGATCGTATTTGATCAAACAAAAACTACTTCAAACACTTTAGTCACTAGTGTTATAAAAATAAAATCATAAAAAAGGGAGTGACATGGCAGGTGATTGAGAAGGTAGAGACTAGAGATGGGCAGAGGTTAGATTCCAAGTGTATTGGGGCGTGTGGGGGGTGGGGTGAGGGGACCCTGTTTCTTGGTAATGTCCTTTCTTTTTGTTAAATATTGCATGCTTTGGACCACACACACATTACTCATCCATCCTCTATATAAGAAAATACCTTTTCCTTTTCCCACTTCAAATCAAACTTCATCAATTCTTCTACTACTTTGCTTAGTCTCACACACACAAAAAAAAAATAAAAAAAAAATCTTGATTTCAAAGAATTAAATTGGCAATAGAAATGAAGATGAACAATGTTGGTGGTTCAAGTCATGATGAGAACTCAAAGAAGAAAATGTCAAGTAGAAGACTTGGAAAATTTCTTAAGGAGCAAAGAGGGAGGCTTTACATAATGAGAAGATGTGTAGTCATGCTTCTTTGTTGGCATGATTGATCATCCCAAGTGTAAATTATTGAGCCACAATGATGAAAAATCTAGCAAAAGGCCCAGGCCCAGAGTCAAATTCAATCCAATACTAAACAGAATGACAAAGAGTTCCAACAACAACTCGTAGGATCTGGAGAGGGTAGAAGATACATAAAACTTGCCACTACTCTCGAGAAGATAGAGAGGATGTTTCCAAAATACTCTTGGCTCAAGTGCAATAAATTCAAGTACGAAATAATGAAGAGAATATAACAGATAACAAGGAAACATTGCAAGGTCTATCGGAAGAAAGACAAAGAGTTCTATCGATTCCAAATTCTATAGACCTTCAAGGCTGTTTAATTTTTTTTTTTTTAGCAATTGTAAATAGAAAAGAGAAATATTTAATTACCTTAAATGTTATAATTAGTTCCAATATTTTCATGAGGAGTTACTAGTTTACGTATTACAATCGTTTTTCTTTGAATTGGTCTTACCACAACGAAATTCATGAGTGTTCATTCAATTTTGCTAAACGGGAAAATAGTTCTTGTCTTTTGCTTTCCCTTTTCATCTTCTTTCGAATACATCAAAAATAATTTTTAATGATAATTAATTAATGAGAATAGTTTAATTATCGTTAAATACATTTTTAGAGATAATTAGTACTTTTTGCAAATGTCTTTAAAGACTATAGACAATTAACTAATGTTGATAAAAGTTTTAGTACTGTTAGTTAATGTGTATATTTATTAACTCTAAGAACTGTTTTGTAATTGTTAGATATGTCCGGGAGTGACAAATTCTCAATCTAAGAGTCAAACATAAGCTCATACTTAGAATAATATTATTATATTATAATAATTCAAATGGTATATAATGAGTTCAATTGACAACTAGTCATACTCTTTGAACCAACATTACAAGAAAATTGTGAGTTACATGGATATTTTTCTGAAGATTAGTATGAAAATTCGCATAAAACTTATTTTTCTGCAAATGTTCATACTAATCTCCAAAAGAATCTCTATGTAATTTTACATTTTTTTGATAGTGTAAATAATGATTTATAGAGAAAAGTTACTAAGTAATTACAAATAGAGGCATATATATATATATGGATCTTGTGTTGATGGTTTTACGAATGAAAAAAAGTATAAGAAAGAGGGGAGATAATAAGTTGTAATATATTATTGAATATTAGTTAATGATGGATATATTTTTGGTAGCTACAAATTATATTCTACACGGTATATATGGTTGGACTTGTGTGTGAAAAAAGGATAAGAATTATTAGAGGATGCATGTGCGTTTGTTCCCAAGTGAAATGACACCAAAATGTCCTGGCTAGCTACTATATATTTTTTGTCTTTCTTATTGGACTTCATATTTCCATTAAAATTAATTATCAAACTATGCTTATGGCAAAATAATTTCATGCTTGTCTAATTAAAAAAGTATTATTGCCATTCCATATAATTTTTTAACAAATAATATAACTTAGATTGCCTTAGGCTCCAACATATCTTATCTCATCTATTTAATTAGTTTCTTCGTTTCCCAAATATATTAAGTACTAGCTAAATATAACGCCAACATATATGTTGAGTGCTAATTAACTTTTATCCTATCAAGAAAATAGTCAGTTATTAGTGTTCTCGTTAAGGTGGGGGTGGCCTAACTCCGTGGTCGACAAGATATGAGGAAGGCGACGTTGAAATGTGAAGAGAAGATGTATAGATATTTTAATGAAGAGGTGTGAGAGATTGATTATAGTCGTTATAAGAAAATGTATGTAGACCAAAAAGATCTGGGGGAGAGGAGATTAGATAGACATAGCACAATATATACATGTTGCTTATCGAGAACATGCATGACTCTAGATAGGAAGATATGGGATCCGACTCCTCTTCCTTACACTTTCTCTCCATTTCCTCAAGTACATATTCAGATGAGTGACACTTGTCTAATATAATTTTTAAAGGCCAAGATTAGATTAATTTAACAAGCATCCTAACTATGATTAAAATATTAAATTGATAATATGCAATATCAATTCTAGAATTTTTTGTAAGCTTATGTGACAAGAAGCAACCCTACTTTTTTTCTTTCCTTTTATTTTGATAAGTTAGAGAGTAAGGATGTCCCTCACTCCTAATGTTGTACCCTCTCCATGCTCCTTTGACTTATCTGTTGAAGCCCCCTTGAGGGAACCTTTGGGAAAAAAAATCTCCCCACATATTTTGATATTAATTTCAATTTGTAAACTTTTTTAAATTGATAAAAAAAAAATCAAATTTTGTTAATATGTTGAAAAAAAATCTAGTTATTTAATTGCATCGAATTTATATTACTATCACGATACGTTTCCCCTTTTTTTTTTCTTTCATATGTTCTCCATCTTAGCTAAATTAAATTAAATGGAAGAGAATGAATGTAAATACTATCACGGATAATTTCAATACTCTACTTAACTTTTGATATGTCAATCGAAAATTAGAACTATTATTTCACTTCCAAGTGTTACTTCCCTCATATGTTATTTAATTCAATTTTCAGACTAATTTTTAAAATCAATTCCCTAAAATTTATGATCACAAAACGTTTTTATTATTTATACGCATTTAGGGAATGATTTAGGGAAGGGGAAGGGGTAGGAAAGTTTACCAATGAAATTTATATAAATTGAAATAAGTGAGTATCAAAATATGTGAGAAGATTGATATTGCATACTATAATTAAAAAATGGTTTCCAAATTTAATATTTTAATTATAGTTAAGATGCTTGTTAATTTAATCTTGACCTTTAAAAATTATATTAGACAAATATCATTCATTTTAATGTGCATTTGAGGAAATGGAGAGAAAATGTAATGGAGATGAGCCAAATTCGAAGATATGTATGTCAAATTCTCTATCTATCTTACTCTTCAATTTTAGCCAGGAGTGGATTGAGGATGGAGAAGGGGTGTCACGTGATATTACTTTGTCGGAAAAAATTGCAAAATAAGTATAATTATATGTGACATACTTATATAAATTAAAAGAAGTGCATAACTTAGTTGGTTTTCTGTTGAAATTCCTTAGGCTTAGTTTGGTGATCAGTTCTCCATAGCCTATTTTTTATGTTTTTATTTAAACCTTATATTAGTATAATTATTTGGTGCTTTGTTTGTATAAATAAAATATTTAATTTTTTATGTTTTTCTTTACCTTTTTTGTTTAGTAATTATTTGATGTTTTATTTGTATAAATAAATATTTAGTATTATATTATTAAAAAGATTAATTTGAATACATTTCATAAAAAAATATTATCGAAAAATTTATAATGTGTTTTTTGTTTTAGTTTTTAGAAAAAATATAATAATATATATAAATTTTATTTTATTTGTATTTTTAAAAAATATGATTTATATTATTTTATTTAGTTTTTCATTTTAAAAGATGACATCGATTGTGAAAAATCTTGTATACGCCACTGATTTTAGCATTACTCATTACTTCCATAGTTGCAGTTACCATATTATTTGTTGATTATATTGCTACTTGTTTTTTTAATTGTTTTGGACATGAATTCTTTCCTATCATATTTACTTTACATATTTTGCTTTTATAGATTTTACTTTAAATCGAGAGTGTGTTAAAACTATTCTTTCTATCTTCATAAAATAGATATAAATAAACATATACGCCCCACTCTTCGAATTTTACAGGAAATTAAACCAAGTGTTCTGTTGTTGTTATTCTTGAAGCAGTCTCTATATACCTAAAAATCAAGTTGTTGTTGATTCTGTGCTTAATTAATGAAAATATTACCGATTAACACAACTAAAAACAAGTCGATCCTGTGCTTAGTTTATCGCACATTATGACAAAAATAATTTTTAGCAGCAACAAGTATACTACTAAAGTCTTTACTGACATTAGTTATTAGTCATTAAATTCAATATCGCTTTGAAACATTTACAAATAGTGTTAATGACCGCTGAAAATACATAGTATTATTCTATGATAATTAAACTATTAATGTAAATTAATTATCGGTTAACATCATTTTTGATATAGTGATAGAGAAAGAACATCATTCACACTCATGTTAAAACTTATATTGAATGTATATTAATCTCCCTATATATCCTTTTTAACTTGTTGTATGTATAGGTACTTATTCTTTTGTCCAAACCTACTCAATTTAATCTCTAGAGGTGAGTAAATCAAATTTAATTTGTTCGTTCCATCAATTTTCACTTTATACTATCGTGTTTGACTCGAATACATGTTTGAGAAAAATTTAATGCATACCAAAAACATCTAGATTAATTTTTCTGTAGTAGTAGACTAGTAGCCCTAGATATTTTTATAATTATAAAATATGTTCGTAAATGTAAAGTTTGAAATTTGATACAATAATATCATATAAATTAAAACGAACGGTCGATAATGTTGAATTAAGTCTGGTAACTTAGATTGGTACATAGTGTAGTAGAAGTATTTTGTGTAGTGTGGATCATATATATATATATATACTGTATATGACTGTGGTCATGAAATCTAAAGTGGGCTTTTGCACGTGTAATTTGTACTCTATTTTTATCATAGATTGGTCAAAATCAATGTGTCCTTACATGTCTTGGTCCCAAAAAGAAAAAAAGAAGCAAGAGAATACTAACTTGCTATAATTGTATAACTTGTAACAATAGAATTTATTCACTAGTTGTTTTGAATTCTTTAGTAGTAGTGAAAATCACCAATGCAATTATAGGTGAATGGACGGATTAGATTAAATTTGGAAAGATAAAAAATGAGTTGAATAAGAAATGATCAAAATTTAATTCAATTATATTTCATGCGTTAAAAGTTAAGTTATTTCTGATAATTTTAAGATAAGATTCTTTACAAATATGTTGTATAGATTGAGATAGAAATAATTTTTTCATGTTATTGTATTCATCAATATTTCTCTGTCCCAATACTGTATGTTCATGAACACGCGAATTCTCCACTCCTTTTTTTTCTTCTAAAATTATTGATGAAATAAACATTATTTTGAAATGACTTTTTAATTATCTTGTGCTAAAGATAACGTCTTTTCGGATTGAAAACATGTTTGATGCGCTCGATTCATTATTAACAATCTCACACAAATGCAATTTCAGTAAACTATTATTTATTATTCTCATATTTTATCGAATTGATCATTCTCACTCGCTTTCAATTAATATCATGAGATGCTTAAAATATATCATCACCTCAATATCCTAATAATAATTTACCAATTACATTCTATCACTAAACGCGTCAACAATAAATAGAGCTTTGTCATTTCCAAATGTATCTACCCAATAATTTAGCCGTCCAGAAAGAGCAACATCTTCCTCAGTCTTATATTATGTAGCAACTTCTTTTTAATCCGTTTAAAAAAGAATTTTATTTTAATATAAATTATAAAAATATCTCTTTTACGTTTAATGAATTAATTTTTAACCACAGATAAATTTAAAATTGTTTTAAATCACAAATTTAATTTTTTTTTTTTTTAAATATTAATATCAAGTCAAATAATACTACGTAAAATAAACGTGAAGCATTAATCAACCATATAGTCATATTCCTTTCAAGTCTCTTTTCATAAAATTAATAATTTCGTTCTTTACGTTTTCCTTTTGCGTGGGTCAATTTACTACTGTCGCCACTTACAAACAAAAAAATTAAATTAAAGCATCTACACAAAAATACCACTGTCAAGTCCTTGTCTTCCTTCTTTTCATTTTATTTAAGATGAACACTAGATTTATTTTTTTCTTATATTCAATAATTAGAATTTAATTCGTTATTTTATACGGTAATATAAGACGTGAAGTCGATAAAAAATACATGTAAAAACTAACTTAATTTGTGAAATTGTCCATGTAAAAAGATAAATAATCATCTAATATCAGAATGTGTGGTAAGGGTGAACAAAATTGAATCAAAAATTGAATTAAATTATAAATTAAGTCATTTCGGAAAAAAATTCGACTATACTTGAATTGGTTTGACTTGATTTGGTATTGAAAAAAAATTCAACTATACTTTGGGTTGGTTTGATTTTCACTAAAATAGTCAACCCGAGACCAAACCAACCCGACATTATATATATTTAATTTTTAAAATTTATTTTATACATAAATTTTTTTATGTCGATGTAATTTCTAAATATTACTTATATATTTTCATAATTTTTTATCTTTTAACATATTTTTTTAAGTTTTTTTTAGCCTTAGAATTTTGAATAGTCCAATAAAGGTTAGTCCATAAATATTAGTAATTGTAAAAAATCTCAAGTCAAAATCAAATAAATACTAATGCTAACAAAATAAACTCAATCAACACTAGAATGATAATAATGCTGAATAATTATTGTTTAGCTTTACATTGATTTAGACATTTAAAATACATAACATAATTTAAATTTTTCTTTGATGTTTAATCATATAATTAATACTTATTAGATTTATTTGGCATGATTTAGTATTTTTAAATTATGATCATTTTCTTATTACGTATCAATTGCAATACTTATTTTGTATGATTTCATTATTATTATTTATTGAATATTATAATGTCATCACTCACCTCATATTTGTATATTTTCTTAAGAAACAACTTAGATAGTTGTATTTTGATTGAACTAAAGAAATATTTGGAGTTGGAGCACAAGTTAATAACATGTTTGTAAATTGTATGAATATTTTACTGGGAAAATTTGAAAAATAGTTTGGTTTAATTGTAAATTTTAAGAAATTGACACAAACGGTTTGATTTGGTATTTGAAAAATCTGAACCAATTAAAAAAAAATTGAGTTTTATTAAATTGATTTGACATATAAATTTAAAAATTTTACAAAAATAATTTAATTTGATAGTTGAGAAATTCAAACTAATCAGGTCATGTATATCCGACCATGTGTGAGACAACTAGTTATAAAAGTCAAACATTTCAACTTTCAAAATTTAGAGTTTTTTATATAATTGATTATGAGAGACATAAAAGGAAAAATTTGAAGGTGAGAAAAGTTTTTTCCATTTTGAGTATGAAAAATAAAAACATATGGTAGAAGATAAAGCCGTCAATATGGGCTAGGCCCGTTGGGCTGGCCTGATTTAATTCGGGATTTAATAGGGTTAGGCTAAGATTTTTGGAGCCCACTTAAGAAAAGGGCTTTTTAGCCCGGCCTGAATAAGCCTGTTGATTTATGGGGCTTGAGAAATATAGATAGGGCCGGCCCGTGAGCCAATATAAATTAATTAAAAAATATAATATAATATTAAAATTTAAAATTAGAGAGAGTCTAAACTCAAAAAAATTAAGTTAATATTTATATTTAGATATCTATACCTTTTCTTGGAAAAAAACTTAATAAATAATATAAAGATAATTTTATGGGATAATTTCAGAGACCTTCCTCCAAGTTTCGCTCTATAACACTGATCTCCCCTGTGATTTTACGATATTACGTCTACCTCCCTTATTTTCATTTACTTGTAACCATTCTATAAATCTATTTAAAATAAATATAAATTAATTTAGATTTGATTATTTTACCCTTTTTACATTAATTTCTTTATATTAATAAATATTATATAAAAAACAACTTATTTAACAAATATTTTTAAAATAAATCAGCACAAATACATATTTTTTTATTAAACAAAGATCAAAGTTTTCATTCAAGTTGACTCACCATTTTCATTAAATATTAAATTTTCATATCCATTTCATCTTTATCAATTCATGTAGATTTTCCCCTACAATAACCCATCATTTTCTAGCAATTTCTTCAAATAGAAGATAAAAATGGAAAAAGAGAAAGTTGATAAGAACAATCAAATTTTATCTAGTTAAACATTTTCACGAGCGAAGAAGAAATATGATCCAACGAATAGAGATAAATCATTGAAAATTAGATCTAAACTTGTATATATAAGGGTAAAATTGTCAAATCTAAATTAATTTTTATTTATTTTAATTAGATTTAAAGAATTGTTACAAGAAAATGGAAATAAGGGAGATAGACGTAACATCGTAAACCACAAGGGAGCTGAGTGTTATAGAGCAAAACCTGGATGGAGGTCTTAATTTTATTTGTGGATTTGATTAACTAGTAGTAACATTAGCATAAAGTAATATTGTTTTGTCGATATTTATGATAATATTTTAAAATTATGATTTATAACTTAATTTAATAATTATTTTTAAAAAATATATTTTTTTAAAAAGTGAACTGGCCCGGCAAGCCTATAGCCCACGTACTTGTGGGTTGGACCGGCCGTTTTCTGGCCCACGCCAAAAATGAGCTAACCCGACCTGATTTGTAAAATGTCAAAACCTGTATGGGTTAGCCCGAATGGGATGGACTAGCCCATATTGACCGCTCTAGAAGATAATATCATAAATAACTCAAAGTAGCAACCAAAAAAAGGGGGGGAAATTATTGAATTGCTTTTCATTATTGTGAATAGTGAAATTTAATGGCAATTTATCACGTACCCACGTGCAATAGCCCCACATTCAATCAACTCAAAACTTAGACCAAACTGCCACACATGCATGCAAGTGAGAATTTTGTCAAAAGAAAATGTCACACATCTTTGGTGTTTGGTGTGAAATGGTAGGGTAAACGCAAATTTAAAATAATCAGACTTTAATTTGAATATTATATAATGAATAAGAAATAAATAAATAAATAAATAAATAAATAAAGTGAATCAATCCTAAGTTTTGAGTATACCTCTTGAAGAAGTTCCAATTCTTTGAATTTGTCATAATTAAGCATTATTTAATCACAATTAAATATTTAATAAACTCGACTTGTTAAATTTAATGAGAATGGTGACAAAATAAAATGCAATAGAAACTCACATCTAAAGGTGCAATATTTGATGATATTTTCTATTTATTTTAGAAAGTATCTCTTGTTTCTACTATTTCTAGTCTTTTTTTATTGTGTGAAGCAAATTTTGGTTGAAATTATTTTCCACATATTGCGCCAAGTTTTATAAGTAGAGTTTGTTAAATATATGATCAAAATCAGACAAATTTAAAGAATTAAGATTATTTAAGAATAATTTAAGGGACTATTTATGACTCAATCTTTAAGAGACATGATCGTTTTTGTTATACTCCAAAAATGTATAGAAAATGACAAATATTGTTAAAAATCTTGACTATTATCAAATAGAAACACTTATGTTGCCATCAATATTTTGATTAAATTTTTTTGATGAATTATCATAAGTTATCCTTATTACTTCTATGTAAGAGCGTTCTTACAATTTCTAATATGATAATTATCTTTTCAAAGACTTGTTATAATAAAATCGAAATTCAAACGATAAACATACAAAATTCTATTTGAAAAATCATCTAGGCTATTAACAATCATAATTAATTAAGTATTTTTTTCTGTTAGTTTGTTAATAAATGACGTCATAGTTAGTTAGTGAGTTAGTTAGTCGGTTAGATATTTTTTTCTTCCTTCAGTATAGTTGTTAGATTTTCACACATGTATATAAGAACTAGTTAGTGATCAATAAAGGTGTGAATTCTCATTTTACCAAATCACGTTTTCTTCCTGTTATTATCTTCTCTCAATTGACAGTTATGGCTTCCATGGTTTCAGCCATGGTTAAGCTCTCATCATCTGCATAATTCTTGATATGGTATCAGAGCAAGGTTAGTTGATTTGTTCTTCGACTTCTGCTAACTACATTGTTGTTTGGATCGTCTCTTTCGGTTGATACAAGTTTTTGAGTTTTCTGTATCGGAACTCAAGTTTTCTTTGTTGTTCTAGTCTAGATCTGAAATACGTTTGTAGTTTCTCTTGATTAAGTGGATTTGCTAAAAAATTGTCAATGGCTGTCGATGATAACGCATCTACTTTTGAGGGAACGAACATGTCTGGAAATGACACTAGCAGTGCCCTGTATGTACATCCTTCAGATAACCCAGGGATGATACTTGTTCCTGCTCAATTTGATGGAGCAGGATATCGATCCTGGAGAAGAGGAGTAATGAGAGCTTTGTCAGTGAAAAACAAATTAGGATTTATCGATGGAAGTTGTAAGAGGCCAAATCTCAATTCACCTTTTTTGCGACAATGGCAGAGGTGTGATGATATGGTAACATCTTGGATTTTGAACTCATTGGTTAAGGAAATCTCAGATAGTGTCGAATATGTGAATGATTCTGCTGAACTCTGGAAAGAGTTATAAGATAGATACGATCAAACAAATGGGGCAAAATTGTATCAGATACAAAAGGAGATTAATGATCTTACTCAAGGAGTATTGGATATCACAGTGTACTATACAAGGATGAAGAAATTATGGGAGGAATTGAATACTTTGAGTGCGAAAAATCAATGCAGTTGTGTATGTGTGTGTGGTGCCAGGGATGGTCTGCATAAAGCAGAACAAGATAGACGTTTAATTCAGTTTCTTATGGGACTGAATGAAGTATACACAGTGATAAGGGGAAACATTCTCATGATGAACCCACTCCCTTCCATGGGGCAAGCTTTCTCATTGTTGATTCAAGAAGAGAAACAAAGAGAGTTCAAACCTACTGGTCGAGTGCCTACAGATTCAATTTCTTTGAACACAAATGTTGTTGACAATAAGAGAATTTTCAGGACAAATTATCAAGGAAATAACTATGTTGGTGGTAGTAACAGTTCAGGAGGAAATACCTATGGCAATGATAGTAGTAGAAATGCTATAGTGTGTGATTACTGTAAAAGGGTTGGACACATTAGGGATAAATGTTACAAGTTGCATGGGTACCCTCAAGGTAACAACAATCAGAATTATAGGCCAGGGAACAACAATACTGGTCAGAATTTCAGGCAACAGAATCCAAACTTCAAAGGGAAAAGAGTGATAGCAAATGTACATGGTACTACAAATGACATGATGTCTACTCATGAAGAGGAACAACCACAAAGTAACAGTCATTCAAATGTTAGTTTTACAAAGGAGCAATATGGACAAATTATGAACCTGCTACAACATTTCCAGAATGAGAATGAAGGGGAAGATGCCAATGCCTCTAATATTGCTACAGGATCAATGAATTTTGCAGGTATTGTGGTTTGTTCTTCTATTGATTTTGACAATCTATCATGCAAATGTTTTAAATCAAGTGCTGATATGTGGATTATAGACTCAGGGGCATCAAACCATATAACTTTTAACAGAGCCTCTCTAGTCAACATTAAAACTTTACCTTTTCCTATACTAGTTTCACTCCCAAATGGATACAAAGTCAAGGTAACATAATTTGGAGATGTACCAGTCACATCTAATATTATTTTACATCAAGTATTGTATGTGCCTTCTTTTAAGTATAATCTAGTTTCGATTCATTCCTTAACCACTTCCATGAAATGCATAGCCTTGTTCACTAATGCATTGTGTATGTTGCAGGCCCCTTCAGTGAAGAGGCCTCAGGTGATTGGTAATAGCAAAGATGGGCTCTATTTCTTGTGTTCGATATGTTTGAAAAATTCTAGTAATGCTAATGCAAGTCAAATATGTTGTTGCTTTTCTAATAATAGACTTTCTTGTGATTCTACTTCTTCTGTCAAGACTTGTCATACAAATCAGTGTAAGGTACCTACTTCCAGTGCAAATAAACTTCATAATGTTTACAATTCTGTCCCTCTTGTGTGTACTTCTATTCCTAATAATAGTGATGTTTTGTTTGATCACAGTTCTTGTAATAAAACTAAAGACAATGTGGATCTGTTGTGGCACAATAGACTTGGCCATGTACCTTTTGTTAAAATGAGGAGTATTAGTACATTACCAGCCAATTTTTCTCCCAAACAACCTTTTTCTTGTAACATCTGCCCAATGGCAAGACAATGAAGATTGCCTTTCAGTCATAGTAACAGCCAAACCAAATCCATTTTTGAGTTGCTTCACATTGACTTATGGGGACCATATCATGTGTCTACATATGACAATTACAAGTACTTCATTACACTGGTAGATGACTATAGCAGATCGACTTGGACACATCTTTTAAGTACCAAAAGTAATGCTTTACAAGTTTTGAAAAATTTCATAAGAATGGTGGAAAATCATTTCAACACCACTGTCAAGACCATTAGATCAGACAATGGACTGGAATTTACCAGTAATGAGGCAAACCAATTCTTCTTAAGCAAAGGCATCATTCATCAAAAAACCTGTCCATACACACCACAACAGAATAGTGTGGTGGAAAGAAAACATAAGTACTTGTTAGAAAAAGCCAGAACACTTTTATTTCAATCTAAACTACCTATAAGGTATTGGGGAGAATGTGTATTGACAGCTACACATATCATTAATAGGCTTCCTTCAAACCATCTAAAAAATAAATGTCCTTATGAGTTGCTGTACAAAAAAAACCCAGACTATAACCATCTTAAATCCTTTGGATGTCTTTGCTATCCCACTATACCAAAAATGTTTAGGGATAAGCTTGAACCAAGAACTACTCCACATATTTTTTTGGGATATCCTTTTGGAACAAAGGGTTACAAGGTGATGAGTCTGGCCACAAAGAAAATACATGTCTCTAGGGATGTGATCTTTCATGAACATATCTTTCCCTTTACCTTGTCATCTAAAAATTCCACATTTTCTTCTGTTTTGAGGTCTATTCCTTCTACTGATTATACTGAATTAGACTCATGTGATAATTGTGTAAATGATTATAACAATGTGACTGATACATCTCCTACTCACTTACCTGATCATAACACTGAGAGTTTCATTACACAATCACCACCTGCTCATATCATTACATCTCCAACATCACCACAACCTGTTCCTTTAACAGTAATACAAAGAAGATCCCATAGAGAAAACAAAATTCCTCAACACTTGAAAGATTACATTGTTAACATTCCTAGCTTAAAAACTACCAACACCCACACACAACCCAACCTTTCCCTCACTGCTCATTTCGCTAAACATCACCATGTATCTCCTGATGTCATTGCATCTAACAGTCAAACACTTGTTGAGAATGTTTGTCATGATAGTGAGCCATCATCATATGAGGAAGCATCACTAAATCCTGCATGGCAGAAAGCCATGACACAAGAATTTGAAGCATTGTATGCCAACAACACTTGGGATCTTGTAAACCTACCAGCAGACAAACAGGCAATTGGATGTAGATGGGTGTATAAAGTCAAACATAGAGCAGATGGAAGCATAGAAAGATTTAAAGCCAGATTGGTAGTCAAAGGGTACACACAACAGGCTGGAATAGATTACACTGAGACCTACTCACCTGTTTTTAAAATGACCACTGTAAGGATATTAGTGGCATGTGTTGTGAAAAAAGGTTGGGGCATGTTTCAACTTGATGTTAATAATGCATTTCTTCATGGAGATCTTCATGAAGAAGTATACATGAAAGTACCCCAGGGTCTTGAGGTGCCTGATCCAGGACTGGTTTGTAAATTGAATAAATCACTTTATGGTCTCAAACAAGCAAGCAGACAGTGGTATGCCAAATTGACTGAAGCACTGTCACTCAGGGGTTACTCACACTCACATAATGATCACTCATTGTTCTATAAGAAAACAGGATCATTGGTTGTATTTGTTGCAGTATATGTAGATGATGTCATTTTGACAAGCACAGACACAAACGAAATTAACCAACTCAAGGTGTATCTAGACAACACTTTCAAGATCAAGGATCTTGGTAGACTTCATTACTTTCTGGGTTTAGAAATACTTGACACAACAGATGGTGTTCTTATTTTACAGAGAAAGTTTGTCTTGGATTTACTGAAAGAGTATGACTGTTTTGATTATACACCTCTGTCCTCTCCACTTGATCCTGCAATCAAGTTAAGGGCTAAAGAAGGAACTCCTATACCTGATCCTACATTTTACAGGAAATTGATAGGAAAATTGAATTTTCTCACTAATACCAGATTGGATATAGCCTTCAGTGTCCAGCAGTTAAGTCAATTCATGCAAGACCCTAGATCTCCACATCTGCAAGCAGCCTATCATCTTCTTAGATACCTTAAAAAGGATCCTACTTTGGGAGTACATTTATCTAAAGATCCTGATTGTACAGTTCAAGCTTTTTGTGACTCTGATTGGGCATCCTGCCCAAATTCAAGAAGGTCCGTCAGTGGTTATTTAGTACTACTTGGCAACAGCCCCATAAGCTGGAAATCCAAGAAACAAGAAACTGTTTCTCTATCATCAGCTGAAGCAGAGTACAGATCAATCAGAAAGGTGGTAGGAGAATTAACTTGGCTCCACAGGTTACTTATTGAGTTGACTGTTCCTATTCCTTATCCTATTGATGTTTATTGTGATAGTCAATCTGCTATTCATATTGCTCGCAACCCTGTGTTCCATGAAAGAACCAAGCACATTGAAGTTGATTGTCACTTTGTACGCAACAAACTTCAGGAGGGGCTTATTTCTCTACATCATGTGTCCACGTCTAACCAGCTTGCTGACATTCTTACCAAGGCTCTCACTGGTGTTAAGCACTCAGCAATTCTACATAAGTTAGCTGTGAAATCATCACATCCAACTTGAGGAGGGGTATTAACAATCATAATTAATTAAGTATTTTTTTCTGTTAGTTTGTTAATAAATGACGTCATAGTTAGTTAGTGAGTTAGTTAGTCGGTTAGATATTTTTTTCTTCCTTCAGTATAGTTGTTAGATTTTCACACATGTATATAAGAACTAGTTAGTGATCAATAAAGGTGTGAATTCTCATTTTACCAAATCACGTTTTCTTCCTGTTATTATCTTCTCTCAATTGGCAGTTATGGCTTCCATGGTTTCAGCCATGGTTAAGCTCTCATCATCTGCATAATTCTTGATATAGGCCTTGGGCCACTCAAGGGCCCGTAACAACAAGGGTTCAAAGCCCCAACATATCCTACCTACTCTCGTTTGGCCATAGATTTTCCAAATAATATTTGAGAAAAAACTTGACAAATAGTGTTTATTCATACACTTTGTCATTATTTGGTAATCTTTTTTGCAAATATCCCAAATTTTCAAATACTAATTTTTTCTAGTATTTGGGTCAAATCTCATTATTTGGGATTTTTAAAAAAATTGAATTTTACCCAAACTTTTTTCTTTTACAAAAATACCCTCTACAATTGTTGCTTACGTTGTATTATATAATTTTTTACGTTAATTCCAAAGTAATGATGAAATATTCGGTGAATGTTAAATGATGATATAGTTATTGATGAAAATGATGAACAATCGGCTCAAGATAACACGGTCATGTGTTTTGTTTACTTCACAATGTATGAAATGATGCTTTTTGCACTCACTCCAAATTACCACATTGCTCTAGTTACATGTACACTATTTGTTATTATTGTAACAAAGATCCAATTGACTTGTAATACAAACTTATGATTATTTTTGATATTTTTAAAACTTATGGGTATAAGTCGAAATGGGGGTATGCGCGCTTCGGGGCTATTTTGATCTTAAAAATGGGTCGGAATGGCCGTGAGGGCCAACCGGATGCATAGCCAAGGTCTTGATATTTTTCTAAAAAAGTGAAATATATTTCTCAAATACTATGGCCAAACACATGGTGCAATTTTACCCAAATTTTCACCCAAATAATATTTGCCAAGAATATTTGAAAATTTATGATCAAACGCTAGCTTCATATGAATGGTTTTCGATTAGAAATCCTGACGAAGCATCATAAATTATTCTAACAATTTCAAGTAACATGCTTACGATTTCTCAAACTATTCTTAATGAAATTATATTCAAACGATAACATAGAAAATAATTTGTTTGCGTTAATCATTTGAACCTTGTTATTTTTAGGCCCATTTAAGGGCCCATAATTGTACGGGCCGAATGGCCCGTCATCCCTCTTTAATCATGTTACTCATAAATAGAGGAAAATTTCGGAATGATACCCTTTTCTTCTTAAATGTCTTGCCCTTTTTGGTTTTCTTTTTCTTCTTCACTCAAATACTATAAAAACTTCTTAAAAATATTTATAATAAATCAATTCAAACAGACTCGCTCCTAGTAATTTGAGAAATAAGAGAAGCAATTGATCATAGTAACATATTAAATGATAATTGGTAAAATTCTTTACAATATCAGTGCTTATTAATTATAAGAGATAGGAGGAATTGATTATATTTTGCCAGTTGTCAGTGGGGTTTGCACCTTACAAAGGATGCATGACAACTGGCAGTGATCAAATAAATTAAATAATTCTTCCGTCTCAATTTATAAGATAAATAATAATAATAATAATAATATATTTAAATTTATGTTTTAAAATAAATTTTAGACATTTGTACAAATAAATCATTTTATTAGCGGTTCAAAAAGAATTTTAACTATTTAAAGATGATTTTTCTTTTAGAACGAATTAAAAGGAAAAACGTGTCGCAGTTGCACTTGGATTGGACAGCTTTTATCTATTAGGCTGGGGACAACAATCAACAATGGCGTATCACAGAAATCTGTACAAACCTGACTTTCATTTACAGAGAGATGATAAAATTGTACAAATAGATACACATATTTTACGTGATATTTTATATAACAATTTATATTTTACGTAGTGTTCTATGTATTTTATGTCATGTATGACTTATGTGTGTATTTATTTAACTTTATACAAGTTTGAGTGTTTACTGCTTACTTGTGTAACCTCAAAAGTTAAAGGGTATAAATGTGAAATGAGACAAGTTGTAGAGCACATTTATATATTATGTCAAAATTTTAAATTTTTAATTGAACTTACTATTCATGATGTAACATGGTGTTAAAAGATGCTGAGAATTATTGAATTGTATACTACATAGTTTTTTTGATAGTGATTGTGTACTAATAATTGAATAATTTTGTATCCTCAATATGCTAACTAGCTGGCAAGCTGTATCAAAGGGAGATGTTTCACCAGTTTGAGGATTACAATTCAATTATGAGATTCATAGGATAGAGAATTTTGAAAACTTTATAATGTCACTTTACACCTCTCTGTTTCTTACATCCATTTTGGAATATAATTTCAATGTATTATGGTTTTGTAAGGTTTTAGGAATTCTATTATTAATAATTATGTTGCCATGAGACTGCAAATTTGAGGCTTCTCAGGGTAGTTTCTGAAATGTATTTCTCAAAGGTAACAAATCAATCATATTGTGATTTTAAAAAAATCATATGAAATCAACAAAGATAATGTTCGATGAAATTATAAATATATGACATGCATCTATTAATTTGATATAAACAGATCATGAGTACATTTTTACAGCCTGAGTTTTTTCACAAATCCCCACTTTAATGTGTAGAAGAAGTGTCATAAATTATATGAATTAGAGAATAAATATTCATCAACTTGAGAAAATGCACTACTCCACAATGTTACCTGATCATTTTCTTACATCTCTTTTTTATAAAATAAAAGTAAACCCTTCCATACATGAAGTTTGATATAACCTCTATCTCAAAATTGAAGTTTCAAGTACACATCGACTAGTGTTTATTCTGCTGGTCCTCTTATAATGTCACTTCTTCCATTCATAGGAGAGACGACAGCGAGAATAACCAATCCACCCAAAATAACAGTCAAGACACCCAAACAGTTCACTAGCAATGCCTCGGTGGAGTAGCGTGAGATTATGTGGCTTGCTTGAAGGAATGTAGCTTTCTCTAAGAAGCCAGTAGCACAGGTAGCAATAGCAAGGGCGTATATATAGATGCCAAAAAAGACATGCCATGGTAGAAGAGTCGCTCTACTATTCCTTGAACCACCTGGATACCAGAAAGTTGCAAAACCGACAGCCCACTGTCCACAAGTTATTGAAAAACTAAATTATGCACTATTACATATAGTAATAAGGACGCCGCAAAAGAACAGGAAAAAGGATACAACAAGAGAGTTGCATAGGAGCATTAAGAGAAGTACCTGGACACCAAATAGAAAAAGGCAAAATAAGCCCAACCATGAGTGAAGACTGTAAAAGTTGTCGATTCCTTTGTCATTATGAAACTTCCAAGCAGCCCATAGACCAATTAGACTCAAAAAGAAAGCCACGAACTGCAGGACAAGATGAACTGATTTCCGGAAGCTCTTTGTTCCTGAGACGGTCTTGTATGCCAGCATTGCTGGAGCAACCCACACCAAATTTGGAGATTAACATAATCCATGACACAAGAGATACATAAGCTATGCGGAATTATTCTGATTAGGATGCAAGAACTGAAAATGTAATTCAACTTTATGTGATCACCTTATTTTTGACGCTTTTAATTACTCCTAAAAGGTATAATGTTTCTCCTATTTGCGCATTTTTTAGTTTACCCATTTAGTTTATTTTAGTTCTGCTTTTCTTATTTATGCATTTTTTGAGTATTTTTATATATATTAAATTTAAAAAGTGCCAAAAGGACTCAATTGTAGTTTAATTGGGCCAATTTGGATCCAATTCCACCAACCCGATCTAGTAAACAGTGGCTCAAAACTACTTAGTTTTGGTTAAATGGGTAGAACTCAATCTCATCCCTCTATCCTCTTTTGATCCAATGACCCCCCCATTTGACATCTCTGTCAAGTAGAAAACATCTCAAAAATCATATTTTTGACCTCCATTAGTCTCTGTCTTCTTCCTTCTCCTCCTCTCCTTCTCCCCACCACCAGCCACCTTTAAAAAACCCTTCAAGCTTCAATGTGTGCAAAAAAGGGTGTGACACCTCCGACGACTTCGCTACGAAACCTAACTAGAAATCGAGCTTTGTTTATTCATTAATATTTGACTTTACTAGTTACTTGGATACATAGTGTTCATTGCCTAATATGGTCTTTGTTGCTTTTTACAGCTTGTGTGATTGTATATATCAAATATCTTCTCTCGCACACCATCCTGAGTCTCTTAACACATTCACCATTGTTCACTGTGTGTGCAGATAATGGAGACCACATTCCTCGACCCTTCCTTTGTGACTAGGTACAAAATTGAACCAGTCAACAGTGAATTTTGGTGCAAGTCTAATGATAGAAGTGTTCCAAGGATAACGTTTGTAATATAATATATTGCACCCTTCAAAGTAGGTAGCTCTCTTTTACACTGTGTCAATGCACAAAACATGTCTCCTAGAATTATGGGTATAAGAGTGGGGTTATCCATTGTTGTTAACACCCTTACTATTCCACCCAGACGAATGTCAATATTTCCATCCTGTTCTGGAAAAACAATAAACCTAAAAAATGCAACCATGAAAGCAAAGCACCTATGCCCTCCTCATTTTTCTGGGATCCTCTATATTGCTAAGTTGACCATGATACTTTCTAATCCTTCATTTCTGACCATACCTCTTAAACAGAAAATTCAGAGAAATCCATCTGTTTCTCAAACTCTATTTCTTCATTTGATTGATGTTCAAATAGTCCCGAAACTTATTCCCATTAATCTTTTAAGTCATAATAGGTCTTTTGTTACGGAGATCAGAGCTCCAAAGACTAGATCCCATCTCCATAAAGCCTGCAATTTCTTCCAGAGTTGGGGTCGGTTCATAATCCAAGAAGCGAAACACATTATTCTTATAATACCATAGATGAATCAATGCCTCGAACACATCTCTTCTAGGGTCAATTTCCAACACGTGCACTAGATGCCCCAAATGACCTATATTTTTTTCAGCCATAGTCCCCCATGTTTCTCCATCATTGCCACAAAAGGAGTTAAGTTGGCGAACAAGATTCTCCAGGAAGCCAATAATGAAAATACCGATAGAAACAATAAAAAGACTACAAATAATAAAGAGCAAGCTGGCGATGAAATTTCTATCATATTGTTTATTTATTCGGTGTCTACTTACTTTTAAGTGTGTGTGTATGTGTGTGTTTGTATATATATCATATTGTGTGTGTATATATATATATATATATATCATATTGTATATATATACATATACATACAAATTTTTTTCCTTCTAAAGAAGAGAAGTGCTCAGCAGATTAAGAATGGATAGAGAGATTTTCCTCAGCTATTATCAGATTAACGAGATTATTCAATAACCTCATCATTGCACCTCTTTCTTAATCAAATTAGGCAACATTTTTAAGTATATATATAAATTATCAAAGAAACAACTATAGATAATTTTCCATGGTGTGAGATGGTGGAGTTGAAAGGAAGTAATGGATATATTCCCTTTTCTTTTGTCATTATTCGTCTAAAGGATGAAAGGTTATTTAACAATTACAATTACAATTACATTTCTCACACTTAAATTCTTTTTTTGTGGCCTTTATTGCTCACAAAGCTAAGGAGAAAACAGAAAACCATTTACATTCATCTAGCAATATATGGATGTAACAACAATACATGAGAATTCTATCAATGACTTGTGACAAAGCGGCTCTTTGAAATGAGCCATAATGCATAAGGTCTTTTTAGCTATACAGCAAAAAAAAAAAATGGCATGGTAGAGAGCCATTTAGTCTCTATATCCTCTCCTTATATATAGCATATAACTTTTAAGAACACTAAACAACATTGATTAAAATTAGTGTGACTGATAGCTTTAATCTTTTTTCCAATAAGGTAGTTTGACTAATAGTCTTAATATTTACCTTCACCATTTAGAAGGACGAGGCCGATTACCATTAAAACAGGATGAACCTGCATGAGACAACATGGAAAGCACAAATAAGGTAGAGTTTGCTTCGGTCTCCGAGAGGCTCTGAAACTTGAATCACAATACAACAAAGGAAAAGTAAGAAATAGATCTTGACATTTATTAGTAGCAGATGTGTTATTTTTGGTAGAAAATGCAAAAATTAGAAGTGACGAATTGATTTTTCTTGTTAGGCATATCCTATACGAAACGAGTCATCCTAAGTCTCTTCCTCAAACAGGACGCAGATCAAGTTCACCAACTGGGAGAAACAGCAATAGGTACAACTACAACTGTACAAGAGCTATGACTAAAGCATCATTTGCTGCCCAGTACCTTTAAAGGAAAAATGTTCTGCAATATCGGTAAAGATAAGAGAACCGCTCACGATATAGCAGTTTCCCCAAAGAAGAACAAAGTATATAAAGAAACCTTGATCCCAATATGGAAATTCAAATGACCGTCATCACAATAATCACTTTGTAGCCATAATCAAATACTTTTGAGCTGTGTGATAACTGATCAAATCCATCAAATACACCCTCAATCCCAAACAAGACGGGATCAACCATATGAATCCACACTATCAACAGTCTGTTCTATTCAGGCCAATTCATCCAATACCCAATAATTTGTCGTACGGACAGGAAATGTTAAAGGGCAATCCGATATCCATTGGAAAGTTCAAGACATGCTAAACCATAGAGGGATCCGGGCTCTTGAAGTCCATGGGTGTTACATACCACTACTATAGACTTATCTATAGTATTTCTAGTTTCGACTATATCCGCAGAGAGCACTGCACTAGGACAGAAACCTCACCTTTGCACCAAAACAATAAGTGCATGATATGTTTTTTTTTTTACTGCTAATCAATATCTTAAGTCGATCATTATTGCTCATTTTATAGTGCAAACACAGTGCGGGGTAAACAAAATTAGGCGAAACAGGAAAATTGAAGGAAGCTTACGTTAAAGATGAGAGCTTTGTTGTCAGAGATGAGTGCTAAACCTCCTCTGTAATGGACATTCCAAATCAACACCAACGCTGCCACCGCAATTCCGATTACTCTCACCAATAAGAAAATCGGAAACCTTACCACCGGCACTGCCATTGATAAGTCCTCAAAATTAGTAGCCTCCTCAATAATGCTAAATCTGCAGCTTATTCAATAATGAGATGATCGTCCAATTGGCAGAGCTAGGGTTTTAGATTTGGCCAGTTCTAGATCTCCTCTTGATTAAAATTCACAATTACGATCTTTTGACTTTCACAGGGAAGATAGGTCCCCACGTCAGCTCCACGAAATGTTTTCTCTTTTTTTTTTGGGTACAAATTGAATAATGTTAATGCTATCTATTGGATTAATTGCTTCATCGCAAAGGGTGTGTAATATTCTCATTAAGAAAGTTTTTTTTTTAATCATTGATATTAGTTATTTTCATTAATATTCTAGAAAATAGTTGAAATTATTCTCGAATTATTTGAAATAGTTTAGATATATATATATATTCTTTAATTATGTTTGGGATTAAAACTATCATTGTCATCTATGTTTTTTATCATATTCTTATAATGTTTATCTTTGTCATTGGAGTTGACATGTCAGTTCACCTAGGCATTTCAACATGGACTACCTAGATCGACTGTCATGTCAGCACATATAACAAAAAAAATAATGTTTTAAAGATATTTATAATCTTTATCCCCAGCATAAATAAAGAGTTATATATGAGTCATAGCTCAATGTATTTTTGACCCTTTTCTATCCATAGTTTGTGTTTCCTATTTGATTATATTTCTTTTTCAATAGTTTGTGTTTTATATTTCTTAGCCTTGTCCATTTGGATTAGTTGATAGTAAATAAGTTTGATTTCTTAGTTTTGTAATATGAAGCCTATTCAAATTACGGCTCCTATTTTTATTTATTTATTTATTAATAACTGTTACTTTTTTCGTTTATTTTTAATTGTCGATTATACTAAAAATAATACTTGTTCTGTTAAGAAAATCAAGAGATAAAATTCCAACACAACTCCAATACATATAGTCTTAAATATTTACAAAACCAACTGATTCTAAACTCACTCTATTGCTCACATAAAATTCCAAAACAACTCTAATACATATAGTCTTTAACTAGAGTAAGGATAAGGATTAAGGGTATAGAAAGCCACTTTTGTAAGGATGGTTACCCTTCTCTCCTTATCCTATTAGATATCCAGAAACTCAACTACCCATATGTTGGAAGGCACACTCTACTCCATCAGACCAAAGATTTCATTTATGCCTGGCCAGGTAAAACTTTTACAGTAACTTTTAATTAATGAACATTTGTATTCAACAGGATTAGATTTCTAATATATCACTGATTTAATCAATTGTACTGTGCTAGCATAAGATACCTTTTTGTTAGTAGTGGTTATCACTCCACTATTTTCAGTTTCTTGAGGCTGATCTTCAAAATGTTACAAGTGAACACAAATAATTTAAAACTGAGAGATGAGTTGATTGATTATTTGTACAATGTCATGCAATTTGAATACATACAATGTCACATTAAGACATTATTACGAACACAAGAGGGATGGATATCAACAGATTTCAGGGTACAATAATTGAAGATTAGCAACAGCTTCTTTTCACCTAGAATGAACTGGGAGGATAAAACAATATGCTGCAGACTTAGAAAGGGCTGATCCTGCGCGCTAACTTTATCAAGATTTCTGGAGCAAGCCGCTTTCTAGGAGGTGCCATAGCATCCTTAGCGCGAGCTTCTTTGTCGTTAGCATGTATATATGCTACTATATAGTCAAAAAGGTCATCTTTACCACCTCTTAGAGGATCCTGCAGTTCAAGATCAATTAATTTACAGCAAGACACTGAAAGTTCATCTTTTCCCTAATGATTTCAGATAAATACTACCACGATAAGTAGACTACATAAAAATGAACGAAGAGTGCATACATGAAGGAATAAATCCAGGTGAGTTCTTTCGTCATACAAAATCGATTCAGCTTGAACTCCCACTCTGTGAAGTATATCTACAAATGCTTTGCTGCAGAGTACGAGCAAGTTCAACATGTTATTATACAAGTTCGCACTTAAACGCGATAGCCATTCCTTATGTAATTCATTAAAGTAAAAGTGGTGGGTCATCATGGCCCTTCAGAAGGAGTTCAGACCTTGAATCCGATGGAATGGAGCTATCTGAAGAACCGTGAAATAGGATAATGTGAGGCAGCAAATGGACAGCAGCTTTAGAGCTCCGATCCTGTACCATAATTTCAGGAGAGAATTTTCGCAATGACTCCTCCCCTTCCATTATACTGTACATGACCAGTTAAAATCTCAACTTCACAGAAAGGTAGTTGTGGCAAATATTTTCTTGGAAAATGTTCTTTTTTGCGAAATAAGTGAAGTTTCTTATTTATTTTCTTATTCGTTACATAAGCAAAAGATATTATCCTAAAGGCATTTGCATATAATCTTCGATAATACTATGGGAGGGTGGGTAGGGTAGCAGTGTGGGTGTGAAGATGGAGTATGGTGGAGGTGTTGGGAAGACACAATCAATGTGGAATATCACTTGTGAAGCTTGTTTTTTCTACTTTCACTGGGGAAGTCATTTTCGTCATTTACAAGGAACTTGTTTTCCCAGAGAAAATGTTTATCCAAAAATTTTGGCTAATCGAACATGAGAAAATTTAAATTGTTTTCCTCCACACTGGACACACCCTAAACTTTTGCCTGTAACGTGAGATAATGCTGTTAGCGGATATTTACCTCAAGAAAATTGAGCGATATAACCCTCTATTATGGAAATGATCAACTAAATTGGGCAAATTATACCTGTCAAATCAAACAATGGAACGCCAATTAGCAGGAAATCTAACATAAATAAAATAAAAGAAGAGCATACCAACTGAAGAAAATAAGACATAAATTGCACACTATTTTTTGGTGAAGCATTTGAGAAAGGAAAAAGGAAGAAAATCTAATTCCTTTTATTTGATTATGATCATGTGAATTGCAACTATCCAGATCGAAAACAATACCCAATAATAAATTTGCTATGAAACTGGCCACTTACACGCCTGACAAACCAAAAAAAGCTTTTATTTGGGAGGTGCTCCAAGAAACAGTTTCTCCTCTAGATTCTTTGATCGCCTGCTTCACAAGAACACAAGAAGAGATATGTGCACCAGCAGATTGACCCATGAGATAAATCCTGGAAAATACAGACAGCATGACAGAGTTGAAAATATCAAGTATTCGATAACTAAGAAAAAGGCTTCTTAGGAACTGTCCAGTTTTTCTATTTCATATTTTTCTGCTCTAGTTTGTATAGTGAATAACTAGACTGTCCGTCAAGTCATCTGAGTCCAGAAGGACTGCTATCCAATGTCCTTCACATCCATAAATAAAAATTACGAAGTGTTGTACAATCTAGAGCTAAAAATAATCTCAATCATCCTTTTAAGTGATCTGGGCATGCTTATTCAATTCTGCTCTAAATGCAAATCAGGGGAACGATATTAAACCTATTTGGATCACCACCTTGATCAGCGATGCTGCTGCAAACAAATGAAATTCCCTGAGACACATCTTCCACCATATCTCCTATTGTTCCCTGTGGAAAGTTTCTGCAACCAAAGAGTCCATTAAGCATCTTGAATGTGGACAAGGTAAGTGTGATAGTGTGATGGCACTACTGACCAAGGAAAATGGGAGGGCAGGGAAAGTACTAACTGATGCAGTGTATATCTTACTATATAATGATGTTTTGACCCCGTCAATTTTTTTTTTGAAAAAGAAAGTTATTTTTTCACGTAGTGATAATAAAGGTTGATGCAGAGCCTTAAAAATAAAAGTGGGGCCTGCCCCATATATCAATGCATAACAGATCAACTAAGATTGCCTTGTTGAGAGTGAATATGTTAAACACAATTGTGTTCTATTGATTCGCTATAAAAATCATGTCTTGGTTCCCCTTCTATCTAACGAATCATCCAGGAGAACCAGTAATATAAAACACATTACATGCAGCATAAAAGTGGACGACAACCTATAGTTTAAGAATTCAATCAGTTACCTGTAGTCAATGCATGCCACTATAATGTCATGTTCTGATAATTGCTTTCCTAACAGAGAACCCCAGGCCTTGTACCTGCATGAGTATGTGGTACTTCAGCATCAATGTTATATTTAGATAAGCACATCATCCATCCAATCCAGGATTGACCATGCCATGAATAAAGTAGAACTAATTAGGGATATGTAAGTGCTAGAATCTATTCAGAAGGACCTGAGCATAACCAATTTTGCATTTAGTTTCAGTTATTGATCTCATGCGTGTTAGTATGGAGATGTGCCTGTGAGGCTAATAAATCATTGTTCGGAGGTAACTCAGTCCTGCAACATGTTTGAATCTTTGTCAAGGCAGAAAATCTGAGGAGAAGGAAGTTTTTATTGTTGACGTTTGTTTGTGCAACGAGAGAGGAGAAATACCACTTTATATAAGCATCTTAATGTTGCTACTCTAAACCTCATATATAATTTTTCTGGAAGTCATGCAGAACACGCCCCCATACAGTAAAGGAGCTCTTTAGAGCTTCTATATATTTTCATGAATAATGTCAGATTCGTAATCAGATGAAACTCCATGAGTTCTTGATGGGTTGAAACTTTAGTGCCAAAAACTCAAAACCTTTATTTGATTGGGTATATTTGACCACGACAGGAATTTTAATGGGTAATTCTTTCATGTAAATCAAGAAAGGGGAAGTTGCAAAAAAGGTGTTTATCTACCGGAGCCCAGGTTTTATTCCAGTTTAGGATACAATCTATCCTTGGAGGCTTCCAGCACTTTACAGATTTATTCTATCTTGTGGATGCCATCCTAACATGCATACATCTAACTTGCTACTGAAAACATGATTGAGATATCTTGCCAAACACACACGTTAGACTCTAAATATCTTTTGTCTTCAGAAACCATCACTAGTAGCTTCATGAGAACTGCAATAACTTGAGAAGGCAAAAGACCGCTGGAATCTATTTATAAAATCTATCCCAGGTTGTAGATAGTAGTAGAAGAGATCTGAGATCATTATACACAATTGACAATGTTTCATACTTGTCCTGTTGTCCATACAGAAATTATATCCATGCCAAGGAAAGAAACTTGACTACTTATGGGCTTAAAACACAGCCTCTCGAATCTACTACTACCTTGTCCATTGAGTATAACAGAGTAAATGATGGTATAGCAATGAACATCAGGATGATACAAGGAAATATGGTCCCAAGAATTTCGATAGTAGTTTCATGAACAATTCTTTGCAGGATTGGATTTTTTTAATAGTGAAAATGCCATAAAGCGCGACCCGAGATCCATGATATGAAAACCAAAAACAGAATAACAAAGAAAACTTGTAATCTGATGCTATTATCATTGTTTTGTAATTAGTCGATAGGGTCACTCCAGATACACAAAATTTATGAACCTGATATGAATGCATCACCAGGAATAATTTTCCCTAGAGGAAATAATATAGGAAAATATTCTCTTGTGTTGTTCAAGTGCAGGGGTGGCTACAACAGTCCTCGTAAGTTAGAATTTAGAAATACACTTAATCAATTTCATGAAGAGAGCAGAAACCTAATATCCTATAAACAAAGTTAATGATAGTTCATAGCACCAGAGAGGTAATTAATTATACAAAAAAGATTACATACTAGATCTCTTGCTTCTTACATAGTAGAGGAATTTAAGGTGTAGAATGATAGAAAGAAGAAGTATTTAGATTTCTTACTCACCCAATAATCCATGCTCCACCTGTTACAAATACCACAACTGGCTTTGGGCAGTCTATCTTTGCTGGTAGATATAAGTCCAACCTGAAACATAATGTCAGTTTGAGTTGACCTAAGAAACTAGGTCAAGGAGAAAAGAAGAACAAATGACATACCTATTCCTCGGCTGATCACCATAGACAACACTTAGCCGAACCAGTGGTGAAAAGAAATAATAAAATGCAACTGTCATAATTGATAGAACAAGTTAAATTTGATTGAGTTGTGACAGTTATAGACATATATAGTTGCCGAATAAAAGAATTAAAAATGCACATGTCTCTGACAGAGGTGGTCCTAGGTAAATGTGGCACATAAAATGACTACTAAGACATCCCTCTCCATGGTAACCATCCTCCAACACCCCACCCCCACCCCCACCCTAATGAGAAAATATGCCACAACAAAAATATTTTGTCACATGAAATGTTACAACCATTAAACAGGCTTTTTCATGAATGCTTTGCAGTAGCTATTTGCTTCTAGTGGGAAATGGTCACAGTATAATCCCAACAAGAATGCATCATCCAATTTTCTGATTTTAGTTTTGTTGTTTGAACAACTACACTAGAAAAGTGACTTTGTCAGACATGTGAATGAGAAATATTAGGGATTTCATTTATAGCGGCAATAGGCATTACTACTTATACCCAGCTTTCTAACTCTTTAAGAAGATAGGCATAACACTATTCCATAATAAAAAACGCATAAGCTGTTTTACTGATTCTTGTTCTTCTAATGGAAGAATTATATTAGAAGCAAACCTTGGACATATGAATGGCTTATTAAAGGCCATATTGCTTAGCTTTAATAGGACAGAAAAGGTATCGTCAATTCATCATTCTTTCAATATGAATGGATTGGGAAAGAGCATCTTTTTTATACTCACCTTGGATAAAACCAGGCATAAGTAGCATTGCATATAATGCAAGACCCAAAAATCTTGTAATCCATCGATAACCTAACCTGAATAAAGGAAGTAATAAGAAACCACATCTTATTGACAATTCCTCTGTATCTTGTTCAGTCGCAACTAAATAGTATCACAAAGCAAATGAAGCAAGTAATAGTAATACAAAATGAAGAATACTACTACTAAGGCTAGTCCCTCCCTCTCCAACATGACATATGACACTACTCAGCTACCGACTAACCTCTACCTCCGCAGCTTTCTATCTAGGATCATGCATGGTTTAATCAGAAATCTCAAAGAAGGCTCTGGAAATTCTACTAGTATAATTTCACAAACTTGAAATCGAACTAATGCTCATTCATTCATATACCGATAAATATAAAGGATCCAAATCAAAGCTAACAAAGTAAATGTTCACGAAAAAACAACATTTATATCATCCAAATTCCAATTTCTTCTCCGATAAAACCTAGGAAAATGAATCAATCCTCTGTATCCATTTGAACAAAGTTGATAAGAGTAAAATCCGAAATCAGAGCAAGTTACCCGAGATAACTAAGAAGCTTGAAACTTAATCGAGTAATCAAATAGGTCTCAGCAGCAGCGTGTTCAATTTCACGGCTAAAGGATCCTTGATGATTCATCATTGGAGGGCTGGACTTAGTTTTGGTCAATGGTTTTCTCCTCCGCTGGTAATTATATGGAATTGAAGGCAAATTTGGTAAAGTAGAAGCCCTAGCTAGTAACTGACCAGTATCCCCTTGATTCTCCATATCGGCGGCGAAAGCATGCAAAATTCCGATGAGATCTCAAATTTTACCAAAAAGGTAAAACAAGTGAGAAGATGATTGTAGCCTGGGGAGCCGGAGAAGGTGAAGTTTGGCGGGATATATATAACCCTTTAATTATATAAAAATTCAGGTAACACATCATATTCACTTGCTAACGGTTCTATGACTGCAGGCATACTACTTTCCCCTGTATCTATTCACTTGCCCTCACGTTTATTTGTTGATTATATTAAAAATAAATAAAGAATAAAATATGTTATTAAATTGCTTTAAAAAATTATTTATATTAATTGCTAAATATTTGATTTATTTTTGTAAAGCTTATCTATCTCATTATTCTTTTTGTCCCATATTAAATTATTAGTTGATCATTTTTCTTTTTACAAAAATATGACATAAGTGAGTTTTTCTCAAACTGAAATCGCATACAAAGATCCAAATTTTTAATATATGGCACAAATGAAAATTTTCTCAAACTAAAAGTTTAATGACATATTTAAGTCTTACCAAATAACTTTCAAAAACAACAAACATTAGGTCTTAAATACGACTCTATAGCTATAGTTTGTTTAGTTATAAATAACAACAAAATGGGGAGGAGGAAGGAGAGAGACGAGCGAAATTGAGATAAGGTGAACAAAGGAGAACGAGATTAAGAGAGAAAAAAGAGATGCGAGCGAGATTTAGAGAGGATGGAACGAGGCAAGGGAATCGAGAGAGGGAGGAGAAAGGCGAACAAGATTTTGAGAAAGAAGAGAGAGAGGATCATATTTTGTATTTATTTTGTATTGTATTCTATATTTATTTTATCAATTGCATTCTATATTTATTTTACATTGTATTCTTCTATTCCTTAATCACGACTCTTGCTTCTATATATATTCTTTGTTAACTTTCTCGTGAATTCTTGCACATAATCTACGTTTTCTAGCGTATTTGTTTTGGTTTATATCAGATCTCATCTCGATTTTTTTCTTTTTAAAAGAATGACTGATTCCTATATTAAGTAACAATTTAATTATAAAATGTAAATTTTTATATTAAGTGATAATTTAACTATAAAATATCTAAGTTACACTTAATGAAATGATTTGCAGTCACGCAAATTTGTATCATTTATTTTGAACCACAAGTTTTGAAAGTCTTCATTTCTTTCTTAAACTTTGTGCCAGTCAAATTACCTACATAAAATTGGACGGAGAGAGTAAGAATTTAACTGTAAAATATTTATTTTACCCTTAATAAAATGATTTCAGCCACACAAATTTATATCATTCATTTTGAACTACAAGTTTTAAAAGTCTTCCTTTCAAATAATATATGTTTCGCTATATCTCTCATTTACGTGACACCCTGACACTGATGAGCCTCATCAATTTTTTTATTTAGTTTTTACACATTTTAAGTTGTTAATATTAGGATGTATATACTTTCTATGTAATTATTAAATAATATATATTACTCTCTTAATAGCAATTTATGTGACGGTATTAAAATTTAGAGATTTAAGTACTTCTAAAATCATTTCAAAATAATATATGTTATATCTAGTTTATGTCTAATTTATGTGACGTTGACAGATTTTTGAAATCTTCTTTTAGTTATTAATTGAAATATTTTAAGTTATTCCAATTTATTATGTGACGATAAAATATTTTTGAAGATTTTTTTATTTGATAAAATATTTTAAATTGTTCGTTATAGTATAACAAATAAATTAAGATGAAAAAACATATTTATTAAATTTTCAAAAATGCTCTCAGGTAAATAATGGATTTCTTGATCCACAAAATAAAAAAGTAGATACACATAATAATTATAATTAAGTATGATAAAACTATATCACAATAATCATTAAATATCATTAGTGACATTGGTTAGCAAGCTGGCAAAGACCACCGCCAGTTGCTTGTGAAGCTACTTCTATATATAGAAAAAAAATCATATACAGAAAATAAAAACCATACATTACGTAAAAGATATATTTTTAAAATAATTTTGGTATATATAGTTCAAAATCTCAGCTGTATAACTTGGACTTAGATGCATATACTAACGTTATTTCTTGTTATTATTATACATTGTTCAAGCAATAAAAGGTGTCATTGGAAATTTGTAGTACAATTTTCCAAATATTACATCTCATGTCCCAGCTGACGATGATGAAATTAATATTTATAGAGGAAAAAGAAAACTCAAAACCCAAAAAGAAAAGCTGCAATAATGACTTGCATACCACCAAGTAATTAGAATTAATATAATAATACTATATGCAAACTCTAGTATTAGTATAGCTCCAATAAATCATTTTAAAAGTGGTCTCATGTATCTTTTCCTCTTTTAATTAATTATGTAATGTGAAAACTTACCCGCACTCAGTATATCAAGCTAATGCAATTTTTATTATTATGTGATTTAATAAAGTAAAATACATGTTAATTAATTATAGTTAAGTAATGTGAACTACAAATTTAAACACATGACTTGCATATATAATTGATTTGGTATAAACACCCGATGTGAATAAATTCTACCCGTTTTTTTAATCTGTTTAAAAAAATAATATTTTTTCGTATTGAATAATTATGTACGTGGATGAAGTAATTTGATATTTCAAAAATACTTTCGATATGAAATAGACACATCAATAGAAAAATTGGAAATTTCAAGAATATTCTTGACGTGAATTAAATACGTTGATAAAGATGTATTACTTCTACCGTCTCATTAGTATTGATGATTGATTGATGTTGTAGTTGCAATTGGTGGATGTTTGTCCTAGATGAACCATACGTGATTTTTAACACCAACATCATATTGAAGAACAGAATTTAATTTTGATCACCATCACTTTCTAGCTAGAACATACGTATACAAAATTACAAACTTTGTTTGTTGATTTGTTAAAACTCAATTTCTTGGAGTTCTTAAATTTTAGAATGATGCAAACGCCTTATCCTCCATGATGTCCAGAAACGTCTAATGTTCATACTCATATTCGAAAAAATTACAAACACGTAAATTCAGAATTTAAAGTTATAGAATATGCTCTCTCTATATGTGTGTGTGGAACTCAATTTTTTTTTTTCTCTTTTTGAGGGTGGAACTATGTAAATTAGTGAGAGTCTCTCTCGATTTTCATTTTTAGTATATCATCTTTCTGTCATACGAATCAATACTACAATTAACCACACTTAAACTCCTTCTCCAATCTCCAATATAGAAAGAATTGTTTACTCTAAAAATGGTATAATTGAATATGTACAAGTTCAAAAGTATGTGTCTTAATCTAGCACATTTTAGGTCCGTTTATTAGTGGTTGGAATCAAAAGAAGTCAATATATCGAAATAAAATGTTGTAAAGAGAAAAGGAGGTGAATTCGACTATATTTGTGTGTAGGTAAAAATAAACGATGTTTAAGAAAGTGATAAATTATTGTTATATTGCTCTGTCAAATTATGTCTTAGATCTAACTCACCCCTCAAAAGTTAGTTTAAAGAGAAAGAATTGTTCAAACCTTATAAGAAGTCCGTTCATCTTATTAACCATCAATATGAGACTTTTATCATTCTCCAATATGATCAAATATAACATAACTTTACAATATTGATACTTTTGTCATTCTATATTTGAATGCTTTTACAAGTAAATATAGTTAAACTATTTATATGTTACAAAGGTGGGGGAACCAATCAAAAAAGTTTCATTAGTGCCTAAAGGTACTAAGGCCAATCGCAGTGACCCATGTGGTGATGTGTTATACTTATTAGTGCCAACTAATATTGTTTTGACATGCAAATTCGTACGCTTGTCCGCGCAGTATTTTCTAACACATTTGTCTCCCTATTCTCTTTATCCATGTCATCACTAGCATATGCATAAGACTGGGTAACGGATCAGAATAGAATTATTGGATCGGCATGAACTGATATTGGATTGGAATGGGACGAATTGATCGGTTTGTTAATTGATATTGAGATGAATCGGATTGAAATTATCGGGACGGATATTCGATTCCGTTTCGTCCCACTATATATCGGAATGGATCGGAACAGACCGGAATGAAACGGGATGAGATAAATGAGACGACATATCTAGTTATTTCAAAAAAATGATTTTTTGAATTACAAAAATATGAATATTTTTTTTATTTTTCTAAGTTTAAATTAATAGTTCTTAAATTTATAATGTAATTTTTACTTAAGTTTATTTTAAAGATATTTTTAATTATTTTTTTACTTATTAAGTTTACAAGTTAAGTCTAGTTAAATTTTCAAGATTGAAATCTTTTGAAGTTTAAAAGTTATTACTTATTAATATGTTATAATTTATAAGTTCTATTTATAACATGTAATTTAAATAACTTGATTTTGTAATTTTAAAAAATTAAAGAATAATATAAATTATAATTATAATATAAAATATAGGTTAATTAATAAATAATAATTAATCGGAAACAAACCGGCACCAAATCAGAACCGAAATAAATCGGAATAAATCAGTACCGTTGTACGTATTAAATCGCAATTCCGTTCTGTTCCGCGTACTGATTCACGGTGTCCTATTCCATCCCGTAGGCAACCAAATCGAACCGATACCGGTATAACCCAGTCCATTGCCCAACCTTACATATGCACCATTTCTCAAGAATAAATTTATTTATGTTGGAAAAATAATTATGATATCTCAAAAGAAAATATTTATATTATTGTCTAAGATTCATTTCTTAATCTTTTTGTCAATGACTCTTTATTGTATGACAACAATATTTTAACGTACTATAAATAGAAACATCTACCTTATTTATTCTTATTCAATCTTATTCAATCTTTAATGAATTACTATTAGTCTATTACTTATTATCACAATTCCTTAAGTCCCATAAATCATCATATTCATGGGCTATATTCATTCTCTTATAGCTGTTGGAACTTATAGAAGAGATTGATTTTATAATTTTTGGAGTGATTCCCTTATATATATTCTCTATGTGTAACTATTTTGAGAGTAGAGAAGAACACAATATCTCTAGTAAGAAACAATATTATTATTCTTCAATTCCTGAGTGCTGAGTTTTTTTGTAAATAAAATTTTGTTAGTTTCTGACTCCAAGTTATATATATGAAGAGTTTGTTGAATCTTGAGAGATATACATATACAGATATCTCACCTATACCGATTGAAATATCTTTAAAGATATCTCATTTGATACGTTTTTTTAGAAGAGTTCATGAGAAGGTATTTTGTGTAAGATTTCCAACAATCCAAAGGGTCAATCTTCTGAGGCTTCACATATTCGACAAGTGTCTTCGGTGTGTATTCATTCTTAATTACTACTGCCACATGGCCTACAGAATTCTTGCCTCAATACGTATTCATAATTCGACTTGGATCGATTTTTTATTTTGAAACAAAACACTTAAAAATAAACGTTGAATTGAAACTCAAAAATTAACTATATCCATGTCAAGCAACACTATTGATCTTCTTTAAATAAAATAAAATCAACAACTAATTTTTTTTTAAAAACAAATAAAAAAAATCAAGGTACAATTTATTTATCTTTTTTTGCACCCTTATTATAATTGAATATTTTCTTCAAGAGCTCTCCTTCCCTCTAACTTCAACATATGAAGCAAGAAATCACTCCAAGTATCAATAGGTCCAGGCAAACACCAATGCACACAATCATTATACAAAACCACATTAGCATTTGGCCAATGTCCATATTTACTAGGATGACCATCTGGTCTTAACAACATTGCTTGTGTCATATCCAATAACCTAAACCTTTTACCTTTTACCTTCCCTTCCTTAGCTGCAACCTTAAATTCTTCAACTTGTGTCCTATAAAATTCCAAACTTATACCATCCAATGTTGTCTCATTACTTCTAAATGGACCTTGTCTCACACAAGTTCCACCTTTATTCCATTCACCACCTTCAAAATGAGAAGGTGCAATTGTCCTAACAAAAGTAACACCTTTAAAATTCTCTAAACTATTTATGGCTTTTAGTGTTGTTTTAAGTGCTTTTTGATAGCCATAATTTATTGAGAGATCAGTAATATTTGGTAGTCCACAATAATGACATCCAATTATTTGATTTTTTTCGTAGTAGACACTACACCTTGTGTACCAATGAGCTGAATTGAGAATCAAATAATTGAATCGTTCAATTTGAGTTGTCCATTTTGGGTCAGGTTCATCAAGATAAAGATTGAATAGTCCTGTATGGCTAGGACCATCAGGGTCTGATTCTTTAACCGTGACCAAAAATGGTGACCAATATGCTGCTAGGGTGAAATTATACGTCGTGTATTTCCACCTTCTGAAATTTTGATCTGTGTCATTAGAAATATCAATCGGATATTCCACCTGTAAATAGAAAAAAAGAAAGTATTTTAAGTATGTCATTGAATTAGCATGTACCTAAGTTTACTAATTAAAGAGATATAGAAAGTGACAATTATATTAATTTATTGATTAAGAATTAGGAACCGACGCTCTTGAGGATAGGATTCTCTAACAAGTTGTCATAATAATGTGACATTACATTATTTAAGTATTATAGCTTTTTTAAGGGATAAAGTTAAATAAAACTATATACTATAAAGATAGGATACGACAAGTTATATATGCTGGCATTCTATATGCTTCCAATTAAAGTTGTTCATTTTGTTATTTAAAAGTTGTTAAATGATTGCAAAAGTATAAACTATGGTGGCCTTTGCTTCATATCGAAAAAAAGAAGTTTGATTGAATCATATGCCTAAACAGTATCATGTCACAAGCACACAACTAATATACATATAGAAAATTTAGCTCGAATGATAATTTCTCACTTTTAATTATAAGATCATCCGTTCGAAAAAGCAAAAAAATGTGAGAACTTGGGAAAGAAAAAAGATTAAAAGTACAAATGTAGGCATTTGAATTATTCCAACACCCCACACTCCATTTGGTTCCAAAATTCATTTAGCATATTTATCAGGGATATGATATAGTATATTAACTTTATTAATAATACATTAGAACTCTAATTTTGATTGTTACTATTTTAAGTAGTTATTTATTAAAAAAAAATATAAAAAAAAATATTTTGATTTTCTAAATTGGATTGTACTGGTGGGAGTGCTTCACCCTTAATCAGAGATCTCGAGTTCGAGCTCAGAATATGGAGAAATCTTGTTGGGAGCGCCACCCCCAAATGGGCCCTACAATGCGTTATTCGGATTTAGTCGGAGCTCCAATGAGAACTTCGGAGGGTTGGAAACCAAAAAAAAAAATCTATTTTTTTCTCTAGAGGCTAAGTAATACTGTAATAGGAGACTGAGGGAGTACTCTCTCGGTGACTTTAATTTGTTTATTATATTAAAATCAATACTATTTACTTTTATTTTTTCTTTTCATGTTTTAACTTTTATCCTCAATATAAATTATTTATTCCTTAAATCATTTTATAATATCATAGATGAAACATTAATTAATATGAATATTATGATAAAATACGAACATTTCGTTAATTTTAATGAAGTTTCGAATACCCGACGTGACTAAAAGCTGACATAAAAAAGTCTTGTTGCTTTAATGAGGCTTTAATATAATTTCACCTAAACCTTCGTCAACTACAAGCCAATGAAACTAAAAATAAAATAAAAATTGGAACTTTAATTTTAATTCTTTGTAATTAAATAACTAATTTTGATATACTTCATGTAGAAAATATGTCATATTTAGGTTACTTTTAGAATTATACTATCGAGCAATACTATAAACTTAACATAACACTTAGATAATTAAGTGATGGAACAGTGAATAGTGATAGTAAACTTGCTACTAATTACTAAAAAAAAAGTACTAACGTGTATATTTAAATCAATTAAAAATTAAAACACTTAATTAATTAATATCACAAAAACTAAAAATTATAATTTATCAATAATTGAAGCACCAAAATACTGTTAACAGAAAGAAAAAGTAAGAGGTGAAATTGATCATTGGTCCTGTCTTGTCCAATGATCATTAGTTCATGTAAATCAATAAAAAATTTATAAATATCAAAACAAGCAGAAATTAATTAGCAAATATTTTAAAACCTACATCGAAACTAAAAAAAATTAAAGTCATTAAGCAAAATTAACAAACAGAGGAAAATTAAAGACATTAAGCAAAACTTATAAACAGAGGAAAATTAAATTGATTGCAACCCCCCAAAAAAATAATAATTTAATAATGTAACTATTAATTGACTGATCATCTGAAAAAATTAAAAAATCTTACCCGAGACAAGAGGCAAATTAAAGACATTAAGCAAAACTAATAAACAGAGGAAAATTAGATTGATTCCAACACCCCAAAAAAATAATAATTTAATAATATAACTATTAATTGACTGATCATCTTAAAAAATTAAAAATTCTTACCCGAGATAAGAGGCAAATTAAAGACTGCATTTGATTTCTTCCAACTGAATCTCCAATAAATGCCATAGACTTATTTCTCATCATATCCAAAAATTGATACGGGTTAAAAATTGGTAGATCGCACCCTTTAGGCTTCCATCTCCATTTCAAGAAGTCAGTATCCGGCCTCCCATATTTCATACAATTTTGATGTTCATGGATCGCCCAACATGTCATGTTTGTGTAATATGGAGCATCCGGATTACGAATCCACTCTCCAATAAATACATCACACGTGTCTTCATCGTCCTGTTTTATTATCTTTTGGTACTTACTAGTAGTAGTAGTAGTACCATATGATACTGGTGATGATGTAATTTTAGAAGAATGGTCTACGATTAAATTCGCAGGGTACCTATAAAAAGGATGGTAAAGAGGAATAAGACCAAGAATAATTAATGTTAAGGAAACAAGAATTAATATTCTTGGAGTTCTCTGAGCTGTACTGAAATTTTTCCAAAAAGGAAGAAGCTCCATAGTTTTTTTTGAAAAATAATTATTCAGAAATGGGATTATGAGAGAGGAAGGAGAAAATTTTACAATTGTTGGAACTTATATGTGATAAATATACAATAAACGTGCTAATCACTAATTATAATGTTTTAGTTAGACTAACTCCAGAAATCTTTGCAATTATGCAACTTTTAGATGTTATGTCTTTTTCATTCAATTCAATAATGAGTTAATGTTAAGTTTTTCAAATAGTCAAAATTACATTAATTACATAATTTAAAATTAAATTTTAGATATTTAAAAACACTATATAAAAAATATTATAAATTATAAATCTTTTTTATCAATATTATAAAAAAAATTATATGTATCTTAAAATAATAAATAAAATTCATATCGTTTGATTCTCAAAAAGAAAATTACTATAGCTAAAAAGCAAATTATGATAAAGCTAAAAGTTAGTGACCCAATCCTTAATTCACTTTAATTGGTGACTCTGATTTTGTCAATTTCTGTACACGTCTAATCCGTAACCACCCTTTATATGTAATTATTAATTATTAAGGGGAGGAAAAAATAATGGAACTGCAATAATTGTATGTTAACTCTTGTAAATTATATTCAATATTCTTAATTTAATTAGTCAAATCACCGTATATAGTTAATTAATATATGTCATTATGCTAATCATATTAATATTATTTCATTACACAAAAGAAAATGCAATTTGTATAATCTAGCTATAGATTGTGACCAGACCGTATATACTTAATTAGCCCAGACTTAACTTTAAATTAAGTTTAACGTATTCATATTTTGTAAATGCACTCGGTTATAAAAATAAAATGGTTTGTAGTGTTCAACGGATGCATTAATTAAAAATTAACTCTTTGTTTTTTTTTCTTTCAAAATGCAAACTTAGAGCTTCTATGCTTCCCATCAACGCACTGTCACAACAACTTACTCTATTCCACCACTTACAACACAACCACCAAATACATCCACAATAATCACACCTTCTTTTTCACTTTCTCTGTCATCTAATCTCACTCAAGAGTCACAACTTTTATCCATAAATGCATCGGCTCAGGCCCCTATCAAGTTTGGTACACTCAATGGCGCTCACTGTTGACAGGATATGACTTTACAAGTTATGTCGTTAATTCCCCTATGAGGCAACACCTGACTTCTGAAGTTTTGAATAGACAGGATCAATTGATCCGCAGTGCCTTAGTCGCATCTTTATCCTCTGAGGTAATTTCACAAGTTCTTTCGGCGGATACCTCATTAGATGTGTGGACTACCTTGCATATTACTTATGCAAGACCTTCTCGTGCTAGACTCTTAGGTCTAAATGAGTCTTTTTCTCAAGTACGAAAGGTACACAATATATGTCATCTTATCTTCAGCATATCAAGCAATAGGTTACTACGCTTAATTCTGCTGGAGCAACTCTTACCATGAATGATATAACTCTTCATGTGATCCACGGTTTGTCACCTGAATATCGAGAACTCTGTGATACTCTCTGCACCCGTGACTCACCTATCACTTTTGCTGAACTTCATGAGAAATTATGTGATTATGAGACATATCTTTGTTAGAGTGCTGCCTCTTCAATGTCGATTACTGCCAACTTTGTTGTCAAGAGTAACTCGAACAACTCTCGCAACAACAAAAACAATCGGCAATCCACTTTTAAGAACCAAAATGTTTCTGGTCACCGCAACAATCAGGCAATGAATTTAAGACAGAGCAACAAACAAAGTTCTCGCTTGATATGTCAATACAATGACAAGCCTAGGCATGTTGTTAAACAATGCCGAAAATTGCAGGCAGCTTTTCCATGGTTTGCTCCTTCTATGGGTTCTTCTATGACTTCAAATTCAACAGGCAACTCTCAATCACGTGCCAACTTTGTTTCATCTTCCACCGGCTCCGCTGATTGATTGGTTGATTTGGGTGCATCTCATCATGTTACTAGTGACCTCCAAAATCTGTCACTAAATACTGATTATGATGGTGATGATGTTATGATTGGTTATGGTAAATATTTGAGTGTGACACATAGTGGTTTCACTACTCTTAATAATTTTGCTCGTCCTTTTCACTTCTCTAATGTTCTGTGTGTTCCACAAATAAAAAAGAATTTAATTTCTGTTTATCAATTGTGCAATCAAAATAATGTTTCTGTTAAATTCTCACCTTCTTCATTTGTTGTGAAGGATTGTCGCACGGGGGCACTTCTTGTAGCGAGAGTACCTAGAGATGGAATTTATGAGTGGCCTATCAAATATAAGTCCATGTCAACTCCCACTTCATCACACCCAGCATATTCTGTTCATTTCTCGTCGTTTTCAACTTGGCATTATCGTCTTGGTCATCCGTCTTCTCCTATTTTGCGTCAAATTTTTCGTTATTTTACATTCCTTCCAAGTCTGTTTCCTCTACTTTTTCTTGTAATTCATGCAAATGTAATAAAATGCATTAAACTCCTTTTGCGATTTCCTAAATAAAATATATTTCTCCGTTAGAGATGATATACTTTGATGTGTGGGGGCCTGCTCCAATTGTATGTATTGATGGTTTTCATTACTATCTCATTTTTGTTGATCATTTTGCCAAGTATGTTTGTTTATACCCCATGAAAAAGAAATCCAGGTTTCCCAAGATTTTCCAATATTTAAGATCATAGTTGAAAAACTCTTCAACAGATCCATTGTTTTCTTTTACTCGGATAATGGTGGTGAATTCATTCATCTTCGAAAATTCCGTACTTCCAATGGAATCTCTCATTTCTTAACCCCGCCTCACACACCTGTACATAATGATACCGATGAGCGTCGTCATCGACAAACTGTGGAAACATTCATTACCATTCTTCATGTTGCCAAACTCCCTTTATCCTTTTGGTTCTTGCTTTCCAGATCGATGTCTATATTATCAACCGAATGCCGACTCCTTTGCTTCATAATAAGTCTCCACAATTTTGCATATTTGGAAGTGCTCCAAATTATCAAAAGCTCAAAGTCTTTGGTTGTCTATGTTATCCATAGTTACGCCCTTATTCTCAAAATAAATTAGAGCCTCGTTCGAAACCGTGTGCCTTTGTGGGATACTCTAATAATCAAAGTGCCTACAAGTGCTTTGATTCGTCCACATATAAGATATTCATCTCTGGCCATGTCAACTTTGTAGAGCATGAATTTCCTTTCTCTATTCTGGCTTCTACAACTTCTTGCCCTGACACGGAAACACTTTCGATTTGATCTCCTTATTTTGTTGTTCTTATTATATCCTCCTCTTCAAATAAATCAGCCCCTTTGATGGTCACTCACTCTGTCGATCGAAGTTCTCCTTGCTGCTTGATGTCAATGAGCAATTATAATTCATCAAGTGAATTAATGGAAATTTCATTAGGACATGGATCTTCACCTAGTTGTATCAATTCAAGTCCCATCAGTGTTCCTCCAGTAGTCTTCCATATCACAAGTCAATGGCAAACTGATTCCTCAAATGCTTCTTCAAGTAATCCAAGCAACATTACCTTAAGCCAAATCCCTCAATCTAAACCTGTTCCACCTTATCACTCCATGATCACCCGCTCTAAAAATAATATTCACAAACTTGCCAACAAGTTTTGCCTCTCCACTCAAATTACCAATAAATCGCCTCTAGTTCATACATCTACTTCTTCCCACAAACTCGAACCAAAGAATATTTCCCAAGCTCTTAAATATCTGGACTTGAAATCTGTTGTGATGGAGGAATATAATGACAACAGGGGACATGGACACTTGTTCCGAGATGATTGGTTGCAAGTGGATCTTTTGGTAAAGCAAAATTCAAAGGGCACCTTGAATAAATATAAGGCGCGATTAGTTGCTAAAGGGTTTACTTAGCGTTCAGGTATTGACTACATTGAAACATTTTCTCCTGTAGCTAAACATACTACAGTTCGAGTTATTTTATTTCTTTTGCTGTTAGTAAAGATTGGAGCTTACACCAATTGGATGTGAATAATGCTTTTCTTCATGGGCATTTGACGGGGGATGTATATATAGCACTACCACAAGGCTTTGTTGATTCTACTCGGCCTGATTATGTTTGTAAACTGCATAAGACTTTATATGGTCTCAAACAGGTTCCACGTGCTTGGTACTCGGAATTGCGAGACTATCTTCTTTCTCTGGATTTTGCAGTATCTCAGTCTAATTATTGTTTCTTTATTTATACTAAGCTTGATGTCATCATGTATTTGGTAATCTATGTTGATGATATGACTGTGACAGGGAATAATCAGAAGGCAATTGATATCTTCATTGCTAAGCTTGGTAAGCGATTTTCAATCAAAGACTTGAGGCAACTTGCTTATTTTTTAGGTGTTCAAGTGATTGACATTTCGAAATATTTAAATCTATCTCAACGGAAGGACATCGAGGATATTGTTGAGTGTGTTTCAATGAGTGGTGCAAAACCTGTTTCTACACTACTTGCAACTACCAATAATCTGGCCTTGGAGGATAGTGCTCATTTGAGTGATTCAAAAGACTATCCAATACTTTGCGCTAACACGACCTGACATAGCATTTGCTACCAATCGGCTAGCTCAGTTCTCATAGAGACCAACTACAAATCATTTTGCTGCTCTTAAACGGGTGATGCGCTATCTTGCTAGAACAATGATAAAAAGATTTACTTTTCCAAGGAATCTCCTTTGGTTTTACATGTCTTTTCTGATGTTGATTGGGCTGAAAATCGTGATGATTGTACCTCTACTAGTGCGTATATCGTCTTCCTTCGTAATAATACAATTTCTTAGTGTTAAAAAAAAGCAACGAATAGTATCTCGCTCATCCACTGAAGAAGCTGAGTATAGATCAGTCGCTTCTAGTGCTGCTGAACTATGTTGGGTACAGAATCTTTTGAAGGAGATTTCTTTTTCTCTTTCTGGACCACCAGTGATCCATTATGATAATTTAGGTGCGACTTACCTTTCTACAAATTCAGACTTCCATTCACGCATGAAACACTTGGAAATTGATTATCACTTTGTTCGTTCTATGATTCAACGTGGTCAGCTTCGGGTTGCTCACATTTCAACTAAGGATTAGCTTGCTGACCAATTAACAAAGCCGCTTTCCCGCCATGATTTTGAACGATTTCTTTTCGAGATTGGTTTCTTTGATAGACCACCATCTTGAGGGGGGTGTATCAGGAATATGGAATATTCCTATGCAGATTCTCCTCTTCAATGATATCTCCTTATATTTAGTGTAGAGATATCTCTACTTAAGGTATATAATTAGCTTTTCTTATTCGTGGATATTTTCGTTACTAGTTCTTTATTTCCTTTCATGTCGATGTACTCTATTATGTATAAAACAAAGAGAATCATACGTCAATAAGAGTAACACTTACATATAACTCTTTCACATAGAACATTATTCAATAAATTATATATCAATAATGCAAATATTTTTAATTCTACTATATTGTCGAGTCTGTTAATTAACTTGACATCGTAAACTAAATTATGTTAACAATAACAAAATTCTAACTTAACATATTTCAAAAATAACATTAGTAAAGGTGAAAAATAGTATTACGCTACTTTTCATGATTATTTTTCTAGCTAATAACACTAATATATCTTCTTTAAGCGTAAAGATGCTAAAAAAATATTTTTAAAATTTAAATCAAAGGTGAAAGTCAATTAGAAGGTGGTAATTAATGCTAGACTCAGATGGTTGTTACTTATTGTTTTTGTAAAGTATCATATTTATTGTATTACACTATATTATTTTGAAAAGTATAATATTTGAGCAAATTATATAACTTTACCATTACATAATACCGGATATCTATAATTTGAAGAGAAAACTTATATTATTATTTTAAAAAGAGAAAATGCACAAGTACCTCCTCAACCTATGTTCGAAATTTTAGAGACACACTTAGGCCTCATTTGCTTGCACTTAATGGAGGTATGAATCTTAATAATTCAGATTCACATTAAGTACGTTTGGTTTTTAGGTCTGAATCTGAATCATTCAGATTCAACCATTAAGTTCATCTGTTTTATTTTTTAAAAAGCCTCTTAGTGGGTCTGAAGAGGTCTGAACGAATCAGATCTGTAAAAGACTCTTAACAACATTCAGACTCATTTAATAAGTTATCAAATAACAAATTATTTCTTCTCTGCTTTGGACATGCCTTTGTATCTCATAACAAAAAACTCTCTTTCTCTCTTTTCTCAATCAAACACCATTTTTTCCCTCTTCAACTGGTAAGTTTTCATAATTCTTTCAAGTACTTCTTTTTATATCAATAATTTTCTTGTATTGATGTGTGTCAAGAACACTTGTTGCAATAATATTTTTGGTGTATTATTATTTATCATGATTTTTGAATGAGTACTCTAAATCATGACATTAAACTTTTAAGATTTTTTTAATCAAAAGTGATATATTTTGTTGAAAGAAATTTTTATAATATGTTATTAATATAATGTTCAATTTCACATGATATTGAAAACAAACAACATGAATTATTTAGTGTTCAGATTTAGAGACCACATCTTAATATTCAGATGTGTATTCAGATCAAAACACCTAAATCTTAATGTAAATCTTAATATTCAGATGTGTATTCACATTCAGGCCTTTTAATCTTAATGGAAACAAATGAGGTCTTATACTATCCTAAGGCCTACCCCCCCCCCCCGAACTTATTTTATAAATAATTTTCTACCCCTTTTCAGCCTACGTGACACTATCTTGTGGGCTCAGCGAGTGTTGACGTTTTTTTTTCAAGCTAGTGTCATGTAGGCCAAAAAGGGGTAGAAAATTATTTATAAAATAAGTTCAGGGGGGTAATAGGACCTTAGTATATTATAAGTGTGTCTCTGGAATTTCGGGCATAGATTGAGGGGGTACTTATGCATTTTCCCTTTAAAAAAATTACAAATAAAGTTATTGTAAAAATGTTATAGGATAAAGAAGAAAATAAAGTTATCGAGTAATAAGTAAGGTAAAATGAAAGGTACAATAACTAAGAACACTTGCACTAAACGGTTTGTTGCAGAAAATGAGACTTTTCATTGTTACATAACTAAACGGGTTGTTGCATAAAATGAGACTTTTCATTATTACATAATAATAAATTTAGCAATATAATACAATAATATAGCTTATGTTTAGACATATAATTTAGGGAAAATGCACAAGTACCCACTTAGACTATGATCGAAATCTCAGAGACACACATTAACTATATTCTAAGGTCCTCTTACCCCCCTGAACTTATTCTTTTTGTAATTTTGTGCACCTTTTTAGCTTACGTTGCATCCAAATATCTCCCACGCGTCTCCATTTCATGGAGTCACGGAGTGTGCCACGTAAGACAAAAAGTGTATAAAATTACAAAAAAATAAGTTCAGGAGGGGTGTAATAGAACCTTAGTTTAATTAAGGAGTGTCTCTGCGATTTGGGTCATAGTCTAGAGGAATACTTGTGCATTTTCCCTATGATTTAAGATCATAATTTTTAAATTTCTAAATTTTGCAAAAAGCATAAGTTGAGTTTCCAAATCATGATTAAGTCTTTTAATGTAACAAATAAAATAAACACCACATTAATATTAACAATACAATACGTAATAACCATTCAAACAAGTCGTTAGTTTCTCTGTATGTTGTAGTTCTAGAGTCCAAAGAACTAGTTTGTGTATATTTCTATACTTGGTTGAATACAATTTTCAATTTTACCAAAAAAAAAACAAAAAAAACTAAACATGTCAATTGTAACAACTTAATCTTAGTTATTAATTAGTCAGGTAGACTGTCAATGTTTTATTGACAAATTCATATTAAATTTGAAATAAATTTTAAATTAATGATAAATTGATCAAATCAAGTTATTGATTTATAAAATTGGATTAATATTCAAGTCAAAATCATATGACTTAAATAAAGTCCAAATTATATTTGGGTCAATCCATTAATAAGTTGACAAGACGAGCTCAACTCATACTCTTCAATTCCAAGGTCCTCTAAAATTACTTGGACCAAAATACCCCTAACCCTCTAACTCACATAAATATATAAAGGGACGGGAAACTTACATAAATATAGGGAGAATGCACAAGTACCCTCCTATACTATGATCGAAATTCCAAAGACACACCTTAATTAAACTAATGTTCTATTACCCCCTGAACTTATTATTTATTTATTTATTGTAATTTTATGCACCTATTTGACTTACTCATGAATACAATAAAACATAAGAGATACATATAAATATTGTTCATGAAAACTATCTTTCTACCCTCCGTTTTCAAAAGTTGTAGTAAAAACTCATTCCAATTGTCAATAGGTCCTGGCAAACACCAATGAACACAATCATTATAAAGTGTTCCAACCTTATTCAAGTGACCCTATTTATTAGGATGACCATCTGGTCTCAACAACATAGGTTGTGTTACATCTATTCATCTAACAACCTAAATTTCAAACCTTTTTGTCTCCCTTCTTTTTGAGCAATCTCAAGTTCTTGCAATTGAATCTTGTAAAACTCCAAGTTAGAATCCTCTAACACCTTCTCATTCCTCTTAAAAGGCATTGTCCTTAAAAATGTCACACCCTTCTTCCCAAGTTCCATTCTCAAAATGGGGCGATGAATACGTCCTTAAAAATGTCACACCCTTGTAGTTTTTGAGGTTGTTAATAGCACTAAAATCCGTTCTAAACGCCATTCGATAACTGAAATATCAATTTGTCAAACGACAAACGTTTGATTGGAGACAGTCTTGACAAATTACAAGGCTATGGCTTAATTAAAACATGGATGGATGAAAGAACCATTGACCACCAGAAATGATCACATAATCAAAATTTTGAATTTTAGTTATCCAAAATTCGTCTATTTCATCGAGATATATATAAATAATTTTTTCGACTCTTACTAAATTTGATGACCAAAATATGGAAATGTTGAAGTTGTATATTTTGTATTCGTAACCTTTGATAGCATATATTGTAACAGGATTTGCAACCTGAAAGAAAAGTTATGCGGTAAAATATCAAATTTATGTGTCAATATTCCTAAGGTTAAATAAAATCATGATCAGTGGTAGGGTCTATCGTAGATTTATTAGACAATTTGATATATAAGCAAATCTATAAGAAGTTGTAACTGCATACTATTATATTTATGGACTTGTATACTATTATAATCTTAGTTACACGGACTCTCCAAAAATATTGCTATATCTGTGTCGGATCCTTCAAAAATACATTATTTTTAGAGGATTCGACAAGCACCTATTGACAATTTTGAAGATTCCGAGCAACATAGATTATAACAATTAGTCTACTGAATCAATTTGTGATTAAAGCATGTATAATTTACATAAATGTCATAGTGTTAAGAGTTAATTACATAATTTCCCTATTTTTTTTCAAATTACAAAAAATTCCTTAAAATTTATGAATTTCGGATACATCAATGGACTTAGGGATACTCAATAGACATCCGAATACATCATGGAGGGATGTACTAGAGGGGATAGGGATAGGACATCGGATACATAAGGGGATAGGAATGTATCCGAGAGGGGAGTGATGTATTCTGGAGGAGATTTTAAATATCTTTTTTAAATGGTAGAGAATTTAGAGATTATGATAAAATAAGATATGTATTAGTTAATTTTTCCTGAAAATAAAGTGGAAATTAAGTAGATTTGAAGCAACCATAATCTTGATTAACTAAAGAACGTATACGTTTCTTCCCTAAACTTCTTCATTATTAATGTTTCTTGATCTAAGATGGAAAGAAGCATAAAATATTGCCTTTTTTTCAACTCTCAAGAAGAAATATTCAAAATTCGAATCAACGTAGTCGTTTAGGATTTAATTGAATTATGTACAGTCTTGAGTGTAAATTATGATTATCTTTATACCATAGGTTCAATTTATCAACCAGCTATACCAAATTATATTCTATTTTTCAGGTTATCATATCAATTTTACTATGAAAATTTACATGTTCTTGTAAATCAATTTAAGATGAACTATCTGCAATAACATATTCAAATACACCTATATATATATATATATATATATATATATATATATATATATATATATATATATATATATATATATATATATATATATATATATATATATATATATATATATTACGAATATATGAAAATGTAAAGTTGAAACAAGAAATAAAGTGTATTAGTTAGATCTAGATCTAGTCTAGTACCCCTTAAGTTTGTCTCAAAATTATTTACGGTGATTATTAAAAATAGTTATCTCAATTTTTTGTTATTTTAGAAGTTTAAAACAAAACTAATCATTTATCCTTAGTAGCAATTTTTCTAAAAGACTACAAACATCTTAATAATGAAAAAAATAACACATAAACAAAGTAAATATTCAATGAAAAGTGCCTTAAGACTAGTAGTAAACTAGTAATTTTGTTCTGAACGTGTAAAAGAAAATGCCACAAATATAATTTGAATGAGAAATGAGAAGTCACCCTAGACAATAGGCCATCGATTTTCCTCTAACAATTTCAAGAAATTGATGTGCATCAAATATTGATAGTTCACATCCATCTGGTTTCCATTTCCACTTGAAGAAATCAGTATCAGGCCTACCATATTTTATGCAAATTTTGATGTTCTTGAATTGCAAAACATGTCATATTTGTATAATATGGACCTTCTTAAAACACATTAAAACATAAAGAGATGAACTATTACTATTCATGCAAAATATCTATGTGCTACCTTTTCAACAATTGTAGAAATAAATCATTCCAAACATCAATAGGTCCTGGCAAACACCAATGAATACAATCATTAGGCATTACAATTTTTGGTATTGGCACATGACCATATTTACTAGGATGACCATCTGGCCTCAACAACATTGCTTAGTGTTACATCTAACAACTTAAACTTTAAACCTTTTTGTCTCCCTTCTCTTTGAGCAATCTTAAATTCTTGCAATTGAATCTTGTAACACTCAAAGTTAGAATCCTCCAACACCTTCTCATTCCTCATAAAGGGCATTGTCCTTGGACAATCTCCCCCGTCCTCCCAAGTCCCATTCTCAAAAATGACCCGCTGAATATGTCCTTAAAAATGTCACACCCCTTATAATTTTGAGATAAGTGTCAAAAACACACCTAAACTATACTTTTTTTTTGAGTTTCATACCTAAACTATTGAAAGTTTGAGTTTCATACCTAAACTATCACTTTTTAGTTTGAGAAACACACCTTTCTCTTTTATACCACTCTCATCATGGTATGTGTAATACACTCTCTCTTTTATTTTAAAGAATTTCCACATCACACTCCACATGGATAAAATAGTCAACCTTGATAATAAATAAATAAATTATTAGTATTAATTAAAATTAAAAATTAAAAAACTTTTATAAGAAAAATAATATTTTCTTTATAAAATAAAATGTAAAATATTTTTCTTACCCCACACCATTTTTTAAAGTTTTTTTATTTTATTAAATTTATTTTATAAAAGTATTTTATTTTTTACTTCATGTCCTCTCCCTCATTATTTAGATATTATTTTATTTTCTTAAAAATATAATTCTACCCAACCCACTTAACCCTCCACTTTCAATTTTTTTCCCTAGTTTTTAGATTTGCATATCGAAAATATTTTTTACTTGCCGCCATAAGACTTTTTATATTTTTTAGTTGTTTATGTTATATTCGGTATACTAGTAGAATTTTTTTCCTAAAAACATATGTACGTGCATATCTAACACAAAATAAGAAAAACATAAAAAAATAAAAATTAGGAGATGAAAATTGAATAGGATAGGGTAGATTTTTTAAAATAAAATAATATCAAATTCTATCGGGGGAGGGGGAGGATGAAATATGAAAATTTTAAAAATATTTTAAAAATGATGGGGTTGTTGCGGGGGAGGGGCGGTACTTGGAGGAGGTGGTGCAGTGAGATAACAAAAATAATTTAATTTTTTATATGGATAGTAATCTTTAATTTTTAATTAATATTAATTTTTTATTATTTAATTTTTATCTAGATAAAATATTTTATCTATGTGAAATATCATGTGTCAAAGTTTTTTCATATAAAAGAGAGAGTGCACTACACACACAACTGATGTGTGTTTCTCAAACTAAAAAGTGATAGTTTAGGTATAAAACTCACACTTTCAATAGTTTTGGTATGAAACTCAAAAAAAGTGAATAGTTTAGGTGTGTTTTTGACATTTATCTCTATAATTTTTGAGGTTATTAATGGCACGAAAAGTCGTTTGAAATGCCATTTGCTAACTAAAAGATGATGTAAAATGGGTAATGTTGGGTTCGATACAATCTACACAACCAATGAGGCGATGATTTAAATAAAGCATGGATGGACGGAAGAACCAAGTGCCTGATGAGATGATCACATAATCGAAATTTTTAATTTTGGTCACCCAAGATTCATCAGTTCATCCAAATACAAATCCACATGAAATCTCTTCGTTCTTACTAAATTGGGTGACCAAAATAAGGACATGTTGAAGTTGTACTCTTTGTATTCACAATCATTGATTTCTTCAGTTGTAATAGGATTCACAACCTGAATTAAACAACAGTCTAATTAACTTTTAAATAAGAGATTAATTCAGTAATATCGTCAATCATCATGGCATATGATATTAAGGGCGGATAACTTACCTATAAAGATAATGCAATATAATCATTTAAGGGGAAAACGAGAAATATACCCGTGAACTATCGTAAAAGGTATGCAGATACCCTCTGTAATAATTTTGGGAAATTGGTGCCCTTGTCGTTCAGAAACTATATATATATATATATATATATATATATATATATATATATATATGTCCTTAACTATAACAGAAGATTACATGGGACATGTGGCACAATCTTATTCGTCGATCCGATATTTGATAAATGTAGGGTCGGTGAATAAGATTATAACACGTGTATATTTGTTAGTATAAAGGCTATATATACTCTAGTTTTTGAATGACAGGGGCACCGATATCCCAAAAATATGACGAAGGATATCTGCATATCATTTACCATAGTTCGAGATATATTTGTAATATCACATATTTTCCCCTTTCTTTTAGGGTAATTTCTCCTTTCTATAGGAAAACGACCAAAATTACTCTTGATAACTCTTTATAATAACTAAAACGAAAAAAATACAAACCAAAACATAGATTACTCCTTCCGTTTTAAAAAGAATGTCCTTATTTCCTTTTTTAGTTTGTTTAAAAAAGAATGACCCCTTTTTTTTTGTAACACTTTAACTTTAACTTTCCACGTGACATGTTTAAGATCACAAGATTAAAAGGCAGTTTGGTACATTTGACATAACTTTTCTTTTCTTAAACTCTGTTCCAAGTCAAACTAGGTCATCATTTTTGAAACAGACGAAGTATTATATTTTCACTATCAATTTTTTCCCCTTCTTGTAGGGCAATTACCCCCTTTTTGTACCACAACAAACAAAGTAATATAACAATTGTGAATAATAATTATATAAGAAAACCTTTAGAAAAATGGCAAATAAAAATGATAATAAAATATTATCTATGACTTTCCTCCCTTTTCATGAGTTCAAGTAAGAAATCACTCCACACATCAATTGGGCCTGGTAAACACCAATGAACACAATCATTTGAAAATGTAACATTTGGTTTGGGCCAATGTCCATATTTACTAGGATGACCATCTGGTCTCAACAACATTGCTTGTGTTGCATCAAATAACCTAAATTTCAAATTTCTCATTTTCCCTTCTTTTTGAGCAATTGTAAGTTCTTGCAATTGAATCTTGTAAAACTCCAAGCTATAATCCTCCAACACCTTTTCGTTCCTCTTAAATGGGGTCGTCCTAACACAATCTCCTCCTTTATCCCAAACCCCGTCTTCAAAATGAGACGGAGCAAATGTCCTCAGATATGTCACGCCCTTATAAGTTTTCATACTATTAATAGTACGAAAAGCCGCGTGAAAGGCCTTTTGGTAGCTGAAAAATGATGTCATTTGGGTAACATTGGGTTGCGAGCAGAAAAGGCAGCCAACTAGGGTGTGGTTTAAGTAGAACATAGTTGGACGAGAAAACCAATGACCAGATGAAATGATTACATAATCGAAATCTTGGATTTTGGTGCTCCAAGATTCATCAGGTTCATCTAGATATAAATTAAAAGGTTGATATATGTTATTGGGCTCAGTTTTATTTGCTTTTATCAAATAAGGTGCCCAAAATATGGACATGTTGAAGTTGTAATCTCTATATTCCCAACGTCTATTTTCTTGGTCTGTTGAATTTGAAACATCTATGGGGTATACAACCTGAAACCAAAAATTACAACATAGTAGTTAAATGAATTATATGAATTGTTATGATAAGGGTGGAGAAACAACATTCTTAGAAAAGCAATATACAATTTCAATAACATATTCAGTGAAATATATACACTAATATGGTATGAAGAAGATAGACTGTAAATAGAACTTACCACTACCTCGAGGAGGTAAAAAGACTATTTACGAAAGACTCTCGACTCAAGTACATGAAACTCAAGTAAAAGATAAAGAAAACAATGAAGAAAGTATAACCGCTAATAAGAAAAGCAAAAGAAACAATAAAAACAACAAAATAGTATGATAATCAAAATACAATACACAACCAAAAACTACGAGCATACGATTAGTACTACGACATACACCAACAAGCCTAAGCGGCTAAACCTATGCACGGCAAGACAAAACTTCACCCCTACTATACCACTAAATTTAATATGATTTTGTAATATAAATATATATAAATAAAAAAGGACCACTTTATTATACATCACAAGTAGAGTTGTCAATACATATCAAAATCAAAATGGAATATAGAGCTAGCAGTGGACAACTAGTTGATTTGGACATCAACCCTTTACTCTTACCACAACTAATGTAGCCAACAATATGATTAAAAATGGGGGTATTTTTTGTGTTTCCAAATTGTTTGATATGTCATTGTTTTGATAATTATAGTAAATTGAAACCTAACCATTTTTCTTTGTATCCATTGTTATTATCGTGTATTCGAGATTTCAAGTCTTGGCAGGTAGGTATATAGTTAGATATTAAGAGTCTCATGTTAGTTCAAAATGTGAACGATTGTCTCCTTATTTATATGATTTTGGACAATATTCACATTTCATGCGATAAACCTATAAATTTGAATTAAGCAGCAAGGTCCACTTTATTAGAAATGACAAACTAAATGTCCATTTCCAACTCTAAAGGAAATTAGGACAATATGCTAAAAATTACAAATGACAATTTTTAGTCTAGTAAAAAGTAAAAACGTTAAGAGAACACTACATCAAAATAATAAGTGAATATATCTTTAATTAGACATTAGTACGTAGATTATAAGATACTACAAAGTGCAAATTAGGTGTTAATTAGCTAGTGAATGAGTTGTTAACTTGTTGGTTTGTTCTTAAGCTAAATAGTTATGATATGCTATTTTTATTTTTAAAATTTCGAGTACCTCATAATTAAGAATAATGGCGTGTTGACAATTCTAATAACATGACGCAGAAAAAAAATGCAAAATTGTTGTACTTAGCTAGAATACGTGATTTAAATTAATTTGTGAACAACATTTTTTAGTACACCATTAAACTTTCTTGTACTCCTTATGCCCCCAATTTTTTAGTCGGTCACATAAAAAAATATTAGATTTTTATATTTAAAAATAGTTTGACTTTAGAATTCATATTTACATTAGCACTTAATATAATCACACAAAAGTATACTAAAATAATTTGAGTAAAATATTTTAAAAGAAAAATCTCTTAAATTTTGTACCAAATAGTATTACATTATTGAGAATATCAACAATTCATATTATAAAAACTCTTACTCATACCCTACTTTTGCAAATTGCAATATAACTTTTAGGTGGAGAAAATTCAATTAACCTTTCTTGCCTTCAATTCCACCATTGATTAAAGATCCAAAAAAATGTTTACATTAAAAAATCTACATATTAGACCAAACTATATAGAGGGAATAGTAAATTTCATCAGCCGGCCACACTTTTTTGTTTTTTCATTTGGTATTCGATATTCATATTAGAGTCTAATTAAATTTTGAATTTGGGAAATTCCATATGGGAAAGAAGGCAAAGCACTTTCTAAAAATGATCCTGTATCTAAGGGCATTCGAATCCGAGACTCTTGATTAAGGATGAAAGAGTACTTACTACTCCATCGCGACTCTCGCTGGTGGTCTCATTTACCTACCCCATCAACCCCCCACCCCACCCCACCCCACACAAAAAAAATAAAAAATACCCTCTACATGACAAAAAGATATTGTTAATGAGAAATTACCTTAGACAATAGGCATATCAATGATTGCATATGATTTCTTGCAACTGAATCTCCAACAAAGGCCAATGATTTTCCCCTAACAAGTTCAAGAAATTGATGTGCATCAAATATAGGCAGCTCACATCCGTCAGGCTTCCATTTCCACTTCAAGAAATCAGTATCAGGCCTACCATATTTCATACAATTTTGATGTTCTTGAATAGTAAAACATGTCATATTTGTATAATATGGAGCTTCTTGATTTTCTACCCATTCCCCGGAAAATAAATCACATTTTTCATCAGTACTATTAATAATCCTTGCTTGTTGAGGCGCCACAGAGACATGATCATCATCACTTTTGGTCACGTTAATTTGTTGTGTTGTACAACTACTACTACTACTACTATTACTATTGTTGGATTGGTGTTGTGTGTTAGAATCAGGAAGTGGTACCAATGAAGAAGAAGAAAGAACTTGTGAGAGTTTTTTAGGGTGCATAGAAGGATAGTATATAGGAATGAGAGTGAACAAGATGGCGAGGGCGACGAAGGGGGCAATTTTTGTAGCATTTTTCTTTCTTGTTTGTAGTTTACCTAATGAATGATCAAGATCTTGGAAATTCATGGAGAAAGAAAGAGGGAGAGAAGGTTGAAGAAGAAAAGGAGATGTGGACTTGTGAAAGAAGAAAAAAGGAACTTTTAAAGTTGCTAATATGCTAAATTTAATAAACAAATTATGACCATGTGTAAAATTAGACTTAAGTAAGACATGAGGAAATTCGTATTGCCGTCCTTCCTTCCTCTAATTTTGAAAATTACAATTCAATGTATATGGATGCTCTGATTTATAAAGGGGGAAATAGCACTTTGTACTTGAAACAATGAAATTATTTACAAGCGGCTATCTCTTATTTTCATACCTCTATTTTTAATTACTACTGTGTGTTGACTGTTTAAAATCATCAGAGTGTGTGTATATATATATATATATATTGATTGTATCAAAGAGGAAGAAGTATTTTTTAAGTGAAAACACTACGCAGTTATTCTAATAGCATCAAGGAGGAACATGCAATGTTTCAGTAAAAAGACTCTGCCTTTGATACCATCAGAGTATATAGATACTATTAGAGTATATATATACTCTGATGATATCATGGATGAAGAAGCAGTAGTCAGTGAATAAAACAAGGGACAATTCTATAAATAGTTTTGACTGTGAATCCAAGGTGAATATATTTGGATTGAGTCCAATTTTGGATAAATACGTCTAATTTATATAGTTTTTCTTTTATAAAAGGTATAGATTGTATGTATGTATGTATATACTTTAACCATTTTTATACTTTTTTTACAAATTAATTGATCTAACTATACATATGGTTAAGTATTTCCTAATTATGAAAATTTAGTTATTTAAAAAATTATTGCTTCCTCCTTATTTTCTAAGATATGACAAATTAAAGGAAAGAGTCATATGAAACGGAGGGACTCACTAAAAAGCACAATCCAAAAGGTGTTGGGGCATTCAGATCATGCTCTTTTTTTTCATCTTTTGGGTTGGACAAAGTCTTTTCCTTCTGCATATTTAAATAGGAAAAATTACTCCTATTATTTCATTATTAGTCATTACAAGTAAAAATTAAAATATGTATAAAAGAAAGTAAGTATTCCTTTCTATGATGAAACTAAATAGAAATCTCAACCAACTTTATAATCATATAGTTATTCTATAATAATTGGAATTCTGACTCAACACTATATTATAATATGTTTTAAGTTCGTATCTCAGCCATAGATCTTCCTACGGATCTAAATAAAAAGGAAGATTCAAAAGAAGAAAGCAGAATAAAATAAAGATAGTATGATTTTTTAGAATATTAATAAATATGAATTTGTTCTTTTCTGTCTAACCAATCAATTCCTTCAACAATTTTTTAATTGGGTGAAGATAATGAAAGGTGGAATAATTAACAAAAGAGACAATAGGAGGGAATTTGGTTTTTAGTAAAGAGCCATCTGGTCGTGGTCCAGTTAGTACACATATCACAACTTTATAAATGGGTTTGATTTAATTTTATATATATATATATTACTTTTATCTACAATTGTAGATCATTTCTCATAAATAAAACATGGAAAATAGAGAAATAATTTTCTATATTCAATTAAATTGTGTTGATAGTATAAACATTATTCACCTTTCTTATTAAATTAAACTACTCAATCATATTGTATTCCTATAGTTCACTACTAACAAAAAAGTGACAAACAAATTATGTTGCCAAAAAAATCATCATTTTGCTATTTAGTGATAGAATAACAACGAATTTCTCAAATTGGTATTTACACATCTAGTTGGTTCTTCTTTTACAGGTAACTAACAAAATTTTATGGCGTAAATTACTCGCCGAGATGTCAGTTATCAAAAACTCCAAATATATTTATCACTTAACCATATCATATCCGGTCTTTCCCAAAACCACAGTTTTCTCAAAATTCAGGAAAATATATCCTTGAAACCATGCGAACTTAATGAGATCAGAAACAAAAGAAGACTGTTCCATATACGGCTAAATAGAAGGCTTACAAAGAGTCAAGTTTATGAACACATCTAATAGTCTTAAAAAGACAAATTAATAATGAAATGTAAAGCAACACAGATAGAAAAGATTCATAAGGCATATCCTAATTAGTTAATTGATTGACAAGGTACAGGAATATATTGTAGACTGATATATTTTGTCAAAGTTGCTCAAGTTTAAAGAAAATGAAAGAGAAACCAACTTATGGAAAAAAATGATTTACTTACCATAAACTGTATGATGCCTGCAGCCTGTAGGAGCCTATAATAATCAGCTGATAATTCGGTGAAATTAGCTTCAGAATAATAACAAGGTTCGATCATTGTGCAGAAAAGCAAGAGTTTAATATCATGAGCAAATGATTTAAGTTTTTAGTATTAGACACCAGGAGAGAAAAATGTTGTAAATCATAAAAATGAAGTCTTAGCTCAGGAGCTTTGTCCATCGAATGATTTCTATATAGTTTGTACTGTTATAAGTGGACAAAGCATGTCCTACATCTCCAGTAGTCAACCTATCCATATACATCCCAAAGGGGGGACGTTGACACCTTGGTTTTCCTTCTTTTTCCTATGGTAGCTTCAAGTTTTAAGATCAGCTTATGGCATATGCATACCTCCAAGCAAGCAAATTACCAGTTACGACGGTAAAGCCTTTGTAGATCCTTGCAGTGCGTGCATGTCCAGGGAAACAATGGAGGATCCAGACAATAGGAATGGATACAGAGAGTCTCGCAGAGATGACATTTGACTAGTAGGTCTTCTGGTTCTCGACAAGAGCATTGACAACAGACCCGAGTTCTTGATGACTACATAAACCAAAATAACAAAAAAAAAATGTTGAGCTCGGGAAACTGAAACGCAAGATGCAAACACATAACATATTTCACCCCTGTTCTTCTCTTCATGAATGTTTGGATCGACACGAGTTTTAGAAAAAATGTTAAAGCAACTCAGGCAAATCATTAGAACATGTAGAATAAATAACACATTGACACAAATTACTCAACAGTGTTCTCATACTGCTGTATCACATATTGAAATAAATAACAGAGCTGTTTTGCTGTTCAATTCTACCCAGACTAGCCTAAAAGCGCAGCTTTTTGATGTATCACTCTGTTACTCTTTTTATTAGGAGATTTTAACCACAACAGCCATTAAGGATAGATAATGACAAATACATATGGAACTCAAAGCAGGTGTCAGCACCAACATTCAGTGCAGATCTCGTTCCATAATTTCAAGTGAAATACTTTAACCTCCTTCATTTGCTTTGTATTCTTGCTATTTTGCAGTCACTATTTCCTTTATATCCTGCTTTGATTACACTTCTTTTGAGCCAAAGGTTTATCGGAAACAATCTCTCTATCCCATAAAAGTAAGGGTAAGGTCTGTGTACATCCCACCCTCCGCAGACCCCACTTGTGGATTTACACTGGTTATGTTGTTGTATACTTTACCTACCATCTTTGGCCTCAACCTATATTAACTGGATAGAAGTTTTCAACTGTAAAATTGTTTTCTAAAATTACTGGTTTTTGAAAAGTCAACAGTGCCAAGGGGAATAGCTCTAAGTTGGTTGTGGACAGGTATGCCTACAAGTAACCATGCTTCAAGAACAGTGCGAGCGCAACTCTTTAATACTAAATTTGAAGAATCAGATGAGCATCAGAAGTAGTGGAAGTATGATACCTACTTTGATCTATAAAACTGAATAGCATGATACAGGCAACTCAATGTCCCAGTCACACTCATTACACCAAATAGGGAAATATTTAGGCTATTCATGCATCCGACTCAAGGCAGTTAAATAATACTTCAAGTGTGACCTTTGCCTGCACCTGTAGGAAGAGAAGGCCCACGGATGCAGAAAAGGTATTCAATAGTATGGTAATACATGTTAGTTGGTGACAATGATGAGATATAGATATTCACATCAATGTACAGAACAAACAAACAGGAGGTGATGTTCTCCACATAACAAAATAGAATGGGAACTGTCATTGAACTTACATTTGAAGGCAACCTTGGTGTTACACCCTCAGGAAGTATATATATGTCCATTTCTGGATTCTGCTCCGGAATAGTTTGGGTGTATATCTTTTGATCAGCAGGAATTGCATCATCAACCTTTCTAATGGCAACAAAACTAGCCTTGCACAAAGGGCATGTTGATACTTTTCTGCTTGATACCTACGATGAGGGCATTATGAAAGGTAGATATTAATTGAAACAAAAAGAAACACCCAAGAATCACAAGTTGCACTTGCATGCATAAATAAAATTATACATCTCATCACGATGACATGCGAAAATTGGAAGTGAATAGAAAAGGAAACTTCTACAAGACAATTGAAAAGACAGATGGGAAGATTTACCATATGATTGGCCCACGTCTGGATGCATGAGAAACAAAAACGATGACCACAGGGAAGCACCCCCCTGGATGAACTGAAGTCTGTCCAACATATGACACAGGATAATGTGGTTGATGTAGACGCTTTGCATGTATTATCAGTCTCATTTTGGACCTCATCAATAGCTGGGCATGGCTCTTGTCGGTTTCCAGTAAGATTAGAGGAGGCACTTTCTGTTTGTAAATTCTGATTGCCATTATCAAGAGGTCTGTTAACTTCAGTTTCCTCAATAACATCCAGGTCTATTCTAATTGGCTCCGACTGATAGAAGCTAAAACCAGATCCATGCCGGTTGTTCACAGAGATTTCTGGCATTTCAACATCCAAGTTGTAAAATTGTGCTGAAGTTTCAAGTTCCTGACGAGCTTGTATTTGGAGACTATGTTTCCCTGAACCCGAAGTAATCTCCAGAAGATCCCCACTAATGTTCTTCTTCATCAATCTACGACTTCTGCGAGAAGTTTCACAAAATTCAGAACTTCTCTTATTGGATTTACGGGAAGCAGAAGAGGCAAAATTCAAATCTTCAATCTGCACGAAAAACATTAGGAAAAGAAGAGTATCAACTAAAGTTTCAAAGTAATGGAATAAATAATCACAGTCTGAATGTTATTACCTCTATCCTCTGTGAGCCTTGTAAAGAGTGTTCATCAGAACAATATTTGCTGCTGGAAGGGTGATCCTTATTTTTAATATTGACATTTGATTTCCTCCTTGGTCTATCCTTGTATTTACCCATCTCAGGAAATAAATTCTGCAGCCAGTAGCATACAAGCAAGAAATGAAGCTGTGTTTTATAGATCTTTTATATAGATGTGTCTCAGCACACACTTTGCAGTATAATATATATCCAATACTTAGAGCCATAGAGATGTTTGAACGAACATTCAAAACAAAAAATATTTTAAATTAGGAATGCAAATGTAAGAATAAAAATGCACACTTGATTTAAACTGAATCAATGTGTTGTTTCCCTTAATTACCTAAATCTCAGGTGCAAATTTAATGTAATTCTTCCATTTACTTTTTACTTTTGATTTGCGACTGATCTTTCAGCTCTTTTTACTGAAAGAAGAAAGTGAGGTTTTTGTCTACTGCTCAATCAGACCAAAGTTGAAAATTGTATGAGTCAATTGAAATAGATGGAACAAAGAAAAGAATATCTCTATTCAGAAACACAAATCTATTTTACATGAAAATGCTAAAGCAACAGAAAGATGTAATCAGCCAGGTAAACGCCAAAATATAATGTTCTGAGCAAGAAAACCATCAAGATAGTAGATGAGCAGTGCATAATTGAGTCCAGTATCAATGAGAAACGAAAAGCAGATAATATTTCAGAAAACTGCCACTCAAAAAATGTGAAGGTGCTTTTAAGGAGTTAGTACACAGTTTACAAAACATGTAGAGCTGCTACCACTAGACCGATCTCGTTTTAGATATTACATAGCCCTTTGTTATAATCTGGTTAAGTTGTTGACACCCCAACCTACATTATTTGATCACTGCATTTGTTAATTCTCACCAGTTTCACTGAAAGAGCCTCGCAGTTTCACGGCACATTGAGATATGTATTCAAATCAGAACCACACAAGAGATTTCAAACTCAGTACATACTGTAGTGCTGATGGTGCATGATCAACTTTTGACCTACATTGCACCAACTCTTTTTGAAAAATGACCTAGATTGCATAATAACTAGCCAAGGGCCCAAGGCATACAACATCTACGACGAGCATAGATAAAAATTGTCCTAGACAAAATTTAGTTAAAGGATGAAGTTTGCACTGCAATTCTAAAATCCAGGAAGAGCAGGCTAATGTGGATCATTTGTCAACCCGAGGCACATCTTTGAGCTTGAACTGTTAAACAAATGCAATTTGAACTACCTCTTTGAAGTGCAAGTTTTTGAAAATGATAAAGAGCATTGATGAAAAATGAATGCACCTCTTTTAACAAAGTTGAATCCGTCCAAGAGTTGAAATCCTCTTCAGATTCAATATGAATAGCTGGTTTTTTGGAGTGATTCAATTGTATGGTTTCAGTAAGAAGTGTACTATCCAACATTAACGGCCCCACGTCTTGTCCACTGTAAACAAGTGAATGCCAAGGGATTAGATTCCAGGGACAGAACTGAAGATATAATTGATAGTAAGCAAGCTATGCAACCAAATTCCAAATGAGCAATACAGAAGCTATCAGACAGGCAGTCACAAAGAAAGAAACTGCTACATTCTGCTAATAAATTAAATGTTGGTTAATAAATTCTAAGACATTTCGGTCCATGACTTATGTACTTCAGAAGTAAGAAATAAAATTATTGTGATAAAAGCTAAATTTGCTGTTATGAGAAGAATGAAAGAAATAATACTACAGCTATATATTTTGAGAGAAGGCTAAAAGGATAATGCAGTCATGCATATGCACTTTCTCTTCAGAATTTTATAAGCGCAAAAAATATTGATTAGCTAATTTTTTGTCTTTTCTTGATTCACAGCCATTAGATGACTAAACAGTAAGATTTATGCCAGTAGGCACCAGAAGCATGAAGATCTCATCAAGTAAACAGCATCAGCAGAACATGTCCGACAGAAATTCTAGATTACAGAGAAAAAAGAATGTTTTTTCCATCAAAATTCATATTATTTTATCTAGTTCTCTCCAGCTGAGGGGGGCTGCATTTGTTATGAGGAAAACCCTTCTGCAATAGGCACCAAAGGTCAAGTCCAGTCCAAATAAGTTTGCCTGGCAAAATAAACACTAGCTATACAAACCAAGAGAATCTTTAAAACAAAAAAAAAACATTACACCAACCAGTAAGCCAGTATTTAAACTTCCACCATTTCATTGTGTTTGTTATAATTTGACTTGGCACAAAGTTTAATAAAACAAGAAAGGCTTTTGACACTTGTGTGGCTGTAAAACTTTTGGAATTTGTGGTATTAAACATGTCATAAAATCAGTATGGCTACAAAAGCTACTTCAATAACGAAATATAGGAATGTTCCATTCTTTTTGGAATGGACTAATAAGAAAAATAGTGCCAAGAAAAGAGGAATGGAGGGAGTATACCATTCAAATGTGTAGGGAGCCTCCGGAAGACGTCTTCCTTCCTTAATACAATCTTCAACCCACTTATGGTTGATTATTGACATTTTGAACTTTTTTGCAAGATCATATTTCTTCCCTTCAAATCTCCAACACACCTAACCAATAGGAGCAGCACACACATTAACACCACATGGATTCACCAAACAACTTGTCTAGCTTTTAGCATTATCCCAAGGAATGGCTCTCACGTTATGGTACCATATTAGCAGAAATTCAACTAAGTTGCTCGGCATCTTCAAAAATGTCAACAGGTGTGTGTCAGATTCGCTAGAGTATTTTTTGGAGAATCCGACATGGGTGCGGCATCAAAAGTGAAGGCTCTGCGTAACTAAGGCAGAAAATACAGAATTTATGGAAAAGAAATTGAATGTTAAATACTCAAAGGACCCAATAATTGAAGGTGGGGCAGCAGAAACATAGTGATATTTCTTATACTCCAATTGGCAGAAACTTTGATCATATAGAAACTGTTCTCTGAATAATCTCGGTAAATGGCTTATTTGTGGCATCTTGCAAGGTGAACAAAACCACCAAAGATCTAGGTTTAGCACAAAAAATCAACTTAGGCAGATTATACTCATAACTGGATTTATTTTAAAGATGGTTGAGCTCACATATAGTGAAGGCCCACATGAGGCAACAATAGCCACTGACATTAGTCTCATGACACCAAGGTTGTAATTGTTGCTTCTTTCCCATTGAGCCATCCATTTCCCCAATTTTTCGGATTTCAGTGTCGCGATTTATTGATCCAAAATGCTATGGTGTCTTCTACTATTAACGATATATAACATGCTTTGTTCAATTCTTTGCAGAGTCTAATAGAATTTCAAGTTTTTTACATATCAAAGAGAGCAACATTATAAAATTCCAGGTTTATAGTTGAATTCGAATTGTGAAATCCTCACATACCAAATGAGTGACCGACTGGTTCATTGAACCGACATAGCTTGCACCACTCTTGTCTATCAACTTGATGAGATTAAACCTCTCGGTACCGTGGTAACCACTGACTGTAGCAATCACCGATTCCATGCCTCTGATAGGTAAAGGCCGGCGCTCTGAGTACCAAAAAGAATATGAAATTCAGAAATATTGTATACCGGATAAAACGATGAAACGCCTAACATTAAACCCTAGATATCAGATAAATGTTGTTCCGCAAAGCACTGAAGGTGATTTTACCTTTGTTATGCCGTCGATTCGCCTCTTCCTCTTCCATGGAAGCTCTGCAAGTTGCCGGGAATGGGAAATTTTTGAATTTGTCGATTTGTATGCCGCGGTTTTGAATAGAAGTACGAAAATGTTTTCGGGTCGGGTTTCTCATGGTTTAAGACCTTAGTAGACTTAATTTTTCAGAAAATGAAATAAGTGGTCCCTAAATTATTATAGTAGGTTTAAAATAATCTCTTAACTATATGTTAACGAATATAATCTTTTAACTATTAACTTACATTCTAATTCAATCTTTATCTCCTGACTTTTTTTGCCACTTCTTTGCTCTATTATCTCACTATTTCTTCACTTTATTTTGTCCAAGGCTGTCTTATTATAATGATTTGTTGGTCGTTATTTTATGAGAGTTGAATCAAATTGCAGTACTAAAAGACCAAAAAATTAGCATCAATGATCAAACTGTACAGAACACAACACTAGACAGCAGCTTCAAACCATTAAAAAATCAATAGCAAACTACTACATCATACTACCAAAATTTGCACCAAACTGCTGCACAGACAACACCATTCGAGCAGCAAAAATCAGCACTAAACTGCACAAAAGTATAGCTCAGAAACTGTGCCAAACTACACAAAAACTACACAAAAAAACATCACCAAGCTATCCCAAACTGCACAAAAACAACACCAAACTTGACAAGGTTTTCTTTACTATAGCAGGGTCCATGAAAAAAAGAAGAGGGAAAAAGAAAATCAAGAGAGAGTAGCTGAATTACTGACGTTTGTTAACGGTGTGTATAAAAAGTAGATACAGGTCAAACTTGACGAGATTGTAGATAGTTAAAGGACAATTTCCATTGATTGTACACTTTAAGTACTATTTTAGACCTACGGTAATAGTTTAGGGAACATTTATGTCATTTTCTCCGTTTTCTCCATGCTGTTATTTTCTAATTAGCATTTAAATGCACTGGGATTTGAATTGTGACATCTTGAATATTACATTTGAAATATTAATTCCACATGTCATATATTCGAAATATTAGATTGTCTTCTACCATATTTTTATGTTTGTTTTGCAATGTCCATACATCGTAAAGGTCACACTTCAGGGTGGAGGATTTAATCTTGTATGAAGGGAATAAATACCCTCACGTACATGATTAAATTGGTGAGTATTTTTTTTAATCATTATAACAATAGTGCCATCGGCATCTAAATTAAGGATCCTGCGCGAATGTCTTGCATGAATAAACAACAGTTTTCTGACCTAAACTTTGAGGACAGTATAACAAACACACATGTACTAGGCACATTAAAAAATGGTTCGACAAGAGCTTCGATTTTCGATGCAGACTTGTTTGAGGCTCACACCATCAGCTTCTATGAACTTTTTCATCAAGTAAAACGACGACCTCAATTTAGATGGTACTAGATAATATTTCCAAATGTGAGATATGAATTCTTAAGAGACTCCTAAAAGAAGCATCAAATATGGTTAACTTGAACCTACAACGCAGCTCATCAAGAAGCAAGGTTTCCTTCGTTTACATAAACCAGCATCAAGTCACTTGATGCAGTGAATTTGATATTTAGGGGCACTGCAAATAGTAAAATTGAAGTGAATGCACGAGATGATAATATTCCTCAAGAAATAACACAAAACTGGAGCTGGAATCATCTACGTGCTGGATTTCCACCTTGTGCTGATGCATCATATCCAGGACCAACATGACCAGGTGAGGGAGCTGCCCCAGGAGGAGCATTTCCTATAGGTGCTACCTGTCCTTGAGTTGCAACACCGCCTTTGGATGATGCGTCATAGTTAGAGGCCTTGCTAGGATCATAACCAGATCCTCTCTGAGCATCATAAACAGGTGCACCATATGCATCATAGCCAGGTCCTCTGTAAGCTTCATAACCCACTGCCCTCTGAGCATCATACCCATGCCCCCTCTGAGCTTCATAAGCTGCTAAACCTGATCCTCTTTGCGCATCATAGCCAGGACCACTTGATCCCATTTGTGCTTCATAACCATGTCCAGCAGGGCCTCTAATTCCCCTTTGTGCATCATAACCAGGCATATTTGATGCATCATAAGGAGGCCTGTTTGACGGAGGCACAGTCTGAGCTCCAACTTGTGGAGAGTCAACAGCAGGAACTCCTCCAACATTAGTCCCTGTTGGTACGGAGCCTCTACCCTGCCAAGTAAAATGTAGAGATAAGGTCAGCTTTTGGCACTTGCCACAAATAATATCAAAGGAGAACATTCATCTTATCCAGAATTTGGACAGGAGACACAGTTCCTGTGAAACAAGAGACTTCAATCCCTCTTTTAATATTTGACTAATTTTTGGGTATGCGCTTTGCACATTGTACCTGTTAATGAATACATAATTTAAGAAATTATATAAATATTAGTACTAAACAATGTGGTTTTGAGTTATGCAAAAAAGTAAGTCCCCGAAAATTATAAATGTTTGTTCCATTCAGCTAGTACCTCAATACAAGAATAAATCCTGCTCCACATTAGTCCACGAATGGCTTATTGTGATTTCAAAGAGACTTCTACATAATATCTTACGAAAGTAGTATCTCTCAATTTGACACAGAGAACAAATGAGTAACACAAAAAATCTTCAAAAATTTGTGCAACTACAAAAATTGAGAATTTGAAACTTTTGGTCTTTTACGGAATTGGGAATGAAAAGATTAAAACCTCTAGCTTATAGAGCAAAATTTAAAATTAAATAATATCTAGTTAATATTATAGAGACCTCAACGAATAGAAAAATATAGAGAACCACTCATTTGTTGTAATATTTCAAAAAGAAAAAAAAATAATTTAGACTACATTTTGTATCATTGTTGCTCCAAGTTACATTTTTACAATTTGATTCTTAATACCATGTATAAACTATTTCTGGTTTCCTTCACCTTTATGGCAAATTTACGTCCTTTAAGAGTTTCATCAACTTGAAAAATAACTGTGAGTTTTTGGAGTTGGATGAACTTTGTTCCAAGGAATATATTTTTAGGCCTTCTTCTGTGTACAACTCGCTTAGATCTGGATTTAATCCCTTTCAAGGTAACAATACTCATTTGCCATGATTCGTTTAGTTAACAGTAAATGTAATTCAGATAATGAAATTTCAACTGATCTTGGCATCCTAAATATTAGGACTAAATGTGTAGTTCAAATAAGAAAAAGATCTAATAACGAAAAATATTAGTTGATTTCAAATTCCTAACCATTAAAAATTATTAAATTACAAAACTGTCTAACAGGAAATCTAGTTCTACAGGGTAAAAACGATGAACGCCATTTTCCTAAGGTGTTCTGTGCTTGATGATAATATTATGGATAAAGCGACTTCAATTCCTCTTATGCACTTATTTTGTAGTTCATGCTATTGGACTACAAATAATTGAACCATACATTTCTGCTCAGCCAAATAAGTTGGGCAAAAGAATGAATACAATAGCAAGTTTCAAGTTACACTATTTGGTTAAGAGGTAGCTCTAGTCTTCGAGATAACAATCAAATGAGTTATCGCAGAGATTTGGATTATCTCTCTAAAGTCATAACGTGGTTTCAAGAAATGCCTGAGTGCATTTATTGGAAAACTTCCTTTGAACTCTACATCAATCAAATTTACATGGCTAGTTGATAAGGAATAATAAATGTTCAAATAGAAAAGGAAATTCTAATCTAAAATATCCATGAGTGATGAATCCACAGCAACTATTAAGGCACTTATCAGAAGAGTTACTATTGTTAGAGGATCGGTTCAATCGAGAAATAAGTGTCAAAATCCATGTAGGTAAACTAAGTATTCAAATTTCACTTCAAAATTATTCCCCTTCTTTTACTTTGTTTGTCCCCTGTTCTCCCATTCTTTGTATCTTCAAACTTGTAAGTTTTCCTCAAAAAGAGAACACAAAGATCACACGCATAGTACCATTATCTACCAGTTCAATTTCGACGAATATACTTTAGAGAACTTGAAGCATAAAAAGGTAGCATTTAAAACCACAGAAAACTTTTCAACTTCCTCAATTCAGAGGGATTCATTGTAGAACTAACGAATAAATGAAGAATAACAGATTAAAACCTGATAAACTCCATAGCCATCTGCATAGATGTTTTGCCCAGTACCATAATTATTAGTGGCATCATTCTCATTGTATCCAGTTGAACCACCATAAGGTCCACCTACATATATATTACAACAAATGTAATACTAAAATTTTCAGCAACTGCTATGGCCATTACAAAAAAAAAGAGAAGTGAGTGAACAGATGTGCTACCTGTTTGTCTGTCAGAGTTAGAAGTGTTCGTTAACTCCGCCCTAAGCTTTTCCACCTCTCTGGACATAGTCATGTAGTTCTTCTCCATCACTTGAAGAGATTCAAGATGATCACTGTATAACTTCCTCTCACACTCATAGGTAGTCCTGTCAACCGATTTACAGGAAACCAAACATCGTTAACAAGAAGTTAGCACTCATTGAAAAGCCTTACCAAACATTACTTCCTCTCTCCTCTCCAATGCTTATAAGCTATGAGCCTGATATCCTTGAAGTGTTTCCTAAATGATTTAACCTCAAATACATACTATAAATTCAAAATGAACTAGCCCACATACTGAGTAAAATCCTTTAAAATCATTTGTGTAGCGACCACTACAGTGAGAGATCTGCACAGTTTCTCTATATATCCATTTGATTCTACAGTCTACAGATACTCGCCTCATCGTGATTTGTTTGTCACTTCTTTCACTGGAACAATTCTATTCCAATTTAGTGGAGGGAATCTTATCCATGATGATGATGTGGGATTGGTAAGAGGAAAGACATATCCTTTAAGGGAAACTAGTATTAGAACCGATTCACAGCACAAGTGGATAAAATTGCTCATATTAGCTTTGGGGCTGAAAATAGAAGGTGCAAATCTAGCAAGCCATATAACAACGGGCTGGAGGGGAGGAGTGAAGCAGGTCATGGGAGAGAGAGCAATTATCCATTGTATATTATATTTATGTACTCCTTTCGTTCCAATTTGTTTGTCTTAGTTACTATTTCTATTTGGACAATCAAAGAATTTTTTTTTTGACCACATTCTTTTTCAAATATTTGAATTGTTAGTTATTGTTCGACCTATAGTACATTTTATGTAGTTTCAAATATGTAAGTTTTATTTCAAAAGAATTGAAGATTCTATGTCCAAACTCACACTGAAAATTAGTTAGTTTGACCCTTGTACTCCGAATCAAGCCAAACAAATTGAATTGGAGGGAGTAATCCACAAGCACTGTCTTAGTGCCTGGATGTTTTTATCTATAATATCACAACTTACCAGTTTCAAGAAAATATATACATGTTCACAACTAATAGACAGAAAATGGACAGCTTTAGATGTTTTTTTGAAAAAATGGAAGTCCCTAAATCAACCTGCATATTAATTGGAAGTTGCTAATCTTTAAAGATATTTAGACCCAAAAGAGAGTCATAGGGCATTACTTTTGAAAAAAGACACATACTAAACTATATACATTGTCGAATTTTTGAAGGAAGTAACCATTGGTGTACACTAAAAGGTTTCTAAAGGAGAGTGTACTATGAATGTATCTGAGCACAAAGGGTAACTTTTCCTTTCAGGTTCTGAGCATCCATTACTCTAATTATGTCAGAAGACCCTTTCTTGTTAAGTTGCATTTCATCCCAATAAAAAAAAGAGTTACCAGAGAATTACCGGCACTGCTGATACTCCTTTTTTAGGCTCTCCAACTCAGCCAGCAAACGAGGAATATGTAGCACATCAGTGTGAGCCCTTTGAAGATCCTGGGTCAGCATTTGTATTTTAGCAACAAGTTCCTGCCTTGCTGCAAACAAATTGCGAGCCTCCCCTTGTGCTTGCGGCAATTCTTTTTTGATAGATTCAGTAGCTTGAAGTTCAGCCTCTATCCTAGAAATTTTATCGTTGAGGCCTTTAGTCTCTTGTTCCCTGTTGGCCTTGACTGCTTCTATCTGAACATGCAACATTTGTAGCTCATGTTGTGCAGCAGCTAAATCTCGCCTCAAAGTTACATGGGTGGCAGCAAGCCTCTGATTTTCTGTAGTAAGTTTTTGCATCTCAAGATGTTGTGCGCCAATCTTCTGTTCCAAAATTTCTGGAGGAGGTAGCCTGTCAAAAGGAGGGAAATCAACTGGTGGAGGGTTGTGCATAGGATGACCAAAAGAATCAGGATACATCATGCCGGGTCCCGGAGGTGGACGCCTAATGTTGGGAGGTGGCCCTCGACCTTTGCTTCCCATTGAGAGATTGTGCCAGGAACCTGTAAACAAGAAGTACAATTACTTAATATATAGAAGGCATCCAAAAGAGTACCTAATCAAGGAACATAAAACTTGTTTCACAGGATACGTTGGAGATCATAGAACGCAGCAAAAGAGAAGTAGCATTGCCACATGGTTTCAAAGAAAAAAAAATGGAGCACTTGGAATCGAAAGTTCCTCTAGGGACTGACATTGCATTTGTTTTTTGCCCCTTTATTTTCTGACCTATAAGCAGATCAAAAACTCAAACGCCAAAATCCAAATAGTCAAAATGCTACATCCCCTTCACTTCAAAAGGCGAAGCAGACAATTATCCAAGAAAAATTATTACACTCCTATGACTTAATTAAATTATGCCACACAATCATATGCAACTTTGATTTCTCATAAACCTTTCCTATTTCCAGGAGAAAACCAGCTTTATACCTCCAAGTTTCATAGTATATAAGGCTAAGGACAATTAGTTCAATCAACCATCCAAAGATATTGCACTATTCAAAGACATTAAGGAACCTTGGATGTGAATAGCAAAACACAACATCTCAAGTTGTCAGATAGATAAAGCATAACTTTCATACAAGACAACTAACTCAACCACAGTCCTTACACTTCCTTGATAATATGTTCAAGAAAATAACCAAATAACCTTAATATATGAGGATACTTTATTTTGGTCCTTGATTTATCACTCTTAACAGATATTCTCAATAACCTGTAAAGACTATTCTCACTGTCAAAAACACTCATCAAAATTGAAGTTAATGAAATTACTCAAAATATCCTAGCTTTTGTCAATAAACCCCATGTCCTAATTTTGTAGAGAACCTCTATCTTCATGTCTTTCCCTTGATTACCAAAAAACACACTTCGCAATGAGTCCACCAGAATACACTCAAATGCACCTTGTTTTTTCACCCAAATTCATCCCCAAATGCACCAGATTCTTTTACTTAACAAACGGCATCGATGAGTGCAGCACAATTCACAATTCAAATGGCACCAGACAGCTAATAATGGTAAATGATAACTACAACTAAACTATTCAATAGCTAAACTAAACATGACTGGATAACCAAATTAACATAAAACACCAAAAAGTTGTACAATTACATAAAACCAACGATTATCCAATAATAAGGGTTGAGTATCAGCATTAGATTACCTTTGAACAAATTGAACTCGCTTCAATTAGGGCTTCACCTTCCCTTTCGAATCGGAAGAATCTAAACAATTGGGGCTTTTTGGAGTGCTAAGAGAGAATAAAAAACGAATAGGTTCCACAGAAATCTCGCAGAAACGAAGAAGATAAAGCTAGAGTCAGCTAAGCTCAGAGATGAATTAGGGCTAACTGAGAATTTATTTTTATCGATTTGCTTCTGAAACGGCGAACCAGGGACTAAACTGGAATAACAACTTCAAATAATAGACATTGTAACGCTGCTTATATCAAATATATTAAATTCACTAGTCAACCAATAGGTTATCGATTGGTTTGGTATCGAATAAGCTAGTAATTGTAAAATAGAGTGAAAGTAAAAATTAAGTATATAGCATTTTATATAGTCATATTCTCAAGTTATAGCATAAGAGTTTGATTTTCATTGTATAACATTTAATTTATCAAGCTATAGTATTTTTTAAAAGAATATAAAATTAATTTTAAATTAATAAAAAGAGATAATTAAATTTAAAAAAAATTAAAAAAAAACGGATAAATTAATAATGGAAAATTGGATGAGTTTAAATTTAATTATTAATTAATGATAACTAATTTGCACGTTTTAAGGGATTTGAATTTTTTTTAAGATTAGATAGTTACCATAAATCTCTCTAATTAGTTTTAATGATAATAACTTATGATTTAATTCCTTAAAATCCTCTAACATATGATTTTATTCCTTAAACGTACAGGTCTTGTTGTTTTCCAAAAATTGAGGATTCTTTTGATATTTGAAGATTTTATTTATTTTTTTTTTTAATTTTCTTAAATTTTGGCGTTAGAAACAATTAGATTTGATTTGATGGAGAACATTGTGTAAATATTAATTAAACATGGTGGCAAGTGGAATTCATCAGGTTGGTTTAATTATGATTTGTTTGTTTTAACTATAAATGGTTGGTTGTAATTATATTTGTTGTTTTTGACATGTATATAATGTTTTTTTTTTATTACTGTTATATCTGAAATGCAGTTTTCATGTTTTTTGTTTTTTATGATACAATTATGTTGCGTATAGAGTAGTATGAAAAACAATAAGTAATCGTAAGTGTGTTTGATTTGTAATTAAAATGAAGATTGGTGTGTTAATTGATTTGTGAAGACAATATAAAAATGTACATTGCTTTAATTGATAGGAAATAATTAGATAGAATTCATTGTGCAGGTTAAGTATGAATAAAATATGAATAATGTCTGAAAATTATATGAATACTGCTGAAAATTATCTGAAATGTGTATTTAATGGTAAAAGCCGCTCAGAGTATATTTAAATTGTCAGGTGATATAATTCTGTGCACTGATGAAGTATGAAAACTGTATTAATTGTGTATGAAATTTATAAATAACTTGTATCAATTGTGTATGAAAGTCCATTTTTTTATTGTATATATCAGTGAAGTATGTGTTAAATGTGTAGGAAGTTTGTATGAAAATTGGATTAATTGTGTATGAAATTTTTAAGAAAGATGTATCAATTGTGTGTGAAAGTCTAATTTTTGATTGTATATATTAGTGAATGATATATTAACTGTGTATGAATTTTGTATGAATTATTTTGCAATTTTATAGTGTGTTGCACTAAATGTAATTTTAATGTTGTGAAACAGGAAAATACGTCGACTTTGAGATGGAGGGCATCCTATATGATACTTCTACTCTTTATATTGGTTTAGTTAATGCTATAATAACTCAACTTAATATAGAAGAAAATATAAATTCTATTGAGATAAAATATATTGTTAGCGATATGTGTCCACCTATTAAAATTCATAATGATGTTGGGGGTAAGGTTTTTCTAGGTCAGATGAGGGCATTTGGATTTCTTTACAAAATATCCATTATGCATCACTTTGAAAGATCGTGAGATGTATAACGAAGGTCATGGAGTTGCTATTACTGATAGAATAAATTTTGATGTTAGATTATCACAGACTAACATTGATGTATACTCCAATAATTTTATTCGTTTGATCGGAATGAATTTAGACGGAGTTGTCAATGATAATAGTGAAATAGATAATGATGTAATATGTGACCATTCCAACCTATTTGCAGCTGATAATCAGATTTATAATAATAGAGAAACACTTAAGGAGGTTATGAGGCATGTTGGACTTGTGGAAAAAATCAGTTTTCGTGTTGCGCGTTGTAATGCATCTAAGTAAGTGTACATAACTTTTTTAATTTCATATTTTTTTATTTGATTTGTTTCACTGTATATAATTGTAATGTATATTTTCTTAATTTTGAAACAGTTATCACCTGAATTGTATTTCTAAAACTTGTTCTTGGATGATGAGGGCATCTAGTTTGGATAAATCAAATTTATTCAAATTTAGGAAGTATATTGCTCAGCACACTTGTTCTGTTAGAGAAAGAGTGTATGCAAGACGTCAGGGGATAACTGACGTTGTAGCTGTCTTGATAATGGAGAAGTATATTGATCCATCTACAGTATATACTCCAACGGATATAGCTGCTGATATGTTGAAATTGCATGGCGTTTCGTTGACGTACATACAGGCATGGAGAGCTAAAGAAAAAGCAATAAAGTTGGTGCGCGGAGATCCAGCAGAGTCATATGCAAGATTACCTGGTAATTTCGATATAAAAAATAATTTAAAAATTATCTAATGAATTGGACTATTCTGTTCCTTGTATTCTATATGTATAAAATATGTATACTTTTGGTATGAATTGGACTGTTCTGTTTCAGGTTATTTTTACATTTTGGAGCAAACATATCCATGATCTGTTTTGAAAATAAAAAGGAAAGAAGGTGATAAATTTTTATACGCATTTGTTGTGTTAGAAGCTTGTATTAGAGGTTGGGAATATTGTAGGCCAATTGTAGTTGTTGATGGGGCGGAATTAAAATGTTTATATGGTGGTACAATGTTAACTGCCAGCACAATGGATCCGGGAGGTAAATTTTTATCCTATTTAATTTTCTGATTATAAAATATAATAAAATATGTTATAAATTGTATTTTTAATTGGTGTGATATTTTTTTAAAAACTTGAGCAGGTCATATACTTCCGTTGGCGTATGCGATAGTAGATTTTGAAAACGATGCTTCATGGACTTGGTTCTTTGAACAGTATAAGGAAGCATATGGAGTTAGACAAAACATGTGTTTTATGTCGGATCGAAACGAAAGCATATGGAAAAGGACTGCTACTGTATATCCTGAATCAGAGCATTATGCATGCATATGGCATCTGTCAGTCAATGTGTTGAGGAATTTCAATAGAAATACTGAAGATTTGAAGATTTTGTTTTTTACATTGGCAAAAGCTTATACAAAACAACAGTTTGAGACAATTATGGGAAGAATAGATCAGATAGATACGCGCATACGACCATACTTGTTTGATATTGGTTATAGCAAATGGTCAAGAGCTTACTCGAATTGTAAGCGCACATGGACCATGACTTCAAACATCGCGGAGTCATTGAATAATGTTAACAGGTTAGCAAGGAGGTTACCAGTAATTTCACTTCTTGAATTTATGAGGGTAACAATTCAGAGGTGGATTCACAAGCACAATGAGGAGGCTGATAAGACAACATCTGATCTGACAAAAAAATATGATATTTATCTACAGAAAAGTATTGCGTTGTCTTGCAATATGAGGGTATATGTTTCACTGTATTGTATTTTACTTTCCAATATTTAGTGGCATGTATAACAAAAGAATAACATTTTTACTTTTAAATAGGTGATACCTTCAACTGTTGATCTGCATGCTGTAGCCGAAGGAGCAAAGAAGTACATAGTAAACTTGAACACAAGGATGTGTAGTTGCGGGAGATTTCAACATTATGAGATACCATGTGGTCATGCAATTGCAGTTCTCAGATACAGGAAGTTACATGAAGCAGATTTCTGTTCTGCTTTTTATAGCCTCAAGAATTTCAGAAATGCTTATGCCATTCCTGTCGAGCCTATCCCATGCGAGAGTACATGGGATATACCAAGTTATATTTCAGAGCCTAAAATGATGCCACCCGATCCAAAAAGATCAGCGGGAAGACCCAAATTTAAACGCTAGAAGGGGTTCGCTGATGTGAAATTCAAGAGGACAAAAATCACATGCAGTAGATGCCATCAAGTTGGACACAATAGGAAGACATGTTCAAATTATCCTGTGCAAATACAATGATTTCCTACTGTTACATCTGTGTTTTTGAGTATTTTGATTATTAGACACATGTTTTGTTTTATTGATTGAAGCATAGTATTTTTCATACAATGTTCATACAGTGTACATACAATGTTCATATATATAACATTTGTTTCTGTTTTGTATATGAAAGTATAATATACCATTCATAAGTCATATAATCTTCATACAGTATTCATAAAAAAAAAATTATTGCATATTAAATGAGGACTTTATACAAAATTCATACACATTTACTAAGGTATAATTCATACATTTTTCATACAAACAATATATATAACATTTGTTTCTGTTTTGTATATGAAAGTATAATATAGCATTCATAAGTCATATAATCTTCATACAGTATTCATACAAATAAAAATTTATTGCATATTTAATGAGGAATTTATACAAAAGTCATACACATTTACTAAGGTATAATTATATATTGAATCATATTGTCATATTGAATCATATGGCAGTCCTAATTCATACAATTTTCATTCAGTATTCATACAAAAAATATACATTGTATATTAAAAGTGAAATTTATACAAAGATCATACACATTTAATAAGTATAAATATATGGTGAAGCAGACTGCCATTTATACAAAGTTCATAAAATATAGTATATATATAACATTTGTTTCTGTTCTACATATCAAATTATAATATGATATTCATAATTCATATAATGTTCATACATTATTCATACAGTGTTCCTATATTTGCATGTTGCGTTCAAAATTTATACAAAAATGAGACACATTTAATAATTGCTAATATTCATTGATAATTTATATAAAACAATCAGTATTAATAATAAAACACTGGGAAATAACATAAATAGTTCAAAAGTTAAAAAAACATGTCATTCAAAAAAATGTATAGGGTGCAATGAAGATTTTTAATTCTTATTACGAAATTTTGGAGTAGGATAATTGGTTTTGTCCATAACTTGTTCTTTAGGAGTTCGAGGTCCACCCTTCTTGCTAGCAACTGTTCCCGTAACTTCACTTTCACTTATCATTCTTTGATTTTGCATAATGCCAAAGTAATGTACCATATCTCTGACGATGATATTTTGAATCGATATCAATATCAGATATATCAAAAACACTATTGCTCATGTACTCGGCAAACAGAGATGTGTATAGACCACAATCACTGTAAAAAAATTGAAATTAGAAAAAATTTATAATGACTATAAAGCAATGTAATTTAAGATGAAGAAAATATAATATAACAAGTACACATACTTGGAACAGTCTTCTTGTTGAGGAACATCTGTCATATGCTTGATACTGAGAGGTTCGGAATGAGACTTCTATTGATAATCAGGGAGATTATTCGCATACAAATCAAGCCTTTTGCCATAAAACCCTGTGCTCGTCAGAAATAATGGAATCATGGTTGCAAGTTTATCAACAGCTTTTTTAACTTTTCTGGAGTGAACAGATCCTCCCATCATCGAATCATATACATATAGACATCTACGTTTGATCCGGAATACAACAAAGAACCAATGGAATTTGTCGCTGATGTTGACAGGGATGATTACTTCGTCAACCCTATCCCAAGGAATGTTAGCAAGCAGCTTAAATCCTCTAATGCACTGTCCAACATTATGGTCCGGGGAAATACATCTCATGTCACATTCTGACTTCTCCACTGTTTCTCAATGTTATCAATCCACGCCATAAACCAACAATCAACAGTATTGTAAGAAGTGACTGTCTGAGAGTATTTTGCCTTCTTTCGGAGATAATACATAATTGTATTAATATGCTGTTAAAAAAAAACATAAAAAATATAACACAGTTGATACCTCTCACACAAATTATACATTACAAATATATCCACATGTTTCATACACAATTCACACATAATTCATACAAAACAATAATCATATGTACATCACTGCACACCCAAATCAGAAAAATTGAGTCAAATTATGTCTTACCCCGTCCTCTCAAGGTCTGCCCGGTTGACTCATTATGTGGAAAAAATCCTTTTCGGCGATTTTGACAACGCCAAAGTCCATTTGAGGATGAAATGTATTTTTAACCTTGGAATATGCTGCTTTCCTGTATATATTTAAATAAGTATTATATAAATTATTAATTTGTGAAATTAAATAAAATAATTTTGTTTATCGGCGTTTATACCTGCCACGCCTGCTTGACACATCTTTGAAAACCCATTTATTGAACTCCTCAATCGTGTCATCTGGAACATCAAAATCATTGTGAATTTGGAATGGATGTTTGATTGGAAAGAATATAGGTACTCTATTTGAACTGCTTTCCCCTTCCGACATTCTGATATAAGGAGAAGATTCGTATTTCCCGAAATTCTTATGTCTTGCTTGCACATTTGGAGTCGTGGTAGCATTAAGAATTGAATCAAGTGCGATGATTTGTGTCATAGTAAAATCAGGATAATCGTCCAATGTTGGTGGTTTTGATGTTGACGTTCTAGGTACGTCAACTTTGAAACAACCATCAGTTGACTTTTGAGCTTCATGTACATAAAAAATAAATCGTTATATAAAAATAATTTTTTAAAATAAAATATATGTGATAATAATGAATATATCGTACCAGCTGTGTTTGACATTTGGACGTGTTCTTCAAGTTAAACAGTAGGCATAGTTGTTGGACCTTTATCAGATTGTGCAGCGTGTTGATTGGCGTTGTCCTGAAAATAATTTTCAGATAATATGAATATTTTTAGATTTTAATGTATTCTGAATTTTTTGTTTGAAATAAATTAACAGATTTCAAACCAAAAAAACTTGCTACATGTTTAATACATCATTTTTTCATTAATCATACATATTTTCAAACACAATTTCATACATGATTAATACAAACATTTATACATAATTCATGCATATATAATAATACCCATTTCATACATATTAGATACAATATATATACGAAATTCAGATATATATATATGATGTGGTTTTATGTTGTTCATTTAAAAGTGAAAACAGTGGTCATAAATAAATAAACAACTAGTATAAAAACATTAATTTATATAGTTATCAAAATATTCATACACAGAATATACATATATTTATACCTCTGGTTGTTCTTCTGGTATTTGTTCTCCTCTTGACAATCTAATCTCTTGAATTATCAGTTTGGTCGAGTTATCGACGTAACTCTTGATATCAGCCATGTGCTTGTCAACCTTATCGTTGTACAAAAAAAAATTTAAAAATTAAATAAATTGTAAAGTAATTATCTTATTTCTTTAAAAATATATTGGAACTTACAGTGAATTTGAGTTCTTTCAACTCTGCGAATTTGAGTTCTTTCAACTCTGCCTTAACCTGATAATTGAAAATAATAAGTTTTTTATATGTATATTGTAATTTAAAAAATTATTTTAATTTGAAATTTGTACTTGTACCTCTGCAATCTCAGCTTTCAAGGCTTCAAATTTCTGTTTACTATCAACGCCATGATTTTCCGATGATCTATGATCTTCCGAATCATGGTGACTGCTGGACTGATTTAAAATAGTGTCGTCCATGAGATTTAACTCTTCTTCAGAAAAAACCATATTTCTGAATTTATGCTGCAGCAAATAAAAAAATTAGAATGTATATTGATTTATAATGAATCTAATAACATTCTCTGAAAAATACCTGATTGCCATGTGTTCTGAAAATTATTTTCTTCAAATCGTCAAAATAAATGACGTCATTAGGTGTCTTCCAGTTCAGGATTCGCGGTGTGCGATTTGAAGCACGTATAGCAATTGTGTTGTCAAGTGGATGACAACACTCGTAAAACCATAACTGCAATGCTATGTGGAACTGGCTGAATTTGAATGACATGGATTTTTTTAAATTTTTGACTGCATGCTTTGAGTGTTAAATTAAAACACTTATTTGTCCAAGGAAATGTGGCATACTGTCCAGACTCGACCAAATCAAAATACAATTTTGAAATTGTTGTTTTTGAAGGGTCTGATGCAGTCAGAAAAGAAGAAATAAAATACAAGATCCCGATTTTTAAACGGTCATCTTCTTCCCAAAAGTTTTCCAATCTAAACTTATGATAAAAATTTGACTTGGGAACTTTATGAAAATCTCTGAAATTTTCAGCAATAAGTCTGTTTGGAACAGATGGGTCAGATACAAAATCAAAAATAGGTCCACATTTCAGACCGGTTATAGCAACAAACTCTTTTAATCCAAAATGTAACTCTTTACCATTTACATTTATAACAAACATGTCATCCCTAACATTTTCATTTTCAAGAAGAAATATATGTCGTAACAACTGACATTGGATTTTTATGTTATGCAAATTATAAAAAAATTCAAACGGTGTTTCTTGTAAGAATTGTTGAAACTTGTCTTGACCTAGAAAGGTCAACAGATCCGCAAACACATTCATGTTAATGCATGAAGACAAATGTGTTTGTGTCTTCTTCTCCTAAAAAATTGTTAAAATTAAATTAATACGTTTATCATACTATATAATGTCATATATAATCATAAATACACTGCTATATTGAATGGACCTTCAATTCAACTCATACATAAATCATACAAAAAATGTACATCAGTTCATACACAATTCATTCAAAATTAATACACAAAAATCAAAGCATAAACTATTAGTTTAATATGTATGGTAATAGTCAAAAATATACAACATACAACATTGATACATTAGTCATACATTGATAGTGTAATAAACAATATAGCATTTCATACACATATCATACAAACTTAATACATTAATTCATACACTCATATAATAAAAATATATTAATTATTTCATACACAAATAACACAACAAAAATCATGTACTATACTACTGACAAATAAAATCAAAATTAAACACATTTAAATAGATCATTTTAATTTAAATTTCAAAAAAATCTTTTACTAACATTTACAACTTTTTTTGGTTTATTTGTTGCTTGTATCTCTAACCTACCAATTTCAGTACCTCTTGCTTTTTTTGATTTTGAATTTATGAACTCATTAACAAAATCATACTCAGAATCTGATGAGTATTGAATTTCTTTTCCTTTTCTCTTCTTCCCTCTTTCCTTTGCCTCTTTCTCAGATTCAGAGGAGGTTTGTTTTTCTTTTCCTTTTCTCTTCTTCCCTATTTCCTTTGCCTCTTTGTTTTTTGTTTTTTTTTCATTTTCGATTTTTCTGACCTAGACTTCTCTTTTCCAGTTGATGTTTGTGTTTGAGTTTGTGATAAAATGTTGAAAGAGGGAGCATGAAAGTCCTCAGATCTTGACTCATCGTTCAATCTCCTACTTTTACGTGGGGTTTCACTACCTTTCTTCGACATTGTACAGATGCTAAATATGAAGGTTTAATTTTGGGGATGGACTGATATGTGAGTGATAATGTGGAAGATTTTGGTAAAAATCAGTAGATTTGTTGAAGATGAGTTTTAGGCGTGTGGCGGTGTGGGTGAATAAGGTGATGTTTTTAGGCGTTTATGTGGAAGATTTGGGAAAAAATAAGTAGATTTGGGGAAGATGAGTTTTTTATGCCTATGGCGGTTCCGATGAATATGGTGATGTTTTTAGCCGTGTAGGCGTGTGGGGGTTGAGTGTAATGAGGGAATATTATCTTGTATTGGTTTAGATGGTGGTGGGTAGTTATTGGGTAACTATAAAATAGGATGTAATCAAATCCCTATTATTTTGTAATTGTCTTTAAAAAAGGTAACTATATAATGTTTAATTTAATTAATAATAATTTGTTTTATTTTAAATTGTTAAAACTTTAAAATGTAATTTAAAAGGTAACTGTATCAGTAAAAAATTAAAGAGTTTGATTTAAAAAAGGTAACTGAAAAAATTAATGTAATTAATAGTTTGGTTTAAAAAAGGTAATTGAAGAAATAAAGGTAATTATTTAAATAAATTAATTATTATTTAAACAATTAAATATAATTTTTTTTTTAATATGTTTTTTCTTGATATGCTATAATTCGATAATAATATGCTATAAGTAATTTATTTTTAAAACATATATTTATAACTTGATATATATCATATTAAATGTGTGTGGAGTGTTATTTTTATTAAGAAAAATCAACTTCTGCACTCTACCAAAAGCAACACACACGCAGCAAAAGAAAAGGAAAAGACGCTCCATTTTATATTTTTTTTCTTTCGAAAACTCACAAATACATTTACTTCTTTTCTTCCTTCTTCATTATTTTTATTTAAACACAACATATATACCATCACAAACAATCAAATAAAAATTTGTGGCGTTCTAATCGAGCTTCGATTAATATTTTTTGGTATTCAATTTTACCTTACTTTTAACTTATTTATGGAATTTAATGTCTTTTCGTGATTTAATTTTCGCAAGAGGTATCATTTATTTTTTATTGTATATTTTAATTTTCATGATTATATAATATTTTCTTTTAATGTTATGAAATTCGCTCAAATTTTATGTGTATTTAATTCTGATACAATAACATTGAAATATTTCCTATTTATAATTCTATATATATTTATTTTTCATATTTGTACCATATGTTGTTATCAATTAAGTACCTTTTATGTCCAATCAAAATCAACTAAATGTCTAACAAAATTATTCAAATATTTGTATGTTATAAGTATAGTTTGTATAAGTGCACTCCATAGCAAACATAAATATGTATATTTCGTTATAAATATATAAAAGAAAATAGTTGTATAATTTCGCTACACATATAAAAGAAAGTAGTTGTATAATTTGTTTTGGTATACATATACAAAAGATAAATTGTATAATCTGTAGTTGTATAAAGAGAGAAAGAGAGAAAGACAAAAGAAAAATGGGCAGAGGAAGTTCATATTTGTATAATCATAAGTGTATATGACAAAAATATATGTATTTGTATTTGTATATACAATTTTCTCTCGCTTTATTCAAACACACAATGTATACATTTGTGTTTGTATAAAGTGAGAGAGGTGAGTGAGCGAGTGAGATCTGAGAGAGGGGGACGAAAATATATGTATATACACAATTTTCTCTCGCTTTATACAAACACAAACGCATTATATACATTTGCGTTTTTGTATAAAGTGAGAGAGACGAGTGAACGAGCGAGATCTGCGAGAGTGGCGAGCGAGATTTGGGAGAGGAGAGAGGGGAACAAAAATATGTGTATATATATAATTTTCTCTCGCTTTATACAAATACAAAATCATTTTATACATTTGCGTTTGCATAAAGTGAGAGAGGCGAGGGAGAGAACGAGAGTGGCGAGCGATATTCACCGGGAGAGAGGCGAAATAAAAACAATTTGTTATGGATACAATTAAATCAAACTATAATTATAACATTTAATTTAAATTAATAATTTACTATTATATATAATTTTCCTAATGCACAATAATTTTGGTATGGAATATTCATAATAAAACTTAGGTCACGATAATGTTGAACCCTCAATCCGTTATGTGACCCAGTATAAGTATCATAATTTAAAAGACATAAATAAACAAGTCAGAATATGAAAATAGACAATAAAATAATATAAGTTTGAAAGCCCAAACAGTATAGTTTTTTTTACTAAACCAAACTAAATTCAAACAATTATAGTTTGCTTAGTTAATTTGTTTCAAAAAAAATAATTTCAATCGATTTTTTACCAAATCATGCACGCATACCCTTTAACGAAAAGAATGAGAAGACATTTAAAATATTCCATATAAGTCAGGTATTAGAAATTTTCATACAATATTAATTTAGACACACAAGAAATTACTAGCAAGATGCAACTTCCTCCTAGTCTTGAGGGCCGTTGAATCATACTTTAATGTGACCCACGTATTTTCATTTACAGGTGTCAAACATTAAATGAGTTTCATCAGCTATAACTACAACATCGTAAACAAAAACGTATCAAACCAAGTTAAATATTATCATTTTCAAAACCAAATTAAACTAAATATGGATAATTCTCAGAACACTAGTTACCAAGCTGGCCAGGCCAAAGGCCAAGCTCAGGTTTGCATCTCCTCCCATTATATACATAACACCATTGTAATGAATTCTTTTTTTTCCAAACAATATATTATAACTTATCATTTATTGTAGGATGTATACTATATTTTATTACTAGAGAGATCGAGCTACATGTATTTATCATTTTATGTGAACTGATTATATGTAAATATATGTTACATGTATTGTTAGTGCATAAAATTTAAATCATATAAATTTAAGACAAACACTAAAAGTGTAATGAATTTTTATATCATTAGTCTAATTTAACGTGTTATGATATGTTACTTATCATTTATTTTATAAAAATACCAATTAGTGCTAGTATTAAATTGAGTTAGCATTTGATTGATCTATTTGTGTATAAATTTAAATTATAAGTTATATACATATCTATCAGGAAAAGGGAAATCAAATTATGGAGCAGGCTAGCAATGCTGCAGAGTCTACCAAAGAAACAATGCAACAGGTTTTTGTCATTTTTCATTGATATCTATTTTTTTTTACATATTAATCAAATAATTGAACTCTTACGTCTCTATGTTTTGTTGATTAAGTCATTTGAATTATATTTAACTTATATACATCGACATCATGTAATTTATGTATTATTTTTATAGGCGGGACAACAAATGAAGGCCACAGCACAAGGGGCAGCCGATGCAGTTAAAAATGCTACCGGAATAAACAAATAAAAATTTCACTCGAATTACATTTTTGTTCAACATTTAGGCGATCAATTCTACCCCTTTTCAATTTTTCAATTTTGAACCTTTTTATTCGGAATTAGGGGATCAATCAATTAGTAATTAGGTTTAAGTATTATTAACAAGTTTTTATGTTTTTTAATTTCTGTTTGGTTGCTAATAATAATGCTTGATTCTGTTTAATCTCTCAGCTTAATTTATTTTAATTGCGGTCTAGTGAGTGATATCTCTAGCTTTTACCAATTGCACTAGGCAATTCTATGCTTTTTATGGGTGCACTATTAACTATATCTTAATTTCTTTCAATTTTCAAAATAGATATACATATATACATATGATTTTTTCAGAACTTATCGGATGCACGTGCACCCCACCATATGGTATGAGTACGCCCCTGATTGACACGTGTGACTTGTAAAGAAAAAGATCTCGACTTATTGAATCGACTTATTTCAAATATTTTAAATCAAAATTAATATTTAAGCAAAAAAAAAAAAACAAACTGAAGAGGAATAAAAAGAGGAGAAGCGACAAAGTCATTATGCATTCTAAACTAAAAATATTTTGTAAACTTTTAGTAATAGCTGATGTCTCATTTGATTTACTTCAAAAATTTACTTACTTCGAAAAATATATCGAAATATTTTTATTTCTTTTTTAGAATAGTCACTTATATTTGACTAATCAATTTTAAAAAATACCTTTACAGATATAAAAACAGTAATTTATGTTTGACAAATATACTAAAAATGCTCTTGAGAAAAAGCTAATATTTCTAGCTTTTAAATATATTTTTTTGCTATTATTTTAGGTCACTTATTTTCTCCCTAAAAACTTGAAGGAACACTTAAAAAAAAGTTACAAATATTTTTGACATTCGAAAACTTAGCTAATTAATAAGCTAATAAGTCTTATAATGATCCAAAAAGTGTATTCTAGTGCACTTTCCCTGACCTTATTAAACAAGTCAAGACCATCAAATGGATCTCAGTTTTTTTTGTTTTTTTTTAAAACTCGATATAATAGCTAAAAGTTGTGTTTAAACGAAGTTATTATCTATTATCGGCTTCAATGGTATAATCATTAGGGAAATTTAGGAGACGGTGATTTATAGTGAGACGGATACTTTATTGAAAATTTATATATCAATCAATTTAATTACTAAAATTTTCTTTTAAAACAATCAGATTTACTTTAGCAAATTTTCTGAAACTTGAATTAGCGCAAAGAAAACTCTACATAATGTCTTAAAGTTTGAAACGATACAAGAAAAATTCAAAGAATATCGTACAAGTCAGATTTCTCCACTTCAATTTGTTATTAAAAAAATATATTTATATCATCATAGATGTATTAAAAAGAAAACCACATTAACGATTTCTTGCACTATTTAGCTAAGCACGATATACCTATCTCTTAACTTGTCCTCTCCATAATACAATAGTCAAATAACATCGTACAACTCAAATAACTTCGAATTAGTTAAAAAGTTCAAAGTTTCATCAAAAAAGCATATTCCATCAGTATAAAATTAATCTCTTTTGTATAGTGAATTAATTAAAAATTTAAAATGTATCTTTTTTTTCAACTCTCTCTTTCATGACCCCAACCTCAAAATATAAACATATACTAAACATCAACTTTTTTTTTTTTCTATCCAACACAAGGAAAAAACACTTTTTTTTATAGGTGTAGAATTTCCATAAGAAATAAATGTCAAGAATGAAGTTAGTCATTTAAGAATTAGTGGGACATTAATAGGAAATAATGAGAAGAACATGGTTCAGTAGTTATATGAGTTACATCAAAGAATAATTGACCATTTTTTTTTGTCAATTTATATACATTAGAATAAAAAATAAGTTAACGAGTGCACATCTACCCAATTATTGAAATGATCACCTTTGATTCAAAAGACATAAATAAATCGGATTTTAAGATAGACAATAAAATAATATAAGTTTGAACCCCAAACAATTTAGTTCTTTTGGAAAAAAACAAACTAAACCAAACTAAATTCAAACAATCAACAATTTGTTTAATTGACTTATATCAATCTTTTATTTAAATTGATTTCTTTTCACCAAATTATGCATACCCTTAAAGGAAAGAATGAGAAGTCACATAAAACAACATTGTGAGGTAAAACATTTTTCTTATAAGTCACACAACAAATTATTAACAAGATGCAACTTCTCCCTAGTCTTGAGGGCCGGTGGATCATACTTTAATGTGATCCAAACATTTTCGATCTATAAATTTACATGTGTCAAGCACTAAATGAGTCTCGTCTACTATATATAATTACAAAATCTTAAATAAAGACGCATCAAATCAAATCAAATACTATCATTTTCAAAAGCAAATTAAACTAAATATGAATAGTTCTGAAAACATTAGTTACCAAGCTGGCCAGGCCAAGGGCCAAACTGAGGTCAGGATTATTGCTCTTGTCATTTATTTTAGAAAAAAATATTACTTAGTGTTAATTAGTATTAAATTGAATTATCATTTGATTGATCAATTTGTGCAGTTACAAGTAAATACATAAAATTAAACTCATGTTATATATACATCTATCAGGAAAAGGGTAATCAGATAATGGAACAGGCTAGCAATGCTGCACAATCTGCTAAGGAAACAATGCAAGAGGTTTTTTTCATTTTTCATTAATATCTATATATATTTTACACGTTAATCAAATAATTGACATCTTGTATTCTTTATTTTATTACCAAATTAAGCCATTATATAAAGCAATTCACTAAAATAATATATTTTTCTAAAATTTTACAAAGCTAGTATAAACGTATTTCACACGTTTTAGGGTATATTTCATTTTTTAAAAACTAACAGTGTTAGGTTGATATACGTTACTCATAGTAACGTTTTACTCCTAAAATGTTATTTTGATTAACGTTTTACTCCTAAAACGTTACTCAAAATAACGTTTTAGGAGTAAAATATTACTATGAGTAACGTATATCAATCTAACGCCGTCAACTTTTAAAAAATAAAATATTCATTTAAATCGAATATAACTTATATACATTAACATCGTATAATTTATGTGTTAACTTTTATAGGCGGGGCAACAAATGAAGGCTACGGCACAAGGAGCAGCAGATGCAGTTAAAAATGCTACTGGAATGAACAAATGAAAATTATCCATCTAATCACATCACGAACATTATTTTGAGCTCTTTTATTCGGAATTAGGGGATAAATCAATTAGTAATTAAGTTTGAGTATTTTTAAGAAGCTTTACTAATTATGTTTCTTAATTACTTTTTGGTTTCTAATAATAATGCTTAATTTTCTTTAATCTTCCAGCTTAATTTTATCGTAGTCGCATTATAATTTGTGTCCAAATGTTCATGAACGTAACTCTCGGATAATGTTATAGCCTCTATTTATATTTTGTTTTTGTTTGATTAAAATTGGGTAAATATAGCTCTTGAAACTAATATATATTTAAATAACGTTAGATTCGGATTTATGGTTTGTTCATAATTGTTTGGTTTTAAATATAATATATTTGACCGTCATCTGAATATTTAAAAAACTTATAAAATTTTAGACTATAATTATTCAATGGCAACTTGTTTCTTCCGAGTGTTATTAGAAATTTTCAACTCAAAAAAAACAAAAAACATGAGAAATTATCAAAAGAGGAGAATTCATTGTCAATTCTTAAATTATATATATAATGCATATATAATTTTTAAAGCTATAGTAACTAAAAGAAATTAAAGAAAGACACAAAGATTATGATAATGAATAATATGAAAACGACTTAAATTTAAATCAAAATAAAAAAATCGTAGAACAATAGAAACAATGATACAAACAATGTGTATAACGATTTATTGCTAAAGTAACCACGCCTTTCATGAGTTATATCTTTCTTGAAAGTTGCACTCCTACTTCATCATCTAAAATTTTCTTGATGTGTGAAGCTTAAATTAAAATGGTATAACTCTGATTTCTTTGTTGCAGTTAACTAACTATAGTTGAAGTAAATACAAATATTGTTATCTAATTTGTACAAACAAATACTAAATACAATAATAATTTTGCAGAAACGTAAACAATAAAATTTAAAACATGTACTCAATAACAAGAATTAATAACACAATCCAAAATTAATGACTGTAAAAATATACCAGAATCTGTAATAATAATATGAAACATAAAGGAAAGAAAATCTAGCTCACTTAACGCATAATGTTCCCTTAAGAAAATTATTCCCTCTAGTACTTGAGGTTTAAACGGATAGATACTCCCAGTATAGAAAGATTCTATTCACCAGTGTATTGATACAAAAATAAAGGTGTCATAGAGTCACTAAATGACAACGAAGTATACAAATATTTAATTGTAAAGAAGAAGATATAATTTCCAATTAATTTTTTGTAGGAATCACATGTATTTATAACCAAGAATCATTGTTTCTAAAATTAGCAATCTTACAGAACAATCATGGTTGTTTCTGAAAGGTTACAACCTTTCAGATTCAACCTTTCATAACAATCATTTAAAAATAGTGAGAAATTTAAATCAAGTGGGAAAAACGTTTTAACCAAGGGTCACGAGGATTCGATTTGGTTGGGTCGTTTCGAATTGACCATTAATTGATTAATAATCAACTAAATAATTAAAGAAAAATTTATTCAAAGAATAATCTCTCGATCATTTTTCGTTAAACCTGCGTGCAGTCGAACTATTTTATTCAACTTGGCAAAGACAAAACATGACCTCTGACCGAAGCAGAGCCGAGCGAGCAACAACAACGGAGGGAGGGGGTCCCTCTTTTCAACCCTTTTGACAACTAATAAAAGTGTTTCCTTATTTTAACACTTATGTTCAGCCTTGGACGAACCTTCAGCTCCGCCGGTATCAATGATGTCGACCTTATTCTTTATCTGTCAAGATTCTATCAAAAGTCGTCTTAGACACTAGGTTGGTGTTTAACTATAATAGAATGACGTTATTTGGTGTTTAATTATAATAGGATGACGATCTTTCTTTAAGCTACTGCTCCATCAACAAATTCCCCAAATAATAACAAATTAGCAAAAATGATGTACTCTCATTTCAATTTTCATGGTAAAATAACTTTCGTCTCCATTCAGGAAAAGGATGTAATTTAATTTCGATTTTTCATAAACAAAAAATAAACTTTATCTCCATTTTAAGTTTTTACATTTCTATATCTCAAATAAAAAAACTATGATAATTAAACAAAGAAAGCAAGAAGAAGTGGCTACATATGGATATTTCTATATTTATCACTTTATTACTAAATCTTGAATTGGGCAAACCTGAATTATGAGTGAAGAATAAAGTTCTTGAGATAAACTGAAGGAAAAAACAAATGAAAAATTGCGCAAACCTAAAGTGTAATCCGCTAGGAAGAGTAAGAGACCATTTTTGAGAGGACTTGAGTTTGAGAAAAAGAAAAGACAAAAAAAGCTACAAATGTTTTTAGTCTAGTCTAGACTCATGTGAAATTATTATTTCGCAAGAAAAGACAAAAAAAGCTACAAATATTTTTAGTCTAGTCTAGACTCATGTGAAATTACTATTTCGCACTCAATCTGTCTCATCTTCACATTTCTTTATAACAGAAATAGATTATTATTTTTTTTGCTTTTCTCTTTTTTTGGATATACATATTTTTATTTTTATTTTTTTTATAAAAAGAGACACAAACATTTCGTTTTTCGAATCAAAATACACTTTGATTTGAAAAATTTATATATTTTATCATCATAATTATTAAAAAAATATTGTAATTTAATAATTAATTTTTTCTTAATATTTTGTAAGAAGAGAATAAACATATAAATTATTGTACGTTATATAACAACACACATTTTAAATCTCTTTTATTGATTATAGTTTTGAAAGCTTTTCAATAAAATCAATTATTACATAAATTGTTAAAACTATTCTAAAAGAGTCTAAAAATAAAATTAAGATTTAAACGTCATTGAATATTTAAATTAGAGTATCATTTTTTTACTTATATGTATTTCGTAATACTTTTAATTTCAAAAATCAAAATATAGTTATGATTACCTTTAGAAGACCTTCAAAGATAAAAGACAATAATTTTTAAGATTTAATTATTATTAATTTAATTAATTTGAATTTGAAATATTTAATAGGACAATTTTACAATATTAAAACGTGATTGATTCAAATTAAAGTGAATTAGATTAATTAAGAATAAAAAGTATTTGTAAATTTATGTTTGTGATTTTCTATTATAATTACATGAATAATAAAATTTCAAAAATATGTGCGTAATAATTAGTAGTAGCAACAAACTTTAATTTTTTAAAATTATTTTTAACAAAAAATACATACTATTTTTTTTTTACTTGAGGGTGTATTTTGTTGAGTTTTGAGCCAAAAAGGCAAAAAAAGTTATCAAAACTTCTAAAAGGGATCCAAAAGGACAAAATCTTTTCTGACGAAATGATTTTCCTCTGACACAATGACTAAACATAGCTGCCCTAGAAGCGATTTTGTCCAAAATTTTTTTCTTTTTTTTTAATTAAAAATCGCTGCTATGACAACAATTTTAACTCTGAATTTTGTTTTCCTCAGCGTTTTTGTTGTCTATTGTTAATGTGCTATTAATTTTCATTCCTATTGTCAATTATTAAAATATAAAAATGATTAATAAGAAAGACAATATACTCAATAAAATTGTTGAAGCATGAAGTAAATCGAATTTTATATCATAAATAATAATAAAAGAATATTGAATCTAAAAAAAAATTCAAAAAGGGCAAGATTAAACACATTAAAAAAAAGAAATTCCTGATTTTTTTTTAAATTTTATCAAAATCGAAGTATAGCGGTTTTAAAAAAACTTTTTTAAAATTCTTTACCAATTTTTTTTTTTGAGAAAGTTAACATTAAATTAAGGTTTGGGGCATTCCCAAATATTTTTTTGAAGAAATTCTTTACCAAAGTTTTGAAGAAAAGAAGTTTTTTTTTTTGTTGAGAAATCGCTTCTAAGACAGCGATTTTTATTTTTTTATCAGATGGAGTTCTGTTCAAAAGAAAATCGCTCCCCACGAAGCAATTTTGCCTTTTTTTTTTTTTTTTGATGTGCCATTTTGGTTTTTTAGAAAAAAAAAAGTTGCCCTTTTGACTTTGGACTTGTATTTTGTTTCTTCATAGTGTACACCGCTCAGGGTGGCCCAGTGGTTTATGTTTGGAACTTCGATCTCAAGTTCGACAACTCTTGTCAACGAAAACAAGGGGTTTACCTTCTAGTCGAGCTCGTCGCACCGGACTTGCCTGGTGAGAGTTACCTCTCATGTGTTGTTTGTGAGCTATGGCATAGGAACAGAGTTTTTCCTTTGTCATAAAAAAAAAAAGGAATACAGATGTGGTGTTCTCTTTTATGTATGTATTTCCTATCTTTTGTCCGCTCAGTGCTTATGGTTCTTCGTTTAATCGTTGCCTCTTCGTCAAATTTATTTCTTTTTTTTGTGCGTATGCATTCGTAACTGAACCATTTTCAACCTAACACAAGACTATCTATAGAAACCAACAGATGTTATATGTGTCTCGAATCTAACAGAACCATTTTCTTAACTGCCCCATTTCAGATTTTTGCTATCCTTGGTCTAAGTTGGGTCATGCCACACAACATCAATGATTTTGAAAGCTGATCTCTCTGGCTAGTTGACAGCCCCATCAGTGAAGTCTGGCTAATGATCCCCTCATGCATTTTGTGGTGTGTTTGGACAGAGGAATTTGATGGGCTATCAACTCCAATTTCTATCCTCAAAGCTAGATGTCCTTTTTTGGTAACAAAAGTTGACTAAATTTTAGAGTTCAGAGCCCTAAAAGATAGCTAATGAGGTGAGGATTGCCAGATAACGTACAGAGACAACAATCCAGATAAGAACCTCACACGCTCAAGGATGGAGATATACAGTGCGGACAACATAATATGAGACCTCAATGTTGACTAACTATGCTCTCAGGATGTGGATCTGTTGCATCCATCGGTTAGGGATTATCCAACAAACAACAAACTAAAACAAACCCAGATATTCCAACTCATTATTTGGCCATCTTTAATACCTTAAAGGTCAGGATGGATCAGACTAAAACATCATCCTTCATCATGATTATTTTATCCAAGTAGAAACAAATAAGGACTAGTGTTTCTCTAAATTTTGTCATATCCTGCACCGCTTCAATATTATCCTCTGTGTTGCATAGCATGGTTTTATTCACAGAACTATAAGCAATTCACAGGCTGCTACTGTCAAATACTGGAGTGTCACAACTCACACCTAGGATTTGAATGTACGACCTAAAGTAATTCTTGAACCCCCTTAACCGCTACACTAGAATCTTCCCTTGACGTCGTAACATAAAGGGTTCAACGATTCATATATAACCAAAAAAAAATCTTTTTTGACTCATTTGTACAGAGATGTTCTCCACAACTCAATCGAACCCCCTTGCCCCTCCCTTCAGCTCCGCCCTTGGCTGCCATTCATCTTAGCAAATTGCATCATAAGCACCATACAAGTTGAGTTGAGGCTAGAACAGACCCACGTAATAACGCACAAACTGAAGCCTGAGGTTATAACAGAGAAACCACCAGTTCACTAGACAGGCCGATGATTGATGACAATATATCAAAGAGAACTGAGAAAGATTAAATCTTTCTTCTAATTCAATATGAACAAGTTATTGGTAACATAAAATCAAAAGTCCCAAACTGTTTCAAACATTCATCAATCTCTATAGTCTATAGTAGTATTAATGACTCAATAATCTTTTTACATTGTCTCACTGTCTAATGGTGTACAATTACAGCAAGTATAAATTTCATACTGTCATACAAACCGAATATCTTACATACATATATTGTACCCAAAGTAAAAATTAAAGAAAGGAACAGTCTATAAAGAATCAACATACTCACCACTAAGGGAATATGCACATCCTATGATATCTGTGTATGAACAAGAAAAAGTCTCAAGGGACAATTTCAAAATTGTATCTAACCTGAAAGTCACTAATGAGTTGAGCTCCAGCACCGGTACGCCTTCCAATTTTTCTCCTCTCATAATCAGTATCATCCGTGGGTAACTCATGACGACAAACAGGGCATGTATTACGTATGTTTAGCCATGGTATAATACATTCCCAATGGTAATAATGGGAACAAGGAAGCTCAGTGACCTTCTCCACAACCAAAATCTCATCTTTACAAACAGCACAGGCTATCTTGTTCTCTTCGTCCTTCAAAGCCACCAATGGAAGATTTTCAATAACAGATGTAGCTGCTGGTGGACTACCCTTCAAAGTCCCTTCACTCTCCAGAAATTGCCCAAACAAGGCATCGTGATCAGTTTCGTTTACATGAGCAATCCCATCATCATTTCCATCAAGTTCGAGGCTTCTTTCAATATTATTAACGGCCAACAGAACTTCCCACTCTAGATTCCTCACCGGCTCATCAACTGAATGCGAATTCGAGTTCCCTCCTTCAGAAGATGAAATATCTGAAGAAACTGATATTTCTTCAATTCCATCAATTACAGAACTCAAATAGTCTCTATCTTCACCCCTTTCATTGACTTCTTCCCACTCAAACTCTTCATTCACATCCCTTTGATCATCAATCCGAAGACAACTCCAAAAATCATTGGCCTGATCAATATCCACAACATTCAGCTCCACTTCTTGCGAATCAGAGTCCGACCCAACACCCACAACCCGAATCCCATCACCCGTATCAACCCCGTTGGAATCTGAGGGAAGAAGAATCCCATCAAAATCAGATCCAAAATCCCCATACACATCCTCTAGTATAACCCTATTCCCATCATCAAAACCCAAATCTTCTGAAACGTTTCCATCAGGTGTCACAAACAGATCCGTAACAAAATTCATTTGGTCATCATCAACAATAAAGGAATCCGGATCTGCAAGCAAACCCGAGTGATCTGAACCCGAATCTGAATCTAGGGAACCGGGTTCGGGTTCCGAATTGGGGCTGTAGTTGAAATCATGAGAGTGGATAAAAAGGGTGTGATTAGGAGGAGAAAGGGAGTCGAAATCGAAAGTAAACGGATGTGGATACTCTTCATCGTCGTCATCATCATCATCAACGATGGTAGCATAGATGGTAGACGGGAGGTGGAAACGGTGGATTCCAGAAACTTCCGCCATTGAATTGAAGAAACAAAGTGATGATTCAAACTTCAAACTTGAGAGAAAATGAGAGTTGCCATTGATCCAATTTTGCTGGTTTCACAATCTTTTTCGGTTGTCTTCACCCTTTGTCTGACTTTGGGTGGTAGAGAAGCAAATTAATTCTTCTTTCGTCATGAAGAGTTAACATTAAAAGACAAGATAAATAAGATAATGATAAAATCACATCGAGTTAATTATTTACACAAAAAATGAAATTTTTGATCATTTGACAATAAGTATAATTATACGATATAGTAAAACTAAAATAACAATCAAAACAAATATTAAATTTAAATTAATACTACAATTCAATATAATGTGTTTAGATTATATATAATGTTATGAAATCATATATTTTACTTATATACCGACAGAATATTTTCCATGAAAAACATGAACACACCTTATATTTCAAACCCTTTTTTATTTTTAAATCTCGTGTCAAATCAAACTTGAGTAGCAATGAAGGTAGTAATAGCAAAACGAGTGCTAGTTTACACAAGTGAATAAAATCATACTATGTTTGCATATGTTAACAATGTTTCTTAAAAAAGATGCACTGATGCTTCTCTAGTTTGTTTTGATGATTATAATGATGCAACATTACTTTATTCAGTTTTATAAAATGATTCAGAATGTGCATGAAGTAGAAAGTGCAATAGCGCACCCCGTGAGATATCCTTATCTATCACATCCCACGTACGAAACAAGCCCTAAGTTGATTAACTACATAAAGAAATGACCTTAAAGCACTTGGCAAGAAACAAGAAAGAGAGGAACAAGTAGCCTTCAAATGTGTACAACAAGTGCAAGGTTTTCTGTATTCTTCTGTTGGATGGCTGAGCCACTGTTTGTGCTTTCAAACTTCTACTGAACACTAATTTGTAAAGCTGACAAAATCTGAATAGCAAAACTATGCATCTGTAAGAAACTGCTATGCGTGTTGAGGAGCGAGTTCCAGAAGAGAAATGCGCAAAAACATCACTCTAGACACTGATATCTACTGGTGACAAGCAGCAAGGGAGGACACGAACATGATGAAGGTAGACCTAAAGATTTCAGAGAAGTGCCTAATACCGAGGGTCTCTTGATCGAGTAACAAAAACCTCAAGCACTATCAAAGCTGGATACTCTGGTTCTGCACTAAAAGGGTTACCACTGCAGATATCAAAAACACGAGAACTGCTGTAAGGACATACTTCCAACTAAGCTGCCTTGCATCTATGTCCCGCGAGGCATCAAGTCTGGTTGAAGAATCAGTCTCTTTTGACTTGCTCGACATAAAGTCACCATAAACATTCTCTTCCTGAAAATGAATTAACAGAAAACAATGGTGCCACAATAGAGTTAGGCATCTTTCCTTTGCTAAGTTGTCAACCAAATAAGTTTAGCTTTGGGTAAAAACAAAGTACTCAAGATCTTTTCACTTATAGGCACAGGCACACAGCTAAGGTTATTTGGCTGATGATGGGATGTACAGCATCAAAATATAATAGTTGACTGGTATCTAAAATAGTAAATTCAAATACTGAAATAACCAGAAGAACATATGACTCGTGAGTCGTGTATAAAAATAAGCATAAGACCAAATAAAGCACGTACCACATTAGTTATTGATGAGAACTTAGCTTTTTCTTCCTCACATTCATTCAGAGAAGTTACAGCAGAAAGCTCAGCCTTGGGAAGCACGGATTCTCTGGTATCTTTGCCATCACTTTCGGGAGCTGGCGAAGGAACTTTATCCTTTTGCTGAAAAGGCTTCTTCTGGGCCTTATTTTCCATTATCAGCAACGCTATCTGAACATATTTTTTGCAGAAAAAACACTAATCTAAATGAGAAAATTATACAATTACGCCCATGTGATAATAGTCTTCAAACAATGCCCTTGTTCTAACATTTAGTCCAAATGAACTCTCTTCCATGAAGAAGTCATGCAGGAAAGAATAACCAACTTTAACCACAAAAGGCCAAGCTGGAAACTGAATAACTTGTCACAAGCTAAGCACAACTCAGACTCTACTTATAAAAACAAACTATTTTGAAAATCTGACTAACTAATTTTAATATAGAGCAAATTTTATTAAAAATGGTCAAAATCGTCTTGTATAGCTCGTTCAACTCTTCCTTTTAAGCCAATTTCTTCCTACAATAAGAGCAAATGTTGCAACGGAAGGTTGCTGTAATAATTATCAACAAACACCATTAAAACTTTCAAGTGTGCACAGACTTGCGCTACTTCAGCCCATTTTCATTCCTTTCCTTTGACCATGACTGTTTTTGCTCAGTGAAAGAAGCCACTGGAAGTAGTACAAGTGTTAGTGTTATAGGAAGGATAAAACCTGAATATGTGAACCTGTAGAGATCATTGGAAACTCGAGAATACCTGACGTTTAAAATACTTGTTTATCAAACAAGAAAATGTGTGCATGGGGACTGTGTGCGCGTCTATGCATATATATTATCAGTAAGAAATACTTCTAATGATTACAGTGTGATCTATATGGTCACGAACTCTGAAAAGTTGACTAAATTCAGAGCGAGAAAATGTCAAACTCGACCGAATGAACAGATATTGCTGCTAAAACAAGTAAAAAAAGGAAAAAGACAAAATGCATCAACTATACAGACAAGCTTGCACACACAACAACTGCATTTTAGAAGTCATTAAATTAATGAAGCTGCTAAGATTCCACCAAAGTGCATGAATAATAAATATATATTTTTTTAACACAAAACTTCGTCTTATCCAAATGCCATCTCATAGTTAGGCATAATTTTAGGCTGCTTCAGATTAGTAACTGGTATTCAATTACGCAGTCATCAATCGGCATTTAAGCCCATTAACCATGGCAATAGACAAAAAAACTCAAAATAAGTGGATAGATGGAGGAAAAGGGAAGTCGTAAATGTTATCAAGATAATTCCAGTCATAACAGGAATGAGAGTCAGGAGTGACAAACCTGTTTTTCAAGCCTCTCTCTTTCAAGAGCCAACTGCAAAATTAGATCTGTTATCAATTTACTGCGGAAATTAATATCTCGGGCAGTAGCCCTCTTCATTTCCTCAGCTTGGCGTAACGATGACTCCAAACATCCCAACCTACCCCTGACAAAAGTTAATTCTTCATTTAGATCTGAGTTAGATTCTGACAAGATAATGCACTTATCTTCAGCACTCTCCATCAAACTTTCTGCTTTAGAAACCTTTGATTTTAGATCCTCAATCAAATCTTCCATGTCTTTGATTGTAGAATTCAACATGATTTGCTTCTCTTGACTAGCTTCAGCAGATGCAACTGCGTGCTGAAGTTGAAGCTCAGAGTCCCTCAGCTGTTTTTCAAGCACAATTATCCTCTCAGAAGTAATGCTACTACTGCTTTTCAGGAAGTTCAGCTCTTTGTCAAGTTCCACATTTGCTTCTTTCAATATTTTACACTCAGTTTCTGCTGTATCAATTCTTCTCTCTGCTTCAGAATTCTTTTCCTTCAACGTATTGATTATATCCTCCATTTCAAGGATCTTAGATTCGAACTCCTGACTTTTCCTTGCAGATGTTGTATTGGACAGCTGGAACTCAGAGTCCTCCAACCGTTTCTCAAGAGATTTAACCTTGTCACCGAGCTCTTTAGAAGTGCTTTCAGACTTCCCTAGTAAGTTGTCTTTTGCTTTTAAATGTTCCTCCATTTCTTGAAGTTTAGATTGTAAGTAGCTTTCTTTCTGAACAGTACCGTTCAGATTAAAATGTGTCATCTGGAGTCGACCCAGTAGTGATTTTGAAATTCCTAAAAGAACTTCAGCAGCATTCTCTCCCTCAAACAACCTTTGCGAAGCATCTTCAATTTCTTCCTCCATGCAGAAAGCTTCTTGCTGCAACCTGACTTCTAATTCTTCTTCAACTTGTCTAGATTCAGTAAGCTTCTTCTCAAGATCTAACTCTCTGGCCAAAGACTTCTCCAGCAACCGCAGAATGTGTCTCTGCTGCTCAACAGTCTGCATTTTTATCTTCGTCTTTGGAGTTAAAAGTGCATCACTGTTAAAATAGTCTGCTGCCTCGCCATCTTCCCCTGTCAAGATGCATCAGCAAGAAGTATGATTATATAAGGATGATTGATGTCACAAAAGTTACTTGTTTTAAGTCAAGCACATAATAGCAACAAAACGCCTCATGCAGAGAGAAGCAATTCACATTTCCTTGTCCAGACATGCATGGCTAGAAGAAATAAAATCATTAAATATTTGCAGACATTCTTCTTTTCTCCTCTCTCTTGCTTTTTCCATATATTATCCAAAGGGGTGGTCAATCAGCATCGAAAAGGTTTGTGGGATAAGTAAATTGCGTAGAGCATAAAACACTAAATACTGCTCAACATGAAATGAACACGCATCCACTTGGGTGTCGCTTAGTGATCAATGAAATGAATTGAGCACCTTGAGGTCCCAGGTTCAAATTTCAAGTCCAGAGACAAAAAACACTGGGTGATTTCTTTCCATCTGTTCTACCCAGAGTTACCTAGTGGGAGGTGCCAGGTATCCATGGAATTAATTAAGGTGCTCAAAAGCTGGCCCAGATACCACGGTCATCAAAAAAATAAAAAAAAATAATAATGATAATAATGACGGCAAATATGATAATAAACGTGCTCCCATGATGCATGAACATCTAAGTAGAATCTTAGTTCGACTGATTCATTCACTTTGCATTGGTTCCGCCAAAGCCCAACTTTGATTGCTTTGAAATGGACTGACCACACTGGATTTTGAGCAGCATAACCCAAGATTTCTTTAACTGAAGCTCCAAAAGCTATTCAGCATTACGCAGGATGTAAAGAATTTTTTTTTAATGATAGCAGGATGTTGTAAAGAAACCATCCCTTCAAAATTAACATAAAATAAAAATAAACTCACAATCTCGGTCCCCCTGGGAGGTGAGCATAATTCCATGGAAGTTGGTACATTGCGCCCTCAATTCCAAAAGGTGGTCCTGCAACTGCTTGAGGGATTTTTCACTGTCGTGTAACTTCTCTTCTATTAAAATGAAAGCCTCATCCACATAGCCACGTGAAGATATGACCTTCCGCACATTGTCAATCTCCGTTGCAACCGAGGATAATAAACCGCCTAGCTCTGTCACCTCTGAATCCAGGACCCCAGATAAGAGATCAAACTCTATTGCCTTCTCAACAATGTCATTTGAAGTGCCCTCCTTCTCAGAGGCAAAAGCCTCAAAGTCACTTTCTCTTGTTTCCACATGCATCACAAATAAATCCAAATTAACTAGTTTCTCAGAGATACATGCCAAGTCTAGTTCAAGCCTTGTTAAAATCTCACCGATTCTTCCTACTTCTTGCATGACATTACCACCACTGGATGACAAAACTTCTAGAGAGTCTACTGTATTTGATTCTACCTCCACTTCATTGGTGTTAACACCTTCAGTGGAAGTAGATGCACTATTCGCTGTGTCAGCATCCATTTGTCTAACCCGTTTTTTAACCTGAAAATAAACCAATACCAATATTTTTAAGGAAAAAAATGTGAAGGTGCATGAAACTCAGAGGTAAAAGGCAGTAAGTGAAACACACGCTTCTTTGAAGTAAGTGCACAGTTTATCGAAAATAAAGAAATACTAAAAGTAAAAACAGATGGTTTTAGTACATACAATAATCAAATAAAATTGTTATTACTGATATCAGCATCCAATATACAGTAATGATGATATTAATCCAACTCCTCAGAAACATCATTCAAATATAATTCTACAAGCCCATCAAAAGATAACTCCAATCGTTAAACAAATTCTCATTTACAATTAATCAACCATTAAGTAAATTAATTTGCAGAATGCAATGTCATATTTGGTTACTTTAGTAATTGTACTATGAGAATAGAGGAGATAGGCAAAAGAGAAGCCCAGAATTAAAAGATATCAGAGACAAAGGACTTGCATACTAGAAGAAAAAGAGTCATTTATTTGAAGAAAATGAAGAAGAAAGAACAGAAACCAAAGAACTACAAGAGCATAAGTAGTGGATAGATAGACATTACTAACAAATGACAAACAAGATGGATAGGCATTACAAACTCGAGAAGAAGAAAAAAAGAGCACAATAACAATAACGAGAACGTGGAAACATACATGGAGCTGAACCCTACTATTCAAATAGCAAAATCTCATTTTTCCTCTTCTATTTTCTCATATTTTAAAGTAAGATTCAAAGAATTGACTACTTCTCGTTGGGATTTCCAGTCTCACTCATCAGAAGTGCATAAAGTGATACACCTAGTTGGCATCACTTCATGGCTTTAAGGGACGAGCCGTGACACTTTATAACACAGATGAACACGCAATAAATAAATCTCTGGTAAACATATCCTCTTTGAAACCAGAAGAACCGAAAGAAACTATAAGGTTTAAAGGATATGAGAGTACAGATGCTTCCCACTACAGTTAAAGCTAAAAAGTGATTGTTCACATATACTAAAAACTCCATGGTGGTAAAACTATATTGCTTCTGAGATCAGCTTTCATAAGTTATGTAGATTGGGTATGGGAGTCCAAAGCAATTCTTACCCATAAAAGTTATATAACAAGTCACGAATGTGCAGCTAGTATAGATAAAAAATTAACAGCAAATGTGCGACTTCAATAACTATCTAAGGGAAAGAGATAAGAAGATACAACAACACAACATATGGGAAACCATTTCCTCTTGTGCCATTAGGTTTGATTCTTGGAAATGTGTTTAAAGATATTTTCCACCAATTCAGTCCTTCCTTGACAAATATCTCAAATCATGCTCCATAATACTCAAAATTATCACCAATACACTATCCTCACATCCACCAAATATTAGTTACTTTTATACCCAGCTATAAACAGTGGAAACTAAAGATTTCTCATCCATTACAGTACTATTAACACACCCAACTACAACAATTAATTCAAATAAACCGTAAAATCAATCATTCCAAGAAAAGAAAAAGAAACCATTTCCACTCAAGATTCGCATCATTTGAGAAAACCCCTGATCCAAATCAGAAAAATTTAACTCCCAAACACTTAAAAGATGGAACTTTCAACACCCATCTCAATAATTAGTAAAACAAATCAAACACAACGAAGAAATGATCAATTTTAACGATTAAAAAAACTACAGAATCAAGAAACTATAAGGAATTTGTCTACTTACTCAACAATTATCAGCTATTAGATGAATATCAGGATTTACTAAGCGAAAATTAGAGAAGTTCATCAGTCACATACCTTCCTTGTCGTAAATTCGCGGGTTCTACAGAGTGATTAGTCTCAAAATTGATTTATTTTTTTTGCATTCACTTGAAATTCGGTTTATTTTTGTATTTTTTTTATTATCTTCTATGCACGTGATGGTCACATGATAGGGCACGTGTTCTCTTGTCAGCTTTACCAAAAAGGTTTTAACTGGGCCGTCTATATATCGGCCCATTGAGTGCCTCGTCTGCTATTAACCCAGCCCATGAAAAACCCTGGGGGATTTTATAAGAGGAAATTTCAAAAACAACTAAAGACTAGAAACATAATCGGGTTTTTTTTAGCTATAGTTTGCTTGATTATGATTCGTGGATACATTTTAGGCAAGTGAGATTGAAAGAAGGAAGAAAGAGGTGAGCGAGATGTGGGAAGGAGGCACAATCAATTTGTATATCTGAATAATAATTGTATCATGTATACAATTGATACAATTAATTTGTACCAAAACTAGTTGCTAGAAGGATGAGAGAGGTGAGCAAGATTTGGATAGGGTGAGAGAGACAAGCTAAAGAGGAGAGAGAGGTGAATTGTATTTATATACCTGTTGGATAATTATATATGTATAACTAGTGAATATAATTGTATCAGTGAACACGAATTGTATCAGTGTTGTATCAAGTTCAAGCGTGACTACGAAATACATTTGTCTCAATATTGTATTTCATAACAAATTGCATATGTATTCATGTGTATTGTACGCATTTGTTGTCATGTGTGTTTGTATCTTGTATTACTGAAAGAGGACATTCATTAATTTGTTGCTATGTGTATTAATTGTATTTGTTGCCTTATGTATACTTGTACTCGTATGTTGTCATGTGTATTTGTATTTTGTATCCATGGATAGTTTGTATAGTAGACAATTGTCATTTGTATTTGTATCACTGATAGTATTTCTATTAATATTTAACCAGATCAATTATTATAGGTGATTGATCATTTGAGATACTCAGTCCCACACAGAACACAAGTCTGTTATCTCTTTATCACGCATTCTTCTCACAAATCTGTTTTAACACCTTAACAACTCCATCCATCTCTTCTTCTCTTATCAATTTTATATTTTCGCGAAGACCTTTCACCTTCCTCCTCAAATCCTCCCCGATATTTTTTCCACCAAAAATCACATTTTTTATAGTCTCAGCTACATTACCTCTATGAATCTTCCCATTTCCATCTCTAGCCATCTCAACACCTACACCATTTTCCACAATCAATCTAGCATTCAGAGGCTGATCGGAGTAAAAGTTCATAGGCAACGCTATGATTGGAACACCAAACTCTATGCATTCAAGAGTCGAGTTCCAATCACAGTGAGTTACAAATGCGCCAATACTTGGATGCTTTAGAATTGTTGTCTGTGGAGCCCAACGTTCAATTATCCTTCCCTTTTCTCCGATATTTCTTTGAAGAAAACCTTGAGGAAGTACGTCTTCTAGGTTTACGACTTGTTCTTCTTTTGGAAACCTTACAACCCATACGAAATGAACATTGCTAACCTCTAATCCATAAGCTACCTCTTCCATTTCTTCCTTTGTTAAGAAATTCTCACTCCCAAACGAAACATAAACAGTTGAATTCTCCTTTTTATTCCCAAGCCATTTAACGATTTCCATCTCTTCTTCATTAATCGCGATATCTTGAATAACTACTCCAGTTGGTAGAATCTCTGTTTTTCCAATTTCCGAAAGATAATCAATGTACTTTCTATCTATTGCCCTAGAGCTATTCACCAACATGATTGCTCTGTTTTCGCCTAATTCTTCCTTCACTTCAACGTCATAGGGACGCGTTATCTCACACTCATAATCCTTGAGATAGAGCGCGGAGAAAGGAAATTCCACCCCTGTTTTAACAAGAAAATGACCAAAATAGCAACACATAACTATACTCGTAACACAAAATTTAATTGATGGGATATTGAGACGAAATGCAACCCCTGCTGCCCATGGTCGCATTACATCATGTACTAAAATATTCGGTTATATTCGGTTTTGACATTGTGATGGCTTTGTAGAGAGTAGATTGAAGATGGATAGGGAGGCTATTTGTTGTGTGGTAATGAGGAGGAAGTTTAGGCTGTGAAATTAGGTTTTAGGTCTAACTCACATCCCAAAGGGAGGAGGATTGTCTAACCATCGATGTGGACTTTTGTCATTCTTTAACACCCCACCTCACGTCCAGTGTTTAGCATCTAGTGCGTGGACAATTTTGATTTCAGGGAGCCCCCAAACATCGGGTGAGACGAGCCCTACTCTGATACCATGTAAAATTAGGTCTTAAGCCTAACTCACACCCCAAAAGCTAGCTCAAAGGGAGGAGGATTGCCCAAGCCTTATAAGGAATCCACTCATCTCATTAACCACCGATGTGGGACTTTTGTCATTCTTTAACACAGGCAAATTTGGTAAATGAAATTCGATTAAATGAATTGAAGAGGAGTACTTTTGTGTTATTTTTTTCTTGATCAAACTAAGATTAATGGGAGTTGAACACAAATCAATGGAAAAGCCTCTATCTGAGAGTTTTTTAGCTAACTCAAAAAATGGTGTGATATGACCATAAGCTAAGTATGGGAACATTAGAACTCTCATATTTGTTTTGTGTTCTACAGCCATGACTTTTTCTCTCTGTGTGTGTGGGGAAGTGGCTGTGTAATTGGTTCTCTTTATATGCTGTTGGTGTGTGCGCTTTGCATGTTTTAAAAAATAACAGTGCACTCATGAAGAGCATAGCAGTATCATTGTGTTGCTGGTACAAGATAGAGGAACTATATATCAGATTAGGGTTTGAATTCAGCTAGAACCCTATTTTACTGTTTTATTTTAAGTTTAGCTTAGAGCTCATATTTGAGTCATTAGTGACTGCGCACCTGAAGTCTTCGAATTCCGAGTTCGTCTCTGACTATTATAATTATCTACTCTCTCCAATTCAAAATAAGTGATTATAGAAAGTATTGTATACCTTTAAAGAAAAAGAATATTAAGAAACTAATTAGATATTACTTTTCATTATTACCCTTTCTAATTATTGGAAAATAAAAATGTTGATCAAACTAAGATTGGAAAAACCTTTTATCTGAGAATTTCTTGGCTAACGCAAAGAATGGTGTGATATGGTCATAAGCTAAGTATGGGAAAATTAGGACTCTCACATTTATTTTATGAATCTACAGCCATGACTTTTGTGTGTGTTAGAGTGATTGTGTATTGGTTTTCTTTATATAGAATTTATTAAAGGGGAGCTGGTCCATGCATAGTTTAAAAGAGGATCACATGATCAGTTTATCGCGACATTAGAAAAATTATTAACGGTGTTCAAAATTTTAGTATATACAATAATTGATCATAAATACATATCACATATTCGTACTAATACATAATTTTTCATCCAAATTAAACTCAATTCACATCAGTTTTTTCCTCCATCTCTCTCCTCAACGACCGTTGTTTGGAATAAATTTTAAATTGACAAAAAATAAATTGCAAGTACAAAAAAATATGAAGAAAATATAATTTTATTCATCAAAATTGTGGTATAATTTTGTTGATCCCTTGATCCTCCCACAAGATTCATCCATGATTCGAGAACTGTTAGTGGCGTATTTTTCGAACTAGGATGATTTAGATTTGATCTCTATATGAATATTGCATGATTTTTGTGGAATATATCGAGATCTTGATCTTTAAAATACCAAGAGTTTATGGGATATTTTGAGATGTCTTTAAGGGAATTGAGTACTTACAAACTAGGGCTTAGGGTTGAGTAACCTCCAAGATTTTTATTTGAAACTGAACACACCTTCTAAAGTCCCAAATCGAATTGAACACGTTTTGTAGAGTCTGTAAAATTTCAACGTCTACAAATGTCCCTACTTCAAAGCTTGTCGGAGTGTAGACTTGATCAAACACAAAGACGAGGCTTAAAGTACTCATTCTTCCACCTTCGCAACTTCAAATTTTCAGATTTGACTTAATAGAGAAGATATGAAGGGCATATTTTGATCCCCACTAAGCATGTCAATTTGTTTGCAACAAATTTTAAAGTGACAGAAAATAAATTACAATCACAAAAGAAAATGAAGAAACATAATTTTATTCATTAAGATTGCGGGTACAATTCTGTTGATTCCTTGATTTTTCTCTCATAAGATATTTATCCATAATTCGAGGGCCGTTTGTGGCGTATTTCTTGACTTTGGATAATTTGAACTTGATTTACATACTTTGAGGACCGTTAGTGACGTATTTCTCAAACTAAGATAATTTAAATTTGATGTGTGAATATTCCATGACTTTTGTGGAATTCAATATCTACACAAGATATGTTTTTTTTTTAAATCAAAAAAGTCCGACGAATCTGACATTCAAACTATATTAGATTAGGGTAATTCAAAATCAAATTACTAAATGATACACGTTTTCGTTCATTCCAAAAAAGTGCACAAATTATTATAATATTTTAAGCAAAATGTACAAATGCAAAAAAGCATGTTAATGGACTATTTTATCGCATAACAGATAGGCAAGCATGTTGCGTCTTGCTTGATTCACCTAGTAAGCTCCCTTTTATGGTATAGTAGAGTAGAATATATAATATATACATAATTTAATTACGTATATAATTTCTTATTTTTCAGAAGATTTATTGATTTAGTGGTGTTATGAGAAAAATATAATCACTCTAAAATACTTGAAAATATATTATTATTATTATATATATAATATTTTTATTTTTAAAAATCAAATAAATCGATAATGTATCCACTTGACATGATAAATTTCATAACTTCATATATTTTTATTATTATGATAAGAGTTAAGTGTGTATACATATGTGCACTATCATTTAATAATTTGAGAAACACACTTCAAACGCCATACTTAGGCGCATGTAGCCCAAATTTTTCGTGCATGTGCCCTTTTTTTTATATACTGATATATATTTTTTATTATTGGGTTAAGTGTCTAAAATACATTTAAGCTATCCAATTTTTTATTTGAGTTTCATACCTAAACCATGAGAGTGAGAATTGAGCAACACATACATAAACTATCATTCATTAGTTTGATAACATACCTCAATACTGGAATTATTTTTCACGTGGCAATCCACGCGACCGTTTTTTATTTATTTAAAAAAAAAAAAGAATATACACACCATCACACAATATGAAGTATATTTCTCAAACTTATAATTATAATAATTTTATGTGCTGACTCACACTCCAAATAATTTATGCATAAAACTAAAAGAAAAAGGAAATAATTTGAAAGTGTTTTTTTATACTTCACTCTTTTAATATCAGAAATTATATTACTCAAAAGTTGGGGTGACAATTGAGCGGGGTGAGTCAAATTTGGACGGGTCATAATGTGTTAAGACAACAATCGAGTCAAGACTCAACCCAACCCTAATTTGCTTGGGTCAAAACGGGTAGGGTCAAAATGAATTGGGTAAAAATGGTTTAGATAATGTGTTACATTACGGTTAAGACCCGATCCAACCCAACCCAACTTTTATTAAGCTTAATTTTGTTCTTTTATATAATTTTAGTACCTAATAAAATTATTTTTCTTTATCATGGCTAGGGCTGTGTATCGGCCAATTCGGTTCGGTTTTGAAGTTTATCGGGTTGGCTTATTGGTTATCGCTTTGTAGAGATGCTAAACCGTTAAGGAACCATTAAGATACTGACTTATCGGTTAGTGGTTTATCGGTTTTTAATCGTTATCGGTTCGGTTATCGGTTTAACTGTTAAGATTTGACACAAAAGAAAAAACATTGAAAATCTCTTAGAAACAAGGTGACAAACCAAATAAACATGTACTTGAGTTCACAAATTACATCTTTCTCAAAAGCAAACACTTTTACATTGTAGAATAATCAAGTGTCTGAGACAACCAAAAATAAAAGTAGGAAATTAAATTCTAAGTCGAGGACTTTATATACAAAATGATATAAATATAATTATTTAAGTTACTATTGGGTTATCGGTTAACCCGTTAAGAAAAACCTTCAAACCGATAAAGAATCGATAACCCGATAACAAAAAAAATCAAAACCGTTATCAAAACCACTAAACCAATAACCCAATACTATAAACCAATAACTTCTTTTATCGGTTCGGCTTATCGGTTTTGGTTCGATTTTGAACAGCCCTAATCATGGCTATACACAACATATCAAATTGAAAAAAAAAAATTAAAAATATTATGACAAGATTTTTCAAGAACCAATTCGAATTACATATCAACCTAATGTTTAATAGGTTGAATGGATTAGATTGAAATGAGTTATGTTAATAAATGGGCGGATTATTAACGTAACCCGCCTACTTTTAAATAGATTAACAAAATTGAACAAGCTAAGTTTGATTTTGCTACATCTACTCAAAAGTCAAAACGAAAGAACTACGTAAGCTAAAACAGTTTAGGTAAGAAATACGACAAGAACTAATAAGCATCGTCTATTATGATCATTTTTTGTCCTAAAAATTGATGAATCACAACTTACCAATGAAATTACTTGCGTAGATCTTTGTTAATCTACTCACTAATCTCTTGCTTGTCACAACTATAGCCAAGTGTTTATATTTAAAAAAAACTTATGCTAATGTACTCCCTGCTGTCAATTGAAATTGACAAATTTCATCATATATAAAAAAGAAAAAAATAGGAAAGTGTTAATCTTAGTTATTCAAATCTCGGTCATTAAATATGTTTATTTTTACTATTTTGAATTTTAATTATTCAGATCTTAATCGTTAAATACGATTGTTCTCTAATTTTGCAATCAAGTTTGAATAATTAAGATCTATAACCAAACTTTTATCATAATCAAATGATACAGGATCACTCGTCTCTTTATAATTAGATTTTTTCGGATTAGAAAAATTCATGTTAGAAGTTTCGCTCAGTAAATAAATTAGGATCTCACTATAAACACTATTGAGAAAAAAAAATGGTGCAAATTTGGAATAACATCTGGATTGCATCTAACATTGGAATCTTTCATTCTTTGTGAATCAATCAAATTATTGTGTACCAAGAACCTGTTATACAGCTTAAAATTATTGTCTCTATTAAGGGGGATGCAATTAATAAATAATTAAGTTAGCTACATATGCTCTTAATTAATACAACAATTAGGTAAAATATGACATTAAAAATAAATAAAAAAGAGTAAAAATATGATGTCACTTCGAACTACCTTAAATTTACCACAACTTTCTCTCATCTAATCATTCAAAATAAATAATAGGACCCACTTCATTAATCTATAAATAAATTAGTGGTTATGGTTAATGCAATGTTAATACAAGTACTACTTATAAAATTACTGATATATAAAATAGGGAAAAGGGTATATTTGATTTATTATTTAAATTTATCCTCGCCGTTAAAATAAAGTAAATTTTACCCCTCGTCGTTAAAATAAAGTAAATTTTACCCCTCGTCGTTAAAATAAAGTTAATTTTACCCCTCCTGTTACTAATTTCACCAAATTTACCCCTCATTAGATGGATTGACCCGAATTTTTTTAAAAAAACCTATTCCTTATTTTAATCCATTAACCCGATCATTTAAAATAATCCGACCCCATTCTTCCAAATCTCCTATACCCATTTACCCATTCTCCCAAATCTCCATTAAATATGTCAAAGAGGTAAATTCGGGTCAACTTGGATCAATTCATCTAATGAGGAGTAAATTTGGTGAAATTAGTAATAGGAGGGGTAAAATTAACTTTATTTTAACGACGAGGGATAAAATTAACTTTATTTTAATGGCGAGGGTAAATTTAAACAATAAATCTAAGTTGAGGGGTATTTTTGACCCTTTTCCCTATAAAATATAGTGAAGTAATTTTTAAAATTTAGTTTAGAGGAACTGTTTCTGAAAATGATTCAAAGATTAAAATCATGAATGTAAATTGTTTCAACATTTATAACTTTACAAAATCAGAACATTATTCAAACACTTTTTTTAACCTGTTTTAGTTTGTTTTTTTTTAAATTATTATTCGAATCTACTTTAGTCTCTTCGTTATTTATTTTTGTTATATTTTAAATATATTTTATAAAAATTCAAAATTCGACACTATTAAAATGAAAGAAATTTTTTATTTTTGATACATTATTCTTGAAATTATATGGTTTTGATTCCATGCAAATAATACGAGATGTAAAATAAGTTCATGTTACAAGCTAACTGCTATAGACAATCTGTTGAATCCATCCCATTTTTGGTCAACTTTAGCTATTCAATTGGTACAAGTAATTGTTAAAAAGGAATATTGATAAGAGTTGAAAATTAAGACTTGGTAGTTGGCAAATTGGTAAGATTTGCAATCCATTTTTGACTTTGCTATATTTACCTATGTCATTACTGACATAGGCATAGTTTTATCCTTCTATAAATAGAGCATTCTTGCTCATTTGTAGTACACACCAAGCTAGAGAGAAAAACCATTTTGAGAGCAAAGAGAGGTATTCCATAGACTATACAAGAAAATAGTCTGTGAAGAAAAATAGAGTGTGAGCGATATTTTAGTAAGACGGAAACCAAAAGAGTGATGTTCCTTTTGAGTGTGTAGTAGTCACTTTGAGTATTGTATTCGTGACTACACAGTGTAAAATTCCTTACTATAGTAATATCAGTTGCTTCTCTTGGCCCGTGGTTTTGTCCCTTATTCAGAAGGGTTTCCACGTAAAATTCTTGGTGTCGTTATTTTCCCATTTTATTTCCATTACTTTTACCATATATATTTTTGTATTTGTCAGCGTTTTCCCAACAAACTGGTATCAGAGCCAAGGTTTTATCTGAGTATGCTCTGTGGTTGCAGCACAGTCTGAACTTCCACATCGAAAAAGATTTACTTTGATTTGCGATAACTATATTTTTTTTGGGGAAAACAATGGAAGCCAACACAAGTAGAATGGTTACTTTGAATGGTGTTAATTATGCCATTTGGAAGGAAAAAATGGAAGATCTGCTTTATGTTAAGAATTTTTACAAACCAGTATTTACCACTGTAAAGCCTGATAATAAAACAGATGAAGAGTGGAATCTGTTGCATAGACAGGTTTGTGGATTCACTAGGCAATGGGTCGACGATAATGTGTTGAACCATATTTCTGGGGAAACACATGCTCGAACCCTATGGGAGCATCTTGAAAGTTTGTATGCTCGAAAGACTGGCAACAACAAAATGTTCTTAATAAAGCAGATGTTGAGTTTGAAGTATCATGATGGTTCTCCGATGACAGACCATCTGAATATTTTTCAGGGGATTATGAACCAATTATCTGCTATGGGCATCAAATTTGATGAAGAAATTCAAGGCTTGCTTCTACTTGGTTCCCTACCAGACTCTTGGGAAACATTTAGAACGTCATTGTCAAATTCTGCTCCAGATGGTGTGATCTCTATGGATTCAGCCAAGAGTAGTGTCTTGAACGAAGAGATGAGAAGAAAATCTCTAGGTTCTTCTTCGCCGGATGTCCTGATAACTGGCCCCAGGGGGAGAAACAAAACTCGTGGTTCTCAGAATAGAGAACAAAATAGGAGCAAATCCAAAGGCAGACTTAAGGATATTGAGTGCTATCATTGTGGCATGAAAGGGCACACAAAGAAGTTCTGCAGGAAGTTGAAGAGGGAAAACAAAAACAAAGAGGAAACTAAAGAAGATGGCAATGAAAATTGCCTAGCCACCGTCACCACCGAAGATCTTGTTACCGTTCTTGATGCAAACATGATAAATATTGCTTGTGATGAGTCAAGCTGGGTTGTGGACACTGGTGCCGCATCTCATGTGACATCAAGGAAGGATTTTTTCTCTTCCTATACTCCTGGTGATTTTGGAACCTTGAGTATGGGTAATGAGACTGTTTCTAGGGTGGTTGGTATTGGTACAATTTGTTTAGAAACTAGTGTTGGAACTAAACTAGTTTTGAACAATGTGAAACATGCTCCTGATGTTCGTCTGCACCTAATTTATGTTGGTGTTTTAGATGATGAAGGATGTGTTAGTACCAACGGTGATGGAAAATGGAAGCTCATCAAGGGTTCTTTGGTTGTGGCTCGTGGTAACAAACGTCGTGGTCTATACTGGACTACGGCCTCTGTTTGTGTTGATATGGTGAATGCGATTGAGAGCGATAGCTCTTCAACATTATGGCAGAAGAGGCTTAGCCACATCAGCGAGAAAGGACTTAATGTTCTAGCTAAGAAGAAATTATTGTCAAATTTCAAAAGTGCTAAATTAGAAAAGTGTGAGCACTGCTTGGCTGGTAAACAAAATAGAGTTTCCTTTAAGTCCTACCCTCCTTCGAGAAAGACAGAGTTGCTTGAGTTGGTGCACTCTGATTTATGTGGTCCAATGAAGACAAAGACATTAGGTGGTGCACTCTACTTTGTCACTTTCATTGATGATTGCTCGAGAAAACTTTGGGTCTATGTCTTGAAGACTAAAGACCAAGTGTTAGGTGTCTTCAAGCAGTTTCAGGCTTCAGTTGAAAGAGAAACTGGAAAGAAACTGAAATGCATTCGTACTGATAATGGTGGTGAATATTGTGGACCATTTGACGAATACTGCAAGCATCAAGGTATTAGACACCAGAAGACTCCTCCCAAGACTCCTCAGCTTAATGGTTTGGCTGAGAGGATGAACAGGACCTTGATGGAAAGAGTTAGATGTTTGCTTTCTGAAGCAAAGTTGCCGAACTCATTTTGGGGTGAGGCTTTATTGACCGCTGCACATGTTATTAATCTATCTCCTGTTGTTGCTTTGCAAAGTGATGTACCAAATAGTGTTTGGTTTGGAAAGGATGTTTCCTATGACCATTTGAGAGTATTTGGTTGCAAAGCTTTTGTACATGTGCCAAAAGATGAGAGGTCAAAGTTAGATGCCAAGACAAGGCAATGCATCTTCATTGGATATGGCCTAGATGAATTTGGTTACAGGCTATATGATCCAATTGAAAAGAAACTTGTGAGAAGCCGTGATATTATTTTCATGGAGAATCAAACAATTGAAGATATTGACAAAGCGGAGAAGGTAGAATCTTCAAGTTTTGATGGTATAATTCATCATGATGACGTTCCTCACACAAGTGTGCATGATGTTGTTGGGCTTGATAATCATGGTGACGCCCAGAATCATGTATCAAATCAACATGTTGATGTTGATAATAACAATGATATTGTTATTGATGATCCTGTTGCTCATGAAGTTGTGGACGAATCAAATATTCCGCTTCGGAGGTCCACAAGACAGCGGTTTCTTTCCTCCCGTTATTCATCCAATGAGTATGTGTTACTCACTGACGGGGGAGAACCTGAATGTTATGAGGAGGCCATGGAAGATGAGCACAAGGATCAATGGATTGAAGCCATGCAAGATGAGATGAAGTCTTTGCATGAGAACCACACTTATGAGTTGGTAAAATTGCCCAAGGGCATGAGAGCTTTGAAGAACAAGTGGGTGTTCAAAGTTAAAGTTGAAGAACACAACTTGAAGCCCAGGTACAAAGCTAGATTGGTTGTTAAGGGATTCGGTCAAAGGAAAGGTATTGACTTTGACGAAATATTTTCTCCTGTTGTGAAAATATCCTCGATTCGCACAGTTCTAGGTTTGGCTGCTAGTCTTAATTTAGAGATTGAGCAGATGGATGTGAAGACGGCTTTCCTTCACGGTGACCTAGAAGAAGAGATTTATATGAAACAACCTGAGGGCTTCAAAGTAGAAGGTAAAGAAAATTTTGTGTGCAAACTCAAAAAGAGTCTTTATGGCCTAAAACAAGCTCCTAGACAGTGGTACAAGAAGTTTGAATCTGTTATGGGGGAGCAAGGCTATAAGAAGACTTCTTCATATCATTGCGTATTTGTACAAAAAAATTTTGACAATGATTTTATCATCCTCCTGTTATATGTGGATGATATATTGATTGTGGGCAAGAATACTTTCAAGATTGACGAGCTGAAGAAAGAGTTGTGTAAGTCTTTTTCTATGAAAGACTTGGGTCATGCCAAACAAATTTTAGGCATGAGAATTACTCGTCTTAGAGATAAAAGGAAGATTTATTTGTCCCAGAAGAAGTACATTGAACGTGTACTGGAGCGCTTCAATATGAAGAATGTTAAGCCTATTAGTACACCTCTTGCTGGTCATATGAAGTTGAGCAAGAAGATGTGTCCTACAGCTAGGGAGGAAAAAGAGAACATGGCCAAAGTTCCATATTCCTCCGTCGTTGGAAGTCTAATGTATGCAATGGTGTGCACTAGACCTGATATTGCTCACGCAGTTGGTCTTGTGAGCAGATTTCTTGAAAATCCGGGAAAAGAGCATTGGGAAGCTGTGAAGTGGATACTCAGGTATCTTAGAGGAAGCTCAGATGAATGTTTGTGTTTTGGAGCATCAAATCCAATCTTGAAAGGCTATACAGATTCTGATATGGCAGGTGACCTTGATAACAGAAAATCCACTACTGGATATTTGTTTACTTTTTCAGGGGGAGCTATATCCTGGCAGTCAAAGTTGCAGAAGTGTGTTGCACTATCTACAACTGAAGCTGAGTATATTGCGGCTACTGAAGCCGGCAAGGAGATGATATGGCTAAAGCGATTTCTTCAAGAGCTTGGTTTGAATCAGATGGAGTATATTGTCTATTGTGACAGCCAAAGTGCAATAGACTTGAGCAAGAACTCCATGTACCATGCAAGAACAAAACACATCGACGTCAGATATCATTGGATTCGTGAGGAAGTGGAGAGTGAATCATTTCACGTCAAAAAGATCCACACAAGTGAAAATTCTGCAGATATGCTAACCAAGACGATACCGAAAGACAAGTTCGATTTATGCAAAGAACTTGTGCGTATAAGCTCTCTCTAAAGAAGATGAAGATACCTTCTTCCAGTAAATGGGACTGGAGGGGGAGATTTGTTGAATCCATCCCATTTTTGGTCAACTTTAGCTATTCAATTGGTACAAGTAATTGTTAAAAAGGAATAGTGATAAGAGTTGAAAATTAAGACTTGGTAGTTGGCAAATTGGTAAGATTTGCAACCCATTTTTGACTTTGCTATATTTACCTATGTCATTAGTGACATAGGCATTATTTTATCCTTCTATAAATAGAGCATTCTTGCTCATTTGTAGTACACACCAAGTTAGAGAGAAAAACCATTTTGAGAGCAAAGAGAGGTATTCCATAGATTATACAAGAAAATAGTCTGTGAAGAAAAATAGAGTGTGAGCGATATTTTAGTAAGACGGAAACCAAAAGAGTGATGTTCCTTTTGAGTGTGTAGTAGTCACTTTGAGTATTGTATTCGTGACTACACAGTGTAAAATTCCTTACTATAGTAATATCAGTTGCTCCTCTTGGCCCGTGGTTTTGTCCCTTATTCAGAAGGGTTTCCACGTAAAATTTTTGGTGTCGTTATTTTCCCATTTTATTTCCATTACTTTTACCATATATATTTTTGTGTTTGTCCGCGTTTTCCCAACACAATGGCGGATCCAGGATTTGATCTTACCATTGAGCCACTTATTTTTAATTGTTATTGAGGGAGTTCAAAATATATACATCGACAAAAATATAGAAAATTTACCTTATATATATCGTGTATTGTTTTGCCGAAGGTGTTCAGGTGAAACTTTGAACCCAATGTGGGTCCGTCCCTGGCTATAGACCACCTAAAAATATGGTGATATGGATGAAACTATGAGGTTTCATATTCAAACCTTAAATATAAAAAAAAAATAAAAAAAAATGATAACGCTTCCCCGTATGAGCGAGCACATATATGGTGTGACTCGAGAATAATCAAACTGTCGTACAAATACAAAATAGCAAATGGAGAACAAAATTAGATATTAATATAATTTTTTTTTATGAGAGATAAAAATAAAATAAAATTGGAAAGCAGTCAGGTAGTTGTACTGGTTACACATTTTTTTTGGAAAAAAAATAAAAGATCCAACATTTTTTTTTAATTTTTTATTTTAACAATTGAATTTTGGAATTTACATATCATTTGCAGATAATAGCAGTTCGTTAAGATCAGCAGCAGCAAAAAGGTTGAATCCTGAAGAAGAAGAAGAAGAAGGGTGGATCTATTAACAACTTGTTAATGGACACACCCTGCTTCTGCACAAATCAAAAAGGTATTATTAATTTTCAATTAGTTTGGATAATGAATTTAGGGTTTAAATCGTTTAACTCCACACAATTTTTTGTTAGGCCTACTGATTTTTCTTTTTCTCTTTAACGTCATTGTCAATGGAACTGTACGTATTTGAATAATATAATACCAATAATTGCATTGCAACGTTATATTAAGAAGACGTACGCCATTGATTTTTACCCTAATCAATATCATCTGTGGTATGGTTTCTTCGTCTTTACTATTTTCCTAATTGGATACTGATTTTTGATTCATTTTTTTTAAAGCTTCAGGTTCATATATTGAGCAATTTTTGTTCTGTTTTTTTAATTTTTTGTTCGATTTCTAAGCTTTTTAGTTAATTTTCATATATTTTTTTGGGTAGGTTTTAAGTTTTGAGTAGCTAAAAGTGTGTTGTAGATCATGTTGATTCTGTTTTGGCTAATGCTTAATTATGTCTAGTGCTAATTGCTTTATTCATTTCTCCATGAAAAATGAAAAACATTAGATCTTTAGAAATATAATTGATGGTAATTGGTATGAATGTCATGTTTGGTGGGAAATTGAACCCCTACCAATAAGGTGAAAGTTCAGGTAGCAAGTTACTAAGATTCCCAAAGAGAAGAAAAGAATTGTTTTTTGTTCCTTAGTATATTGTTTTATTTTGGGAAAATGAACTAGTTTGGTATTCTTGGAGTTCATGTTCGATTCCTTGTTAAAGTAATTTGAAGTATCTTATATCAGTATTGTTGTGAATTAGAATTTTACTATAATCGCTGATAGTACTATTTAAATTAACCAAGCTAGTTTGAGACTGAATATGTGGTTATTGTTGTTGTCTAAAATAATAATGGCTGATATTTGGTATTTGTCATGTGCAGATATTTTCTAAAGAAACAAATAAGTGAAAGCTTGTGTGTATCAAGTCGGTGAAGTTCTGAATCCTCGATCGCTGAGTTTCTGTATTCAAATATGACGACTGGAAGCCTAAAACAAGCAAAAGAGAAGAAATCACGAAAAAACAAACAAGCAGTGGTTGATGAGCAATCACCATTGTTGCCTACTAAGCATAAAGAAGATGCTGGATTCGATGAGTTCGATGGGGCTTCCTTTAGTGGGGCTGTATTTAATTTATCAACCACAATTGTTGGTGCAGGAATCATGGCCTTGCCTGCGACAATGAAGTCGTTAGGTCTTATTCCTGGGATTGCTATGATCATCTTCACGGCTTTTCTGACAGAAGCTTCAGTTGAGTTGTTGATTAGATTTAGCAGGGCTTCTAAATCTGTATCTTATGGAGGTCTAATGGGAGACACCTTTGGGAAGTATGGGAAGATGTTGCTTCAAATATGTATACTTGTAAACAACATAGGTGTTCTTGTTGTATACATGATTATAATAGGTAGGTGTAGATAAATAGCTGAACAAGACTTACATTTATTTATCAACTTCCATACTCTATTTAAGGTTGTTTCTTTCGCCTTTTAATTCATAATAGTTATAGTAATCACTCTTCATATTGTCCTCTTAAAGGTGATGTGCTCTCTGGAACAAATTCAAACGGAGTTCACCATGCTGGTGTCCTGGAAGGCTGGTTTGGAACTCACTGGTGGAATAGTCGGTTCTTTATTCTTCTTGTCACCACTCTTGGCATATTTGCACCATTGGCTTCCTTGAAGCGTATAGGTGAGTTCTTTCCAGATGTATCTTAGGTTCTCGAAAGTACACTTTAATTTCCAAATCCTTACCTTTAATGCTATTTTTATTACTCGAATCGAAGAATTAATTAGTCAATTGGGCATATATGCCTAGTAGTTGTTTGAAATTCTATTTCTGGCTCCTTATAAACACAAGCCCAGATAAGCACTCACTCTTAAATGTGGCTTGACTCCTGCTCTTTTTCAATAAATATGAACTATGAAGATAAAAATGAGGGTAGAATTCAGTTTTTAGTTCTTTAAATCAACTGAAAAAGTTTTTTACTAGCATTAAGATTCGAGGTGTAAAATGTGATCTTGCAATGACATGCTTCAATAATCATCTCTTTGCTCTCTCTCTCTCTCTCTCTCACTCACTCTTTATATAATATATATATATATATATATATATATATATATATATATATATATATAACTTGATTGTGGAGTATGATCACATCAGATATTTTTGACATCGACCTTTGAGTTGATGTGCAGGTTCCTATATCCTTTTATTTAGAGCAATCCATCAGTAGTCCTATTATCAATAGTATTGTCTTCTTGAATTTAACGATGCAGTGTAGCAAGTCTAAGTACCTTATTTTGCGTTGCAGATTCATTGAGATTTACGTCGGCATTATCAGTTGCTTTGGCTGTTGTATTCCTGGTTGTGATTGTGGGAATTACCATATTCAAGCTAATGAATGGAAGCGTTCTTATGCCCAGATTGTTTTCTGATGTGTATGATATAACATCATTCCTTAAGCTCTTTACAGTGGTTCCTGTACTCGTTACTGCATATATATGCCACTATAATGGTATGTAATCCAGTATCCCAACTATATTTTTACATATGTTGCCATCATATGCTTCTTTGAGTTTGAAAGAAAAGCTATAAAAAGTTTCCTGCCAAATTAGAAAAAAGTTAACATGAGGCATTTCTATCATAACATCTTCATTAGTTGCCTCTGGTAAATCTTAGCTTGATGCTTTGCCTTAGTCCTTGGAGTTTCTAACAGAAGTATTGCTCAAACGTAAGTGCAGATAGGATTTACTGTATTGAAAGTTCTATAATTGCCAGCTTCTGGTTATTTGGTACATCATTTTAATCCTTGATGATTAAAGGCTCTCGTCAGTGATATTTAATCTTTCAAGTTTAATAAAACCCCTGCATTAATGTGATTTCCCTATTTGTTTTCTTTTAGTCTTATCCTAATATTTGTATTTGTCAGTTAATCAAAATATATACATTCTTGAAAAATTAGTATTAGCTTAAATAATCCTACTGGGTGCTAGTTTGTCTTAATCTACATTCATTCAACCAACTAGTCCACTTTATATATTGTCTACGCATCTCTGATTGACTTCAATGTAATATTTTGTCCCACTTTTCTTCTTTGATCGAAATGCTAGTCTGACTGGAAGATTTATAGCTAAATTCTTCATCTTACAATTAGAAATGCAACATTAAGAATTGCTCGTTTTCTGAAAGTGAAAGTTTTGCAGTTCACTCCATAGAAAATGAACTTGAAGACAGAACACAGATCAGAGCAGTGGTGAAAAGCTCTCTTGCTCTTTGCTCGAGTGTGTATGTGTTGACGAGCCTGTTTGGTTTTCTCCTATTTGGTGATGCAACCCTTGATGATGTGCTTGCCAACTTCGATACCAATCTTGGAATTCCATTAGGCTCCTTGCTCAATGATGTCGTTCGTGTCAGCTATGCTGCCCACCTAATGCTTGTCTTTCCCGTTGTCTTTTATCCATTGAGGCTTAATTTGGATGGTCTTCTCTTTCCTTCTGCAAGGCCTCTGACTTGTGACAATTTGAGATTTGCATCGCTCAGCAGTGGGCTCATAGCCATCATCTTTCTGGGTGCAAATTTCATCCCAAGCATCTGGGATGCTTTTCAATTCACTGGGGCAACTGCTGCTGTTTGCATTGGGTACATATTTCCTGCTTCTGTTACTCTCAGGTAAAACCATTTTTGTTAGTTTACTTGTTCTGATATTTTTCTTATCCAAAACCTCGGATCCAAATCTTGCTAACTCCTCAGCCCGACCGAAAGATAAAGTGGGAACATTAGGATGCTCCATCAGGAGCAAATCTAAGTTCCACATATTGGAGTTAAACATTTACTAGAGTTTGTGGAATGTAGAAGAACAGCTACATTGTTTCCTTGATGTCCTTGCAAATTTTTATTGTGACATATTTACAGTCATCCCCTGACAGTGTGACTGATAAAAATAGATTAATGTCGTTTACTAGTGCATTTGATGAACTTGCAACTTTAGGTTGTCATCCTGCGATGGAAGCCATTAACTCTATACCTAGTTGTTCCTGCTAAATGAACTTCTTCTCCCTTCTGAAATGGTAAATTGAAACTATTAACATATGCATCCAACTTCTGTATGGGAGGGAGACAGGGAGTTGACCCGGAAACAACAGATATTTTCTAAGTTTAGAAGGTTCCTGCTTATATATGTCTTCTTGAGGTGTAAAGAAAGTCACGTCTGGACAAATGTATGCTAGTAGAACATAGTCTTAAGTCATTCTTTTTTTCAATCCAATGAGAGAACCAGAGTTGGGCAACTTATGTACAGGTTTCTGTGAACATAGAATCTAAAGAATATAACATGCAAAAAGTGTTTCTGTTTCCTATCCTTTTCTTTTCTCAATGTTGCCTTCCAAGCCCTTGGATTGTGTCTTAAACGAGGCTAAGGAATTTTTGGTATTGTAATTTTGAGGTTTGGCTTTGGTTGGTACTGCTGATGATCAAGTAAGTTCACTTATAATACGATGTTCAAAAATTTCAACTGTCAGAATTTCGGTCATGTGCACTTGTCAATTTACTTTTGCCATAGATCTTCTCTCTCGTCCCTGAAAACCTCTACTTCCCAGCATGTATAGTGTCAACCAGTTAATGATATAGTTGCTGTCTTTCATGTTCCAGAGATCCATATGGCATAGCAACGAAGAAGGACAAGATCTTGTGTATATTTATGATTGCCATTGCTGTGTTTTCAAATGTGGTGGCCATATATAGCGATGCCTATTCCTTGATTAAGAAGAATTCATCACCAAGTGAGTGATTTTCTCATTTCCCCTGCTAGCAATAATTGAGATGGAACCATCACATGCACTTCCGGGGAAGATAGACAGATTGAAGATGGGATCATTATGGTGTGCAGGAGATGGTGTTTTTCCTTAAATTTCCTAGTTCGCGATTTAATAAGTTTTTTTATATATATATATATATATATATATATATATATATATATATATATATATATATATATATATATACTAGATATTAAAACTTGAGTAGCTCTGCTCAAGATGTATCAAATCTTGTCATTCATGTTGCTATCAAGTTATCGTTTGTATGACGAAAATGATGTCTGTTTAACGGAATGAGAGAACAGACAGTGGGATATGGCTGAGTTTGTATAAAGTATTTGTTGTTTCCTTTTCATGTATTGATATATGAAATGTTGATGGAGTGATTAGTTATCTGTTAGAGGTATGTTGGCTGGTTAGATAAAAATAGTAACCAAAAATAATACATTTTGATATGTTTACTAGTGAAAGCTTTAAATTATTCAACATTTTTGGAAAGATGGAGTAATGAACTAAATTCAAACAAATTAAGATATAAAAAACAAAGTTTAAATTATTTAATGTGATTATAAATTTAAAAGATATTTCATATTTTATGTGGTTAAACTTATCTACATAATTAATTTTTAACCATTTGAATTTGGAGGTGAGTTATGCTGGTATTAACTCCTTTAAAGTAATATCATGTTTGATAGCTAATTAGAAAGTAAATTGGTCTATAAAAGTAATTATAGACATTGAAATTTTGTAGGACTCTACGGGATGCATTCAATTCGAGTTGGGACTCTACAAGTCGTGTTCAACTCATATTAGAATTCTTGGAGGCTACTCAACCCTAAACCCTAGTTTATGTCTATAAGGATACTAAATTCTCTTGCATCTCGAAAATTCTGTAATGAGATTAAGATCTCGAATAATCCGCAAATTGATAGATTATTCATATAGAGAGGTCAAATCTAAATTATCCTAGTTCGAGAAGGAACAAAATTGCATCCGCAATATTTATTAATAAAATTATGTTTCTTCAGATTTTATTTGTGTGGTTTATTTATTTTCCATACGTTTAAAATTTATTGCAAACAAATTAAGAATTTGTAGACAATAGAATTCACGTCGAGAAAACAATAATCAAGAAAAGAAAGATTATAGCAACAATCGATTTATTATTTCAAGTGCGAGTGTTATAATCTCTATGATTCTTGTGAATTCGTCTTTTAAAATATAATTCAAGAGCTTTAAAGCTTGATCTTGAACTTGAGATTTATCTTGATCTCTATCTTCATCTATCTTGATCTTGAACTTGGACTTGATCTTGACTTCTAGTTGAAAAGGGCTTTAAAGCTTGATCTTGAACTTGAGATTTATCTTGATCTCTATCTTGATCTTGAACTTGGACTTGATTTTGACTTCTAGTTGAATCTAAGGGCTTCGAGTTTGATCTTGAATCCGATTCTTGAAACTTAAATGCTTGAATTCTTGAACTTCTAGTTGAATCCAAGGACTTCGAGCTTGATCTTGAATCCGATTCTTGAAACTTAAATGCTTGAATTCGAGCTTGATCTTGAATCCGATTCTTGAAACTTAAATGCTTGAATTCTTGAACTTGTAGAAAAATCTGCAGCTTTTGATCCACGAGCTTTCTCTAGCTTATTGTTCCCTTTCTGAATTATGAGACCCATATTTATAGTTTTAGAATAGAGGAGTTGCGATTGGAATAGAACTCCGGCCAATCAGATTTAAATGACATGTCATATGGACTTTATGGAGCGGGCTTTAATTAAATTCATATTTATCTGAATTTAAATAATTAAATTAATTATATTAATCCATAATATTTATTTGGACTAATATATTCATTACTTTAATATAATTCGAACAACTTTATAAATTTATATTTAATAAATTTTAAGTGACTACAGTGATATTATTGTGTTTCGTTTTATATCTAAAAACCCACATAACTAATGCATATAAAAGTTATAAGACAAGATATATCTTGTTTTTATACATAATAAAATAATTAATACATGTATTATTAATATCTACATAAAACAATAACTAATAGATTCTGTAATAACTAATTACATTATTAAATACATGCATAACCTTTACCCTCTATCAATTGACCCCTTATATATAAAGAATAAAAATAAAGAAAATTCTTATACATCTAGTTAAAGTAGAGAAGTATTGAAAGGTAATTTTGGGCAAATTATTAGTTTTATTTTTGAAATATTGACAATCTTATAAACACATTATCTATGTGAGTAACTAAATTTAAATACACCCCGATCTGTCACATAACATAATAAGTGATTTTAAATTTTGTAGGAGCACGAGACTCTCAATGAAAAACTGAGAAAAATATTGAATAGTATCCTAAACTAGCGAGAATTCAAGGATGTATTTTACCCATTTAACAAAAAATAGTGGTGTATTTAAATCTAGTTAGTCAAGTAGAATAATATTTTAGACTTTCAATAATTGAGAAGCAAAACAAAGGTGTTTTTAATAAGATAATAATTGTCTTTGTTAAATTAACCTATAATAGACAATAATACAATAATTTTTTATATAATAAAATTTAATTTGGTAAGGTAAACAATAAATAATATTTCATGTTAGATTGGATTAATATTAGAAAAAATACTTCTCTTCTCAGTTGTCCCTGTACTCCTAACACCTAATAATTCGACATTTCTCCGTTTGTTCACCGGCGATCATTGATTCCGTGGTGACTCGGTCATTCTCCCTATCTAGAAGGCGGCTGTCCATTTCGTATTTGTCTCTTTCCGGTCATCGACAAGGTATCTATGCTACTTAAAGCTTTCTATCGTTTCTCTCTATCGTTTCTCTCTATTAGTTAAGAGTACAGTAAACGGGGAAGAGTTACCATTCATTTGTTGAAAATTATTTATTAGCCCTAATTTTGTGAAATTATTATTATTTATTTGAATTAGGGATTGCAAATGATTGATGATATCCTTAGGAGTTTAATTATATATAATCTTTAGATATTTGGTGAAGATTAGAATTGGTTTTGGTTGGAATTATTATGGGTGTGTTTTGAAAAATGTTTTCCTATTTTCGCAATAAAATTTTGGGAAATTTTTTCTAGAACAGATTGTTTTCCTAAAATTGGTGGAAAATGACTTATCTAATGGGTCAAGGATGAGAGGTAAGTCATTTTCCAGACTAAAAACAGTCGGGGTGTGTTATGGTGTATGATGGAGGATGTTTTTACAGGGAACGTTAAGAAGAATACGAGTGATACTAATTCATTAAGAAATGAAATAGTAGAAAGAAACATGTCAATAGATGGAGATGAGGAAACAGAAGAAACTAATGGAGATGATGTTGTGAAGTTGTTGCAGACTTATACCAGATGAACAATTGCTTAATACTTGGTTGAAAGCTAAATCAACTTCTCCGACCAAAGGGGAGGGAAATCGAAGTCTCGTGCTTGAGGGGTGTTATTTGTTGCTTATAGAAGGACTGTCAGCAATTTTCTCTAGTTAGTAAAATAAACTTAAAATAGTCTGCTTTTTGTAATTCATGAAAACCAGATATGGGTTCAACAGTTGACCTGTAATCATGTACATAGATTACTGAAAATAGCATTGTGAGTTGTGATGATTCATTGCAGAATCTAATGATTTCAAATAGGAAATTCCCTGTATACAAGTGGTATAACAAAAGTAGGAACTCTACTATTAGTATCCTGTCATCTATACTATCTGGGATCTCATGGTTTCACAAGAAACAAAAGACTTCCTATTTTCTTATTTTTTTGGTTCAATTTGGAAAGAGGTAGAGTCTAAGAGTTCAATTTGGAAAGTGGTAAGAGTCTTTAGATATTATTCTCTCTATCTAGTTGGATAAGCTAATATTTGTGTTCGACTCTAGTCTCCATGGTGTCCATTGCCTAACATAGCAGATTACCTAGCAAGAACGAGTGAGTGTCAATCTTGTGCTGTAGTTTAAGTTCTTGGGTAAATTGAAAGCAGAGGTGTTAATACCATAGGTTCTTGCACAGTTTCATGACACAGGTTTTTGCATTTCTGTTGCACTCTTTATGACATGAGACAAAAGCCTTTTGTGTACTAAATTTACACATATAGTCTAATTAATCCGTGCTATATCCTTCTCCAATCTTAAACCTCAAGAAATACAAATGCGCCTCTGTGTGGGTTGCCTTCTTCAATCACTCTTATTCTTGACATATTCTTTTTTGTATATGTAATAAAAGGTACAGAAGTTTCCTCCCCTTCTCAGTTACGTGGTGAACTAATAAAAAATCTACTAAAAGAGCTTTATCATTTGCAACTTCTAAATTGCACAGAATTAGCTAAAGATTGTAGTACTAAATTTCAAACTCGCTTTGGGTCCCTTCTCCTTCCTTCAAAACATCTGCAATTCCTATCCCTCAACACTACCCTCAAGTGGAAAGCTGGGATTGTATTCATAAGATCTTAATATGTATTTACTATTTGAGTTTTCTTACTTTCCAGCTAAATGGAGTGTCATGAGCATGCTCCAATATATAAGATCTTAATATGTATTCACCCATTAGACACTAGATTCATAAGCATGCTCCAATTCTCTGTTGCTATTGAGCAGTGGAAAAGGAGATAAACTAGTTTTTTTCATCCAATTGTCCTTTATTAGGCAAGCATAATGCAACACAATTACACCCAATGAAGGTACTTTAAGTGGAGTTCTAATATTGAAAAACATATGCAAGGCAAAATATCATATGCTTGGACAGAGTGTTGTAACATGCCTTCGCTATAGATGTTTCTCATCGTTTACTATGCCATCTCGATTTGTCTACGCCTTCATATAACCACTCTACGTGGCTAGACTTCCAATTTTCCAGTCGTAACAACTCTTTCTACATCTTACATCCCAGCTATTATTTTGCTTGTATTGACAATTGAGCAATGGTGGCTTCAAGACATGAGGCAAAATTTGCACAAAACGGTAGCAATAACTGTTCTATACATACTAATCTTGATGTGTTAGTTTGAACTTTCCCTAGTCTACTCTACTCTACTTATGCTCCAAATTGACTTCTGCAGTAATTTTTCTGAATCTAGATATTCCTTTATCTGTCTTGTATCGTAACTCTCCAGCAATAATTGAAGGCAGTCAAATGTACCCTTCATAGGGTTGTCTGCAGTTGGCTATTAATTTCTTTCTTGTTTACCCATTCAGACATAATTGTTTTAAGTCAATCTCCACATTAAAAATTTCATTCTTTCATTTTTACTGGAATATGGAAAGCTATTTTGTTTCTTTTATTTGTTCACAAAACTCCAATACCAAAGGTCATATCTTCTGTTTTTGGTTGGTTATAATTATAATTTTATATCTACCATCATTAACCAAGTTCTGTCACCCCTCAGGCTCCTATACGTGAACTGCTGCGAAAGATGGAGCAGGACCACTTGGCTGAGTCGCTCACTGACCTATTCACAAATGTTTCCACGATGATTAGAGGCGAGCTCCAGGTATAAGAAAGTTTTTTTGTCTGTATTTTTTTCCCAACAGTGCTGCTTCATATATCGTCAATTCCTTTTTCTTTTCTTTCATTAGGGATGTGAGGAGAGGGGGTTCTCATTTACAGGAGTTGATAGACTTCTGTAGATGTTAGTTTTTCTTCACTCTCGTTTGTTGTCCAAACCTTTGTGTCTTGCTAAATATGCAAACAGTGTTGCGCTTAAGTGTAGCAGGATGGACTGAATTTTCAAAGGAAATTAATCATTCTTTACATGTTCCTCACACATGTTTCTCACCGTAATCCTAATGCAATGTTGTCATCCCATTAACAACTGAATAGTTTACCTTAGTAGTCAGCTTAGAAATAATTTGCATAGATGATGTGGAAGATTGCTTTTTGAAGAGTGATAAATGTATAATTCAGAAATGATTAGTTAATGGTGTAACTAATTGTTGCAAGGAGAAAATAGTGGAAAATTTTTATTTCATAGTTGTCGTTCCTACCATTGGTATATTAAAAAACTATTATTGCACAACAATATTAAACTCCGTTCATTGTGTCCCAGGAAACTAACAATGTACTTGAACTTGTGGAGAAAATGAATACAAGAGTTGCTGAAGAATATAAAGGCTTTGGAGATGTGGCTTCAGGATTGACTATCTTTGTGGAGCAATTGAAGTGTAAGAGTGGCAGCTTTGACGAGTACGTTCAACAGATTGACACAATTGAACAGCAAGTTACAGAATTTGAAGCTGTAATTTCGATGCTTGACAAGTATGTTTCACTGCTGGAATCCAAAGTGCAATCTGCTTACCAAATTCCTCCACCATGAATCAACAGTTTTTTTTAATCTTTTTGTTTCCATTGCAATACCCTAAAAGCTGTTACTGGATTGAGTCAAACTTGGGTTTTGTATGTTATAAGCACACCATACAATATAACAAGAAAATGTATTTACCAACCGTTCTATCTCAAACAGTTCTCCCTCCGTTTCAAAAAGAATAACCTCCTTTCCTTTTTAGTATATTTCAAAAAGAATGATCTCTTTCTTTCTTTGGTAACAACTTTCCACGTGGCATGTTTAAGGCCACAAGATCAAAGGGCAATTTTGTACATTTGACCCTACTTTAATTTAGGACCATAAGATTCAAAAAAATTCTTTATACTTTTAAACTCCGTGCCAAGTCAAAGTAGAATATTTGAATGATATGTTTTCAGTTTGTTTATATGAATCTTTTTCTCTGATAATGTCTTTACTCTTCTTATACATTTAGTGTTCTCACTTGTCGTCTGCTGCAATGCTCTTGATGTTTTATTTTCTGGGTTGTGGGAGAAGTAAAAATGGAAACGAGAAGGATTCACATAAGCTTTCGCCCATGAAATGGCGTGCCTTAAGATGTAAATGAATGGAAGTGGAACCAAAGAACGTATACTGTTAAATGTTTTCTCAAATACTTTTTGTTTTAACTACAAAACAGTTTGTCACCACAGCACTCAAAAGATAAGAGGTAACTGGAGAACGAATTTTCATTAAAGCAAACAAGAAGAAATTGCCACCAGTAGCATCCTTCATTTGTTAAAGCAGTGATCACGCTTAATACAAGATCATGCTAATTTGTACAAGGAAACAAAAGATGCAGAACACTCTTAGCCAGCTAATATAATATAACAGATCAATGTTGTTTCTTGCTTTCTTAGGTGGTTCTGGATCCATGTTCTTGCTAAACTTTTCATTCATGTCCATGCTAGCTCTCGTTATATATCTCTTTGATCTGTGTTTTGCTGGTATGCTTTTCACTCTCTTTTCTGTACTTTCTCCGTCTGGTATGTGCATGCCTTGCATCTAAAATCTGTGCTATCTTGACTTTTCAAGGTTTATCTATTTGGTCCATATTTTGCGCGTTTCCATTGGTAGAAACCGTTGATTTCTCAATAGCGGATATGAACTTCTTCAGATGTTTTATGTACTCGGGATAGAGCTCTAGATCACAATGGTTACCTCCTTCAACCCACAACGGGTCATATTTTTGCTTACATAGATCAAACAGCTGTTTACCATGGGAACAATCCACAACATCATCTGCGGTGCCCTGGAAATTTCAAGAAAGGCATATGGGGATGTCAGCAAGCAATTGTAGAATCAAGCGCCACCATTGTAGTTCTAAGGAGTCAATACATCCAAACTACAGGCCTTCTATCTCTACCATTCCCTCTGGTTTTGACTCATTTCCTGAGGATAGCTAGATATAGAATAATCTTTTCCTGCTGTTATACTATTCTCTAGCTGGGTAAACGATCAATTGAAAAACGATCAATGAAATCATGCAAATAAAGGAAAATAAGATGAAGAAAGTACAGCCCCAGAAAACAGTGGTTAGGAGTAGTAACCGACAGGGGAAGACTAGAGGAGGAGAAGCATAAGGGAGTAAATTGAATTGTTACATCCCTCATGAGATTTATCCGGCCTCTAATTAGTTCCCCACAAAACAATCAACCGCGAAATAGAAGTGACTCATCAGTCCCTAACCAAAACTCAGAGTAACAAGTGAATTTTTTTTGCTAATTATTGACAGTTACTAATCTATGACAACAGAAAAAAAACACATTTAAGGTAGTATCAGGTATGATATATTTATGATGGGAATATGGATACTCACATGAATAACGAGGACCGGACATTCAACCAATGGTATCTTGTCAATGTTCTGCATTGGAAAAGAAAATAAACAGCTAATTACAAGAAGAAAATACAGAAAACTAAAATTTGGTCAAATAGAGCTCCACATAACTACCACAAACAGAAGCCTAACCTTAAATATGTCAAACCAGTATGTCCGCTTAACTGGATGCAAGACACGAACTCCAGAGAGTATCGGGCTGTGCAGAACCAGTCCCCTCAATCTTGATAAGCGGGATCCCATATCTACTGTTGGTCCACTACCAACAGACTGTCCATATAATATTATATCCTCCTCTTTCACCCCATATGTCTCTTCAAGACACTTATATGCAGCTTCTATGTCTGCATAAGTGTTCTGCTCACTTGGCTACAGAAAAATAAGAATACAGAGTCAAATACTTTCATCTCAAACAGCCTAATTTAATCATCTAAAAATATTCTTTACCTTGCCAGTGGACTGGCCATACCCTGAATAGTCATACCTGACAGAAAGGAGAGAAAACTCAGAAACATGAAGGTGAGTTTAACTTCAAATATGTACAGCCTTTTTGGCGTCCCCTTTTACTGTTTTTTCAACTGTGACATTAGGGAGCGGATTTGAAGTCATAACTTTTATTGCTTCACAGAAGACTAAGCAAACTTTCCTAAACCTCGCAGCTTCTCTTCCTCCAAATTTCATTAAAATATAATCTGGTACTTCGTTTAAAGGAGAGAAGAAAGAAATCAAATGGGAAGGAAAAATGAGCATCTATTAGAGTCCCAAGATGAGCTCGAAATAATTTGCGAGATGGCATATGTCAAAAGTCAAATGTGTCACTTTGTATAAACCACACAACCAAGACACAACAAAGCTTATGCCTTGACAAAAGAAGCATACTTTTTCAACATTAATGCATATCCACCAGGTCAGATTGGAAAGAAAAATTCCGAAACCATTTCAAACTTCTACAGCAACATCAACTTTGAGAGAGGGAACAATTATCAATCACAAAAGTTAGAACATCAGCTATCAACTAGCCTTCTCTTCACATGTAAAGATCACAAACAAAGCGATTAAGAACAGTAGATATCACATTCGCATCATCGTTGTTGACACATGTTATTGTGATACAAAAAGGTTTCCTCCAGCATGCACAAGCTTATCCCTGAGTCACTAGATGCACCTCATTAGGCTTAAAGGTAGCTTAATTCTATTCTAAATTGTCAAACACATACATAATAGAGTCACATATTATATAACCCACTGTCAGTAATAGAGGCTAATCCAGATTCAGGATTGATTATGTAACATACAGCTACGAACACGGACTACAGATAGACTATGTCCAATAGACCCTTGTGGTTCGACCCTTCCCATGATATCAAAGTGCAGCCACTGCTTTTGAATTCCAGAACCAACTCTACCAGACAGCAAAAATAAAGAACAGGATGTGTCCAATTGACTCTACAACACAAAAGTTTTCTCTAACACAACCTAAATATATCAAATATTCTGAATCTCAATATTACAGAGAGAAGAATACCCCATCAAATTGACCCGGAGATGAAGACTGAGTTCTGTAAACAAATCGTACATCTGCCCTAAATCAGCAGCGTTTCCATGTGAGTAAAGCACGGTCAATTTCGCGGCCGGATTCCTCACGTACATAGCAATAATCTCCGTCCCCTTCTTCGTCTCTAGCTTCAAAATGTCAACGTCTTCCCCTTGAACCACCTCTGTCATCTTAAGTTTTCCGGTCGATTCTTCCACCACCACCCCATACGACGGTGGATTAGGCGGAAAAAATGCAAACTTTGCCGCCATAGACGACGTTACAGCTCCCATCGCTCCCCCCAAATCTATATATGTAAAAAAATTCAATAAATTACCAGAATAGCTACATTAAAATCCTGCAAATTTCTTATGCAGATGGTTGTAAGGTTTTCCGGCGAGTGATGATCATGACGGGTTGAGACGAATGGGAGCTGTACGGAGAAAATCAGATTATTTTTTTTCATTTTTTTTATTTGCACAAAATGATTTTTTTACTTTTTAATTTGGATGGTGGTTTTGTCGACACGTGGCAGCTCGTAGTAGATCGTAAAATTTGTTGTACAGCTACGTACGTAGAAATAGCATGACCATATTTTAAAGGCACAATATAACTTTAGACGTGCATAAGTAGGTACTTAAATTTGTATAAAGTTAAACGAATAGACATCATGTCCTACCTGACATTTTATATGCAATTTTTTATCCTATGTGGTGTCCTATGTGTATCGTGTCACGTAGAACTCATGTGTCTGCTTGTTCAAGTTTATACAAGTTTAAGTGTCTACTTTGGCATACCCAAAGTTGAATGACATAAATGTAAAATGAGGTCAAGTTAAATGGATATTATGGCTAGTTTAAAAAGAGGAACTTTCATATATAGGTTTTAGTCACTCAGATAAAAAATAGGTTAATTATTCTTATAGTTATAGTTTGATAAATACAATTCGTAGTTACATGTTATAGGGAGGAGAGGCGAGCGACAGAGGGCAAAGAATAGGAGAGAGGTGAACTGTATTTGCATAATCAGTTAGATTTGTTGTCAATCTGTGTTTAAAAAAAACAGAATTACTGATTCTGATAAAAAAACTTTACAGAAACACGAAGTAACTTAAAGTTTTCAGAATCAGTACAAAAGATGAACATAAATCAATTAAGTAAAAAATTAAAATCTGTAAAAACACGTACCAGAATCTGGAAATTTTTAATAGGAAAAAAATCAAATCCACTGAACTCACAGTGTCCCCTTAAGGAAATTATTCTCCTCTAGTATCCGAGGTTTGATTTAGAATATGACCTCCCAGGGTAAAATGATCTCAATCACCAGAGTATAGATACCAAAACTCTGGTGTCAGCGAACAAATCAACAGCAGTAAAATACACGAAGCAATTTGTTGTGCAGAAGAAGAAGAAGAAGAGATCAGAAAATTCGTAAGGAAAAATTCTGAAGAGTGAAAGGTAATTTCTTGAAATCGTTCCACGAAGGAGGCAATTTCTGAATTTTGAAAGGAGGCAATTTCTCGATCATTGCAGCCACTTGAAAAGCTTCATTTACTACCATATCTTCAATAATCAGATCATGGAGAATAAGTTGAAGTTCCTGCACTTGTGATCCAACAGTTTTACTATCTACCATTTTATAGTCTAAAAACTTTGCGATCACAAACTTTTTCAAGCATGCATCTTCTGTCTTATATTTCTTCTCAAGTGCATTCCACAACTCTTTTAAAGTTGTTATTGCACTATAGACATTATATAAGTCATCATCTAAAGCACTCAAAATATAGCCTTTACATAGAAAGTCTGCCTGTTTCCATGCTTCAATAATCATGAATTTTTCCCTTTCTGGCATATCATCAGCAGGCAGTGTAGTTTCTTCACTTGTAAATTTCTGCAGACCAAGAGTGGTAAGCCAGAAAAATACTCGTTGCTGCCATCTTTTGAAATTCACACCTGTGAATTTACCCGGTTTCTCTGCCTGTGGTACAACAGTTTGGGTTGGTGCAGCAACAGCCACTGTAACACCATTGTTTGCCATTTCTGATAAACAAAAATTGATACAGTCTTAGTAAACAATAAAATATAATTGCACACTTAAAGGAGTATAAAATCAGGAAGATTTTTGTCTCCACCAGAAACACAGATTAAAAAATAACTTCCTTAAGATTGTTGCCAATCTGTGTTTAAAATAAAAAACAAAATTACTAATTCTGATAAAAAAACTTTACAGAAACACGAAGTAACTTAAAGTTTTCAGAATCAGTACAAAAGATGAACAGAAATCAATTAAGTAAAAAATTAAAATCTGTAAAAGCACGTACCAGAATCTGGAAATTTTTAATAGGAAAAAGATCAAGTCCACTGAACTCACAGTGTCCCCTTAAGGAAATTATTTCCCTCTAGTATCCGAGGTTTGATTTGGAATATGACCTCCCATGGTAAAATGATCTCAATCACCAGAGTATAGATACCAAAAAACTCTGGTGTCAGCTGACCAATCAACAGCAGTAAAATACACGAAGTAATTTGTTGTGCAGAAGAAGAAGAAGAAAAGATCAGAAAATTCGTAAGGAAAAATTCTGGAAAGTGAAAGGTATTTATAAGCAAGAGGAACAAGTTTCGAAAGGTTGCAACCCTTTCAGAATCCTCACAACCATTAATGAAAGTTTGCAACCTTTCAAATGGTAATGACTGTTCCTAAAAGTTGCAACCTTTCAGAACAGTCATGGTGGGAATTTTAAATAAAACGGGAAAGTTGTGTAAATTCTAACGGGTCACGCGCGGATTCGAATCGGGTAGGGTTAATCAACTAAAAAATTGAAATATTTCGGTTAATTTCAACTAAATAACTGAAAACGTTTTCAACTAATTAATTGAAAAGATATTGGCTATTTAATTTAATTAATTAAATAAATAATTATATATAATTATCGTAGCCGGAGACGAGCGACGACGACGGCGCGAGGGGGGTCCCTCTTTCCAACCCTTTTAACAATTAATAGGAGTGTTTCTGTATTTAAACTCTCCTATTTTTCTTTCCACCGCCGATGAGGGACAAATGCCTTTTCATTAAAGCATAAGAGGACTTTTCAAGTTCTCAACTTTTCAAATTTCTCTTTTTCCCTCTATTTTCCATCAATTCTTGCTAATACCCAACAAGATTATTGTATATTATACATATGTATTTGTATATATGACAAGCGAGATTCAGAGAGGGAGGAGAGAGGCGAGCGAGATTGGGGGGGAGAGAGAAACGAGCAAGAGAGGGCAGAGAGTGGAAGAGAGGTGAATTGTATATGTATATCGATTTGATAATTGTATATTATACATACATATTTGTATATTCTGGCGCTACATATACAAAGTGGCTAATTATACAAACTCGAAATCAGCCACGTAATTATTGTATAATGTTAGACGCGAGTGATAATTATAGCAAAATATAGATATAATAAATAATTAAATTGTATAAATTTACTTAACCACGTAATTTTCCCTTTTCAAAATTTATATACATATCCTTTCAAAATCAAAATTTAAACTCCCATCTCCTCGCCATTTTCATAATGTGACAAGGAGTAATACTTTTAAATTTATAATCATAGTAAATAATATTTCATTATCACTATATATGTATTAATTTGTCCAAACTACTTAATTAAGTGCTCAGCATATACAAATCTTATTAGTAATTTTTTTCTTCTATAAAAACAAATTAAATTAAAAAGTGTGTTATCAACCTTCCACAAGTTCCTTAATATTTTTGGGAATACAAAGAGATGTTCCATTGAAACATTTAGTAGCAATAACTCTATATATTGTTTCAGTAAGATGATAACCATCCCAGAAGTAGTGTTTATCAGCGTCCCGGCACGGCACAAGTTCTGGTATGCAAGCTGATGTCCCATTACCCCAAGTGATACAACATGGACTTGTTGGATACATTAAACCTACAAACACAAAAATAATAAAAAACTACGTTAATAATATTTCAAATTTTCATTGATTAGGTCTTCTGAATCACTTTATAATCGTCTGATCAAATAAATATCATGATTTAATCGACGAAGAAATGTCCTTATTAGAGGAACAAGTCATTCAAATAAAATTTAAATTAGCAGAATAAAAGCACATCAAGCTAATTATTCTATAATTCACATGAAATGAATTTTATCCACCAAAAGTTTATTTATTGACTCGCTCCAATAAAACTTTCTCCATAGCCAGAGCTCAAAGCTACTCTCTCCGTCTCATTTTTATCACTTTTCGCATTTCGAGATTCAAATAAGTCTATCTTTGACCGTAAGTTTTTCATAGATCCTTTTAACATTTTGAATTATCAATTATTGTGACTTATAGTACTCTTTACGTCGTTTACTAATATATAAATTTCATTTCAATAAATTTGAAGATTTCATACGCAAATATTCGGTCAAAATTAAACTGTTTGACTCTCAGAAAATGAAAAGTGTCACATAAAATGGGACAGAGGGAGTAATAAACTTCAACAATTTCATTTGAAAAATGGGAGAAACATGAATTAAATGGAGCAATTTTTTTTTTTTTAAAAAAAGAAGTGGATATGATTAGATGATTATCCGTGAAACTAATTAACTCTTTTCGAGAAGTTACGCATAATTATGTCTTGAAATATTTTGAGTTAATTTGATTAAGCTTAACAGAACTAGATTAATTTAATGTTTTAAATTTTTTTGATACAATATAAAATAAAATTCTTTTCATAACAATATGATTGAAAAAAATACACTTCACACATTGATCAATATTTATACAATTTGACGTTTGAAAAAATATGACAAGTAATTTAAGACGAGAAAAGGAATATATTACCATAAGCAGAAGGATTGATGATGGCATCGTAGCCGAGCCAGTGACCATGGCCAAGAATAAAAGCAGAGCCTTGAAGAGTGGAACTGAGATTTTTTAGCATATCACTCAGCTGATTGTTGAAAATTACTGCGAGAGCGTTATAATCTTCGTTGCAACGTCCATTAGGTCGAAGCTTCTTTGTAAATGATGGAATACAACCAATTGGTCCTATCTCGAATATTATTATCTTTCTTGCTCCCAGTCGATATAATCTCTACACAAATGATCCATATCAAAATAAAATTATCTATCTTAAAACTCAGAGTATATCAGCTCCAAATCGTAAAAATGAGAAGTGCTTACCTGAAGTTGTTGAGAGAGTGTATCAATGAGAAGTTTAGCAAATGAATCAGGAGTATAGCGTTTGCTCGTCCCATAAATATTTGGCTGTAAATAGTTATTTACATAGTCATTGCTGCCTGTAGACACCACAAAAATCGATCGAGACAAATAACTAGAAAACTCCTCAGGATCATCAAATTTTCTGGGCAATTCTCGCTCTACCGTTCTCTGAAATAAATCAACTTGCTCTGAAAAATGCAGACATTTCCCCTATCAAAAAAAAACACAAGAAATTTTTATTTGAAGAATTTCGTGCATCCATTTCTACGAACATGAAGAAGAAAAAAAGTACTCACGATGAAATTTCCTGTATAAGGTAAAATCCCGCAGGATCCAGATGCATAATTTAACCCAGTGAGTTTTAACGATCCTCGTAAACTCAAATAAGGCGGCGAAAATGGCAATCCGAGAAATTCAGCAATAAAATCAGCAACAGTTTTTCCATTTGTAAATCTTCCAGTAGCTCTGCCTCCATCGAAATTCGAACCATAAGGTTTAAAATCAGCCTTAGCTAAAGTTGGCAAAACATTATTATTTCCACTATCAAATATTGAATCCCCAAATACATACAGTGCTGGTGCTAGAGGAATTTCTGATTTTACTGATTCAAAATACATCAACAGGACTATAATCACTGCTAAAAAATTGAATTTCTCCATAACTATTATTGTTGTTTGTATAATATAATCAATTTTTTTTGAAAGTGAATTGAGGATATAATGGGCTTTATATAAGCAAGAAATGTGTGATAGTAATCTGGAGTTTGTTATTACTTTATTCTCTTTTTTTAAATAAAGTTACACCATCTCCACGTTTTTTCTCCTCCATATATCTATGTTTAATTTGTTTCATTGGCGGGAATTTCACATTTATGTTAAAATTTTGGATAAATTGTCACAACTCGATTTGTGTGTGATTTTATTAGGGACGAGTAGTTTGATTATGTATATTTAAACAAGCTTTTGTGTTGTATTAAGCTCAAAGACCATTCTTTAACATAATGTTCGAGTCAGGTTTGTTTTTATTTGAACTCTCGATATATGCTCTAATAATTAATCGATTCGTCAATGTCATTAATTTAAAGATACATTTATATCAAATTTTGTTAAAAGAATAGAAAAGGTTTGAGTTGTGTTCTTGTGAATATTCTAGAGAAGTCATCCATGTTGATTGCGTGATTGATCATATTTTTCATGCACTCGATCAGTTCTATCTTTGTTGTCGTTATGCACACTTTTATGTTTATCAAGTCATTTTTAGCTTCTTTAACAATCTTGAGTGGCATATACGTAGTTTCTCCCTGTTAAATTTGACAAGATTCAAAAATGGATTAATGAGAAATATGGTAGTTAGGAGGATAATTCTTCATTGGTAGAAAAGTCAAGATAACACTTTTTGTAGGTAAAATTTAGGTGAACAATAAATTGGTTTCACAAGGTAAATCTTGACATTTTGACATATTGTGATGTCATGGATGACATCAATAGGAAGAATTCATTTCTATAAATAGGTAGCTCCTAATTCATTTGTAACACACCTCTCATTTGCCTTCTCATCTCCTAAGACATTTATTCTTCTTTCTCTCTTGTAGTATTTCACTTGTACTCTTTTGGAGTGAAATAAATATTGGTTGGTTGTGTCCGAGGAATAGGCAATAGAAAACAAAAGTTTGCCGAACCTCGTTAATTTCTGGTGTTCCTTTTATTATTGTCTCATTTACTATTTATTAGCTACCTTTAGATATAGTAATTGTGATCCATCACTCTCTATATATTCGGCTTTCGCAACACTCCCAAGTTAAAATAGAGCATGGCTATATATTAGGCTTTCTGGTCTAACTCATTTGTTATTTCAATTTCAATTTCAATTTCATATTACAAACACATATAGACCCCAAAAGAAACAATAAATCGAACACATATCAACAACGCCCCAAATCATGTAAAGTTCACCTATAATAATCCTAAAATAGGAACAAAAAAAATTAATTTTTACTATGTAAATGTTAGTCTCACTAATCTTGAGCCCTAATTAAATTACAAATATCACAAAATTAAAGAAAAAAGACTGCAATCTTAAAAATATGAACCATTATTGTTATAGATTTGCACCTTTTAGCCCTAAATCAAATGAAGAAATGGAAGGGAGGGTGCAACGAATGGGGATTATGACAGAAAAAAATCATGAAAAAGAGGAATAAAATGGTGAAGATGGTTACGTGGTTGTGGGTGTGATAGAAAAGATAATGAAAATGAAGGAATATGATAGAGTAGATTGTGTGGGTATGGATTTATGACCAAAAAAATAAAGCTTAGAAATAAGAAAAATGGAGCAATACAATGGAGAAGATGAATGGGGAAGATGACTCGGGAAGTTGTGGGGGGTTTGCATTTTTCTTTAAATTTGGCAAGTATTTTATTTAATTCTTAGGGATAAAAAGACCACATGTCATTTATTCATTGGTTACTTTATCATGTATTTTAATTCTTATTTTTTCTCTTTAATATAATAGACTTTTAATGAGTTGGCATGATATAATTGGGCATCCAATCCAGGTGGACGCGTTTGGTTAACACGCACTTGAAGTCAACATGTGCTATTGAAAAAAGTGTCAAAATGACACAACGAAGTGTCTAAAATGAACAAAAACTAGTTAAAGTCTCTAAGTGAAAATTGCTGTCAAATTTAGGGGGTCACCGATAGGTTAGGCCTTCATATTGTCAATCATTGAGAATTTTAGTATTTTTTACGTAGTACAAATATATGAATTTCATTTTTAAAAAATTGACGATTTGCAAACTTTTAATTAAACTTAAGTTATTTGATTCTCGAAAAATAAAACCCTTAAGAAATACTTCCTCTCTTAATCTCTAGATGATTTAGCAAAATGACACTTTGAAAACTCAATTTACAAAATGACTATTGATTTTCTACTTTTCTTGCTTGTTTCGGTAGTACTTTTTTTTTTGTTTCTATTTACCTGTACACATAAAAGTCTATTACTAAACTTGAATCTTTTTGCATATTTATTATCGAAATATATGGTATTTCTACTTATTTTGTTTGTTTCGATCGTGCTTTTTTTTCCCCTTACTTTTGCAAATTTATCCTGGTTTATTACCAAAAACGGGTGGTCGATTATTATTATTTTTATATTTAATTGGTCACACTCTATTATTTCATTATTTATTATAGTTATTTTAGATCATAACTTTTTAAAATATTTAATCAGTACGCTTAAAAAATATAATTTTTAATACATATTAGGCCAATGCATAGCTTGTGCGCATCTTTTCGAGCCCGTTTGAATAACTTAAAAAAATAGCTTTTAAAATGTACTTTTGAAAGTGTTAGAATTTATTTTTAAAATAAGTAGTTATGTGTTTGGATAAAAATACTGAAGTTAAAAAAAAAATTGTTGATGTGTTTGGCAAATAAGTGCTGGTAAACACTTTTTTTAATCAAAATGTCTGAAATACCCTTAAAAGCTGTTAACATGATAAAAGTCGATTAATTTAATAATAATAATAATAATATATAATATATAATAATAATAATAATAAAAATATAATATGAAAAGAATAATAGTAATAATATATAATATATAATATATAATAATAATAATAATATATAATAATTATAAAGAATAATAAAATAAATAATAATATATAATATATAATAATAATAATATATAATAATAATAAAGAATAATAAAATAAATAATAATAATAATAACAAAATAATAAAATATTATTAATAATAATAATATAATAATCATAATAATATATAATAATAATAAAAATAATAATAAAATAACAAAAATAATAATAATAAAAATAATTAAATATAAATAATAATAATAATAAATAATAATAATAATAATAATATAACAATATGAAAATAATAATAATATAATAATAATAATAAATAATAAAATAAATAATAATAATAATAATATAGAAAATATTATTAATAATAAATAATAATAATAATATATAATAATAATAACAAACAATAATAATAATAATAAAATAATATGAAAATTATAATAATAATAATATAATAATAATATTATATAATAATATATAATATTATATAATAATAATAATATAGAATAATAAAATAAATAATAATAATAATAATGAAAATAATAAAATATTAATAATAATAATAATATATAATAATATAATAATATATAATAATAATAATAAAGAGAAATAATAATAAAATAATAAAATATTATTAATAATAATAATAAATAACAATAATAATAATAATAATAATAATAATAAATAAGGGCAAAAAGGTAAAATATTTGGTCAACTTAAAAAAGCTTTTAAGCTATAAAAAATAAAAAAAAATACCCCTTCCCCAGCTTTTAACTTTTGACTTAAAATAAGTTTTTTTTTAACTTAAAAAAAGTTACTTTAAAAATTACCAAACACTTAAATAAGTTAAAAATCAACTTTTAAGTTAGTTTGACCAGATTTTAAGGTAATCCAAACAGATCTTCAGCAGTTATTTAGAAGTTAGGACAAAATGTTAAATTAAAATTTTAATATTTAATTATATATTATTAGGCCAAATGCATGGCTATTAGCCTACGCGCATCTTCTCACTAGTTGCTTATAAATTAGGCCGAAAATAATTTATATTGGTGCATGAACCCCTATTTGGATTAGGTGGGGTTACAAAAATCGAACCTCAAAATTGAATCAAATTGTAAATTGAGCAAATTAAAAAAAAAGTTTGATTAGTGATTTGATATTGAAAAAGTACCTCAATTATACTTTGTTTAGTTTTAATTAAAAAATCAACTCGAGATTAAACTAATCCGATATTATATAATTTTAAAATTTTATATTATGCATAAAAATATTTATTTATGTATAATTTTAAAATATTTCTTATACTTTTTCTTTTTTAACATACTATTTCAAGTTTGAATAAAATTTTGAATCCAATAATGTTTATAGTTCATAGATGTCAGTAATTCTAATAAAGTTCAAATCAAACTCAAATTAATACTAATGCTTATGGAGAAAAAAATCAATTCAACATTAAGAATGACAATAATGTTTAATATGTGTTATTTAGTTTTACATTGATTTAGACATTTATAATCTAATTTTAAAAATTTTCTATTTAGTCATGTCATAATTAATACTTATTAGACTTATTTTAGCATGATTTAGTACTTTAAAATTATGATCGTTTTCATTATGTCTTATTAATTTACAATATTTCTTTTATGCGATTTCAATTCAATATTATTTTTTGTTGAGTATTTAAGTGTACTCACTCATCTCATATTTTGTATTTTTTTATTTAAGAAACACCTTATATAGTTGTATTTTTATATACATTTGAAGTGCAAATGTTTATTATATGTTTTCTGAATACTTTATTGGGAAAATTCGAGAAAAATATGAAACCCCCCAAAATAATGAGGTTGAAATCTAAGTTTTGTTTATTTGATTTGATTTATAAATTTAAAATTTTGATACAATTAATTTGATTTAATATCTGAAAAATCTGAACCAATCTGGTCATGTACACCCCTAAGGATTATCATTAATCAATTGAAATTTCTCTTTCTTTTTTCTCTAGCTTTTTTATTTTATTATATATATATATATATATATAAACTAACCTCAACAAGAAAGTGTGAAACAACAGTGCACCCAAATCACACCTCTAAAACTTAGTTTGGATGTACATATTGTTTTATAATGTATCATATTATATTGTATAAATAGTTTTGGATAGATTGTATTGTTTTTCATCGTTACATAATGTCTGTCACACATCCATAATTTAATTGATAAATCTACCAAAAAAAAGTAGAGTACATGGTAGAGCTACTATGTAAAGGTAGAACAACACATTAAATATGATTGTTAAGTAACAAATAAAGACAAAATGAGAAGAGAATATTAAGACACAACACATTCACACCAAATCGATCGTTACATAAAATGAATTGTTTGTCATTGCGTAACAATGAATTTAATCGATACGATATAATAGAATGTAAGTAACAATCAAAACATACATTGTATTTAAACAGCATAATAGGTTAACAACCACCCAAATAAGATGTTAGTTTTTAACCAATTTTCATCCGATGTTGACTTTCTTTTTGGTTTTTATTTTGGTGTCTGGGGTGTTCGTGATTTGGTTTGGATCGGTTATTAGTTAAAACCAAAATCAAACTAATCTAGTCGATTTTTTGAATTCCTAAAACCAAACCAAAAAAATAAAGATCGGTTTGATTATCGTCAGTTTGATTCAGTTTTTTTATTTTTTTCGATTTGAAAGTAATCAATTTTTTTTGAGGACATACGTATATCGATGGACACAAACCAGTACACGAATAATCCACAAGAAAGTTATTGTCGGTTCAATTAAGCAATTCAAGAGTTATTATTTCACGAACACAGTGATTCAATTAAGAGAAAATGTGATTATCTTATGTGAGGTAGGGTAAATAAAGACTAAAATAATGAATTTGGACTTGGACATAGATTGTAATAGTTAAGCTAGAATTTAAGTGTTGGAATTGAGTAAATTGTAAAGTTAAATACTCAAATTAATTAAAATCTAATAAAATATTTATATTTTATTTATGAATAATATATAAATAATTATAAAATTTACAGATCTAATTTATCGATTCGATTTAGTTATTTTTGCTATTACTTTTTTAGTAAATTCAAAACAAACCAAATAGTTACCGATTTTCAAAATTTAAAACCAAACTTAACCAAATCAAATATCATTTTTTTCAATCGATTGGGTTTGGATTGCGGGTGGGCTTTTTTTAACCATAACTATAAATACCCATACTGATTATGATACCCGCATTGAAGTTCGACTATATTCGAATTTGTGCCACGTAAGATCCTATTCAAGGAGAAGCACTCCCTACCAAAGACTTTTTCATTTCTAGAGCTCAAACCTGAAATATATGATTATGATTTTATAAAAATAACTTTATCTACTGGACCACGTCCTTTGAACGTGATAGATGTTAACTTTTTTTTTTTTTAATAATTGTGCTTCTATAAGAGGTACAAATAACATTGAAGTTCAAATTGATTTTTTTTTTTTAAAATTCAGACAAGAATTAATTAAATTTGGAGCTCAATAACATAACAATAAATTCCTAGAAGATCACGGATGAATTCAATGTCTTCTTTAAAATTCTCACTTGGTCGATTGGAGGAGCTATTATACTAAAAAAAAAAAATGGAAAAATTTCATATATGGAAAACATATTTTATAAAATAACATTTCATGGGTATAGTTTAATTTGTTATGTATTTTTAAATTTGTATAAAATGTTTTTTTTTATTTTTAATTTATACAAAATTTTATTTTTTCAGTTAATAATAACATTAGCACTAAATACGGTACGAATAAATTTAAATAATGTCATGATTTAAGCTAAACATTCAAAATTAATTATTTTTTTCAAAAAAGAATTTTAAAGTGATAGAAAGACGATCCCAACCTATTTCTGCGCATCACTGAAGTATCAGATTAATCAATTTTTTGATATATTCGACGACATGAAATTTTTCATTGAAGGAAACTTCATGTTTTGAACTGCAATATAGTTTACAATTGTTTAGTATATCTGAAATACCTGAATTATGAAACGATTTTTCTGTTGTGTTAATTTTGGTGGTATAAAAAAGTAATTATCAATTTTTTCGTGTTTATACAAACTTAGATAAATCGTATGAAACACTCAGGCGTTGATGAATCTGATTTTAATGTGTCGTCGATGATGTGTTATCAATTGTATATATGCCCATCGTAATATGATATTATATATATGATAATCTAGATTTCGAAAAAAGGGTTTGAAGTAGTTTTGTATACGATATTTTGTATGTTCTAGTACTGATATATAAATTACTTTATATTATTTCATTTTGAGACTACAAATTTGTATAAATAAATTATATTGGTATTTGTAATTCTTTGTATATATCTACAAACTATATTCGTGTATTAGTATGTGTATATGAATATGATACTTAAATATGTTTAACTGTCTCATACGACTTTGTATATATTATATTAATATATAACTGAATATATATGTAACTTTAGTAATTTGTATACAATTAATTACTATAATATACAAATTACAATATACAATTATAATTTAGTCATAAATTATATATAGAGTTCTCTTTTGTATATATCTACAAACTATATTTGTAAACTATATACAATTGTCTTTAATATACAAGTCACTATATACATATTACCTTAATATACAAGTCATCATATACATAACTTAAATAATTTGTATATACCTAATAGAATATACAAATCCCAATATACAATTACAATATAATTTAGGCATAAACTATACATATACTTAAAGTACTTTTTTTTATCTCTTTCGAATATATAACTAAGAAAAAAATATAAATAACTGAAACATATGTGATTCAAACATGCAATATACTATACACAATTATTACTTCAACAAACAATTTTATATTTACAGATAAGTAACGAAATATTTTATCTATAATTGCGTTTAAGTCTCTATCTGATGATCCTGATGTTCTTCAGATTTCAGTTGAAGCACATTCACACTCCTTTTTCTCTTACTTTTTCCTTCAACAATTTTAATGCCGCTAGCTTTTGCGTTGATAGTAACTTTCTAAATTGTCATTGGGTCATTTTTTTTTTCTGGATCTCAATTTGTTAATATATTGTTCATCTTGAACTTGTTTAGATTTTGCCATAGTTCCTAATTAATTCCAAAATCTTGAGTTAAACACGTTGAAAACGAGAGTGGATTATCAACAATTCTAATTTTGAAAAACTTATAATCTGAAAGATTTTTTTTAAAAAAAAATATGAAAAAACTAACAAGCATAATACATATACAATTGTTGAAGAAGAAAAAAAAAAAACGGATTCATGGATTGATTTTTGTTGTTACCTGCGAAAATTAAAAGCAAGACGGAAGAGAGAACATGAAATTTTCCCAATTCAAAATATGAATGAAAGAGTGATTTTAGGAGAAAGATATAGAATGATGATAGGACAGATAAAATTGATTTTATATAAAGTTATATACAAAAAGATAAAAAAATCACTGAAATTATGATTTGACACTAAATAAATTAAACTATATCCTTATTAACTAATTACTTAATGATTGTCATCCCACATAATTTTCCCAAAAATAATTTCGTCAAATATAAAAATAAAATTAAAGCATATTGCAAATTAAATCCTAATAAGGCTAGGCCGCTCGAGGTATTCTTTATTGACGCGTAACCGTGCTTATGTTGGCGAAAACACAGAATTTTTTTTATAAACAAATCCAAATCATCGAGTCTCCGATTTGAAGAATTCTTTGGGCTTCTGTCTTTTTCTCCAACAAAATCATCCATTTATTCCATCGCTTTGTCTTTGTGTCTCCGTAATTTTGAGGTTTTTGTTCTTTTTCCCATCTTTTACTTTGTTATTTAGCCTGCAAATTGGTATTGTCTCAATTGGTTGATTAACAGATATATCTGCGTTAAAGTTTTGTCTTTTGACTCAACAATGGATTAATTCTGATATTAAAATTACCCAATTCTTGATTGTCTGTTTGCCTTATGATTGTGACAATTGAGCTTCTTTAGCTGATCGTTTATGGTTCCTTGCTTGCTTACTAAGATTGTGTGAATGAACAACCCCTTGATGCCCATTTAGAAAATAAGAGGAAAAAAAGTAATCTTTTTTGTAATTTTTGATGTTTTATAATCGTATCTACTTTCTAATTCTGATAGTGTTTGTTGTTGTAAGTTCTGATTGAATTCACGGCTAATAGCTTTTGCTTAAACAGTGTATGGTGTTAAGAAATTCATTATTTAGAACCCATTTAGTCGTTGTTCTAAAATCTAAAACCCATAAAGTTGAAATTATGCTCTGGCTCAATTAGCTGCTATGCAGTGGCTTGATTACCAAAGAAAGTAAATTTTTTGACTGAGTTTCACAATTGCCATAAAAAGATACCACATTTAACTACTGTATTGAGCACTCTGAGTTTTGGAAGTAAAAGGGTCCAAGTGGAGTTGAATGAATATTGAGGATTCATATAGCCAACAAGAATTGTTTGGAATTAAGGTGTGTATTTCTTCAAGAGCTGCAAGTTTGGAAGTGTTGTGACTTGTGTGTCTTCTATAGTATACCATTCGGCTGTATATATCTTAGTTCTGATAGTTTAATGGTCTTTGCTGTTACAGGTGTCGAGCATCATACTTTTCTAAGGCCTTGATCAGAAAGGGCATTCACTCATTCGGGATTTCCTGAAGAGAGAGGGTGCCCAATTGGCTCGCTTCTTCATTTGCTTGTTGAAGGCCTTTTGTCAGTGCTATTAAGTTACCCCAAGTTCCGATCACCACAACTTTTGCTTCCACAATCAGGAAATAGAGACAATTGGGGATTGTCAATGACACTTGAAAAGGTTTTTGAGGTACTATCATAGGTTGAAAGAGATACAATGGGTGCAGTTTGTTGCTGCTTGCGAGACGAATGTGAAGATTTTGCCAACCCAAACAGCTCAATGTATAGGAACTGTATATGCTTTCCAACTCTTATTCAGAACTTCTTGCATGTGGTATGCTTTTCGAAGACATTTTTGTATAATCACTTTATAGTTCCTTCTTTTTGAACGCACTAGTACTTCTTACACAGTCATATATCAATGGATAGTACCTTTCTAGTCACTTTACTCTGAATCATTAACTAATATTTCCACCTGAAGTAATTAGGGAGTTTCAAATTGGTCTTGTTACCGTTGCTTTGTTACGGGACAATGTTCAGTTGTAAGTGGCACTTGTTTTGTGAACCGATAGCATCAGTAGTTTGGTGGTAGAAATTGATACTTGAGTATCTTGAACAATGAGACCCAAACTCATTTACTTCTTTGATCTGTTTAACAGGAATGCTCATGTTTGCAATGAGTTGTTAGCTAACTCTGCCGTTGCTTAAACTCAGCTGGAGTAGTATTGGCTGTTTCTTTTGCTAAATTTTGCTTGAAAAGTAGTTTTTTTTATTGCTTTGTACTAAATCACTAAGATATACTGTGTTTCATAAAGAAATTGAAACGAGAGGAGGGACAAATTTCTGGCTCTGGAAAGCAGTCATTTGTTAGATTCCATATGCTAGCGGATCCTGTCCATGGGATTCCTCCTTTGCATTGAAATTAGGTTTTCCTGCCTCTTATCAGATGATGAAACAACTTTACTATTTCAGTAAGGCTCATCATCCACAGCTCTGACACATGGAAAGTAAGGAGCTTAATATTACTCGTAAATCTTTTGAGAGTATCTGGTAGCTGAACTTATCTGTATAATCTGTTTAGGTATTTGTATCACAAAATATTATCTTTGGGTATGGTCTTGTATTTAGATCGTCATCAGCTTCACATCAAGACCTTTTTCGTTCAACTGAATAGGTGCTGATGATAATTACTTCCCTTTATGTGCCATAGAATTTACATATCCTCATTCTTATCTTGCAGTATGCATCACTTTTCCATAGAGGAGAAAGACATGTCATTCCTTCATCGGATCAAGGTGCAGCATCTTTGAGTTCTACAGCCTCTCTTGATGACTCACTATCTGACATGTACCGTTCTCCTCCGAGACCACTGCCATATGATGCTGATCCAAGATATTTCCGCTTGCAACAAGATGGACAAGTCTCAAGAAGGGAGAAAGGCTCGAGCCACTCACATGAGGAAACTGAACCACTACAAAGAAGTTTTAATGACCCTGAATCGATAAGTGATGTAAATAAATGGAGTTTGCCTACATTTGAAGAAGGATCAAAAGAATACAATAAGTCTTCTGTGGAATTCTCAACTGCTAAAATGACTTCTGGAGATGCTCATAGCTATTATTATTCAGAAGATGAAGATGTCTGCCCAACATGTCTTGAAGGTAAATTTTTTTTATAGCCTTATGTTCTACTTCATTGGATGTAACAAAGTAGTCTAATGCAAGCCATCTGCACAGAGCCTTATAAAAAGTCTTCTTCTACTCCTCTTGTCCCACCCTCTGGTAGCGTAATTTAGACATTAGTTTATCGAGTGGACAGTGGAAATTAAACTACCCAAGTCACTGTTATAGTTTTTCATTTTTCCATCTAAAATCAATGGTGTAATACTATTTGTTAAAGAATAAACACTCAAGACGAACAACAGTATTTGATAGCAAGGTTCAAGGTATCTTTGAATATTAATTTTCATGATACTGTAATCTTACCTTATCAAAACAAAAGATGACCCTGATGATCCTGTTTCTTTCAGAATATACAGAGGAAAACCCAAAAATAATAACAAAATGCTCTCACCATTTCCACCTGAGTTGTATATATGAGTGGATGGAAAGAAGTGACAGCTGTCCAGTTTGTGGCAAGGTAATTGTGATATCGTTTATATTTTATGTCCCATCTCCTTCTCTTTTTATTTTTCTTTTTGTTTAATTTGGTGTTATGGTTGAGCTTATCCTATATATTCTGCTATGCTACGCACAGGTCCCAGGCTTTCCGAGGGAAATGTATGTGTATTTTTATTTTTCTACGTTGACCTCTCTGTCTTAGTGACAATCAAGTAGTTCTAACATATAGCCGTTAAACCATATTAGACCCAAATCCCTTCATGAAGCTGCACAAATCCTCCCTACACTTTTTAGCTGGTCTAACTCTACCCCTGTAAATAACTTAGATCACTACCTGGATTTTGTCAGCTCCTTAGCTCTATAAGTTTTTTGTTCTTATTGAGCTGACAGATCCCCTTTTTGTAACTTCACATCTACTGGATGCTTTCACTTCATCAAAAAATTCTCCCCTCACTGCTTAATCTTAAAATGTGGATCCATAATGAAGAGGCAGTGCTAGGAATGTTAATGGTGTAAATATTAAATTATATTTCTTATAGATAAAAAAAGGAACATCTAAAATTTCTTGTCTTTTGTTTCATTTTTTCGAGAAAGTCTGAACTAGGAAAGGCAAAAAACAAATCGGGGGAGGGGGGTTGTAAGGAACTGTATGTCTCCCTCATTTTTTATTAGTTTAAGATTCTTTTCATGACTTACCCAGTTCGAATTCTCAGCTACACTCCTGTGTTTGTCAAAGATTATCTTCTTATTGCACAAAAAAGCATGAGCTGACATTCTTCAGGAAAAACTACTGATACATGGGCCAACTCATTACAAATACTTGGATGGGATATAGCTAGCACCTATTTTATCATCATTAGCTTGTTTTGGCATGGAGGAGTGGCTCATTGCTTATTTGTTTAGTTATCTTTTTCTCTATTTGGTAATTATATCCAAATGAGCAAACTTAACTTTTCCTGCATTAATACTGCTTTATATGAAATACTGAGGTTTCCTATATCATAAAGGTAGTTTTATGGAATAAACACAGGAAAAGAGTTTATCCGGAAATCTCTAGGATAGGTTTATTTTAATGAGTGCCGGTGATGAGAGTGAAACCAGCCGAACTGCAGTCAAGTATAGAAGGTTTAGTGTAAAATACCAATTGTAGTGTGAGAGCCTGAACCATGAACTGAGCAGAGAAAAGCATGTCAAGGATTTCATAACTTGTAGCATTTCTAGGCCGCTAGAAGCAAGTCAATAACATTAGATGAACAGTAGAATAATTCTGAATAAGCGTGGAGAATCTAACGAGGTGGTAGAGTGATACAACCTGAACACTAACAATTATATTGCATGTGCGTGTTTGTTTCAAATGTTGTCCTTTTCTTAAGGAAACTTTGTATAACCATGCTTCTAGATTGGCTAACAACCTGCAAGGTCTCTTTAAGTGCTCTCAGTTATGGTACCAAAGTCTAGTGGCTTGTTATGCAGTTAAACATGTGCAATAGTTAAAGCCCACAATGTTGGCTATCTTGAGGAAATTTGTAAGTTTTGGGAATTGGTCTCTAAAAGAAGTTCATCAGACCGATGAAAATTGATGCCAATAGCCAGAGCAACAACAAATTAACAATTAATGAGGACAATATCTTGAGGTTAAGTAAACATTTGGAGATGATACAACCTTAGAGAGATTATTCAGGGGGAGATGTCACGTGCAACTTTCTTTGGAAAAGTTGTTTGATTAAAAGTTCAGTGAGAAACTAAAAGGTCCATTCTTTTTATTAAGGGAATTGTCATTGGTAAGCATCAAGAAGATACTTAGAAGTGCATCAAAGATTAAAAGTTGTATAGGCTCGTCAAGGCGAGAGAGATGAGGGCTCGTGACTTTGGACCAAGTGAAGTGCATCAAGGATGTGAATGTAGAAATAATGGTAGAAGAAGCACACGTTAGACAAAAATGGTAGATGTACTTCAATAAGCTCTTGAATGAGGGAAGGATAGTGTGCTTTGAGAGTTGGAGTAGTCCAAGAGTCGTAGGGATTTGGGTATTGTGGGTGCATAAATACTACAGAGGTTAAGAAGGCAATTCAGAGGATGAGAAGGGGAAGAACGACTAGGCCAGACGAGATTTCGTTGAAGTTTTGGAAGAAAGCATGCAAAATAGGTTTGGAGTGGCTAACTGGGTTGTTTAATGTCATTTCTAAGACGGCTAGAATGTTAGATGAGTGGAGATGGAGTACAATGACTCCGTTGTATGTACAAAAAAATGTGATGTTCAAAATTGTAATAACTATAGGGGTAATAAGCTACTAAGCCACACTATAAAAGTTTGGGAGAAGGTGTTCGAGATGAGGATGAAGAGGGATGTGTCTACCTCCAAGAACCAATTTGGTATTCATGCTTGGGCTATCAACTACCAAAGCCATTCATCTTGTAAGGAGATTGCTGGAACAATACAGAGATAAGAAGAGACTTACACATGGTGTTCTTGACCTTGAATAGGCATATGATAAAGTTCTTATGGAGGTTATAAGGAGATGTTCGGAGTCTAGAGGTGTACATGTAGCTTACATTTGGGCCATTAAAGACATGCACGATGGAGCCAGGGCAACTTAAAATACTTTCGAGTCACGATGGGGTTACACTAGACATCAACCCTTAACTTGTATCTATTTGCCTTAGTGATAGAAAAATTGATGCAACAAAGTTAAGGGGCGGTGTCGTGGTGTATGTTATTAACAGATGACACAATATTGATCGACGAGATATGAGAAAAAGTTATTGATAGAAGAGGTTTGTAGACAGACTTTAGGGCGTAGAATTTAAATGTTAAAGGTTAAACACGACTATAACAAAGTACTTGGTGTGAAAGTTAAGTGACGTGACACATGAAGTGGAGGTGGAAGTGATGATTGATACACAAGTTATACCCAAGAGAGGAAGTTTCAAGTATATTAAGTCTATAATCCAAGGAAATTGGGAGATTGACGATGATGTCGCACATTGTATTGGAGCAGCGTAGATGAAATGGAGGCTTGTGTCAGTGTGTGATAAGAATGTGTCACCAAGGCTGAAATGTAAGCTCTATAGAGTAGTGGTTAGACATGATTTGTTGCATGAGACAGAGTGTTGGATAGTCAAGAGTGCACATATTCAGAAGATGAATGTAGCAGATGAATGTGTGACATACTATGAGAAATAAGATTAGGAGTGAGGTCATACGGGACAAGGTTGTTGGGATGGCCTCCATGGAGGATAAGATGAGGGAAAGTGAGACTGAGATGGTTTTGGCATATGAAAGAAGAGGAGCACAAATGCGTCGGTGAAGAGGTATGATAGGTTGGCTGTAGTAGGTTTTAGTAGAGGTAGAGGCAGGTCAAAGAAAGAATTAGGGGAGGTAATTAGTCAAGACGTCGCACATCTTCAACTTATTGAGGACATGACCTTAGATAAAATGATTTGGAGGTCAAGGATAAGCTTAGAAGGGTAATAGGTAGCCGAGCGTTCTAGTATAAGTTAGTATACTGGTAGGATGTTATTCTCCTTATTTTCACCTTAACTGTTGTTTATTTGTTTGACACACAGTTTCATTGATGCATTCAACTGCCAATCTTGGAAATTTCTCCTGAACTGAAAGTCCCATTGGTTATTCTGCCAATATTGCTCCTTGTGCTCTATAGTGGAATCTGGATCTGATGCCAGTTGATAGAGAAGTGGAAATTCACTTTCCAGAGCCACTGACCCCAACCACTTTTCCATCCAAAATTTTACCTGTGCTTCATTCCTTGCGTTGAATTTTGAGTTTAGACTCATCCCACAATTTCGAAATATGTTTCCAAGGACCTGTGCCATAGTGTAATCTGCTCTGCTTTGTGTATCTATGTTTCAGCTCTCCGTATTTTGCTTTGATCACTGCTTTCCACAACCCTAGATTTTCCATGTTACTGCCAATGCCATTTCCTTAAGCATGCCTTTGCGATGTAGTACCAGATCTGTCATACCCAGACTTCCATGCTCCTTTTGTGGGACGTTCACGACTCTTGGCCATTTGATCAGATGAAATTTGTGATTCTGGCCAGTGTTATCAAAAGCAAAAAACGCAAAAATGCTCTAATGTATGTTGGGGCTTTAAGCACAAATAAAGCATGAGCTTTAATGAAAAAGATGCAAATGGAGAAAAAAATACAAATATATATGTTTAGTCCAAGTATACAAGGATAAATAACAAATATATGGGTGATGAAATTGAACTTTTTTTATAATAAAGGGAAATATCAATTGTTTAGTGCAGTCTCTTTCAGAAAACGCTCATTAGCAAGGAAAAATATGTCTTAGTGTCTTAATGACGGCACTAAACCTCACATTAAGTGAGGTGAAGCTCTCAACAAGTTTTGAGCCTCACTTCCGAGTTTAAGCATGCCTTTGACAACACTGATTCCATCAATTTCATTCCCCATTCTCATCTTAGCTGATCTACTTCTTTTGTGCTTCGATTGGTATTGGTAAAAGGAACATGAAGTATGTATGCTTCCCAACACACTTTTACTGAGCTAATTGCCCTCAAAAGATAATAGCTGTATTTTCAAAGATGTCGATCTTTTCTCAAATTCACAATAATCCTATTCCCTCTGACTTGCATCTTGCCACCTGGTGGGAGGCCCAGGCATGTTACTGGGAAGGATCCCAGATTGCAGCACAATATCTTAGATAGATCCTCCAGTTCAGGGACTACATTAACTGGGTATATGGTGCTTTTTGACATGTTCGTAATTAGTCTTGATAAGGCTTCAAAGAGAATACGTGTGAGATTCAAGCTGTAACCTCTCAGCTCTCCAAAATATGTCTGTCTCATATACATAGAGAACATGAGAAACTTTGACAGAGTTCCTAGCATCATTTCCAACCTTAAAGTTTCCAACCAACATAGTAGATTGGCTTTCTGAATCATTTTACTGAGTCCCTCCGTAGCTAAAATAGATAGGAATAGGGAGAGGGAATCTCTTTCCTGTGACCTACCTGAGGAGAGAAAAAAAGCCTACACGTCCACCATTTATTGAGATAGTATTTAACAGTGGTAAAAACTGAATTTGATCCACTTGAGCAATGACAACTATTCTGGTTGTTTGCCTGACCTGATTTGGTGCAATCACTCAGGCTTATGCTTGAGCTTACCAAATTAGTCTATGGGTTGGATGGGTCCAAAAATTTGCTTAGAGCTTGTCAGGGCCATTAAGGCAGTCTAAACAGAGTTTATTCCCTACTTATCTTTCTAAGTCAAACCGCACCAGAATGCTGTACCCTGATCTGGTGTTGGCTTTAGCCAACCAGTCCACTCTTTAAGGTACATTTATTTTGGGCCTGCTTCATGCTTATCCACAAATCTCTGTAGGGCCTATTATTGACAATGCACATGGAAATGTTCCTTGGGAAATTTTGTGACCAGATATTGCGTGAAAGTGATTGAAAGTTTCTAACTGTGTTGATTTTAGTAGTTGTCGAGATGAGATTCATGAAAAGGTTTGATAAATCTAGCTAATTTCCATCTCTTAGCTTATGTCAGGGTTTAGCGCGACAGATAAGTGGTATTTGACACCTCTAATATAGAGAAAAGATTAAAGAAGTCTTTATGTAAAATTGAAGAAGACCATGTATAGGGCCCATATATGTTTTCTGGTGTCCACCAAGGTTTGACACCATGCATTCTCAAAGATGCATTGGGACACTTTCAGTTCTGTTAACCCCCAAAAAATTAAAAAATCAATGGGTCTTCTACAAAGACCGAACACTTCAATTGATGTTAATGTTGCTATAAAAACCACCTATGTGACAAGTCACAAGAGTTATACTCTGGCTGCTTCTCCTCCCTAGACCCTCCTTTACTTTTTTTAAACCGTGCCATGTTCTTCAGGGCCTTTGCTGCCCTTTCCCTGCAATAGTTTTTCCTTGTCTCATGAATAGAAGAAGGTTCCTTTTTGCTTTGCTAAGTTGCACACATATGCATGTTAGAACTCGTTAAATCATATTATATCCTTGGCAGTAGAAGTTAGAGTTATCAATCTCAGTTTCAAGTGGACTGTGCTGCAATTTCGCGCTCAAGAATCACAGATCTGCTTTAGTTCTTTCAGTGCTTCACTGTGTGGGACAAATTTACAACACATGTCCCTGTTAAATAGTAAAGTTTTCGATTTTGGATTAAAACAAGAGTAGACAGCAACAAAGCACCAGAAAACACCGGGAATGAGAGACAATAAAAAAAAGAAAAGGGAGTCAACTAGGATATTATGTTGATCCAGATACACTTAGTGTGTCATACAGTTATTATTTTTGCAACGCATTTAATACTTCTGATTGAAATAATTTGTCTTTCGTCTTTCTTGGCCTTCTTGTTTGCTTTACTTTTCATAGACATCGTAAGATGTAGATGAGGTTGTAGGAGGAGCACTGCATTTCCATATTCCAGTTTTTCTCTTTTGTAACACACTAATTCAAGCTCCCTCCTAAAATCCTTCAGTTTTATCGTACTTATTTCAATACTTGTATACAGAAGACATTGTTTCGAAAAATATTTTTCTAAAATTTCAAGTTTGGCCTTCTGTTTTTGATTTGTAGGTGATGGCATTTGATGAGACAACCTAATCTCTGCTTCAAGAAGTTGCAGTCGCGGAGGGGTGAAACCAGCAGTAGCAAGGGATTATAAAAACCAGAACAGATAAATTTAAAGTCTGTGTGAATATCATAGGCACATGTACAGTAAAATATAAAATAAGTACTAATTGTTAAACATATCCCTGATTAATGCTTGAGTTTCCATATTGTTATATGGTTTTCACTTTAATGTTGCACACCCCCAGTTTGGTGGATTTTCCAAATACAATTTTCACTGTTGTTTACAGGTACATAGTTCACAGATTCTTCTCTTGTTATAATATCGGTTTGGTGAAAGGTTTTTTTCATCGATAACACAATTCTTTTTGAAAAAAATCTACTAGAGCTAAGTTTAGAAATATTGTTTTCCTCTCTACCTTAACCGAGGTATGAATAAGGTCGAGATAAGGTCTGCATATATCCTATTTTCACCGAACTCACATTGTTTTCCGTTACACTCCATTCTCACTGAACTCACATCTCTCTACCTTAGCCGAGGTATGGATAAGGTCTATAATATACCTCATTCTCACCATAACCGAGGAATAAATAAGGTCTGCATATACTTCATTTTCACCAAACTTGCATATTGGATCATACTTGGTATGTTGTCGTAGACTTCAATTAATTTGAAATCAAGGATTAAATATTATTGGAAAGCAACAACAATATATCAATATTAATCCATATTTCAAAAATCCACTTACATGTTATACATATATTATTCCATGGAACTTCTAGTTTCTTTGATTCCATAATAAACCTAATATCGCAAAATTACAAATTCTATAGAAGACAAATCTGAAAGGATATTTCTCAAATTATTCTTAATACATATACACCTTTGGAAAAATATTTTTCACTAACCATCTATCAAACATTGAAAACATATTCTAGAAAAAAAATATTCTCAATCGTAAGCAAACACAAATGAAGGTGATATTTCTAATAGTTCATACAAACTATTAAGACTGTTTAATTTGTTAGCTCATCATCAGCTACATATTTAGCAAAACAAGTCGACAAAGGTTAATTAATTACAGATTTGATTACAACTAATTAATTGGTACAACAAATTATAGACATACAATTGTGATTTTATATGTATATAAATTAAGTTTTCATCCTTTGTTGTGGACATGGTGGAACATCCATGGAGGCATCAAGGTATTGTAACCATCGCGATTTTGACTTTGATCCATTGCTTGAGAAGGACCGCTGATAATTTATTAACTCAAAATAATAAGCGAAATACAAGGTAAGACTATATACAATATTAAATTAATCGTCAATGCACCATGTTATCCCATATATATATGTGTCATGTGTAAATAAGGTCATTTAAACAAAACCTAAAGATATACACATGTATTTTCAAGGGTACCGTACACATGACCTCAATATTGTTTATATATTAAGATTAAAGATTTAAAAATGAAGTTTCGAAGCTTGAAAACATGTTAAATCAAGAAGTTTATATTCAAATATACGTTTCACATTCGTATATACCTTTAGTTTGAAAAAAATAATAAATATAGATTTAATTAAAATACTCGAAGATAGAAAAAGAGTAATACCCAATTGTTTGGTTAGTGACTGAGGGAGACTGTAGCAAGGAAGTCATAGTAGAGCTTTGACCTGGATTTGTTTGCACAGTTTGCTTCTTCTCATTTTCTTTAAGCTGGTTAATTCATATTTCGCGCTTCAATATAAATATCAAATATCGAACGAAAGAAAAAGAACTCATAATATAATATATATTACCTTCTTAGAAATTAAGTTGTTTCGCTCTTGCAGTTCTTTTTCCTGCAATTGAAGTGACAAAATTAACTATTATGCTATGACATAAATCAGCATAACCATATTTTTTTTCACCAGTACTCATACAATTTTGTACATTTACCATACACAATGTATAAATTAAGACAAACGTGTATAAATGGTATTTATACACATTTTGTCATTTGTATGCTTTGAACTTTTTTTTTGGTTTCCCGATCGCGCCTGAAAGTCCCACAGAGAGGGTAAAACACATTTCCTAACAAGGCGACTCCGTACAAGAGGGCTCAACCGTATCCGAGCTCTTTGATTAAAAATGAAGGAATAGTTATCACTCCTTATTAGTAATTGCTGAAAAATCCACTCATAGATCACATAATTAATTGTGACAAGAAAGAAATATTAAGTAGGCGTTTAATCATGTTATACCATATCACGATATGGTATCATGATAAGGAATCAGCGTTTGGACATGCGATTTTATGCTGATTCCATCTCATGATTCCATATCATGAGATGTGATTTCATATTCTCCAAAAATCATGATATGGAATCATATGAGAATACAATATCATGATTAATTGAGAATATTTTAATACAAAAATTAATCCATGAGTTTATATTTTGTTAAAACAACTCCGCATTTATATCTACTAACCATTTATTTCACATTTAAATAAAATTTATAATCACATCATTATTTTTTAAAATTTATTATTCTCACCGACATAAAATTTATTATTCTCACCAACATATAGTCACTTTAACTCACACTTCGCGATTATTGAGTAATAAAATCTTGAAGTGAAAGATGTTTCATTTTTACTCAAATATATTAATGAGAAGTAAAAGTTAGGTTGAAAGTTTAATTGAAACAATTATTTAAGTAAAGAACAAATAACTTTATAATAATTGCAATTTTATAATTTTTTGTTTAATTATTTGATAAGATTGAATAAATAATTGGGGATATTTTAATAATTTTAGAACTTATGAGATTTTTATGTTTATGAGTAAATATAAAACACTAAAATTTCATATTACATGTCCAAATAAAACTTTAATTTAATCTCATGATACTATATCGCATAACCAAACGGGCCCTAAATAAAGTGCAGTTACTTTAATAAAGTAAGGTGTTTTTAGACTTTACTCAATTAATACGAGTAAAATTCAGTAACTGTATGAGAAATTAACCTAATATTTATGAGTTCGTTTTAATGAATTAAAAAATAATTTTTACCTTTTTCTGCAGCTGGGAAATGGACTCATGCATCAGTTGATTCTGCAAATTCCAGTGACAGGTCTTGTTGAGAACTTTTTTATTTTTTTAGGTTGAAACAACATTATATTAATAATAATTAACTACTAGTATTAGTTAGTCGAACATATTTTATCAAAAATTATACCTTAAATAGAGATTAAAAATTAATTTCTATACTTATATATTAAATCTCGATTATCCCAGCGAATTTCTAGCTTCTCCAATTAATTAATTAATTAATTAATAATTTATTGAAAGAAAAAAAAAAGCAAATGTCATTTTTATTTAATAAAATGGGAAGTACCATTGATATTACTTATTTTCTCTTATATATTATTAATCGTTGAGAATATTATTAACCTTCTTAGATCGCACTCGCTTTAGAGCCGTATCGAGCTGTTGCTCTAAACCCTGAAATTCACGCAGATTAAAGGCATCCAGATCTTCTCCCATAAGATGCCTGCATTCATATTTCGATTTCGATTACGAATATAATTCAAAGAAATATACATGGTTAGTATGAATAATTTTTTTCACCTGTTATAACAAGTAACATATCTGATTTTTAAGATTTCATTTCCATATTCTAGGAAGGTGAAGTTATTTAGTCTACAAGTGTACAAAACTTAACAACTTAATTTTATTTTTTTTCGCACAAAAAGTCCAACTAGAAACTCCCCTCCGTTTACATTGCTCCTTCCATCTCAATTTATGTTGCATTTTTTAAATTTCGAGATTTAAATAGATTTATCTATGATCATAATTTTTTCATATATCTTTTAAGTATTTTAAATATTTAATTATTACAACTTGTAGTGATTTTTATATAGTTAATAAATATATAAATCTCATTTCAAAAGATTAGAAAATTTCCTGCGTAAATTAAATATCCAGTTAAATTTAATTTGTTTAAATCTAGTAAAATAAAAGTGTCACATAAATTGAGATAGAAAGAGTAATTGTTTAACCGTCAATATAGATTAATACTTATGTTGCAACATCTCTAAAACTTGTTTTCTTAAATATAAGATAACATATGTATTTATGGCGATAAAATCTTTTTATCGAATAAATATAGAAATGTGTCATTTTCTGAATAAACTTATAAGAAAATAGTGTCAAATTAAACAAAGTAATTATTCACCACATGAAGTGGAGTAGCTACCTTATATTTCTTTGCAGAAGTTCAACTCTTTCCACGAGCTTTGGATACTCTAGAGTCCAATTTTCCTACAACAATCCATGAAATCATACAACAAGATTTCAAATATACTATATATTATTTCGGACTCTATCAAAAACGTTGTTAATTTTTTTCAAAAGCAATGTATCTTTAAAGGATCTGACACAGAATTCGAGTTTTGCCACCACTTATTAATAGTGGAGGTAGGAGATCGAGTTAACGAATATCTCAAAGGTTATCTATAACGAGGCAATCAGTATTATTAGAGAGTCCAAACAATATAAAAGTATTATGTACGTTCTCTTTTATCCTAAATCGCGCTTAAATATCTCACATAATTGAGACATTAAAATTTTAACAAATCTCTCTATCAATTGAGTAAACTCTTTGGAAATTAAAGAAATAAAAAGCAAATTATAGCAAAGGAGAAAAAAAAAAGGAATTGTAAAAGATAATAACTAGTTAATTAGGGATGTGAAGAATCAAAATTCTTCACAATAATAAAAGTGATTTTAAAAAAAATAATAACTATTGAGAGAGAATATGAGAAATCAATTATATACAACAAATTGAAGATAAATATTGGAGTAAGAAAAAAACATTGTAACCAAGATATGAGAAGAGTAAAATTTTTAGGATTAGAAATAAAAATTAAAAAAGATCTAAATGAAGGATATAATTAAATAGTACCTTATAAGCTGTATTCAAGTTCATCTCCGCATATGAGTAACTTTCATATCTTTCCAATATATTTTCCATGCTATATATAAAAATAGAAAAAAATTAATTAAAAATTTACTACTAAATACTAATTCATAAATTTCCTTTAATCAATTAATAATAATAATGATTAACCTTGATTGAGCAGAGAACTCAAAGAGTTTGCCATTTGAAGAGAAAACAATTAATGCCACCTCAGCATCACATAGCACAGAGATCTCGTTGGTCTTCTTCAACAAACCGGATCGTCTCTTTGAGAACGTAACTTGTCTGCTTATTTTATTTTCGATCTGCTTCATCTTCACCTTACCCCGCCCCATCTCTTAAAGAGACGGATTCAGAGCGAGTTCTAATTCTAATAAAAAATATTTAATAATACCATACATGAACTTAATAACGTTTACAATTTTTTCTTTGAAACGTAGGAGTATGTAGAATTAACAGTGTCTAAATTCTGAATTTAGCGCGCTATGCAGGAGAGCAACAAAAGAAGAAACCCTAATTCCTAAATGGAAAAAGTTCAAGGAAAAATCAAGTTTCTATATGTGTCTTTAATTCAATTATTTATGGTGTCAACTGTCAACATTCAATATATATGAGGTATTTTTATTTAGGGGTGGTTTGGTTTGAAGAGAGTACTTATGATGCTATGATTAGTTATTTTGTGGGAGTATTATTTTTTAGTGAATGTTTGATTTGTTACATTAAAAAATAATATGTATGACATGATTTTTAAGAATTAATTATTTATTTATGAAAGTGATAGTATAAAAAGAGCATAAGAGGAATTTTTTATCAGTTTAACTATTTTTCCTGAAATAAGTTATCTCATTATTAATTTATTATTATTCCATTCAAGATAATAATAACTTAACTCTATACGGTAGTTTGAAGCGAAGAATTAAAAATAATAGTGATATGATTGTTATGTTTGGATAATTTATTTTACTATTTATATTATAGTAATGAGATAAATTATTTTAGAATAGTTAATCTCAAAATAACTTGTTTTCAATCAAACGATCCTAATAAGAAATTAAGAAGTATTAAAAGTTTATGCTATGATTATTTTTCACTCGACCAAACGTGTCCTAAAAACTTTAATTTAGAGTTGGTGGGCTAGCTGTCGTTATTGGGAAAAAGTTAAAAGACAAAAGTGTTGATTGTAGGTACAATTGGTGTCTAATAGTAATTGGAGAGTACTACTGTGAAGTGACTGTAGCTGTTTTAAGTGTTTGTTCACTATGAACCACACGATGACAAAACCACAAACACTAATTATAGTACCTAGCTAGTTAGTTAGCACCAACATAGGTTGTAATAGTATCGGAACTGCTTTATGTTTAAGTTTTAAGTATGAAGAAGATCAGATTGAAAACACCACTTAGAATGAATCTTGCTGTGCTCGATTTAAATGTTAATCAGGATCCTAGTATGGACTTCGAAATTGGATGAAAAAAGAAAAAAAGAAAAAGGTAGTTAAAAGCTGTGGTCAATCTACTCTCCACTGTTGCAGCTTACCCTGCTGTGTTGTAAATTGTATTTTGCATGAATCTCAGGGACAATAAATGGCTATTGTTTGATGATAAAATTTTAAAGGCCTAACTCATCGGTGATCACTTAAAGTTGACATAAATTTTCACTTAAATATTTTAATTAGATTTTTTTATCTTAGACACCTCATGTCATGTTCCGTTATATATTTTTTGACAATCAGCCAAATGTATGTGTGTAACACACTCGCTGATGACATGTCAAAATGACGAATTAAATTAAGAGTATATATGTCAAAAATAAATTTTAAATAATGAGTATTAAAAAAAATAGGCAATCACTCAATTGACATGTGTTATCACCACCCGATCCCCAAAACCCCTCCCCCATCCAAACCATCTTCCCCCATCAGCCCCACCACCCGAACTCCCTCCTCTCCCTCCTCTCCCTCATCCTAATCATTTTCTCGGTGAAATCCTTTCTTTCAAGTTTATTATTAGTTCTTCAATTAAGACGTAAAACTCTCTTGTTTAATCTTTATCAATTATTTTTCTCTACTATTTCTATGTTTTTTCATAAATCAAATTAATTATAGCTTGATCTACTATAATATTGGTTGTTTTTGTTTTACTAATTAACACCATCAAATTTACTTTTCTATGGAAGGAGTTTAAGTTTTGGGAGATGACGGTTAAAAAATGGGGAAAAAGACGAATAAAATAAAATTAAAAAAAAATAAATTCAATAAGTTTTTCACGCGCTGATAATGAGTATATCTCACTCAATATTATGTCAGCAAAAAGTGTCAAACTGACACAACGAGGCATGACATGAGGTGTCTTGCATGAACAAAATCTAATTAAGGTGTGTAAGTGAAAATTTATGCTAACTTTACGTGGCCACCAATGGGTTAGGCCATTTTAAAAATTATTGCAGAGATATAGCTTATTTGTGGATTCAGAGGTAGGAAGTCCTAAAAACTATTTCGAGACAATTTTTGAGAACTTTGAAATTATTTAAAGACAAAAATTTTATAATTTGATCAATATAACTAAATAGATATTTAAATATTAATTATCAAAATTTAATCCAAAATTGATGACCAAGCACTAGATTTGTGATCATTTGATTCGCTGATAAAGTTATTTTGAAATTATAATTTTGAGATTATAACTTTTAATTATTGGGAGTTGTTAAACTTTCAACTAATAACAATACTCTTTCTCTCTCAATTTATAAGAAGTAGCTAGTATGATTTGATAAATTTAAAAATATAAAAAGACATATCCAAAACTATTCTAAAAAAAAAAGTACTCTTAGAGCCCGTTTGGATGGGCTTAAAAAAAGTAGCTTTTAAAAAATGTTTTTAAAGTGCTGAAACTTATTTTCAAAATAAGTAGTTATGTGTTTGGATAAAAGTGCTGAAGTTAAAAAAAAAAATTATTGATGTGTTTTGAAATATAAGTGCTGGTAAACACTTTTTTTAATCAAAATGTCTGAAATACCCTTAAAAGTTGTAACATGATAAAAGTTGATTAATTTATTATTATTAATAATAATAATAATAAAATAATATGCAAAGAATAATAATAATAATAATAATATATAATATATAATATATAATAATAATAATATATAATAATGTAAAGAATAATAAAATAAATAATAATAATAATTATAATAATAATAAATAATAATAAAATAAATAATAATAATATTAAAATAATAAAATATTAATAATAATATATAATAATAATATAGAATTAAAATAATAATAAATAATAATAATAATAACAATAATAATAATAATAATAATAAAATATAAATAATAATAATAAATAATAAAAATAATATCATAACAATATGAAAATAATAATAATAATAATAAAATAAATAAAAATAATAATAATATATAAAATATTAATAATAATAATAATAATAAATAATAATAATAATTATAATAAAATAATATGAAAATAATAATAATAATATATAATAATATAATATATAATAATAATAATAATAATAAAGAATAATAAAGAATAATAAAATAAATAATAATAATAATAATAAAAATAATAATAGATAATAATAATAATAATAATAATAATAATAATAATAATAATAATAATAATAATAATAATAATAGAAATAAAAGAAATAAGGGCAAAAAGGTAAAAATTGGATCAACTTAAAAGAGCTTATAAGTTATAAAAAAAAAACATCCTTATCCTAGCTTTTAACTTTTGGCTTAAAATAAATTTTTTTTAACTTAAAATAAGTTATTTTGAGTATTGCCAAACAGCTAAATAAGTCAAAAATCAGCTTTTAAGTCAGTTTAACCAGCTTTTAAGCTGAGCCAAACAGGCTCTTAGTGATTTTTTTTACAGTGAAACCTAATGCAAGTATATATAAATTAAAACAAAATAAATATAAATTTAATCTTGAGATATGACACGTTATTTCATTATCCAAATGATCCATCATAGTTACTGTCTCATCAATAGCATAGTACAATCGAACATTCATGTACAATTTAAGAAGTAATGTTAAATTGCCAAAAAATTTGATCAAAAATTTTAAAAAAATTATCGTATCTTTTTTATTATAAAATAAAAGCTCCTTTTATTCACTTTTACTTTCAATGATATATGTAAATTATGAAGAAAAAAAAATCTGATATGCTAAATTAGGCTACTAAAGGTGAACAAACCGAGTAATAATATTCAAATTTAGATTTTAAAAATATATTAATGAGGGTGATAATTTAATAACACAAAACCTAATAAATATTTCATCAACTTCAATTTATGTTGTATCTTTTGAATTTTAAAAGTCAAATAAGTTTTTATTTAATCGAGATATTTTTACCTCCCTTTAAAATTATTAATTATTAAATTTTTAAATACTTTTTACTAGTTTCCAAATACGTAAATTATATTTCAAAAACTAAAAAAGATTCTAGGAGCTAATAATAATAATCCCATAAAAGCGGTCCATGTTGAGCACAAGAAACAAGTTGTCTCCCTATCTTTAATTTATACTATAAAAACAAAATATATTTAGCATCATATATATAGGCTGGGACCATGATATGCAAGAGGCATGTTATACTAAAATACACAAATAGTACATTAATATATGGTTTCAAATTCCTTCAAAATATTCCACCTACCAGCAGGAGCGGACTCAGTAATTGGGTTTCGGGTGCTCGAGCATCCATTGATTTCGATTTTTTTTTTTGTATATATACATATATATATATATAGAAAATATAATAAATATGTATTTAAAAATTAAATGAGTACCATAGTAAGAAAGCAGTCATGAGCGCGCTGGTTTACACATGAAAACAAAAAGCCCGCAAAGCACACGTGGCAGGGTTCGAATACCACCCGCCCCATTCTTTTTTTCTTTTCTTTTTGCAGCGAATTTTGCACCCTTTTTTCTTTTCTTTTTTAATTATTTTTCCTTTTTCTATCTAATTAAGGGCTTCTTTTTTTAACCTTTTTTTTCTTACACTTTTTCCTTTTCCTAATTAAGGGCTTTTTATTTTTTATTTTTTTTTATTGAAGAGTTTCGGTTAGTATAATTTATACTATGTGATTGCTAAAAGGTTTATGTTAAAGGAAGTGAGCACCCATAACCTTTAAATCCTAGATCCGTCACTGCCTACCAGGCTTTAAATAATTGGGGACCATGTAACTCACACAATTTAAAGTAAGTTAAAGTGTTGGTAAAATAACAAGTTATAAGAGAAAGAATAACACATTAACTACTATTTTAATATATTCATTTTGTTTTATTAATGATCACATTTTTTTTCTCTTATTATTATTAATATAAGGGGCTATATCGATCTGCTTAGGGTCAACATGTCTGCTTCAGCAACTAAAATCAGATAATTATTTGTTGACATGTCTATTTAATGTGATGGCAGTTTTTCCTTATTAATAAGCGACTATATTAATCTACTTAGGGTTAACATGTCAGTGTATATAAATTGTGGCAAAAAAAGTAATATATATGATTTAAAATTTACATAAAGAGTACTATAAATATTAACAATTAAAATATTAATTAACAAACATATAAAAATCTGATTGACTTTCAAAATTTTATACGTGTCATATAAATTGAAACAAATGAAGTAACATATTACTTAAAATGACGTAAAAATATGATAAATTATAATAATTAATAATTACAAAAAATTAAAAGCCATAGAAAAATCGGGAGCATCAAATAAATTGGGAAAAACAGAAACATATATTTTATTGAATATTACACAGAAAATATTAAATCACATTAATGAACAACTTTAAATATCTAAAAAAAAAATATATTAAAAAATTAGTTAATTCTCCAAAAACTATTTATGTCACATAAGTTAAAACCAAAAAAAACAACATATATTAGCCATGTATTGGCACACGGGATCTTGCGACTAGTACTTAATAAGAAGAGACGTTATTATGTAAATAATGAAAATTGAATCTTTTTTGCCAATTTTAACATGAAACTTTATCAAAAATATTGAATTTTCGTTGTTTTGTGTAAATACTTATATTTAATCGAATTTTTCAAGGTGGGTAGAACTAAGAATGAAAAATAATTCGTACGTTATTGGACGTGATGATTGATGATAAATATTTTAACTCATAATTAGTCGATTTGGTTTAATAGTAATTAGTAAGTATATTTTTATCTTTGTTAGTTTATTTAATTTCTCATGAAAATATCATCATAAATATCAACAAAAAGGCCAAGTATGAAAAATGTAATAGCAATTAAATATGAAAACAAGCATTGAAATGTCACTAGAATTTCAAACATAAAATTACGAAAAATATTATCATATGTACGAGGTGCAACTATTGTCAGTTGTGTGAGGGATTGTTTAGCTGTCAAGTGTACATCATGAGACCACAGTCACTTTCTTTCATTTCCTTTTCTCATTTATATTTAGCCTTTTTTAAAATAATTTTTCTTTGTTTCTTCAAAACACTTTCTTGCAAAAAAAATTTCTCCTACTTGTTAACTCTCAACATATTTTATTTTTAAAGATTTTATTTTTTATTTTTTATTTAATATTTAGTATATAAATTAAAACACGACTATTTAAGATTTGCATTGTCTAAGTTTTGTTCAAAGTGGTATATTGCTTGTCAAAAAAATTTTCTATTTAAAGTTTGAACTCGAGATCTCTAGTTAAGCGTGAAACAACATCTTCTGTCCCTTCATTTATTCGATGAAAAAGTAAAATGAGTGTGTTGAAAAATTTAAATTTAATGTTTTGGATAAGTTTTATGGAATTGAAGGAAGTGATATTAGTATTTCAAAATCCCATGTCTTAATTTCATAAAATATATATATTTTTTTAAAAAAAAGATTTTAAAAATGATATATAGAAAATATGAGAACTTAGATTATATATATATATATATATATATATATATATATATATATATATATATATATTATTATTATTATTTTGTTCTCTCGTAGAAGATCATACATTGATTTATTATAATAGAAATTTTCACTCCATATTTACTATTACATTGTCCGTAAACAATTCACCACTTTGATTCACGTGAACTATATAAATACATATTAAAAAAAATAAAAATATTATGATAGATATTAATCTTCTGAACTCTTAATTCATATCCATGTGTTTATCTTTATAATAATTAATTATATTTGTATTTATTTTATTTTTTTATTTTGATAATGTCAGAAATGCATTTTATGTCATTCTTTTGCATTAGTTAAAATAATTATATTGTTATATTATCATATTTTCTATTAAAACATGAAAATCTATGCCTCTCTCATAATAAATTTTTTCATAAAATTACTCTCCCATTTCTTTTATTTGTCACAATTATTTTCGAAGGTCAAATTATATTGATTCTTGTAAAATAAAATATGACAAGTAAAAATAAACGACGAAAAGTTATAACTATTTAATTTTGACTTTTAACAAATCTGTAACATTACATTCTCATTGAATGTTCATAAAGTATCTCTACTCTTCCTCAAGCATTTGTTTGGCATAGTTGATGGAGCTTAAAAGCTTCTCATTCTGAAAAAAGAAAAGAAATAAATAAAGCACGCCAATAATATATAGAATTTACATTATACACACTAACAACGTAAACAATATTTTTTTTACATTATCAACAAATTTTAACATGTGATAAAGATGTTGCTTACCCTTCTTATCAAATTATCAATTAATGTTTATCAATAAATTTGTTACATCACCTATCAAAGTGTAGAATTAATTAAATTTTAATATGGTAATAATGAAATAAAAACTAACCTCTATTATTAGCTGCTCAATTTGCTTAGTTGTTTGGTCTTGAGCAAAAGTTAAGCAAGTTGGGTAACTTGTCCTTGCAATCAACTTCATGCGTTGGAAGCAAAGCAATGTGACTCGATCCATAAGTGCCATGATTTCCAGTTTCTTGATTCTTCTAAAACAAAATATTAGAAACATAAGAAAAATTTATGAAGAATGTTACATAAATAAAATGTTTGATACATCTAGGAAGAGTTTAATTAACTATACATAAAACGTGATTTATAATCGTGAAAATAAGATAAATTTATATGTTACAACCAGGGGTGGTTTGACAATGTTAAAAAAGAGACATGTGTCTTAGGCCCCCAAATTGAAGGGGCCTCATTTTTAATAATAATAGGTTATAAGTTATTATTTTTTAATAAATATTGAATACTATTTGTAGAAAAAGTAAACTTGAAGGAATTATTAGAAGAAATTTAACATATTTGAAGTACTATATCTCATGAAAAATAATTTAAAATAAGAATGGTAATATTATCAATTGAAAACTAGAAGAAATGAATTATATAAAAGTTATTAACAATTCAAGTTTAAGGCCGCGTTTGATTTTTGCTTTAGGCCACTTATATGCTTGAGTTGTTCCTGGTTACAACATCAACATGCATAAATTGACTTTCTAGCTAGTGAAAAATATCTTTATTCAATCAATGGAGAAATTTAAAGAATCTTACTTGATCAATGCATCATTTTCTTCCTTGAATTCTCTAAATAGGGCAAGCAACATAAAAAATAATAATCATGAACATAAAATAAATTAGAGTTTAATTTATATACCCTAACAATATAATGGAAAAAAAAGGCAACTTAAATTCTTGAAAATGAAAAAAACTCACTTGTCAAAGTCTTGTTTTGAACTAGAACCCTTGCTTGGAGAAGCCATTTGAAACTAGAGAGAAAATTAAGAATAAAGAAGTTTTTATTTTTATGTTTCGCTATATGATTCAATTATCACAAGAGGAGAGAACCCCTTTAAATAGTTTGATTTCATATCGACCTTACCAAAATGAATTTCCAAATCAGACTAGTGTTTATATATAGAAAATTAACAAATTTTGGATATCTTATGAAAATGGTAAAAAAATTAATTGTGTTGTTCAATGACATGAGATAATAAATAGAAAATGATTAAAGAATCATTGATCAAAAATCTATGTGTTCAAATGGGGTTCATCAACTATTGGGAGTGTCAAATAAGAGTTGTTTGTAGGGAGATCACAGCATTTTTGAATATATATATATATATATATATATATTAATAAAATTAAATTATCTATTCTGCTAAGTCATTTTTTGTAAAAAAAATCATTACTCCCTCTATTTTATATTAACTGAATTTGGTATTATTTCTTTTTTAAAAATTATTACTTTGTTCAAAGTTTAAGATGGATATTTTGAATTTTTTCCATATTTATTATTTCCTTTAATGAATTTTGATATTTTTAAGGAAATAAATTCACTTTTTGTGAAGTTATATTTATGATTTCGCAAAGGACAATAATAAAAAATATGATTTAAATTATGTCCTAAAATGTTTTCTTATTAAGTGTGCATTGCATCACAAATTTAATTAATTTGTAATTGATGAGGTGTACATAATTTGGTTGGTTCTGGTTTTTCAAATATCAAACCAAATCATTTGTGTCGGATTTTGAATTTATAAATCAAACCAAACCAATAAGTCGGTTTTTCAACTAATTTGGGTTTCTACGGGTTTTTCGGATTTTTGGATTTTTTCGATAAAGTATTCATACAAACATATAATTTACTTGTACTTTAAATATTTCTTTAGTCTTACCAAAACGCAACTATCTAAGTTATTTCTCAAGAAAATAACAAAAAATATGATATGATTAATGACACTAAAATATCTAACAAAAGAAATAATAAAATTGTGTATAACAAATATTGCAAATTAATAAGTCATAATGAAATTGATCATAATTTAAAGTACTAAATCATGCTTAAATAAGTTTAGTAAATATTAGTTACATGACTAAATATTAAAAGAAAGTAAACTTTGATCATGTAATTTATGTATAACTAAAAAACAAATATTCAATATTATTGTCATTCTTAGTGCTGAATTGATTTCTTTTTGCATTAGTATTAATTTGATTTTTATTTAAATTTTATATAGTTACCAACATGTATGGACTATAATCTTTATTAGATCATTAAGAATTCTAACTTCCAAGCATGAAATAAATATATTAAAAGATAAAAACTATGAAAAAGTATAAGAGATATTTAAAAATTATATCAAAGTAAGTATTTTTATATATAAATAAAATTTTAAAATTATATATATAATATCGGGTTGGTTTGGTCTCGGGTTCACTACAACAAATATGATATATAGCTACGAAATTATTAGCTACGACATCAAATTCGTCACTAATTATTCGCTTTTAGTGATAAAATTTACTTTTCGTGCTTAAATATATTAGACACATACTTTTAGTGACAAAACATAAGAATTCGTAGCAATGTTTTGTCCTCTAAAATTTCCCACCAAAAAATTATTTGGCGTCATTTTGTTAAGTTGTGTTAGTCACGAAATTTAAAGTTATCGGTGATACATTATTTCGTCACTAAAAGTGTATGTAATTTAAAACAAGCTACGACATCAAATTCATCACTAATTATTCACTTTTAGTGACAAAAATTACTTTTCGTGCTTAAATATATGAGACACATTCTTTTAGTGATGAAACATAAAAGTCCGTAGCAAAGTTTTGTCCACTGAAGTTTTTCACCAAAAAGTTAATGGACGTCATTTGTTAAGTAGTGTTCGTCACGAATTTAAAGTTATCAGTGATAAATTATTTCGTCACTAATAATGTATCTAATTCATGACAAAATATTTTTTGTTTTATAATTTATTAAATCTTACACAGAGAAAAAAATTCATCTAAAAAAATATGTTATTACAATATCGACAAATTAGAGTTCGTAGTTAAATATTATAAATTTTAGCTATAAAATTTATATTTAATTATGACATTTATTTCGTCACTAATAATATAAATAATTGGTGACAAATATTTAATTGTCTCTAATCAATCTATGATTTAGTGACAACAAAAAATTATCACAAAATATGTAAGGTGTTAAATAGTGACAACTTAAAATTTGTAGTGAATAATTACACTATTCGCTACGAAAAAATTCATAGCTAAACACAATTGTTTTCTACAATTGTTCATAATTACAAGTGATAACTTACAAAAAGAATGATACAAGTGTTTCATAAGAAATAGACAGAGTCAATTCGTTAATTAGCAAGTGAAAATATTAAAAACAATGAATTCGGTTGATTTTGTAAAAACAAAAAAGTTCAATACATCAATTTTCTTAAATTACGCAATTATAAAATACATCATTTGAATAATACAATCCGGGTTATAGGTATTGTGAGTGGGCATTGTTCTACCACTAGATCACTAATTTTTGTTTGTTTAACACTTTTATTCTTTATGATACACTTTCATTGATAAGCACGATAAAAAAAAATTGTCAAGTTTTTGTGCTAAGTTTTGTGCATGTCTGATCTATTGATTTGTGATTGATATACTACATAGATTAAGTCAATCTATTTGCTTTTGTATATAAATTATATATAAGAAAAAACTATTTTTATAATAATAAATTTATCATATATACATTTAAGAACAAAATAATTTTTTGTAAAATATAGTCATTAGTGACAAAATTAGATTTTGTTCAACTACGAAATATATATAACTTTAGAGACAATTGATTTCGTCACTGATTGAAGTAAAATAATTAGCGACGATACTATTTTGTCAGTAGTAATAACTTTTTTTGTGACAAAATATACGATTAACTACAAAAAATATATTTTTACAACGAATAAATTTGTCACAAATGTTTAAGCATTTTGGGACAATTTTATTTTTGTAGTTAATATAATAATTTTAACAACGAAACACTAAATCGTCTTTTGTATACTTTTAGAGACACATTTAGTGACAACTGAGTGACGAATTATTTTTCGTCACACAAGATTTTTAGTGACGAAATATGATTTATTAATGACGAAATTATTTGTCCCTGATAATCAAATTTGTTGTAGTGGTTGTTTTTTTTGGTTGAAACCAACCCAACCCAAATATAGTCGGGTTTTTTCCCCAAAACCAAACCAAACACTAGTCGGGTATTTTTTTCCGATTTGACTTGATTTGCTGTTTGATTAGATTTCCGGTTTAATTTTATACACTCGTGTGATGAAGTATGAACTTGTAAACTCAATTAGTATTTCTCACCTTTTTTTCATCCTAAAACCAATGTTTAGTTTTTATAGGTAAACTTGTTATATAGATACTTTTAGAAAAAAGTATCATAATCTTAAAGAAGTAAAAAACAATAAAGGTTAATGATTTAAAGATAAAATAGGTATTTTCTTTTGAAAAATCAATTGACATATGTTTTTATGGCTATTCTAATTTTAGTAACCAAATTATGTTTCTTTCTGGCCTCTGGCTAGTGGCATCATCCTGTTAGTAAGACAGAGAAACATAGCTATCAATTATTTTCTAAATATGATTTTTAAAAAATTAATTTTAAAGCATTGTTTGGTAAAGGGATGAAATATATGTATATATATATATACACATATGGAAACTTCTTTTAGATTCTCTCAGCTATTTGTCACATTTATTGTAGTTGCTCTAGCTCATATTCTTAAGAAAAAGAAAAAAAAAACTATTAAGAAAAGAACAACATCATATATATACACACCTATCTATATTAGGAGCAACTATAATAATTATATGGAGTATATTAAAAAGTGAAGAATAATCCAGGTTAATCATGAAACTCGTGTACATATTGGGTGATTGAGATGTATGGCACATTGAATTGATTATCACAAAAATTTACACGCACTCGATATTTTTATAATTAAATCAATAAATGATGAATCACTCTTATCTTTTAAAGATATACAACTAGTAAAATTATCCGCACGGAAATATAATATCACGAAATATATAAAATAATACATGAAACCTATTAGTCACTAAAACTAAAACACTATATTATCATACATAAAAGATTATAATGTAAAGGAAAATGAAAATTATTACATTTTATCATTTATCCTTAATAACATAAGCATAAAGTAATGACTTGTAAAAATACATGTTAGGATTTGTAAACTAAGCGTGGTGTTACTGAATCACTCAGTGTGAATAAAGTACAGTACAAATATTTAATTGTAAAGAAGAGGAAGAAAAAGTTCAGAATTTTCATTGTTTCAAAATGAGAGGAAATTCTTTTATTTATAGACAACAAATGATAGTGTGAACAAATATTTATTGTGTCTTATCGGAGATGTTACAACCATTTGGAAAAGTTATAACCCTTCAGAAAGGTCACAACCTTTCATAAAAGTCACAATTTTTCACTAAAGTTTTAACTCTTCATTAAAGTCGCAACTTTTCATAAAAGTTACAACTTATCATAAAAGTAACAATTTTTCATGAAAGGGAAAGGTTAGTTTTGAAAATAAATAAATTAAAAGTGAATTTTGATTGTGGTGGCGTCAATCAAAATTACTTAAAATATTTTTGAAAATATATACAGAATGGTATTTTACCTTTTAAAATATTTTTATTCTTTTAGTTAATAAATGGAAAAATGATGTGTTTATTTTAAAATAAAATAAAATATTATAAACTTTTTAAATTTCTGATCAAATGACCAAATTTTTTGGTCATTTAACATTACCCATAATTATATATGATAAATCAATAAATGATGCATCGCGCTTGTCTTTTAAATATATATAGTTTTAGCACGTAATCAATAATTAAATAATATTAATAATTTAACTATAGCAAATTCATCTGTAGTTTGGTTCAAGCTTTGAGTGCGATTAAAAAAATTAATGAACTAAAGCTTTCGTTATATATAGGGTTTGAAAAAGAGCCCGATCTTAAGAGATTTACATAACTTTACTTTTTATACAACAAAAGATGGAAATTAAAACGGAAAAAAAAATGAAAGACAAATTGTCAAGAAACAATCAAACAAAGCAAATTTTTTCGATATACTTTTATAGGCCATATATACATTATTGCAAAGGATATTTTATGTAGTGGCAATGGAGGCTGAATTAATGTAGAAACAAAAATAAGAAGATAAGCAAACCAAACGAATTCGGTATTTTGGACTCAATGGAGCAGTCATAATTTTCATACGAGATCATCTCAAACAAGTCTGTAACATTATTAAGACATTCAGAAAATATAATCGGGTTATTTCACTATCGTATGATAAAGTTACGACATTTTTAGGAAAATAAAAACTACTGGTGCACTGGTGATAAAAAATTTAAACGATATTCATTTGATATTTTATGCATATCTAGCACATAGGTTTGGTAAATATTAGGGTTGATTCCATAAATCGTCTTTTTTTTTTATTATTGCTACTATTTTTGTTGAGAATATCACTTAAATTTAATTAAGTATCACGAAAATTACTAAATTATTAATTTTTAATGAAAGAATTACTCAACTTTGTATAAGTATCACCAAAGTTTGTGATCTTGACTATAATTATCACCATATATTATAAAACAGAATAATCTTGAACTCAATGACACATTGGAAATGCACCATTAGCAAATATAATTGCAAAACAAAAGTAGAAAACTTACATTATGACTCATTGCATTTTACAGTAACATAATAAAACATGAACAATACATCCACTGATATTATCAACATATCAAGTCGAAATATATCTCTAAACCTAGACCACAACCATTATAAAACATGACAAAGGATACATATGACAAATCAAATAAGTATTAAACTCAAAAGAAATCTCTTAACACTACAAAGTACACAGCCAGCTAGACAGGCTTATACCATTACGCTCACTCACTCGAAGACAATTCAAACTATATAGTTGATGTCTATTATTTAATTATAACACGTGATCTTGTTACTAGTCGTTTTTAATTATAAAATTGATAATTTCATTTTGAAGAGGCATTAGCAGAATCTTTTGTAGGTGGGTTAAGCATATCCCAAGCTTCAATCCATGTAACCATCGCATCTGCAAGCTTCAGAAAATAAGGGTCAACTTTTCCGAGTTTTTCTTTGACCTGCTTCGAGAGTTCCACGTAGCATTTTTGCACAGTTGTACAGTCTTTGGAGAAAATATGTGATTGGAAAAAAGGAATAATTTCTTCTTGCCAGAAAATGCCAAGATACTCTTTCTTCAAATTCACAAATGGATTGCTAGCCTTGCTGTGATATATGTAGGGTAATCCAGTCTTGATTCCCAATCCCAAGTGATCACAAATTACCTAAAAAAAATTGTTTCATAAATTCGCGTAGAGTTTAACTTTCGCGTTTTATATATAACGGTTCATAAAAAGTGAAATTCATAACCTAGAAAATAGGACAGGATACCTCCCACAACATATCAAAACATATACTACTAATGTATATATATATATAAATGAAACTGAAATTACTGTACCCCAACAAAGCCCACAATGGAAAATAATCTTGATCTATACATTTTACAAATTTTAATTAGTGTAATATGTGTATAATCAATATGTATATATTATACATGATTATACCCTCAACATATATCTATCTATATATATATATATATACCAATGACATCTACATCAACACAGGCGGAGTCAGAAATTTCATAAAGAGTGTCCAGAAAAGTGGAAAATTTTATGCACACACGAGCACTACCTCATTCCAAGGGTTGTATATCAGTAGTCTATAACAACCTATTGTGTTAAGGGTGTCTAAAAATATGTTATTTAATCATTTCGAGTATCATACTTATTTCCGACGAAGGATGTCCTGACAACCATATAGCTACGCGATTGGCTACATACGGTTATGACTAAAAATGTTTAAGAACACAAAAGTAAATAACGAACCTTGCAGCACCAACCAGCCCACATATCATCGTAACGTCCAATGGGCTGTCCATCTCCCATGAGTCCAAAGTACATTGCTGGGCCTATAAGCTCACGATCAAATGCAAGATTCATACCACACATTGGGAATAGGGTACCCTTTGGGATTGTCAACACCATATCAACGTACCTATTACAATTTCACAAATAGTAATAAATTTTCAAGTAGATATATTATAAGTCAAATTGTACTAATAATGTAAAAATTAAGAAAAGGACCTAGTATTCCTCTCAAGAGGCTTGACGAGTTGTGTAGGTGCATCATAATCAGGTATGTTGAGCCAGAGGCCATGGGAGACGGCGGTTGGGACGCCCTCTCGGAGGCTGAAAGGGTATCCACGCACATAATCAGCACCTTCCCTAAATGGATCGTAAAGTGTGTTGAAGAAATTGGGAGTAGATGGACACAAAAGGTTCTTTATGTGTTGCTCCAATGCATTGATGTCTTCACCACTTGGGTCCTTTGCAACCTAAAACAAATTATATATTTCCAATTTTCAATTAATCATCATATGAATACTAGTATTATAAGTGTGTTTGATTCAAAATACAATTTTTTCTTTTTTCATTTGTTAGAATATATATATATATATTTGTTCTAGAAGTAATTGAACTTTCACATAAGTTAGTTAAGTGATGTGGAGACAAAGGTAAAGTAATAAGTTTAATTACTTGAACACGCATAATTCTATAAGTGATGGAGACAGGTGTAATCCGACACTGCTTCGTTCAAAGTACATATCATATGCTATTTTTAATGAAATTTATACATTTATATAATTTGATATGTATTGCTTTAAAATAGTGTAAATTAATCATCAATTTGAGCAATGAAGTTAAGACTTAGTAACATCTTCAATTTTTGTCCTAATGAAACGTATAGTCATAAGTGGGTAAAAGTCTCCACATTGGTTGAGGAATAGATTGGTGGTCTCCTTATATGGGCTCGACAATCGTCCTTCACTCATGATTTAACTTTTAGGGTTGGGTTAGGCATAGGTGTCATATCTTTACATGGTATCAAAGCCAAGTCCATCCTCATTTGGGCTCCCGATCCGCGCTCTAGTCAGGTATGGGCATGAAGGGGGGTGTTAGAGTGGGCAAAAGTCTCGCATTGGTTAGGGAATGAACTGACAGTCTCCTTAAATGAACTTGGGCAATCTTTCTCTCATAAGCTAACTTTTGAGATTAACTTAGGCCTAGATGACATATCTTTACACAACTCAAGTTACGATATATATGTCAACACAATATGCACAAAATCCTATGTGCATTTTCAAACAAATGGAACTTCAATCTAATTTATAAATACACACTCATATATAGTATCCTAATCTTTTCTCTAGGTTATAACTAATAATCTCAACAGTTTTCTATAATTATCTTTTAGGTGATCTGATAGTGTAAACATAAATTAAACTCACAAAATATTTACTTCAAAGAGGTGGAAAATTCACTTACAAAGCAATCATCATCAATGGTGTAGATATACTTCTTCTTAGAAACCATGTAACCAAAGCAACGACAAGCCGAGTCCTTAAAGGAAATGCAAGAGGATCTAGGACCCAAGATCTTGTTAATATCATTGCGATTATAAAGTTCATAATCAAAACCATCAGGGACCTTAATGGTCTTTGAAGGATCACCATCTTGAACAATAATAAGATGGTATTGTTCAAAAAAAGGTCTCCACATTTCCAAAAAATCCAAATTTCTAATTGTTGGTATCACAATATCTAATTCATCTTTCAAAGCAGCAGAAGCCATTGTGCTAGCTAAATTTTATTTTATTTTTTTGGGTTATTAGTAAAAGAGAGAAGGGAAAGAAATAATAATATATGAAAGAAATAGAGAAGAAAATATGTTATATTTATAATAAGGGTAAAGTAAAGATAGTGGAATGAGCGGAGGAATTGGAGGGAGATGGAAGGGGACTTATTCAAACGAGACAAGTTCGCGATATTTGCGTTGGTGGAATGTTAGCTTTAAAAAAAATAACTCTAGTATTAATAGTGTAACTTTATATCTGTTTACGTTACTTAAAAAGTTATATATATTGTTTTTTTATTATGAATATTTTAGGAGGTAATAAACGAGAAAATGAGATAGCTAGTAACATGTTATAACAATTTAGAATTAGAACTTTTAAATTATAAATTGGGAGATTCTTATTAGTAAAATATTTTCATCCTATATAAAATATAGAAAGAAAACTTATGAAACCAAACATACTAAGCCAAAGGCATTATAAGTTCCATGGTTAACTCCTTAAAAAAAATTGATATTAATGAACACAAACAATTTTTTTTTAAAAAAAAAAAGGATAAAAATGTGTAATAAAAATGGGAAGTACTAATATATAGTCTGTATAGTTACGTTGCACCGACATATAGTAAAGTCAGAAATTGGCTCCACATTTAAATTGCAATCTACGTGAAGTATAAGGAAAGTTTTATTTATTTAATATTTAAGTTAAACAACATTTAAATTTTACTGACCAAAGTGCAAAATGCAAATGGTTTTCCATCATTATTTTTTTAAAATACCAAGAGTTTCCATCGTTTTTGCTTTTTTATATTCGAATTTAGATCTTCAAAGTAGAAAATATGAAATATTTATTATTCGAGCAACTCTCATAATTTAAATTGAAAAACATAAATCCTACTGTTAGGGGCGGAGCCACCTTGTACGAGGGAACCTCCTTCGGCGAAAAATTATATTATTTATACATGATTACAATAATTTTATATCTATACATATATAGTAGATGTCGAACTCTCTTCGGCTACTTCATGTGTCTATTTCTACAAATTTTGAACCCTTGTTGAAAATTCTGATTCCGCGCCTCTGCCTACAGTGTATGCTTATATTATTTTTATCAAACACAGTTTTTTTCTAAATTAATCATAAAAACTGCCCCTTTTTTTAGTCTACTTAAAATTAAATTGATGCGTAGTTGAAATTGATCATGAAAATAACAAATATAATAACATGAAATAACAAACGAAAGATTTAAAATTTTGTAAGAATTGAAGGAATTTAGTTATTACCATTTTTTAGAGTGATTTATTTCAATCAAAATAAATTCTAACTCAAAACATTTTGATCCGTCCAAATAGTCTATCACGTAGAGCTTTTGGCACCAGATTTGATGTGCAATACGTGATGTTTAAATAACGCTTTAAAATCATGTGATGCGTAAAATTAAAGCATAGGGAGAAGAGTATAAAAATAAACAAATTGTGAACTTTTTTCATGCAAATGAGTTGACGTTGGCAAAACGTTGGAGATTTTTAGTGAAGTTGAAGTATTTATGGCCACATGCAATGGCGTTTAAGATTTTGAAGAGTTAGAAAATCTATTTATTTTTCCAAAAAAATAACTTTTTCTAAAATTTTGAAACTTATTTTTAACCAAACACATGGTATACGTTTTGTATATAATGAAATATCATCAATGGAGTTGAACTTACGACAAAAATTTTCTTTAGCAACAGTTCATTAATAATAATATAGTAATAATTTAATTGCTGCTAAATATAATATTTTAATGATATTTAGCATTCTTAGTAAATGTTTCTAAGGGGCGGCTCTATCCTTTGGGAAATAAGGCATTTGCCTTAGGCCCCCAAAATTCGGGGGCTTCAAATTTTTGTCAAGATTAAATTATGTGTTAAAATTTTTATAGAAAAATTAATTATTTATGATAAAACGTATAATTTTTCTAAAAATAAATTATCCTATCCATTTTAACATCTTTTGTACTTTGTTTAAAATAAGAATTAATAGTGATAAGTGTTGAACAAAGTGAATTACAAATTCTTTTTATTTCTTTTTAAATTTTAGTTTCAAGCATTACTATAAGCATATTAAAATGAGGTATACCAAGTCATCAACTTCTTGAGTCAAATTCTATGGTTCTAATTCTTATCTTTATTTAATAATTGTCTCACTTGAAGGATGTTTTTCAGTGTTGAGTTGATAAATCTTACCAAAAACTAGTAACTGAAAAACAATATTAAGTACTAATAATTTCCATCTAAATAGTGTAAAGAAAATAAATTTTGAATAAATACGTATATAGAGTGTATTTATATTTTAGGCCACGAATTGAAATTTCGCTTTAGGCCCCCAATTATGTTGAGCCGCCCCTGATGTTTCTAAAGTGTATAGCAATACTGAATTCAATAACAATTAACTAATATCGATAAAGTTTTCCGCCTCTTATAATGTGAAAATAAAGATCAAGAAAAGTGAGTCATATATAATGGTCATTTCAATGTAGAAAGTAGAGTTTTCTTTTCTAGGTGTGAAATTATTGAAGGTGAAAATTTCATTAAAATTCTCTTTTTCTAGGGGTAAATAATTGAAGCTTGAATCATAATATATCCACAAGTATCATGGTGTATAACGACCTAAAAGACAAATTACTATAACAGGATTTGAAAACTCCAAATTCATCAATATTAAGCTAAAAAAAGGTTGTAGCTAGGATAGAGAACCTAGGTCACATTGGTGGATGTATTAGTGTGTACAAGCAAGCCAAACCACCTTTTATGATTTTCACGAGTGCACTACTAACTATATTCAGTCTCTATCGATTTTTCAAGATTATATATATAATTAATTTGTCTTGAAATTAATGGGTGCACGTGCACTCCACAAACACAATACATACAATATATATGTAGCATGATAATTATAATAAGGGTGTATATATAACGTCTATGTCATATATAATAATATTGTATAAAAGTATATAGACACCATATCTCAAACATGAGTTTGGTGTATTCAACATAATAAAGACATAAAAAGAAGTCTGCAGCTTTATATTAATTAGGAAACACATGAGTTTGCTTAATTTGATAATTAGTAAGTTGAAACCTTAATCCATAGGCCATTTGGTGCTTCAACTCTAGGAAATTTCATCAGTTTGTTTCCTCCAACCTCTTCCCACCTGAGCACCATATAAAATTAATAATGTTATAATTCAAACAAGAAATTCAATTCTTTTTTTTATATATATATAATATAGTTGTGAAACATGTATATATATTGTATATTACCTGTATCTTGTTAGGAAGTAATGAAGAAATATTGAAATTTCTGCCACACCTAGTTCCTTTCCAGGACAAAGCCTTGTACCTCCTCCAAACATCAAGAAAGAGCTTTGGTGCTCCAAGTTATTTTCCTACATATCGTAACGTCCAATATTTATTCATATGTTAAATGATGTCACGTAAAATGAGACAGAGAGAGTATTACTAACCAGCCATCTCCATGGGTTAAAGGTATACGGGTCAGGATAAATCAATGGATCATAGTTAAGCTCTCTTGTGTACACATATATCCTCCATCCTTTGGGAATCATGTATCCTGCAAATTAAAACAATGAAATGAAGGGTAACAAGTAAAATTTATTCACGAATATAATTGAGAAAATAACAATAGCAAACACATGCATATAGTACTATATATAATAAACGAAGCAAAGAAAATAACATGTAATAATAAAATCGAAGAATACGATAGTAGGAGAACTAATAATACTACTGATAAGGGAAACTAAACAATGCTTGACTACCTACTAACATTCTAACACTCTAATTAGGGGTACTGTCCTCAATAAGTTGTAGGTATGATATTGATCCTGTCTAATCACCTCTCTCTACTATTTCTTCGATCTACCTTTACCTCTCCAAAAAAAATCCACGATAATCAACCTCTCAAACCTCCTCACTAGGACATTTTCGTATGCATCTCCTCTTCATCTTGTCCACCATCTCATTCTCACCTTTTTTTATCTTATTCACCACTTGGGATACTCTACTCCCCGCTTGTCCTAAATATCTTTATTCCTGATTCTATCTCTCTTAGTAAGTCAATACGTCCATCTCAACATTCTCATCTGCGCTAATTTGTTGGTATATATTACAAAAGTCATTAAGTGGTAGTAATTTAGCAGAAGACTGACCCCCATCATTATTATAAGGATTTAAGTCATACTAGAGTATAATTTTCTTCACATATAATATCAACTGATGAATTTGTCTTACCATTTAATTCCATATCTTGTGTGGTTTTCCTAAGAACACCATTTACAATTGTTGCTAACCTGGATGTCTCATATATCACCTGCACCACAAAAAAAAAAAGAATAAAAAATAATTAAAATAGAATCAATTTGCTAACATGCATTAATTTCACAAACAATCTTATGAAAAATTGTCACACTTACAGCCCTTGTAAATCTCATAGCCTTAAAATCATTGTAATCAATTGGATCCTCCAAACTCAATTTCTTTTCTCTGATTGCCAAATGTTCTTTCTACAAAATTACAATTTATATTACAACAACATACTTAGTATACTCCCACATAGTGAGGTCTAAAAGGGTAGAATGTACGCAGATCTTATATTTACCTCAAAAGGTAAGGTAGATAGGTTGTTTCTGATAAGACGATTTAATAAATCAAGCAATGTCTATTAATAATTAAATACTTACTCTAATTTCTTCAAGAGCTTTTGGATGATCATGAAGATACTTGACAGCCATCATAGAAGTAGTGGAGACAGTTTCATATCCAGAATACAATATTGTTATAATTTGATCAATTATCTCTTCATCACTTAATGTGTATCTATTTTTTGCTTCTTCATTCATCATGAAACCAAGCATGTCTTGTTGAATTTCCTTGCTACCTCTTCTCTCTTCTATTATTTTCCTCAATAGTTTCACAACGGTTTTCCGCCCCTGGATATCGACACATTTATACTGTAATTAATTATATTATCAGTGTATATAAGTTAAATATATGGTACATTATTTACCTGGAATCCGCGATAATAGTTTGTGGTGGGAATGTTGATAGGCAATGAAATAGTTCCAAGTGCAAGCTTCAAGAATTCAGCCCTGAATTCTTGAGCTATTGATGAGCTAGTTGCAAACCCACCAATTTGGTCCAATGATGAGAAAAATGCCATCTAAGAGCAATTTGTTAGCACTTTACAAGTGATTTCTAATAATAGGGTAAGTAAGCAGAAAATATAATCTCGAAAAGTATTTATATAAAATGTAGACAAACCGTCCTATTGAGGTGGAGGCTAGGAGGGATTGGGTATTTTGAAAGAGGGTGAGAAATTCGATTATAAAACTTGTTTTCACTATTTTCACTAGGACTTATGATCTTTCCTAAAAGAAATAAGTAAACAAAATATTTGACTCCTTACAAAATATTTGAATATCATGTAATTGAACTCTTGATATTCGTAAAGATATCAAAATATGCTAGATTTTTCTTGATAATCAAGTACTTCAAGAACATTCACAAACAAATCATTTCATAGACCCCTAACGATCATTAAATCACGAAGAAATCTTAAGAAATAATAATCAAGGGATAAACAGATATATACACACATTATTTTTATCCATAAAATCGTATTTCTTTCTATTTAATAATAAAAAATAAAAAAAGACTCCCTACCTAAGTACCTAACACACCTTAGCTAGTATTGTCCTACTCGTTAATATACTCTAAAAAAAATGGTCTCCTTCTCTTATGAGAGATAGGCACTCTCTCTGTGGCCAATATCTTCCGTATCTCCCCCGAATTTCATCATTTCCAGCTAGGACCTTTCAAATAATGTTTGAGCATATGTTCAAGCCAAACCAACCCCCTATTTTTACTAAGGCTGGAGTTTTAAACAACTCAATTTCAATCTTCACTAGTTTGAAATTGCCCTCTGTTCAAGTACCCCTTCTTCTACTCGAGTCTTCTCCTTTTTTTTCAGTTATAAGGCGAAGAGAGGAAGAATATATAAAACTAAATCTTAGTACTAGTGATATAAAAAATAAAAAAAAATACTACTATATTATACTATATAAGATGTGTGAGCTCACCTCTTTGGTCTTTTGTTGAATATCAATGATATTGCAATTATCCCAACCACTCAAATGTGATCTCATGAATTTATCAATTTTGGGCAAAAAATGGTCTTTGATCATTGTGGGATTTATTAGAGATAAAAGTGCTCCTCTAATGTACTTGTGAGCAGCACCATGCACAGCAGCAATATTGCATTTCCCTAAAATGTCTAACATGGACTGTGGGTAGCCTGGGATAAGTCCCTTTGCTTCATTATTCAGAATATATCCATTCAACTCTGCATCCATTGAAACAATAGTAGGGCAACCAAGTATGTGGGATTTGAAGAAATTCCCATACCTATTACAACAACAACAAAAAAAAAACATCACTAATTATAAGCAAGAATTTATATAATTATTAGTACTTCTGTCTAAAGCAGTGACAGATTCAAGATTTTCATTAGGAGAGTTCAGAAAAGAAAAAAAAAAGTAATACCTAAGATTTGAACTTGGAACCTCAAGATACCTCGACCACTAAGTCAACCTCATATTCAGGAGGTTCAAAATCGATATCTAAATTATTATTTATTTTGAAAATAAAGTTTAGGTTTGTGATAGATTTATCTGTTTTTTTAGTACATCACTTTTTGTACTGTATTTAACCTGTACATTTTATGACAGACTTGGAAAAAATAGTCTTTAATTGAGACAGATGGTTGGTTTATCACAAGCATTTGTAAATTGTAACACAATCATTATTTCATAATAAAAAAATTATGATAGAGCGAACGTATGATGTTAAAATCGAAAATGTTAGCACATGTTTATAAAATTAGCTTATTTAATTCATAGTTTAATGAATTGAATCACTTGTACTTTGATATAGTGAATGTGTTTTGTCCGTTTATATGATATTGTTGAAATTTATAAAGTTTCATGAAAATTATATTCTTTTTATATATATGTATATATATATATATACTGGACTGTATTTGACCAAATTGAATGTAAGTCTAATTTTGCCTTCAGCACATCATCATTCATAAACATACTTAACCTAATGACAAATCTAGGATAAAAATAAAATTTGTGATGAAATTGCTACAAAATTATCACACTTCTTATTTTTCTTTTACCTAAAGCATTAACAAAAATTCTAGTCTTGATACTAGTTCATAAGATCTTATAATAGGGATTTTAAAAAAACACATTAAAATCTACATGCATAAATTAAACATATAAACCCCCTTCATAGATTTATGCAAAATGTAAAAAGAATGAAAGAAATTAAGATATATATATATATACCTTGCTCTTTGATTTTTCATGAAATTTGGACCTTGATTTAGAAATTGTCTAGTCTCACCAAAAATTGGCCAACCCATAGTTCCAGGAGGCAAATTTTTCTTGTTGTACACAATGTCAATCCATCTAAATAGAGTAGTACTCAAAATGCAAAATCCAAAAAACACAACAAAAATTATCAAGAAAATGGCCATTAATTGATGATCCTAATAAAATTAAGAAATTCAATACCACCTTATAACACACAAAAGGCTAATTAATTGTCTAGACTTTCTTTTGGTTCTAAACTTTTTATAGTCATAATAACTTAGTTGAACATGTTATAGTTTTATATTGACTCATAAAAAATAAATCTATTTTCATGTTTAGAGAAAGTAAATGAGATTATATTGACTCATAATTAATAAATATTTCCATGTTTAGAGAGTAAAATAATTATAGCTAGATACATTGTATTGTGATTTCTGAGTATTCATTCTCCTAAATAAGCCTTTAATCAAATAAGTTTGTAATTATACAAGATTGCAATTTATAACTTTCCATAACATCTTTGACTTTTCTATAAATAGAATAATAAATTAAATTTCATTTTCACATAAGAATAATAATTAGAATTAATAATAACTACATTGTATAGAATCTCATTAGTCATTATATAGTCTCCTAAATTTGTTTGCAACTGAATAAGCTTGTAATTAAATTATATTTTTTCCTTTTTAGTTGTTATGATCTCTTTTTCTTTTTTAGAGTCAAAGAATAAAACTTTGACTAACATTTTAAGATGAGTTTTTTCATTATAATGATATTCAAAAATTTGCAAATTATAATACTTTTCGTATAATTTTGAATATCTAGATTTTCAATTTAAAATATTGAACTAATCTAATTTGATTTAGCTTTGAAAATTAGTCAAATTTGACTTTCAAAAAGTCCAAATGACATCTAAAAAGGAAAGGAACGGAGGAAGTATATCAAACTCTATATATTATATACTTTTTTCTCTATGTATTGATTTTAGAGCAACTTTCACGTTGTCAAAGGATAAAACTTTGACTAACATTTTAAGATATAATTTTTTCATTATAATGATATTAAAAAATTTACAGTTTATATTACTTTTCGTATAGTTTTGAATATCTAGATTTTCAGTTTAAAATATTGAATTAGTGTACTCTAATGTGGCTTTGAAAATTAATCAAATTTGACTTTCGAAAAGTCCAAATGTCATCTAAAAAGGAACAGAAGAAGTATATCAATTGATTTTAAAGCAACTTTCACGTATAGCAAACATAAAAATTATATTTGTATGTTATACTTATAGGTTGCACCATTGCACTCTATAACAAATTTTATGTTTGCTATGGAACTTTTGATTTGTATAATTCACTACTAAAATTCAATTTTATACAAATTGTTCAGTTTTGTATAAATTCATTTATACATTGTAGTTTGTATAATTATAAGTGTATAGGACGAAAATATATGTATTTGTATTTGTATATAAATTTTTCTCTCGCTTTATACAAACACAAACGCATTTTATACATTTTGTACCGAAATGTATAAAATTACTAATTGTATACAAAAAATTACTAATTGTATACCGAATCATATGACAAAAAGGGATGTTTGCTGCGAATTACAATTAAAATAAACTGTCCCATAGCGTTTAATTAAGAGTTTGTTATTTCGTACTATTTTCCCTTTGATTTTATAGTCTTTATTTTATAATATGTTATCAATGTGAGCCTTTGTCATCTCTTGAGCAAATACTTTAAAAGTCTCGATGGTATAGACTTTCTTTATCTATTAATGACATTTTTTTTTCTAAGCGTGAATTTATTGTTTGATATATCAGACCAAAAACAACATCTGTCTTGGATTTTTTATAGTGAAATTCATCTTTTCAAAATCGTATCAAGGCAAAAAAAAAGTAGAGATCGATATGTAAATAGCAAAAGTCTCATCAAACGATATAATATACACTTATACTATAGCCTTTTACAATAATTTTCTGTTAATAATATTATTTTAGTTTCAAAAATAAAAATAATAACTTTTCAATCAAAATAAATTCTAACCTGAATTTATTGTTCAATATATCAGACATAAACTACAGTCTTCGGGGTTTGATAGTGAAATTCATCTTCCCAAAATCGTATAAGTAAGGCAAAAAAGTAGAGATGGTATGTAAATAGCAAAAGTTAAATCAAACGACATAACATACACTTATACTATAGCCTTTTATAATAATTTTCTGTTAATAATATTATTTTAGTTTCAAAAAATAAAAATAGTAACTTCTCAATCAAAATAAATTCTAACCGTGAATTTATTGTTCAATATATCAGACATAAACAACATGTCTTGGGGGTTTGATAGTGAAATTCATCTTCTCAAAATCGTATTAAGGCAAAAAAGTAGAGATGGTATGTAAATAGCAAAAGTCAAATCAAACCACATAACATACACTTATACTATAGCCTTTTATAATAATTTTCTGTTAATAATATTATTTTAGTTTCAAAAAATAAAAATAGTAACTTCTCAATCAAAATAAATTCTAACCGTGAATTTATTGTTCAATATATCAGACATAAACAACATGTCTTGGGGGTTTGATAGTGAAATTCATCTTCTCAAAATCGTATTAAGGCAAAAAAGTAGAGATGGTATGTAAATAGCAAAAGTCAAATCAAACCACATAACATACACTTATACTATAGCCTTTTATAATAATTTTCTGTTAATAATATTATTTTAGTTTCAAAAAATAAAAATAGTAACTTCTCAATCAAAATAAATTCTACCGTGAATTTATTGTTCAATATATCAGACATAAACAACATGTCTTGGGGGTTTGATAGTGAAATTCATCTTCTCAAAATCGTATTAAGGCAAAAAAGTAGAGATGGTATGTAAATAGCAAAAGTCAAATCAAACGACATAACATACACTTATACTATAGCCTTTTATAATAATTTTCTATTCATAATATTATTTTAGTTTCAAAAAATAAAAATAGTAACTTATCAATCAAAATAAATTCTAACTGTAAATTTATTGTTTGATATATGAAACATAAACTACATATCCTGGGGGTTTGATAGTGAAATTCATCTTCCCAAAATCGTATCAAGGCAAAAAGAAGTAGAGATGGTGTGTAAATAACAAAAGTCTCATCAAACGACATAATATACACATATATATACTATAGCCTTTTATAATAATTTTCTGTTAATAATATTATTTTAGTTTCAAAAAAAATAAAAATAGTAACTTTTCAAAAAATATAAAACCTCTAACAAATCCAAAAAGATAAAATTGGAATTTTCTCATCTCTCTCACACAAATCCTAAACATCGTTGTCCACATCCCACCGGCCACTTTTCCGTCGAAAAAACGCCAGAGTTCCACTAAAAAATCAAATGACTCCTCGTGAGTGTTCTTCTGTATATCATGTGTATATCACTGTATCAACAATGTGATGCATAGAATTAATATGATAAAATTATATGGTTAAACAAATTTATAATACTTAACTAGTATTATAGCGATAGTTTATAATAATTATCACTTTCGATTAACATTAATTATTAATTACGTGGGCTGACTTCGAATTTATATAATTAGTCATATTTGTATAATTTGCCACATTTTGTAAATTCTTTTTGGAAAAATTACATGAAGTAGTACATTTTAATAAATAATTATTGATTTCAGTAATATTTTTTATTTTTTATCATTTATAGCAATACTATGTTAAATCTGCAATATGTATTAAAAGTGAATTATGTATGCAATATATATGAATTATATATGAATTATAATGGATTTTTAAAATATATTATGTTTGTTTGGTAAAAACTTGAAACATTGTATTATAAGTGTATTAAAATGTGTGATAAATGAATTATCTATCATTAAATTTTGTATTATATGTGAATAAAAAAATGCTCTTTGTAATATGAATTAAACTTGTATTATAAATGAATTAAAAGTGATCAAGTAAAAAAGAAATAATATTGTTATAAATGGTAAATATTTTTTTATTATAGTATATTTATGTAAGTTTCCCGTTCTTTTTTGGTTGAACTAATATTTTGTTGAATAAAACCAACTAGTGTCACGCTATTACAATCTACTTCTCCATCCTCTCATACTATCTACTTTGTTTGCTACATTCCATACATATTTAGCTATGGCAGTTGCATTCTACCTCATACAATCTGTTATTCCCAAGCCTCCCACCTTTTTGCTCTGAAAAACATTCGTATAATTCACAACTAATAATACTTTGTTTGATTTATATATTTTGTCTACGATGGTCTATATTTGAATATGATTTCTTTTGATTTTTCAGTTAAAGTTTGTATAAACGTATAATTTTTTGATTTTGTATAAATATGATTTATATAATGTAATTTGCATAATAGAATTTGTAGAACCATTTAAAGTTCATATGTTTATGTTTGTATCAATTCGTTATTTTGAGTTTTATCATATTTGCACAATTCCAAACTTTGTATTATTCAATTATACAAAAAAAAAATGCGAATTATACAAATGTACCCGCGAAATATAATTGGAATTATACAAATTGTTGCCCTCTCGTTCGCCTTTCTCCTCCCTCTCCCATTTCACTCATCTCTCTCGTTCGCCTTTCTCCTCCCTCTCCCAATTTCACTCATCTCTCTCCAAACTTCGCTCTCTAGATAAACATATACAAATACATATATATGTATACCAATTACATATATACAACTATCGTCTCTCCAAATCTCGCTCGCTAGATATACATATACAAATACATATGTATACTAATTACATATATACAACTATTTTGACAGATATACATATATAATTCACTTATGTCCCACTCTCTAACCTCTCTCACTCGCCTCTCCTTCATGTAGCTATGAATAATAATTAGCAGACTATGCAAAAGTTTTCTATTAATACAGGGTTACATTCACCGACTTGTTAAGAGCAGTATTGTCACTGTTTTAATTATCTCATGAGTTGTTATATTGTGTTTGTGCAACAATATGGTTGTTGAGATGTTAACAAATTGCTCTGTAATTTTCTTTCAAAAGAGAGACGGTGAATGGTTGGTTGTTGAGATGTTATACTCAATTCACAAAAAATTCTTGCTTCAAGATTCAAAAAAGGCCAAGTAGAGTAATATAAAAGAGAGACAAAACAATAAACAAAGATATACATAATATTCCTCTTCATGCATATGCTAATTCTCTAAGAAATGTGTAGTTTGATTGCAGGCAGGTAAAGTTTTCAGATTCAAAGATTTTTTTAATTTAATATTCTTATATTGTGGTGTTAACTCTCAATCTCACACACAAGTCATTTTGTTAAAATACTCATATTATTTTCTGTATTGCCGGGCAGATAAAGGAATCACTCAAGCCTGATTAGGCTCAACTCAGTTCATCCAAACAGGTATGTATCTCCAATCTATACTTAATTTCAATTACTGTGCATTTGCCTGATTTCAATGTTTTATTGGATCCAAAATCAGCTCATCATCCAATTCATCTCAATCCAATACACAAATTCATGTACTAGCTAGATATGATTGCATACCTTCAAAAATTTCACAAATTAGATCATTAACAAGTTAGAATATTTGTCCAGATATGGCTAGCCAACAACCTAACTTTGGAGAGAAAAAAAAAAAAAAGAGGTGATTTCGATTGGAGTTCCTCTCAGACAAATGCCTCGTTTTGTCTTCACACTTTTTAAAAGAATGGATATCAGACTCGTCATCTGTGTTGTTCATCACTGAGGAACTCACAAAACCACCATAACTTGAGAAAATCACAAAATCAAAACATTTAAGAAAAAAAATCAATAAAATAGCACAAACACAAGACACTACTGGTAAAAACTCAACACTCAGCAGGTATAACAATAATGAGATGAAGAAATAATAAACGAAGCAGTGTATTTATAGGTCCATGAGTGGTTTAGCGTTAGGGTTTTCACAGCCAGAAGGGATTTAAAATGTATTCATATGGGCCGGCGAATGAGTAGCTGAACTTGCAACTTGTGGCCTTTTCTGATTCTATTTGAAGAAAATTACAAACATAGTCCCTTAAGTTTGACGAAAAGTTCCAAATATAGTCCCCTATGTTTATGTTTGATGGTAGGAGCAACTAATTCATTCATGAAATAATATTGGCTAAATACATAAATAGATTTCTAAATTTGTTAGGGGTTTTTCTTCACGTACATCAACTATGCTATTTTCCTATTGAATCATTGAACCACTCATAATTTTTTCCTTTTAAACAAACACCGTTGGCTGATGTGAAACCAGATTTTGGCAAGGGTATTGATAGAGGATACGTACGTTGTTCTAGAACTCATTAGTTCAATTGATAATGAAAATGTTCGAGAATAATTTTGTTTTACTTCAAGTCATTTGAACACATTAGAAAATAAATGAGACTAACACAGTATTGTCTTCATTCTTCAATTAAAATCATTACAATACGAACACAATCAAAGAAATTTACAATAGAAAAGCCGATCAAAATCAATCAACGGTGTTTAAAAGGAACAAATTATGGGTGGTTCAATGATTCAATAGGAAAATGACGTAGTTGAGGTACTTGAGGGGAAAAACCAACAAGATTAGGGATCTGTTTATGAGTTCGGCCAATAATATTTGATCCTCTCTTCTCTATATTCAATTCAAATTTGTAAAATGATTCATTCATAAAATAATATTTGATCTTCTCTTCTCTATATTCAATTCAGCCTTAATTACCCTGATTTGGCTATCATCTTCTTCGAGTTCGTCTCGTAGAATAACAAACTTCATTGATAGTTAATAGGATAGAATGTACTATTAATATGTCATAATAATACATTATGACAGCTAGGGTTGTTCATGGTTATGGACTTATGGTTAACAATAAAATCAAATTGTAATCCGAATTAAACCGATTAAAAGTTTGATTAGGTTTGGTTTTTAAATTTTGAAAACAGCTACTATTTGGTTTGGTTTTGATTTCACTAAAAAAAAACGCAAAAATAACTAAATCGGACCGATAAATTAGATATATAAATTTTATAATTATTTATATATTATTCATAAATAAATTAAAAATATTTTGTTAAATTTTAATTAACTTTTAAGTCTTTAACTTTACCAGTTTTTCAAACCCAACACTTTAACCCAAGTATAACAATCTCAAATCCAAGTCCATCAAAATCTATTTTAGTCTTTACCTATACTTCACATAAAATAGTCACACTTTCTCTTAAATGAAACACTTTGTTCGTATAATGATAACTTTAATATTGTTTAATTGCTTCACTAAACCGACATTAGTTTTTCTGTAGATTGTTCATGTACTTGATGTTTGTGACTATCGAGATACATACGTCCTCAAAAAAATTATTACTTTCAAACCGAATAAACCATAAAAATCGAACCAAACCGACAATATTCAAACCAATGGTTGTTTTTTTTTGTTTGGTTTGGTTTGGTTTTAGTTTATAAATTTAAAAAACCGACTAGATTGATTTGATTTTAATCAATAACGATCCAAACCAAACCACAAACACCCCTAATGACAGCTGATAATAATGGGAGAAATTTACACAGAGAATGAACCTGGCTTGAACAAATGTTGCAAATAATCTTTTTACAAAATAGAAGTGGTTACATAGTGATACTGAATACAAATAAGAGAACTAAAGAATATCATATAATTAACTCTATCTGATTATGAATAGTCTTTATTCTCATACAACCCTGATATAACTGTGAACTAAAGAAAATCTACATAACAAAAATGACCTTACCACAGTAGAAAAAACATTTGATACAAACTGCTGAATGAAAAATTATGGCACCATTTTCACCAGCCCTTCAAACAGCATACAGAGGAAATTAAAATTCGTCTTGAACAAGCATACCCGAATATCCATAAAAATGGTCAGCATCACTCTGCTCAGACATCTAACTCTCCAATCAGTTTCCTCGGCTGTGCAAGCGAATCAACCCAAAGATAACTTACTGAGACAGGAACTTGGTGTTTATCCGGTTTCTAGACAGTTGCAAAGAAGAATGCTGTAGAGAGCATCAACGTCACCACTAGCTTTAGCGAAGAAACCTTCCATACAGTACCAGCACTTGGCATATACGGATATGAATCAGGTTGAGGCATGACACAATTATCACCATTGAAATAAACTCTGTGGGGGAAAGCCCACCCCTTCTCAAAAGTGAAAGTCGACATATCCTTGCGGAATAGCAGCTCAGACTGGACATTTCCTAATGGACCAGCTTGCATGAGCAGATCGTTGTAAAACTTCATACCCCAGAGCATAGCAGTGTCATCTGTAAAAATCCCACGAGATTAGCTATATCTTTCAATCTCTCAATTGATCGAGAAATCATAGTATTTTAAACGGAATATATGAAATAAAATTCTTTAAAAGTGTAGAAAAGATACTGCTCGAATGTATTTAACAGTGAAGTAGTAGCAACTAGCTCACTCGACCACAAATGAAATGGCAGAAACTGCTCATTAGAGATTTAATTGTAACAATAAATAGATAACTTACTTATTGCTCCATAAGGAGTTAATGACTTGTAATGAAAGCTGAATAACTGAGTGAGGTTGTCGAAGTTGGGATGCTGGACAACTAAGTTCCATTGCGTATAATTCATATTGTAATTGAAGTTAGTTATAGTGACCTTCACCCTCCAATACTCCTTGTAGTTGAGTTTCACATGCCAGTGAATTCTAATAGGGCACATATGACTAGTGCACTGAACCAAAGGAGCATAATTGTTTTTTCGAAGGCCTGAAACAACTGAAGCTAAGTGTGGTTCGTCTTGACTGCGAGGAGCAAAGGAAGAACGATCAGGAAGTAAATAACCAAAGTTTTTAAAAATACAAACTGTGAAAAAAAAAAGACATGTTTTGCACGACTTACTCTACACAATTTCCATGCTGAGTCCCATTCTTCTGGCAGCCACAAGTGCATGTTGGACACGGTACAATGGTGTCATTGTAGAAGGATGAAAGGGAGACACAGCATGTAGGAGTTTTTTGAGCTAGGAACTGTGAGTATGTGCATGTGACATTCCAAGTCACTGTCATCAACAACATAAATAGTTAGAAACTGCTCATGGTAATTATAAAAATGTTATGACAAAGATCGTGTAGTTAAGGTGTTTTGGAAAATAATGCTAATGCTTTACAAGGAAAATTTATAGCCTTAAATAGTAAGGCATTCTAGAATTCTCGTTTGTTTCTTGAACAAAGAGAAATCTTAGCAACTGGACTTAGATGAGTCATTGACCGTAATGAAGAATACATGTATTTGAGCCAAGTAACTTACTCATGGCTTGTGTTATTCGTCTCCCATCACCACTACTGAACTTAGTGGGTTTAACAACTTTAGCGGGTCCACAAGTATAACCAGGCCCTGGTGCCTTAAGGGTGAAGTTCTTAGGAACTCTAACTGTTTTATTCGTTGTCCCTGCTGAACCAACACTGACTTGGAATGAGCTAACGGCAGTTTCAGGATCTTGTCCCCATGAGTTGATCACTCCTCCCTTACAGCAATTTGCAATCTGCTGATTGTAAGGAGTTCCAGGCAGTAAATCAACGACGGTTGGATCCCTCTTGCAGCAATGGGGAATGTTTCCTTTAAATTTTGAACAATCTCCTTGCTCTGTTGTTTGAGCTCCCATCATGCCCCATATCACCTCCTTCTTCGCCCATGTCCATCCCAACGTCCAACCTGGTGCTTGAATATGTCTATATTGTTGGAAGTTAAACATAGTCACAACAGCCTGTTCAATGGCAATGAAAATGATCAGAAACTTACAATTTGTAAGTACTAATAAGGAATAGGAGAAGTAGAGTTAAGTAAAGACTAAAAAGACACTAAAGTTCTATGTCCGGCAGGCTGACAATTCTGATAATGAGTAAGCTCCATCCAAAAAGTCGAAAACAGTTGCTAAATACATAAAACTTTTTTTGTATGAGCTAATTTGACACGCAATAAAACTGGAAACAACTAATGAGTGGAGAGGCAATTATCAATCAAACCTACAAACTGCAGTGCAATAGATACAAACTGGTTTTAGTCCACATTAGTTTTGACAGAAAAAGTGGGACGGGAAGAGGAGAAAAGAGAAACTACTGCTTACAACATATCCATCAGGTGACCAGCTGATGACATCCCATTTAATTGTGATGTTCCCATTGGGGTCAAGCGCGTCGAAGGCATCTGGAAGAAAACCAGAATTGAAAATGTGAAAACTGTAAAAAGGCACGCGGACATGCACAGACAAACAGATGTTCCCCTAGACTATGTAAGCAGTTAAAATATTGTCTGATTGGGTTCACCAGTTCTAAATGTTTACCCTAAGCTCATATCAATACAGGTACCAAGCCAAACTTTAACGATCTTCTCGGATCTCGTCTTAAGGAGATTGCATAAGCATTGGATTCTTATATTTCATGTCATGACACCATTATGTAAGATAATTCAATAATCAAAGCACATTGACTTGAAAGAAAACATTTAACTTCCTGTATAATCGTGAATCATAGGCTGGCGCAAAATCTCAGGTGAAAAGAAAGCAGGATTGATCTGAAATCCTTTTCAGTGAAGATTCATCACTATCCACAAATGTATCTTTAGGGGGGGCAGGGGATCAATCAATAATAGCATTAAAGATCTAACTTTTCAGTTCAATTATCCCTACTAAATCCCAAATCAAGTTGAATTTCCCAGCAAATTCTTAAATCAAGAACTCATTTGACTAGCTCCTCTATATGCTAGAAACAGATCAATCTTTAGGTGCAGCATGATTTCACTACATCAAAATCCAACAACAGAAATATGACATAATCCAACACATAAAAATCAAATCTTTATACTTAAAATCACAACAAAAATCCTAATCCTCTTAGAAAAAAGCCATCAAGAACTATCAGCATTACCAAATACTTCAAAATCAAAAACTAACAGAACCCCACATCCCAATTTCACAAAAAAATGAAAACTTCATAGCAGAAAAAAAGGGTAAAGTCATTATCAAACCTGTTGTTGAAAAGCTGAAGCATGACAACAAGAAGACTAATAATATGGTAGATCTGAAGAACTCCATAGACCCCTCCGTAGCTGCAGCAGATTTTCTAGAGGTTTTTGTAGGCAATGTCTGTTCAAGATCTGCTAAAATGAGAGTAAAAGAGGAGGAGAAAAATCTTGGCGGTGAGTGGCAGCTGGAAGTGAGCTCACATGGCAAGTTAGTCTATTGAAGCTAAAGTGGACTTTAATAAAGTTTCTTAAGACAATAACCACCCACTAACTACTGTAATAAAATTAATTAACATTTCAAATGAAAGAAAAAAACTTATATTTTTTTTATAAAAAAAAAAAATGTAAACCAACAGTCTTCTTGAATTGGTAAATTTAGCAATTTTCCACCCGAATCTTTGTTTGTCTCCCCAGCCAAGTATTCATATGTTCTTTTTTCTGTTTACTTTTAGTTATCATATTTAAATTTAATATCATAAAATATAATATAATTAACATGATTTTAGTATTATATATTAAAAAATAATTTAAAAAATAAATAATTAATGTTAAGAGAAAAAAAAAGTTTATTTTTTTAATATATTAACTCGTCTTTTTCAATTAGTTGTTGTAGCTGGTAATTTGCTAGCAAATAGGAAATAATTAAAAAAATGTGGACAAGGACTTTTTAACCGTTATAAAGAAATTAAAATAAACGTATGCAACTAGTAACAATTAAATACACAAATTTTCTTTAGACTAATGCAAGAATGATGAGGTAGTAAGCACTTTGAATGAAGAGTTTGGTTTTAAAAACGTACTATAGATATAACTAACGGTAAATAATGTGTTATATATTTAAATTAGGTATAATATATAAATATGATCTTTAATTTGGCATCTATGACCTGAACTTTAGACCTGCATAAGTACACACTTAGGGTGTGTTTGGTATGAAGGAAAATATTTTCTAGAAAATATTTTTTAATTTTTTCGTGTTTGGTTGGACAAAAGTCTTGAAAAATATTTTTCAAATCAACTCATTTTTCTCAAAATTAAGAAAAATGACTTTCCTTCGAAAATTAAGAAAAACATTTTCCAAAACTTTCCTCCAACTTCAAATTACATTTTTTTTTTGGCAAAAATATCAATTTTTAAAATATTTTTAATTTCAAAATTTTATTTTTCACTCGATCCTTGACCCCCACCCCCCACCCCCTCCCAAAAAAATTTGAGTTCGTTTTAAAAATATTTTTATTTTAAAACTCCTCCCTCCCTCCCCCTACCCACGCCCTACCCCCCTCAAAAAAGAAAATTCAACTTCAAAATTTTATTTTTTCACCTAAACCCTGCCCACCTCCCACCCACCCCCAAAAAAAATTTATTTCTAAAAAATATTTTCAATTTTATAAATTATTTTCTAATCTAGTAAAAATAAAAGATGTTTCTAAAAAAATATTTTTCATTCAGAAATCAAACACAAAATTATTTCTGAAAAATATTTTCTACTCATCAATAAAAAATGAGAAAATAAGTCCAAATCTACTTGTTTTCCAGGACAACATTTTCTAAGAAAACATCTTCCATGAAAAACATTTTCCTTCATATCAAACACAACCTTAAACTTATATTAAATTGAATAAATTGACACACATTCACCCTGCATTCTTTTTAAACGAAAAATTTATATTCGACTTGACGTTTTACTTGTAATTAAAGTTAGGTGTTGGCAAAGTAAGAAGAAATAATAATCTCTGAATAGCTGCCGACAGTGAGGGAAGAGAAAGACAACCCAACTAACCAAAAAATGTGTGTCTTTGTCCTTGATTTGTTTTGTTTTGTTTTGTTTTGTGTGTTTTTTATAATAAATTTGTGGACTAAGTAAATATAGACCTACTAGAATTTGCGAATTCAGTGTCGGTGAGACCAAAAATGCAACGCCATAATGCGTGGGGAAAAAAAACAAATTAAATACCAATCATGTGAACTCCTTGAAAAAAAAAAGCATGTGGACTCCTCAAGATTTATCAATAAAGTAAGGGGAAAAAAAGGAAAATTATATAAATTGATATATTTTAATAAATAATTATTGATTTTAGGGATATTTTATATTTATTAACATTTATAGTAATATTATGTAAAATCTGTAATATGAATTAAAAGTGAATTATGTATGCAATATATATATGAATTATAATTGTTTTTTGCAATATATTATGTTTGCTTGATAAAAATTTGACACGTTCTATTATAAATGTATTAAAATATGTGAAAAATATATTATCTATCATTAAAATTTATATTATATGAGAATAATAAATTATTTTTTATAATATTTATTAAATTTATTTTATAAATGAATTAAAACTGATCAAGTGAAAAAAATTATTATTACTATAAATGATAAATATTTTTTATTATAGTATATTTTGTAAGTTTCCCAAAAAAAGAAATACTTAGTACAACCAAAAAGGGAAATTATCATCAGATATTATCAGATCATATATCAAATATTTTGATGATGTCAAAATAGAAAGAAGTTGTGATTTAAAGAATAGAACAAGATAATTTGAATTGTGAATTTAATTTCGATAAATACTTTATTTAATGTAGGGGTGGGGGTTAGTCTTTCTTTGATACATCCTTTGTTAAAAAACGATTATTATAAAAATGATTAATATTTTTATTTTATTGATATCGGAAAATATTACTATAATTTATAGTGTTTTTCTATAATATTTGAATATAATTTGATTTTATTTCATTTTTAAAATTAATCAAATTAACTCTAAAAAGATAAAATGTGTCAATTATTTTGGAACAAAAGGAGTACTAAAGTAAAACTCCCTCTTTGCAGTTTTATTTATTAAGTATTGACTTGACACACTTCTTAAAAAATAATAAATAAAATAAAATAAAATTTTTAGAAAAATATTATAGTCAATAATAAAGATAAATTAGAAATTAAAAAATAAATTATCTCATGTTTTTTTAATTTAAATAAATAAAAATAAATCTACGGTGAAATAATTTATCACATCATGTATTGAGATAAAAGTCTCATCGCTATGTTATAAATGATAAGATAAATTATCACAAATATATCAACTAAACAAGACATCGAAAATTTGTTTTCAAATTATTTTTTTATTTCAATACTATTTATTCTTATCTTATTACTATGATATAGCCTATAAATGATAGAATAAATATTTACTTTTTTAATTTTGAAAAATTTAGTTTCCTACAAAAAATATTTAACCGTGGGAATATTGAAAATATTTCTCTGTGCCAAATACTAATTAATTCCCATTTTATGCTTAGACGAAGACACCAGATGTATCAATTTATTATCTCTTTATTTTTTTTTAAAAAAAAACCACGATTTTTCCATTTTTTGTTTCATATTTTGCAGAGCTTTTAGCATTTTACATTTTCCATAACATTTTTAATGTTGGAACATTTTCCTAGAGACTATTTTATACTAATAATCTTTCGATTGTGATGCCAAATTTTAGACTGAAAATAAACACAACATATATCAATATCCCTTTTTTCAATTTATTTGATATAATTAAAATTTTAAAAGTCAAAATAATTTAAATTTGACAGTAAATTTTAACATAAAATCTTGAGCAACTTTCACATATAGCAAATACAAAAATCATATTCGTATGCTATAGATATAGTTTGCATAATTGCGTTTCATAACAAACTTTATGTTTGCATGCTATCTCACCATACATATATATAAAAGAAGCAATTGTATAATCTTTTTCGGTATACATAAAGAGTTAATTGTATAATTTGTGTTTGTATAAAGCGGAAAAGAGAGAAAGACAAAAGAAAACTAGGCAGGGAAAGATTGTACTTGTATAATCCTTAGTGCATATGAAGAATATATATACATTTGTATTTGTATATACAATTTTCTCTCGCTTTATACAAAACGCAATATATATATTTGTGTTTGTATAAAGTGAGAGAGGCGAGTGAGATCTGGAAGAGGGGAACAAAAATATATGTATATATACAATTTTCTCTCGTTTTTATAAAAGCTAGAGAGGCGAGCGAGACTACCCAGCGAGAACAAGAGTGGCGAGCGACATTCATCAGGAAGAGATGCGAATAGCAAAGTTTGTTATGGAGTACAATTAAATCAAACTATAATTATAACATTTAATTTATATTAATAATTTGCTATTATATATAATTTTCCCTTGAATCTTCAACCAAAAAATGACCACAAATGAAGCCCATTAACTGTTTGGACATATTGGTTTGATAGCGGCCCATGACATCTTAGACAACGATTGTATAGGGAAAGCATGGGCAAAAATGTCTTTTACTAAATAGCTGAATACACTCATCACTACAATAAAAATAACTTTATAGTAATAATAGACACTAAAAAAGAATGTTAAATTTTTTATCGACATAAGTTAAGTATCATTAGATCCAATGTTGTCAAAAACTTTCGGGACATATATAAAGAGTGTTAATTGGCGCTAAAAATATATATAGCGACAATTAAGCTATTACGGTTAACTAATTGTCACTAAAATCATTTTTTATGTAGTGACAAAATCTCTTAAATTTATCAGTAATTTTATATAGACGTTGAATTATAACATATTTTGATTATTTAATATAGCATTTGAACATATAATAAAACATTATATTAGATAATTTTCACATCTCATGTATGATTCAATTAATAATATTGATGTATACAAATAATGTAGGAGACATATTTTGTGTAATTAGCTCATTTATAAAATGGAAGCTTAAGAGTACGTGCAAAAACTTTTTCAAAATATAAAGCATCAAACAAAAACACTTTATCATTTTAAGTGATTACTTAATTAAAAAATGTCATAATTTGAATGTTTAACTGAAATTTACTGACAAACTTAAAGTACTATCAATGTATTTAGCCTAATTATATATATATATTTAGAGAAATTATATCATTCGTTTACTTTTTGACATAAAATTATCCTTGAAAATGAAGCAAATATGTCCTTGAGATATTGAAAATAGAGCAATTATATTCTTCATTAGCCAAGTAGAGCATATATATATATATATATATATATATATATATGTTCTCTTCACTAATAAGGTTCAATAATTTTTTCTATGTTCAGTATTGGCACATCATAGAAGTTCACCTCAAATCAATATTAGATATAACTGCATAATGAAAAACATAGGTTATACTTGAATCCTTAATCTTTTTTCTTTGTCCAATAATATTTGCACTAGGGGAGTAAGGGAACTATTATTTAGTAGGCGCGCATTGGATTAAAATATTTTTCATTTTATTTGAAATTTCTGAAGTTAAAGGTGAAGATTAACTAAACTGTGTTTGAATTATATTCTCTTGCAAATAATATTTTAAATATTTTTATCTGTGAATATACTTAATTAAATACAACTTCAAAATTAAAAAGTGTATTGAAAAACATGTTATAGTTTGTTTTTCAATTTTAAAATACAACTTTAGGTTGAATTTGAATTTTTCACGACCAAACGTTGAATTCAAATAAGTGAAAAATCATTCGGAAATAAATAAATAATTTTTATGGCCAGACTAGTATCCTTTTCTACTTTAATGCTAATTGTATTTGTAGAGTATTATATATTTAACTAGATTACAAAAACTTGTCTTGTATTCATTTCATTGTCAAAAAGAAAGGGAATGGGAGAAGGAAGAGACATTAACCTACCTCAATTTTGGATAATTTAAATTGTGTGAATCAAAATAAATCAAATATAATAAATAAACGAATTATTAATCTACTCAACTTTTTATAAGTTGGTTGATTAATCATTCCAATTTTAGTTCCCTGAGAGTCGATCCAACTGACTTAAAAGTTGGTCAAATCTACTTTTAATTCCATTTTATTTGACAAATATAAAAAATAACTTAAAATAAGTTACAAAGTGTTTGATAAGGTAAAAAATGACTTAAAATAAGTCAGAAATCAAAAGTAGGTCTCTCATACTTTTTATTTTTTGATCTAAAAATTATTTTAATTTGATATTTTATTTTTAACTTAAAAGCTACTTTTTAAGTCAATCCAAACGGACTCTAAAACTACATCGAATGACCACTTCATTTTTATTTGTTCTTCTATTACATTAAGTCCATATAAAAAGAATACTTCGAATAAGATTTTTGTGGCTGCTATCGACATACGATCTTAATTATTATATTTTGCCTATGATTGTGAAAGCTTACCAAACCCCATGTTGCATAATTGTTATAGTTTCCCACATTATTATTTTAGAGAACAAGTAGTACTATCATATAATTTTTCAGTAATCTTCGATTTATGAGTTTTTTTTATTTCATTTAGAATTATATTTTAACGACAATTTGTTTAACACTTACAATCAACACGAGAACTTACTAATTTTATTTAGTTTTTAAAAGAGGAGATAGACAATATTCTTCTAGACTAGGAAAGAGAAGTACTCAAAAGAGACCAAGGAAAAAATTAGAGAAGGATAAATGAAAGGAAAAGAAACTAAAACTCCCTCGGTTCTAATTTTACATTTTACGGATTTTGAGATTCAAAACAAAAAAAAAATCTCAATATAAATATCGGTAACTTTCACATATAGCAAACATAAAAATCATATTTGTATGCTATAGCAAAGTTTACATAATTGTGCTCCATAGCAAACATATATATGTATAATTCGCTATACATATACAATTGAAGTGAATTGTGTAAAACGAAGTATATAAAACGAGAAAGAGAGAGACTTAGGCAGAGAATTGTATAAAACGAATTATATAATTATAAGTGTATAGGACGATTATATACAATTTGAATTTGTATAAAATGAGAAAGGGAGAAAGGCAAAAGAGACTTGGGCAGGGAATATACAATTGAATCGAATTGTATAAAACGAGAAAGAGAGAAAGACAAAAGAGACTTGGGCAGGAAATATACAATTGAATCGAATTGTATAAAACGAGAAAGAGAGAAAAGACTTGGGCATGGAAGTACTTTTATTGTATAATTATAAGTGTAAAAGACAGAGATATATGCATTTGCATGTGTATATACAATTTTCTCTCGCTTTATACAATTAGAAACACAATTTATACCATTCTATTGTATAAAGCAAAAGAGGCGAGCGAAGGAAGCGAGTGAGAGAGGGAGAGTGGCGAGCGAGAATATGAGGGAGAGAGGGACTGACAAATAGTTTGCTATGGAACACAAATAAATCACACTTTTAAGATTTCATACACACAAATTCATAATTAAAATTAAAGTTTAATCTTTGAAACTTAATTTATGCCATATACTGTAACAAAGACTATGAGAATATGTAAATCTTTTACGAGATTATAATGTTTACAGTATCTGAAAAATAAACAAAGTGGCTGTAGTTTAGTGGTAAGAATTCCACGTTGTGGCCGTGGAGACCTGGGCTCGAATCCCAGCAGCCACATAAACATTCTTTTTTTTTTGTTTCGAAACGTAAATTGAGATAAAAAGAGTAACAATATTATTGGGGCTAACTTGACGAAGAATGGTCGCATCTATTGTAGAGCGGTGCTGTTCCACCGCGAATCTGTTATCGAAGAAGCAGAGACTAAAATCTCCGTTATCATCACCATGGATAGGCAAAAGAAAATGAAGCTCCTCATTTTACCTACCTATTATTATTGCCTTGTTCCTATGAATATTATGAAGGTCACTAATAAAGGGTCTATTATTTTAAGGGCCTCTAATAATGCATTATTAGAGAAAAGAAGATGCAGACTTTCTACCACTTGTCTTTTTATTTTTTTTTTTTTTTTTTTGTCCATTTTGTGATACGTTACTCGTAATAACTTGAGATAAAATGTCAAAAATATATTTAAATTATCTTTTTTTTTTGAATTTTTATATCTAAATTATTGAAAGTCCGAATTTCATACATAAACTATCATTTATTAGTTTGAAAACATAAATCTGTGGTGTGTGTAATGTACTCTCTTTTTTATTTGAAAAAACTTGACACATGACATTTTACGTGGATTAAAGAATTTACATTTGACAAAAAATTAAACTATTAATATTAATTAAAAATAAAAAAGACGCAAAATTACCTTTAACATTTTAGAAATATTTTTTAAAAATGTCTTCCTTTAGCCAATTGGTTTAAAAATGCTCTCAATATTTTGTTTGGGCTCAAAAATATCCTTTAGTTAACAAAAATCTATTGTGGATTTAATTAAACAAGTGGCCAAATTTCATTGGTCCAACAAATTTCTTTTTACCAAATAAAATAAGTCCTACCCATTACCCAACCCAAACTCGTTTCACTTGTCAATTTAAATGTCTTTTCTATTTTTTCTTCCTCTTTTTTCTTATTTTAGAACTAGCAGAATTTTTATAAATCCAATGTGTTTGTAAAATTTTATTATTTAAACATAAGCCATACGGATTAAAACAAGATGAAAACAATTAGTTTAAATATTCTCATATAATGTTTTATAAATTTAACCGATATTTATGAAGTTTGAACTAAATCTAAAATCGATATATTCTGTCCCGCTTGTCCCACTCTGGCGTCATCTTACCCCACTAGAGCGCCCCCGCCGTAGCGACAGCTGGCCCGTTCTGGCGGGAGGCTGACCCAATTTTCCTTAGACGTTACTTCTTTTCCTATTAACGACGGTTCAGATCGTTATAATGTCGATCCCTCTTCAGTTATTTTGTATGTTTATTTCTACAGATTTTGAACCTCTGGATTCAATTGATTTTTGATAGGTCTTAGTCTCTTAGAATATGATATGTTGGTGAACTACTTTATAACATTTTTCTCCAAAAACTTTGATTCAGGCTTTTTTAGATCCTAAAAAGTGAGAAATGACAAAATTCAAAATAGTTTACCTATAATAGTACAAATCAAACCACATCATGTATATTGTATTAACACACATGATACAATATAACCCCGCCCTTGCCACAAGGCGGCTTTTATCAATGCTTCCTAACCACGAATCTCTTTGCAGCACACGAACAACCTTTCTCTCAATATTAACAACTCTTGAACCCTTAGCCCTTCTCGTCTCGTTCAACAACAAGATACATAACGAGTTACATCAACATAGTAGAACAAGCAGAGACAAGTCATCAAAATCCTTTAATTTAACCCTTCAGGAGCAATTCAACATCAATTATCACTTAAGAACAACGTACAACTTCACAATTTCAAGATATACAATTATGTGAAGTCATTGGTCGTCTCATGGAATCTAAACTCAAACTTTTAGTGTATCGGTTCGTGGTATTTAATCCAATATTTATGTTGGAACGTGACAATCAATCTCAGTTAGTGTATCAAAATCCAACACCCGATCCATTCAACAACCACAATCACAATCATGTATATTCTCACAATCATACAACAAGAGGTAATTCATGGTATGTAGTCCTCCATTCATACTTATTTGCATAATATTACGTGTGATCACAATGTTTCATTCAAGTACACACGCATCACAATGCGGAAATCATCAACATATATCACGCAAACAAGAAATTAAACCATCACCTAGTCCTAGTTCATCGTCTAAGACTTCTTCTTAGGATTTAATCTATCGCTTATTAGGTGCACGAAGGCCTACACATAAATTCTACTATTGTTTTACGTTATACGATGCAGTGAGCACAATTTATAACTACTCAATTAATTAAACCTGGCCTACCGAGGCGCCAAGCAGTTGTACGAAATCTTGGGCCTCGATTCTTATTTTCGAACTTCATGATGGTGATCTTGACCTGAAATTCGCAATCCATCGACCTCCTTACGCTATAAATATCTTTCTCCATCCTTTTCAAGCTTAGAGCAGTTTTTGAGGGTCTCTATGGTGGTTTACGTCTAAATTAGGTATTTTAGGAAGAAAAAAAAAGATCTCGCGGTATTTACATTATGTCCAGCCTGTCCCACTCTGACGTCAGCTTACCCTGCTAGAGCGACACCACCATAACGGCAGCTGGCCCACTCTGGGAGGACGGTGACCCAATTTTCCTTAGACGTTAATCCTTTTCCTATTAACGACGGTTTGGATCGTTACAATGTCGATCCCCCTTTAGTTACTTTGTGTGTCTATTTCTTTAGATTTTAAACCCATGGTTCAACTGATTTTTGATAGGTCTTATTCTCTTAGAATATGATATGTTAGTGAACTACTCTATAACATTTTTCTCCAAAATTTTGATTCATAGGCTTTTTTAATCCTAAAAACTGAGAATTGGCAAAATTCAAAGTATGTTAGTGAACTACTCTATAACATTTTTCTCCAAAATTTTCATTCATAGGCTTTTTTAATCCTAAAAACTGAGAATTGGCAAAATTCAAAGTAGTTTACCGATAATAGTACAAATCAAACCACATCATGTATATAGTATGATGTTGGCTGCTTAAATCATCGGTGAGAATTTATGGTTAAAAATATTTTAAAACTATATCTCAAACTTAAATTACATCCTTAAATTATTTTTCTTTAACAAAAAATATTCTTCAAGTATTTATAACATAACAACTTCTATCCATCTGTTAAAATTTGTAAAAAAGTTAGCGAATTACAAACAAAAACATATGCAATTCATATTATTCTTATAAAAACAAAAAATTATAATTTTATTATCTGTTGGAAAAAGCTTCCAAAATCAAAAAATAATTTTTTTAAAACTCTTGTTTTTTGTTTTAAAAAAACTATTAGGACAATGCGAGTCTATGAGGAGACGTGATTTGCTCTTCATTTTTACCAACTGAATGGAGTTGGAGTTTAATTTCACACTATCTTCATCTTACAAAGTCAAAATATCGTTAGATCAATAATTTTTTTGCGACAAATTGATAGTTATGGTGATTAATATTAAGGGTGTGTTTGGTATGAAGGAAAATGTTTTCAATGAAAAATGTTTTCTTAGAAAATATTTTCCTGGAAAACAAGTAGATTTTAGACTTATTTTCTCATGTTTGGTTGGTGAGTAGAAAATATTTTTCGAAAATGTTTTTTGGTGTTTGATTTATGAATGAAAAATGTTTTTTGAGAAACATCTTTTATTTTTACTAGAGTAGAAAATAATATATAAAACTGAAAATATTTTTTAGAAACAATTTTTTTTAGGGGTGTGTGTGTGGGAGTGTGTGTGTGTGTATGGGGGTAGGGGGCAGGGGTAGGTGAAAAAAGAATAATTTTGAAGTTGAATTTTTTTTAAAAACAAAATTAACTTTTTTGGTGGTTGGGGTTGGGGGGGGGGGGATGGTAGGGGTTTGTAGAGGGGGTGTGTAGGGTGGGCAAGGGGTAAGTAAAAAAATAAAATTTTAAAGTTGAAAATATTTTTTAAAAACAAAATTAATTTTTTTTGGGGCGGAGAGTGGGGAGAGGGAGGTAGGAGTTTTAAAATAAAAATATTTATAAAAACGAACACAATTTATTTGGGAGGGGGTGGGGTGGGGTGGGGGGTCAGGGATCGGATGAAAAATAAAATTTTGAAAATTGAAAATATTTTCTAAAAATTGATGTTTTTGCCAAAAAAAATGTAATTTGAAGTTAGAGGAGAGTTTTGAAAAAAGTTTTCCTTAATTTTTTAATTTTGAAGAAAATGAGTTGATTTGGAAAATATTTTCCAAGACTTTTGTCACAATCAAACATGGGAAAATTGGAAAACTATTTCCAGAAAATGTTTTCCTTCATACCGAACACACTCTAAGTTGATTTTGATTTTTAATAGTCAGATTTTATTTTTCATTATTAGAAGTAAAAGTCTCCGACGGACATCACTTCTTGCAGATCTATTAAGAAGAAAATATTTCAACTGATAATTCTTTGATATCAAATGAAAAGTAAATAAAAACAAAATTACTAATTAAAAATAAGGCAATGCAAAATGTTGTTGCTAAAAAAACTTTACAATATTGTTTTAGATGTATGTAGAATGAACATAATTGATGTACGGGGGTGATTCAGAGAGTTTCGTTGTGAGTAGTGTGAATCGTATATGTTTTTGGAAAGAATTTGGTAATTCTTGACAAATTTTAACAAAAAAATGAAAAATCTCAAATTTTAAATAATTGCGCGATTAAGAAAAATAATTTAAGAAGTATTTTAAGTTGAGATATAGTTTAAGATGTTTTTGATAAAAAACTTTCAACAGTAACTGAAGGGAGACAATCATATTTATTTTTTTAATTTTAGAAAACTTTAGTTTCCTTCAAAAATATTTCTCCATGTCAAATACTTAAAGTTTGTTTGGAAAGCCACTAGGTAATTGGAATTGAAGTAATTGAAAATATTAAAGAGCAAATTCTGACTAAATATTCAAATTTGGCGAATCAAAATAAATCGAATATAATAAAGAATCCGGAGCCTAAAGGGTGAAAAATATTTTTAAAAAATTCAAAACGGTATATGAAAACATTTTTTAACCAAAAAGGTAAAATCGCTGAGAAAGTAGCGATTTTGTCCGTCGGAGTTTTGGAAAATCGCTGCTGTAGCAGCGATTTGTACAATTTGCTTTTCTTTTTAAAAAAAAATTTAAAACAAATCGCTGCAAGTGCAGCAATTTACATAATTTATTTATTTTTTTAAAATTTTTAAGGAAATCGCTGCAAAATGCAGCAATTTACCTAATTTTTTTTTAATTTTTAAGTAAATCGCTGCAAGGGCAGTTTTTTTTAATTTTTAAGTAAATTGTTGCCAGTAGCGATTTATGTAATGTATTTTTTTAAATTTTTTTAAGTAAATCGCTGTCAGTGCAGCGATTTACGTAATTTTTAATTTTTAAGTAAATCGCTGCAGGTGCAGTGATTTACGAAATTTTATTTTTAGTTTCTTTAATTTTCTGTGATTTACGATTTTTTTTTAGTTTTTAAGTATTTACGAATTTTTTTTAATATTTTTTTGAAGTTAAGCACATGTTAACTTTACAAAATAAATTCACATGTCAAATTCTTACGAAAAAATTTCACATGTCAAACTTTACAAAAAAAAATTCACATGTATAAAAAATAGAGTCAAAGTCACATTATTAATTTCTTATAAATTGATTGAAGTGTTCATTCAAATTGTATTGTAGTTTTCCAAAGTTTTTAAAAGCCTTTTCTCTATAAGGTGAGTTTGAATTTATTTTATTTTTAATTTGTTTAATTAATTTTATACTTTTATATGATATTGTGGATATATTCATCTTTAGATACTTCTACTAATGTTAACATTTATTTTTATTTTTTGTATATAGATATGCATTCGTCAAATGTGTACGTACATCCTGGTCCAGTAGAGCATGATGTATTAAAAATTCAAGTTCATCATCGTTTCGAAGGAATTTGGAATGATAGCTTAAAAGAAGAGAAGCCTTGCTTATATACGCGTCGCGGTGATATTGAATTTTGGCAACATATAAAATATCATCCACATTCTCGCATTCGTCAATATTTTAAAAATTGTAGATTTAAAGGAATTCTTGATGTAGGATGTGTGTCGTATGACTCCAGATTGATCACACACCTACATCAAGAATTACTTTAAATCTACAATTTTCAAAATATTGACGAATGCGAGAATGTGGATGATATTTTATATGTTGCCAAAATTCAATATCACCGCGACGCGTATATAAGCAAGACTTCTCTTCTTTTAAGCTACCATTCCAAATTCCTGAACGATGATAAACTTGAATTTTTAATACATCATGCTCTACTGGACCAGAATGTACGTACACATTTGACGAATGCATATCTATATACAAAAAATAAAAATAAATGTTAACATTAATAGAAGTATCTAAAGATGAATATATCCACAATATCATATAAAAGTATAAAATTAATTAAACAAATTAAAAATAAAATAAATTCAAACTCACCTTATAGAGAAAAGGCTTTTAAAAACTTGGAAAAATTGAAAAACTACAATACAATTTGAATGAACACTTCAATCAATTTATAAGAAATTAATAATGTGACTTTGACTCTATTTTTTATACATGCATGTGATTTTATTTTTTTTGGTATAAGTTTGACATGTGAATTTTTTTTTTGTAAGAGTTTGACATTTATTTTGTAAAGTTGACATGTGATTAACTTCAAAAAAATTTTTTTAAAAAAATTCGTAAATACTTAAAAATTAAAATTAAAAATAAAAAATTCGTAAATCGCAAAAAATTAAAAAAATAAAAATAAAAATTCGTGAATCGTTGCACCCTCCAGCGATTTAGTTAAAATTTAAAAAAATAATAAAATTATGTAAATCGCTACACTGGCAGTGATTTACTTAAAAAAAATTTTAAAAATACATTACATAAATCGCTGCACTGGCAGCGATTTACTTAAAAATTAAAAATAAAATAAAAATACATAAATCGTTGCTCTTGCAGCGATTTAGTTAAAAATTAAAAAAAAAATAATAAAAATATTAGGTAAATCACTACATTGCAGCGATTTCCTTAAAAAATTTTAAAAAATAAATAAATTATGTAAATCGCTGCACTGCAGCGATTTACTTAAAAATTTTGGTAAATCGCTGCGATTTCCTTAAAAAAAATTTAAAAAATATATATTATGTAAATCGCTGCACTTGTAGCGATTTATTTTTAATTTTTTTTTTTAAAAAAAGCAAATTGTACAAATCGTTGCTATGGCAGCGATTTTCCAAAACTCCGGCGGACAAAATCGCTACTTCCTCAGCGATTTTACCGTTTTGGTTAAAAAATATTTTCATATACTATTTTGGAAATTTTGTTAATATTTTTCATCCTTTAGACTCCGGACTCATATAATAAATACACGAATCATTAATTTGCTTAAATTTATACGAGATGGTTGATTATTCCGGCTAATTATTTAGCTCCTTAAAACTCCACTAAATGATCACTTCATTTTCATTTGTTCTCGAAATGATTTTACATGATCCTCTATTACATTAAAAAGAATACTCCGATTAAGACTTTTGTGGTCAATACGATCTTAATAGTTATCTTTTGTCTGAATTGTGAAAGCTCATCAAACTCCATGTTGCATAATTTTTACACTAGTTTCCCATACTAATTAAGAGATTAAGTAATAGTACTTTTATATAATTTTGAGTGATCCTTCCCCACTTTCCGAATTTCCAAATTTAAATTTTTGTTCTTTCATATATGTACCTTATAAATAAATATTACCTGAATATAAATTCTTACTGTAATTTATAATACATTTTAAATAATTTTTAAATATATAAATTTTATTTAAAAACACATTTAAGATTTCATGCTTGAGTTTCCAATAAGATTAAATTCAATTCTTGAAATACATAAATTGGGAAAAAGATGATACTCCCTCGTTTATAAAAAAAATGTCCCTATTTTCTTTTTAGTTTATTTAAAAAAGAATGACTCATTTCCTTTTTTGAGAACACTTTAACTTTAACTTTCCACGTGTAATGTTTAAGACCACAAGATTAAAGAGCATTTTAGTACATTTGACAGAACTTTAGTTTAGAACCACAAGATTAAAAAGTTTCTTTCTTTTCTTAAACTCCGTTCGAAGTCAAATTAGGTCATTCTTTTTTAAACGGATGGAGTATGAAGATATCTAAATCTTGCCATTTTGGAAGTATATACGCACAGGTTATGTTCATTCACATAGCTTAATCAATTGATAATCATTATCATGAACACAGAGTAATTGAATCCCAGCAGCCACACACACTTCTCTTTTTGGCCACTATAAGATAATTTAGGAAAAATTGAAAAAACTTGTAATAACAGAAATTAACAATATATACCCCTCCCCTCCTTATAAAACATAAGTAATATACTAGACAGGAAATCATCTTTATTCAAATTTCTTCTCTTATGCGTAAATGATAAACGTATTTATAGGTAGAGAAATCACTTTAAAGTCACTTAACTTAATGTATGAATAGTTTTAACCTGGAGAACGCCTGCAGTTATTGTAGTCAGTACATGGCCGTTGCCCAGGCTTCTTGTCCCCTATGCAATTCCCATACACTTTCTCGTTGCAGATCGGTTGCTTATCCTTAATAACATTGAAAGACAGGTAATCTCCACCACCTGCAAGACTAACCTGCCAATTAATACCATCCATTTCAGCTGTGCCGTTCCACCGCCTTTCAACGATCATCGTCCCGTGTGTTATCGAAGAAGCAGAGAGCAAAATCTCCGCTGTCATCACCATGGATAGGCAAAACAAAGTGCAGCTCCTCATTTTTAGATATCTCACACTATTATTGCTTCTTTCCTATGACTATATTGAGTGATGAATATTATATGTGTGTTCACGGATCACTAATAAATGGTCTCCTTTTTTAGGTAGAGGGGCACCTAATAATGCATTATTAGAAGAAAAGAAAAGACTGCAGAAGATACAAACTTTCTGCCAGTTCATCTTTTTTGTCCGTTTTGCTTTTTATATTATAAAAAAAATAAGCTTTTAGTCTATTAGAAATGCTTGCATCAATAATGATGATATTAGTTAGGTAGATTTTTAAATCATCAATCAAATGTCATATCTATCGAATGAAGGATACTAGAATATAATTCAAAGATGATTGTTTGCAACAAATTTTAAATATATGAAAAATAAATAAACTACACAAATAAAATTTGAAGAAACATGATTTTATTCATCAAGATTGTGAGTACAAATCTGTTCCTTCCTTGATTCTACTCTCTAAGATTTATTTATCCATAATTCGAGGACCGTTAGTGGCATATTTCTCGAACTAAGATGATTTAGATTTGACCTCTCTGAACAATCCGTCATTTGCGGAATATTCGAGATCTTGATCTCTTTATGAAATTTTTGAGATGTCTTTTAAGAGAATTTAATATCCTTTTTATATAAGCATAAACTAGGATTTAGGGTTGAATAGCCTCAAAAAATCCTAATTTGAGTTGAACACAATTTGTAGAGTCCCAATTCGAATGGAATTCAGTATAGTTCCACAAAACTTCAATGTCTCTCATTTTATCTATCACACCAAACATGTTAAAAGGATACTACAGCTCCCGGTTTTAAAAGGTGGAAACAATGGAGGAGGCTTTATCTCTAGGAAAAAAGAAATTGACACCTTTGTATTTCTTAGTCTTGTTCCACAGATGCCGAAATTTTTTAAAGTTGGACATTGAAATACTGGAATCAACTGTAAATTATAATTGAAACCCTGTAATCTCATAAAACTACACATGTAAACTTGTTCATGAAAAGAAAGCAAGTGCAGCTGAAGAAACTCAGAGAAAAATTGGCGCAGAAAGAATAATGTCAAATTTCTGCTTGAAAGAGATGACTCTAGATGGGCACTAAATAATCCAGTCTCCAAAAAATTAAAGAAGATGATTTCGGCATATAACTAACAAAAAGAACCTTCAGCGGATTGCTAATCCTTGCATTGTTTGTGTGCTATCTTCAACTATCTTGTTAGCAAGAATTGTACTAATAACACCTGCAATATTTCCCTGCAAACAGTTTATACTCATCAACATTAATCATATACGGAGAGCACAATAATCATTATATATGAGAATTGGAGGTTAAGGACATCTAACTAGATGAGGTGGGAGGATAACAGAAATATGCTGCATCACTATGTGTCTAGAGGCTCTGGCAGAGCAGCAGCAAGAATCATGGTAACTAGCCACACCCACTCTTGGAATCCAAATTGACTTATATGAATAGAGTTTAAGAAGAATGTGACTTACTTTCCAGGTCACAAGCTTTGCTCGAAGCAATTGCCACTGATTTGTCCCAAATACACGCTCTGTACAACGGCTGCACAACATTCATTCAAAGGAAAAGAAAAAAGTAACGTATAATGAACAGTAAAAGCTTAACTAACCAGAGCTAACTTATACAACCAAAGCCAGAGGCAATGATAACAAAGGGACGACCACCACAGAAAGCACACCTCACAGTTATTACTTGGTTCATTTCATCTATCTTGCAGATGAGTAACTTGGCTGAAATTGCCTTAACAACCCACGATTCCACCTCAATATCATCAATCTGCAAAGAGCAAAAGACCAATGGTACAACCAAACTGTGGAGCACGAATACAAACTACAAGACATGGACAATAAATGTACCTTTAATGTGTCTTTGATCACGGAATAAGGAATTTGACCAGTTTTCGTCTTGCCAAGATCTAGCAAGGTCAATAATCTCATTTTTTCTACACAATCTTCATGTAAAAGTCCTGCAGCATTAACCAGAAGAATCAGGCGAAGGCAGCATTATAAATTCAAGGGTTCACTCATAAAATACACCAAAGTTCCATTTAGCAAATGCAAGTACTGACCATAAGTTTTCAATAATTCTGAATTTGCCTCCTGGAAATTCATATAATCATCTAACCTCCCAGTGAGAAAGATCTTCAGAAGCTGATATGCTAGAGCATGTTTCGCATCTATCTCCAATTGGACTATAGCAGGCATATCTAGCAAGCCACACTGTCATATTAAAAGCCAAGAGTAAATATGGCAAGTAGTTTACCCAGAATAATAAAAATCAGACCACATCGTGTACGATGTTGGTTGCTTAATTCCAGCTACCTAGCAAATCATTCAGATCAACGGTGACAAGGGAGGCAATCATGCCGTACAATAGTAGTCCTTTTTTGGACAACCCTGGTTCCAGACCAACTTTCATGCTCTCAAACTAATTCCATAGTATACATGCACCTCCCACCACCAACAGGTATCATGTAACTCTAATACAAGAGTTTAATTTGATGCACCTATACAATTACATGCTAGCAATAGAACATAACCAATGCGCCCAAAAAAAAACACTCTACAAGATACCGACAGAGCATGGGAAAAGAAAGCATTTGGCAATTCGGAATCTAAAACAAAAACAGCAGACTGTTCAAATTAGAAAAGAGTTGCCTTTCTACCAAGCAATTCAACTTCAGAGTTCTGTTGAACATAGATATACCTGAAATATGTCAGGTGCCTTGACAAAGGCAATAATTGCATGGAGAGCTTCTTCCTTTGCCTCATTCATGGCAGAAGCATCTTCATTCGAGAAAGTTTCCAAATACTTTATAAGAAACTTGAAAGACTCTTCTGCAGAGCTGCAAATATGGATGGGAGTCAGAGAAGAATGTGAAAATTTTAAGCACAGGTTTCTCCAGAAAATTCAAGTCATTCACTTTTACCCCTTGGTTTCCTTCAGAATATTTTCAGAGACTTTTCCATTTATGGCCAAATTAAGGGCCTTCATGTACACAATGAAACGGCTATAAGGATTCTCCAACAGGTTGTAGAGATTGAACAAGCTGAAATGAAAGGAGGAACAAAGCGCACTGTGACACCAGAAACAAAACTCCAGGAATTAAAGTGATCAATTTCAAGACACGATACATTTTTAAGCGAAATGCAGGCTTATCACTTGGTTGTTGAGAAAGCGTAAAGGATATGAGCTCTGCCATCTCGTGTACTTGGTCCAAACTCTCAGGTTTCTTAACAAGGTTGCAGATTATAGTGAAAATGCACTCGAGATCTGAGGTAGAAACCAATTAAAGCAGATTACATAACTCAGAAAACAAACAAAATTCAGAAAACATAACATGTGAACAGATAGTTTCAATGTGCCAGACAATTCGAGGTTGCTTCACATTGATGAAGAAAGAAGCGATGCCTCTAAACAATTTGCTCAAAGATAGAAGTCCTTTATGTGCTAGATAATAACATAACTTGACTCAAGAATTAATTAAAATATCTTGGAGAATTTCTGGATTATATATTTTGTTGTTCTTAGTGAAAAGATGTGAGCGAGCTTGTATACACATTGACTAATCCAACTGCAGCTTGTTACAACACACGAGCACACTTAACGGGTAAATGTACCCACCAAGATTGGAACAAAAAGGCTCACACTGAGTGTAGTAACAGAGATTTTAACCACGAATCTCCATGTTATTACTCCTAACTAGTAACCACTCAGTCATTCTCATGTAGACTATTCTGGATCATTTCAATCAACTGAAATCTGAATTTTACCTTTCTCCAAAGCTTTAGAAAATACCAAATCCGCAGAAGAGAGCATCAATGAAGCCAAATCTAGCCATCTTCCTTCAATTATGCATTTCTGTGTCTCGACACACAACCCATTCACCTGACGCTCTGCAACCTATGTACATGTCATATAAGTCCATTCAGAACATCAGCTACAGAATTCCAGCCTAAAATTAACTCACATTATCTGTCCTTACAAAATTCCATACAACAATTTACTAAGCCACCCGCATTTCAAATCCAGATTTTCTAAAACACCAGGTTTTTTTAAATAGGAAATTGAAACTAAATTACAACGATCTAAGCTAAATAATTTTTTCAAACAAGCAATAAAAATAGACGCAGTTCGAGTGATAGAAGATAGTCAAGCAAAATATAGATTACCTCCTGACCAGCGTCAGCCCATGCCATCTGAGCGGTGAACCGAACAACGGTAAGCGACGGGTCTTCCTCCGAAGTAGGAATGACAGTGATCATTTTTCCTCCGAGTTTACTGTCGACTGCAAATTCGAAACTCACCGAGAAAGTGAACGGAGAAGAAAACCTAGCTTGATGAAGTGGAGTGGAGTGAAAATGAAATAGAGAAGGATATTCACGTAAAACTGAGTTGATGCATAATTTTGATTTATTTCAGCTCATATATATTCTGTTACTCACTCCATTTCAAAAAGGATATCTAATTTAATTTAACAGAGTTTAAAAAAGAAATAAAATATCAAAATATTCTTTAATTTTATGGTCTTAAACATGACACGTAAAAAGTTAAAATTGAAGTATTGCCAAATAAAGAAAGGAGTCATTCTTTTTTAAACAGACCAAAAAAGAAATAAGATCATTCTTTTTTAAACGAAAGGAGTAACATTTTTAAGTCACTTTATATTTTTCATTGAACTTAATTAACAGGTTTTATAAAACTATATATAATGCTTTGATTGTTCATGGTAATCGTGAATAATGCTTTGAGATGATATAGATTATAGATTAATAATGGAGTGTGGATAGTAGCTAGTGGTTAGTGATATAAATTGATGGTGGTGCTTGATCGTTGTTGTAGACGATGGTAATAACTATTTTAGTGTTCTAAGCAAAAATAATAAAATAATAAATAATTGGGTTGGTGAATAATGATGGTAAATGGTAATATATAAATGAATGTATTTGTGATTTGCATCGCATAAATGCAATTGTAACTCCATTAACAAAGCTTTGATAAATTTTTTTGATAATTTATGACGGGTGATGCGAACGTTTAACAAAAATTAATAATTTACTGTGCAAGATGAGGTACGTATGAGCGAGATATGGTTGCATTTTTCAGAATTTCACTAAATGTATCCTTTTATGTCATGAATTTTCAAACACAATACAGTTCAATCCAAATTCAAAGGTATGAACTATGTTTTATCTAAGACATAAGTTAGTAACAAAGTTATGCCTCAAGACAAAGTTTCTAAAAATTCTTACTAAAAACTTCATGCGCAAGAGAAACATTCTATAAAAAAAAATTATAATTAAGAATAGTATAGCCTATAAGTTTTTACTAAATGAGCAGTGAAAATAAAAATTGAAGACCACGATTAGAGGATAAAGATTAAAAGAGGAAACTTCAAAAATAGTTAAGACTAGAAACACAATTAGCACACATACAATAAATTAGTTAATTATAATTTGTAGCTTCATGATAGAAGGAGAGACGAGTGAGGGAGAGGGGAGAGGTGAATTGTATTTATATATCTATTAGATAATTACATATATTGGTATGTACGTACTAATAATTGTATTTTATATCTGTTGGATAATTATATATATGTAATTAATATATAATGTATCAATGGATATAATTGTATTAGCAAATACAATTTGTATTCAGATAAATAAATTATATTATCAATACAATTGAATCAATATTGTAACAAGTTCAACATTTATATTTGTATAATTTATTTTTATCATTTATATTAATGCGTATTAATTACATTGATGAACACAATTTGTAGTCTATTACAATTTCTATCAATGTGTAAATTGTTCAGTAAACACAATCGTATTACAGCTGTATCAAGTTCAATATATGTAATTATATAATTGATTATAATTTGTGTCAATGTTAGGTTAACAAATATATGTGTATTTGTATTTTGTATCACAATAAATGATATGTATAGCTGACACATATCATTTGTATTTGTATAATCGATTGTTAATACTTGATTTATATTATCAACTAGGGAATTTGGCCGCGCTTTGCGCGGTCTTTAAAATAAATATTAAAGGATTATTTTTTCCCAATCAATTATATAGTTCTCTTTATTTTCAAACGTAATATTATCACTTTATTTTTTTTACTTATATATTAATTATGAAGATCGTTTTGAGATGACGATTGAAATGAAACTTAACAAATTTAACATCTATAATCTATTAAATGAGGGATAGTACATTATTAATCAATATGTCAAATGTTAATATATTTTCTTAGTAAGTTTTTTGTTTGGACAGGTAGTTGATATGTCACTTTCTACATTTTATCGGAATATCAATGAGTTTGAATCTTTATATTACAACATATACTCCGATGTACTTTTTTTCTTGAGTATATAAGAATTATATTATAAAGTAACTGAAAAATACTAATGAAATACATCTACACGTCTTATTATTCTTTTTCATATTGATATGATAAAACTTCTTTGAATATTTCGTTTTTCAATCGTTTTGTTCCTATTTTAAATATACAATTTAAATTTGTATGATTTTTGCATGAATCACATCTATTGGTATTTTAGATTCTTTAGTTGCATTTATATCAAAAGATAATTGTTATCATTTGTCAAATTTGTTTTTTCAGAATGTTATCCAAAATGTTACGCTATTATTAAGTTTCAATATATTCAACCTCGAATGGAAATATGTTTTTTTTTTTTAAAATTATTAACTCGTTTACTATATTTTAATCTATATCTTTTATATGAAATATAAAGATAAATAGATTCATATAAACTACGTAAAAATATTTGATAGATAATAAACCTCTTCACATATTATATGTATAGAATAATAAAATTCAGAAGTTAATTAAATTGAATACTCTTAATATGCTTTCATTTCAAATATACTTCTTGCATTCTCAAATCAATGATTGCACCTCTTTCTATATGAAATTAATACATGGACACCCAAAGATATATACTCATTACTTAGTATATTAAAATAATTTAAAATTTTAATCATAATTTTGTGTTTATTTAATCATACTCATATGAAAAGTTTTTATGTATAAAATTTTGTGTTCTATTTTTATAATATATTAAAAATCAAATCAACTTATTTAGTCATTTATATTCATCTTTTATTTAAAATTTTCAAAAGATACATATTACAAAAATAAATTAATTTATCAAATGCATGAATAAATCTTTTTGGCATATATGTTTGTCCTATTTTTAAATCTCATAATATATATATTAAATATTTATATTCACTATTTTTATTTATTTTGATCTATATTTATTTATACTTCAAAAGAGTTACAAAAATATGATTTTCATAGTATATAAAATACAAGTATTTAATATTACAAATATTTGCGTGGAGCGCAATTAATATATAAGTAAACCAAAGCAAAAAGAGAACATTATTGACTAAAAAATTTACAAAATCTTCAATTATGTAATCAATATTTTCATTTATTAGATTTTGTTTTTCAATTACTTCTTCCAATTCATATAAAATAAAACATGAAATAAAAAATAGATAAACTAAAGTGGGATAGAAAAAATAATAAATAAAATAATAAAATGTGGTTCATCAAATTATACTATTTTTTTTTAATTGTTATTTTTTATTTTGGCAAATAAATTAAATATCTTCTATCATAGTTCATATATATATATATATATATATATATATATATATATATATATATATATATATATATATATATATATATATATATATATATATATATATATATATATATATATATATATATATATATATATAACATTTTCCTCATCATGAGTTCATCAAATGTGAATTAAAATACATTAAGATTTGCCTCAAAAGGGTTGTCTTACAATACACATTTATATAGATATTTATTAAGAAACAAAATAAATTATCATAAGTTTACACATTTAAAATTTGAGAGTTATGAGGAGTTATAAAAGATTATGAAAATATAAATTTAGAGCCTAAGATTCTGTGGTCAAGAATTGATCTCTTGAACATGAGTAACTAAAAAGCAAGAAAAATTCAATATGCATAATTCATAAGATTTTCCTCTAGCATGAGTACATCAAATATGAATTAGAATACAATAACATTTGCTTAAAAAAGGATTGTCTTACAATACACATTTATATAAATATTCATTGAGAAACACAATAAATTATCATAACTTTACACATTTAAAATTTGAGAGTTATGAGGAGTTATAGAAATTATAGAAATATAAATATAAGTTATGAAGATAAAGAGATACATATTTCTTAGTTTAAGAAGGGAAAATTAATGAGATTAATTTTAGGGAATGCTAAATTCAAAGTTCCAATTATGTTTGTAAGATTAGTTTCTCCCTTATCTATTTAATAGGAGAAAATGAAAAGGTAAGAAACTTAAAATGTTATTAATAGCAAATTACAATAAAAAAAGTTCTCTACTCGAAATTAATTTTATTAGTCACAAATTTACATATATTCTCATACGGTTTCATTACTAACTTAAAAAATGCAAACTTTATATGTTTAATTAAAACAACAACAATGTAGTGTATTCTTACAAAGTGATATCGGGTGTGCTCAATTAGAATATATCATTAAAAATATTCAATACAAAAAGAATATTTATTCATTTATTTTGTGATTGATTACTAATAATAGACCATATCATATATTTTTAGGGACAAAAATGTTCAGTAGATATAAAAAAAGTGTACCATAGATAATATACCTTTAACTCAACCATGGAAATTTATATATATATATATATATATATATATATATATATATATATATATATATATATATATATATATATATATATATATATATATATATATATATATATATATATATATATATATATATATACACAAAAACAAAAATGTGCATCTTTTTTTCTTCAACAACAACAACAATGAATGGAATAATCATTTTTTGTTCAAAATGAAGAAATAAAATAAAAGAGAACAAAATAATATTAATTGAAATCAAAATAATACAACAATGAATCTTCAAAATATTTGAAAATCAATCAAACTTTATACTACTACAACTCTCTATGCATGAATCTCCAAGATAATTAAGTTTCTTTCTTCATTTTGTTAAACTTGTACCAAATAATGTGATGAATCTTTCAAGAATATACCGATGATCTTCATCAAAGTGAAGATCATATCGTGACATCATCTTTTCTATGTCTTCTTTTTTGATTACTTAACTACATGATTGACGAAGAAAAAAATGAAGAAAATAAAATTAAAAGATTATACTACTAAAATAAAAGAATAAAAAAATGGAAATAAACATGCAACATCTCCTAGATGATTGGTATTTATAGATAAAATAAGTCATAAAAATAGTTAAAAGGAAATTGAAAAGACATGCAATTTAAGTAGAGAATGTCAATAGATGGGTTTATTTTTGTAACTCATTTCATATGATTACAATATTAAATATGATTAAATTTTATAATTAATAAAAAAAATATTTTATGAAAAGAATAAAAAAAAAAGACAAAAAAAAAAAGAAGAAACAAATGGAGGTCATATAGAGGTGCCACATCAGCGGTTTTGAATTTAGATTTATATATATATATTGATTGTTATCATTTGTATTAAGAAAAAAAAACAAAGGTAGGCCTAACGGAGAGAGAGATGACAAGAGAGGAAAGAAGCGAGTGAGAGATGACAAAGAGAAGAGAGTGAGAGTGCTCCTAGAAAGGAAAGAGGCAAAGGAAATATGGGAGAGAAATTAGCTACAAAGCCCTAGTTATAATAATAAATTGTAATTCTCTCAAACTACAACGGTGTATTAATGTATTGTAAAATATCGCATGTTTACTTAATTAAATAATTTGTCTCAAATTTAAAAGAGATTATTAATCCAAATAATAAACACTTAGCCTATATTATGTACTATAACTACAGTTTAAGAAAATTGTAATTCTTTTTTTTTTTGTTTTTTTGTAAAAAATTATAATTCGTGGCTACAGTTTCCCCAATTCTTGATATTCGTCTATTTATGTTCGCTTGATTTGTATCAATCAGGATTTGTATAATTCCGCTTCTGATAGTATAAATCCATATTTTTGTATTCTTACTCTAGTTATTTATATCCGATGTATGAAAATTTTATATTAAATTACCCCATTTATATATTGACAAGCAAAATATGGAAACAAAATTCTTGTACTACAACCTCCACAGCAGATGAAACTATAGATGCGAAACACATTCATCGAAACTATAATTATAGAGTCTGTTTATGTCTATTATTTTATTTTTTGGTTAAATTTAGGACACAAGGTCCATCTTATTGAAATACCCTAATGGGCCAAAATTACATACAAAACGGATCCGGACAGGCCCAAAAGTGATCAGGTGTTCTAAAATGACAAAACCCCTCAGTAGATTCTTAAATTGGTTGTCTCTTCCAAATTTCTGTTCCCCATTCATCCTTGTTTCCCCACCGCCCAACAATTTTGATTAACAAACCTCCGTCCTGAAATTGATCCGCTGTAAGGTATGTGTTCTTCCCGTTCTCCCTTGATTTTTCCTCCACTTATCTCTCCTGACATTTGCTTGGTTACAGGCGTGTTATCCAGTGGAAAGCATGAGTTCTTGGTGAACTTGTTTGTTGACCTTCCAGCTTTGGAGTTATAAGTAAGTGCCCTACTGTTTTCCACAATTTCATGTTGCTTCCCTTTTATGCGATGAGATCGAGTATCCCGAGCTTCATTTTCAAGAGAGCCTAGCTGAAAGTGTATAAAATCAGATCCGACCTCATTACTCTTGATTTTTCTTTTTGATCACTGTGTCGTTGTATGCTGATTGTAATAGATTCGACTTAGGAATCGATCCCCTACAACTCTTTTGCACCTGCTAATTTTAGTATTTAATTTGTACCAATAGTTGTGGAGCTCAATATCTTCACTGTAACTAAGCATGTTCAATATTGTCAATCTTGAGGTTTCTTGTTTTAGTACGAACAAATGAACTTTGATGTTTGTCTATATTAAGAATTTTTCTTCCCATGCTTGGTAACTAATTGAAATTTAAAAATACATGTTTTTCTTCTTTGTTAATTGTTGAACTTGCGACATAGTCTGCTATCTGATTTGCTTGTCTTAATATATGTCGCACTTGCACATTGATTTGAGTAACCATATGATGTATTTCTTCCATTTTTTTCACTACCTCCCATGAGATTCTCCGGTTCTTAGTAATCATATTCTTTAGAACTCATGAATCCATCTCCAATTGAACATAGTTAAAACGCTGGTTGATGCAATAAGACAAGGCTTCCCAAACTACTCGTACCTCAGCCTCCATGTTAGTTGCCTCCCTATATTTTGTGCTTCTGCATACAACAGAACCCCAATTCTATTTCTTATACAAAAACCAAACGCACTCTGGCCTGAGTTGTCTTTGCTAGCTCCATCAGTGTTGCAAGTAATCCAATCCTCTCTTGGCATCTTCCATTTACTAGAAGATAATGTATGGTGGGCTTGTATTGCTGTAGTGAATCCACCATATACGACCATTAATGTGACACCTTTTTAATTTATGGAAATTTGATCCTTATCAAACGATGTATTGGACATTGATAATATATATATCCGTAGGTAGTTTCCTTTTCATGTCTTATAGTGTTACTCCTTTTTCACAGCTCCCACATTATGATTGCTGGTGCAACCCTAAAAATCTAATCTAACTTGTTTGACATCTTGTGCTCCCACCATTTGTAAATGAGTTGCTTTAGATTAGCTCCATTTATGTCAATACCTACACAAGAAGTGAATTGCTTCCATAGCTTTTGAGCTATGGGAGCCGTTAGTAATAAATGAGACATAGTCTTCAAGTGTCTCTCTTCACAACAGTAACATTTGGACGCTAAAAGTACCCTCATTCTCTTGAGGTTGTCACCTGTTGCTATTCTCCTCTTCCAAATCCTCCATAAAAGGAATTCTATCTTGAAAGGTAGCCCTTTAACCACATATTCTTGCTCTAGTCCTGCTTTTCCTTTTTAATTCTTATTGTTTGAAAAGTGACTTGACTGTGAAATACCCATTAGTGCTACGTACTCACCAAGCCTAATCACTTCCGACTTCACTACTTTTGGCCTTAAAATTTATCATTAAATGTTGTACCATCTTCTCCGAAATGACTGATCTCAATTTGACCACATCTCATTCTTTATTCCTTATAAAATTCCTAACTTCCAATTCTTCCTCCTGAGCTGTATCACCTTTAGTAAAACATAGTGCTCCTTGCCTAATCCAATTGTCAAACCAAAAGCTGGAATTTTTAGTTTTTAATTGTCACCAAATGTTATGTTCCACCTCATCCCTAATCCTGATCATCTTCTTCTTAACTTGAGAAGCTTCTATATTGTTTGCAATCATCGGATGCACTTTTTTGCAATACTTATTTTACATGTATTCAGCCCATAATGAGTTAGTGGATATTAAAACATTCCACCATGACTTGGCAAAGAAAGCTTTGTTTATATCTTGAATCCTCCTAAAACCAATACCACCTTCCTCTTTTGGCAGACACATATCCTCTCATGTCACCCAATGTTTTTCTTTTAAACCCTCAACCCTTCCCCAAAAGAATTTCGCAAAAATTTGATGAATTTGCTCCATGAATTTCTTGATTGAGTTCACTGTCCATAGTAAGTATATTGACATTGACTGAAGTACACGATTAATTAGTGCTTATCTCCGAAAGAAAGGAATTTATTATGTCAAAGAAAAAATTCTTTTTGCAATTTTTCTTAACAACTCCTCAAAATAACTTGGGTTGCTCCTTTATAAAAAAACTGGACAACCCAGGTAAATGAAAGGAAAATTCCTTGTCTTATTCTTGTTAACCTTCTCAATCTTATAGCAACAATTAAAGGTGTGTTCTCGTGAAGATAAAGGCAATCTTTGACTTATTAATCATCTGTCCTGATATGTACTCATAATCTCTTAGCACCTTCATTGCTTTAACACTTGTTTTAATCACTGAACCTCTTTTTTCGGAACAAAAGAGAATAGTACCATCTACATAAAATAAATGATTTATCTTAGGGCTCCACTTTGACATCCCATAGCCCTTAAAATCTGCATCGCCATGAAGGCTATTGGGACCTCTTGCTGAAACTTCTGCAACAATAATAAAAAGTGTAGGGGAGAGAGGATCTCCCGCTTCAGTCCTCTAGAACATCGGAAAAAATCATGAGCCCTCCCATTTATCATAACCGAGTATTAATTATTAAACAAAATTCTCATATCATATCAATAATAATTTATGAAAAACCAAACCTCCTCATCACTTTGGTTTAAAAATCGATGATACTCTATCATATGCCTTGGCCATCCAATTTCACTATCACATTAACATTTTTTCTCCTCTTATTCATATCTATTTCCTGTGCCAATAAAACATTCTCCGTACTACTTCTGCCCTTAACAAAATCTAAATGTGTAGGAGAAATTATCTTGGGCAAAACCACCACAATTCTGTGATGTATAACTCTAGAGATAATTTTATTCATAAAATTGCTAAGACTGATAGGTCTTAGATCTGAAAAATTTCGCACCACTTCTTTCTTAGGCAACAACACTAAATTCGTATGAGTGATGTTATTTGTCATCTCTTGCCTATAGAAAAAGGCTTTAACCACCCTAGTAACATCTTCCCCAATGATCTCCCAGCAATATTGAAAAAATTGTCCTGTAAAACCATCCGATCCACAAGCACTATTCCCATTTAATTCAAAAATTATTTGTTTACTTCCTCCAGATCTGGCACTCTACCCATAGCCACCTTTTCTTCTTCTGATATATACTTTGTATGTGTTCAAGCATTGTGACATCAGTCACCATAGTTTCTCCAAAAAATTGTTGCTTCAAAAAAATTCACAACAGCTTTTACAATTTGTTCATTCACTTACCACTTTATCCCATGATCATTATCTATCTCAACAATATGCAACTTCTTCCTTCTTTCCTTTACATAAGAATGGAAAAAATTTGTGTTTCTATCCCATCAATGAACCATTTCATCCCCGTCTTTTGCCTCTAAAATTCTTCCTCAATTGCTAAAAAAAATTTCAACTCTGCTTCGGCTTTGCTCAATTCTGCCCTATTGCCTGCAGAAGGTTGTTTCTTCATCTGCATTTTCCTCACCTTTATCACATCTTCTATAATGACTATTTGCTGAAATACGTCCCCATAAATATTTTTGCTACATGTTGAAAGTGTTTTTTTTTAATTTTCTTCAATTTTGCTTGAAACTTTACAAAAGGGTTCCCTACAAAATTCACACACTAATTATCTGTCACTATCTTCTTGAAGTGTTACACCAAAAATTTAAAAACCTAAAAGGTTTTATCGTTAGCCCTTCAGCAGAATTACAGTTCATCTGTATCGGGGCATGGTCAGATCTCCGCCTGATTAGATGATGGACCTCTGATGTTGGTAAAATATTCAGAAACTGTTGATTAACAAGGATTCTGTCCATACTTTTGAAAATACAATCTCCTTCAATTCGCCCATTCTACCAAGTAAACTTGCTTCCTGATGTTCGTATTTCTGACAAACACACAAAGTGATACATGACGCAAAGTCGACTACTTCATTTTGAATAAACTGCAGGCCACCTAACTTTTCCTCATCATTGAGAATTACATTGAAATCACCCCCAACAACCCATAGACATTGCTCACTCCTTGCTAACTTTTCAAATTCCTCCCATAATTTCAATCTTTCCAAGGCACTTCATCTCGTATACACAATCGTGATCCGAAAAAAAGACCTTTTATTTAAAATTTGATGGTTATCTGCTTTATAATATCAGGAATGATATTGGTTACCCATTCTGACTTCCAAAAAATCCAATTTTTTCCGGAACAGTTTACCCATAGATGCTCGAAGCCTAACTTTCTTTTGTAATGATCTAGCTCCGATGGACTTTGAAAAGGTTCCATTAAAGCTATGAATGAATAATGATGTCTCTCATTTAGATCCATCAATCGCTAAAAAGATTTTTGAGTATTAACGGACTTAATATTCCATAAAAGAATTTTGTCAATCATTGACATTATTAGACGCCTTCTCCCTACTTCTCTTTGTTTGGACCTGTAAAGATAGTGTTTGCTTACCTTTCCTTACCCCATATTTCAAGCTATTAGTATGTCTAGGTGATATATCACCAGCCTTACTAATTTTCTGAATATTGTATTCAATATCCTCATCCTCGTCGGTGTCCTTTCTGTGTTGTACCCTTTTCGATTAAATTCGGACCCTTCCAGTGTCTTCCTCCTCCATTAAGTTTTTTTTCCAGATTTCCTATGTGATTCTACAACATTACGCGGTACAGATTCATTATTCACATTTTCGTTAACCCGATTATTCTTCTCATATGTCTCATTTGTTACGCTATTCTCTTCAAAATTTCTCTCCAACCTACCACCTCCTTTGTTGCTTATTTCATCTGATGATGCCACATAATTTATTTGTGACTGATTGTTCCCCTCTACAAATTCATTCTCTCCTATGCCCCCTTGCCTTTTATTTCCCTTTTGTTTGTTATCACTCATTTGAACACCCGGCGTATCGCCATTTTTGTCACTCCCAGTCTGATCAATTTTCTCCCCTTCTCCCCCTCCCTCTTGTTCAACTTGTGACAACATATTGAAAGGTCTTTGATTTGTCCTCCCCATTTTTTGTGTCACTCCGGCTATTTAGATTTGTCCTCCCCATTTTTTGTGTCGCTGCTCCACAAATCTTTCTTCTCTGACAGGTCTATGAATATTTCCAGCATATCCTGTAGCATGCACATCTGTATTCCCCTACTTAGAAATCATCTGCTTTTTTTCTATTTTTTTTCCTCTAATTGACCTGCCTTTTCTTTTGGGTACAATTCCGGGTGTAAAACAAAACTTTGTTTCTCATTGTGCCCCTGAATCATACATGTTTGACAATATTTTGGCACATAATCGTATTTGATATTGATTTACTTCTCCAACACTTTCTCATTCTTCATCTTTATTCCGATTTTAATCCGCTTTGGGAATTCTCTTAATAAATCCACCTCCACCTTTACTCTTGCACAACTATGCCTTGTTTGATTCTTCGTTCCCATGTCAACCTGTAGTGGCTTTGCCATTGCTGCTGCAAGTGAAAAAACGACATCTTCTCCAAAAAAGTTTGGCGGCAGCGATGGGAACGATATCCAAGCAATTTTAGTTGTTGTTTCCTCTTCTGGGTTAAACATTGGCTCCCATTTCAAAGTTCTCATTGGGAACGACCAGTTGTTTTGATTAATGTAAAAAGCTAGCTTGGATAGGAGATACAAATAATCCTCTAAAAGCGTCACTCTTATCAAAACATGTCTAATTCTAAGCAAACCGATATTACACTCACCCTTTAGTTCAC